>OU342791.1:15641120-16841120 GCA_910591515.1 Cerceris rybyensis
TAAAGGTCATTTTGAAACAAGGAGATGATGTCTATGAAGATGCAGTGGCTGCTGATGGTCGTTGGTCTGGTTGTCCTTGCGCGATCAGGTGAGTGGAGAATTTATTGGTATTTGGGGTAGTTTTATTCTGCTGTTTTGTGGATATTGTTTTGCTTATTTGTTAAATGGAAATAAATGGGTGAGTAAAGATAGATATAGTTGATGTGATTTGGTATATGTTGTTTTTATGGTAGAGGTACTTTTAGGTTTTGATTGTTGTTTGGTAGATGTTGAAGTGTTTTGTGAGTGTACTGAAAAATGGTGGGTTAGATGTATCGAGTATTAGAGTCGAGAGCGTAGAGATTTCTAGCCATGCTGAAAATGGATATTTGGTGCAATTTTCTGTGAAAGCTGGAGCAACAGGTATGATAAGAAAGTAGCTGGCAGTTGAACAGAATGTGAGGTAGGATACATGTCAGCGTGAAGATATTTTTCATTATTTCTTTCTGATACTATCTGCGAAATTATGTGCATATCTTACAAAACATTGTGTATCATTCCTATTTAGATATAAAAAAAATAATATAGTAGATGAAAGTGAATAATTTTTTAAATAATTCGAATGCAGGATATTGTAATATGTATTTTGTAATGAAATGAATTACTTTTGTGTTTGCGTTCCGCGAAAATTGACGTACAAAATGTGTTTACTTCACGGTCGAAAAATTGCGCAGGTGAAACGCTCGCGATGATTCATACATTTCAAAATGTTAAATAGTATGTGCAAACTACTACCACACAGAGTACTTAACTTGTTCGATAAACATTTTTATCTCTGTCGTTATTATTTCCATCTTTCGTAAATAATTCTTTCAAATAGTTCGAAAATTATTCTTCCTCATTACGCTAATAACATTACGACCAATACACCGAGTACAGAAAAAAAGTTGCAATACTCACACAATTTTTTCTACCACAGAATACATTTAAGAATCAGCGATGATACAATTACATTCCATCATTACATCATCTCAGATTACAATATTTCTTTTTATAAACTTTCGTCGTCATCAGGTAAAGTCTCAAAATTATTCAAGAATGAAGTAAACGACGAAAATAATTTTCAAACAACAAATTATAAATGATTCTACATTAGCTTTACGCTTTTATGGATTTATCTCTTTATTGTTGAAATTCTCATTAGATTAAAAATATAGACCGACATTTCTCTATTCAACAGGCTCAGCTTTGCGATGTTGGGACTGCGCTTCCAACGTGAATTACATGTGCAAAGATTTAAGCAACGTTACGGAACATCAAGAAGCTTTTCACACGCGAAGATGTGACCCAGGGCCATACCAGACAGCAAAACCTATTTGTCGTAAAATCGTGAAAAGAGGTAACGTCACCTTTCCAATCAGCTTCAAGTAACAATCCCAAACTTTTGACTCATTACAATCTGTGTTTGCATACCATTCGCATACATCAGTCTGTAAACTCCTTATCATGCAAACATCTCGAATAATCAGATACATTAACATATCAATTTCAATTGATCTCGACCAATCGTCAATATTCAACAATTACTAATACCTACTTACCGATGTTTCTTTATATTCTTCATTTTCACTTGTGAATAGAGTAATATTTATTATTCACTCTGCAAACGCTAATAATAAATTGCATACATTAAAATAGTCGAACACATAACGAAATTAAATATTTACTTGTTCATAATTATTTTCTCTTTAGCGTTTAAAATTTAATTGTAATATAATTAATTCACTTGCTCAGTGATGCACGTTTGAGAGAAACGAAAAGCACCGTTGATTTTGCGTCTCGAGAACGAATTTTCAACGTTTATACGGCCGAGTTTATTATAAGCTACACTAAAGTACGATTTTTCTTGACATAAATAGTAATTCAATGAACACATCGCTGCGTACATACTCAAATTGTGCGATGACGCATATGAACGTAGCGTGAAATTGCAGCATGGACGATCAACATCTTCGAGTTGAATGCGATCATGCTGTAGCAATGACTCACAACACGTGTTCCTGCATCATAATTGTCGTAATTATATACTATCAAGGTCGAAACCACACCCGCATCGGGGGGAAACTGTTCTCCAGAATCATAAAACGTAGTTGTGTTCGGTAGCAGCTACCAAATCAACGCATCGTTCATTTAAATTATAATAGTCTGAATTGGAAAAAAAATTATGAAAAAAGTCTTCGAATATTCTATTTAAAGTACAACATCATCGGTTATATTTAATACTTTAATCACCGGTAGCCTATTAATAGGCTTTTTGGACTCAACCCGTTTGGATTTTTAATTTATTAATCTGTTGCCATGGACCTTCATAAATTGTTAATTATTATTGCGGTTTACTGTATCTACCAATGGGTTAGTTAGGAGAATTTATAATTTCCGAAGAGATATTGGTATTTATCAGGGAAGTATTTACGGCCAGGTGGCTGGTCAAAAGTGGATAGGATGTTAACACTACACCTATCGACGATTAATTCATTACATCTAAGATTGTCAAACAAATCTGTTGGAATCGAATAAATAAAGGTGACAAAAAATATAATCGATTCAATCGCCTACAGCTTTTAAGACAGACGTAGATAATTGAAAGAGAAGCGATGTTAGAAACTTCTGGAATATTGTCAAAAAATATAGAACAAGTCATTCTGACCATCTTGGTAGATCTAGTGTTAAAAAAATACTGGTCAGTAAAGTGTTAATTACAAAGAATCACTAAGTAATTAACTCTTTACCTATGCTCATTGTAATACTAGTTTTATTAAAAACAATTATGCTTCTCAAGATTCTCAAAACATTAAGGAATTTATGACTTCAGGTAACTATCGAAATACGATGATAAAGTTAATTATTCAATTACGAGAAATTGCAATAAAGGAAAAAAAATAAACCACGGCGTAATTTTGCGGAGAATAGGAAAAAAAATCTCGCCTCTACTGTCGTTCTCCATTTACGGAATCTCGCAATACGAGATTCTCGTCCGCGGAAAATTACGTTTTATGAATTTTCACAAACGACCGATGCCGGTGAATTGTCATGCTCGAATCCATGACTGGAGCATAGAAAAATAGAGATTTATTCGCATGGAACGTTATGATTGCTTCCGGGGATCCTTGATGCACTTTGAGTCATAAGCGTTGCGCAATCGGCCACACTGCATCCGACAGGAAACAATATGCGTTTGTATGTACGCAGGTACAACCACGAAACGAAGCATTTCACACGGTATGTTCATTTGATTGTGCATGTCCAACCGGAAATCGCTAAAGCGTAATTTATCGTCCTCGTTTCAACGGTTATTTCGTCGCTGTCACGCGATACGTTCAACATCGATGATAATTTATTGAATTCCACGATATATTCATTGAATAATAACATTCTACTACCGAAAATATCTGACTAGAAGATGCGCTAAGTTAATTATACCAGCGTAATTCAGTGCACAGAAAAAATTATCTAGATAACGTGAAGATTGACAGATTAAAAAAAAATATTCATGGTGTACTATCCTGTTGCATTATAGAATACCAAATTAACAGACTTAACATTAACAGACTTATGAATTTTTAAAAATATTCCTACCTTAACCCTTTGCATTTCGATGTCCTACCTAAAAGGACATCATAAGTCTACCATATCACTCGTTTGCCCACTCTAAGGGAATCTTCGAATTTATTAGTGTGATTATTATAGTGTGATTAACATTAGTGATTATAGATTAGTTAACTTTTCTGTTGGAATGGCAATGGTAGTAAATATGAAAGTGTCGCCAAGTTGCTAACAGATCACGTTAGAAATGGTGCCGAGTGCAAAGGGCTAAATTCTGTTACCATATTAACCATTTACCCTTCTGAATACTTCATCTTTATTGAATTCTTCCATACTTCATCTCCTGCACCTATACTTTTAATGCTACTAATATTAGGGGTACCGGAAAGTAACGTCGTTTCTCTAAACATTTTGCTTACAAACCAATCGATTTTTCTTCATCTGGCATTGAAAATTTGCACATTACACGGAAAACGATTGTTAATAATGAATGTAATTGTATCATTCATTAAAATTAAACCGTGTTGGAAATTTATTTGTTTGAATTTACTGTAAAAGAAGCGACATTTCTTTCCGGTCCCCAAGAAATAGTTAACCCTTTGCGGGCGGCGACTTCTTTGAATATTGAGAAATAGTCATTTATAGAAGTTGAAAATTGCTATTAGTATAATAATGTTGCAACGGTTATATTTCAATTTTTCAACTCTAACCGTGTATATATGCATCGACAAACTGTAATCAAATTTTTTCTCAGACCGCATATATGCGCCCATCGTCCTCAAAGGGTTAAATTACTTTTAATTTGATACTAGATTTACGGCTGCTAAATTTAGCATATTTACATATACTAAATACGTACTTTCAAGAAAGATGGATCAAGCGGTAAAAAATACGATCAATTAAATAATTTGTGTATTACAAGTTAGGCGTGAAATATCTACTGCACTGCTTCTCTATAAATTAACAAAATATTTTTAGAAAAGTAGGAGTCCGTCAATTTGATACTTGCCGTAAATCTAGTGTTAATAGTACCTCGTAAGTGTGAATAAAAAATCTTTAAATTCCATAAATTATTACGACAAATAACACAAAGCTCAACCACATTCCCCGTCACCGGAATGATAAATCGCAGATTTTTATCACACAATCGAATGTGATATTTTCCCAGAAAACGGTGACATGGTGGTGATACGTCAATGCTCAATTCCAAACGTCGACGAGACCGACATCACTGATGGTTCCTGCGGTCCCATGGCGATGCCGAGTCACAGCGTAATCGAGTCCTGTCACATCTGCAGCACAGACCTCTGCAACTCTGCGACGAGTGCATCGTCAGTGCATCTTCTTCAACTTGGTGCTCTGGCCTTCCTGGGCTATCGTTTCGTCCGATCGAAGTAGAACGCTCGTTAATTCTTAAACTCGCGAAAGAGCGAACTGCCAACGCGAACGGGAGAAAACGGCTCGAATTTACGAATCGCTTAAGATCACCGATACATGGGAAAGGGTTTCGTCCCGTAAATCATATAGAGAATATGTCACGTCGTTGCCGTCATTGTTTTTCTTATCATCGTATGTTCTCTCTGTCGGCGGTTTATTAAATTTCATACATAATCGTTTCTTATGGCGAAACTGTTAACCTCGATGACCGAGTCTCCTGTAATTTCGCGTTATCGCAATACGCAGATCGGCCGTTCAAACGATCACTCCGTGACTTGGTCGAGCTCGTTAGTGTTTTATATATTTAGTTTCCTCGTTAGTGCGTAGTCAATTTTATCATTATACTCTCCTGTAGATACGCTAACATTAGCCGATGGCTTTGATCTAATTTAAAATTGCGTTCGTTACAAAATTTTCGGCAATTTTTATTTTTTATTTTTACATTCATTACGCGGTAATTTTGCTTTTATTTACGTATTAATTGTATTTATTATAAATCGATGGGAATTCGGTCGTTAAAGTGTACAATCTTAGATCGGCATTTTTGTAAATGTTTCAAGGAGATGGTGTTGTTTTCTTGTACAATATTATGTATATAAAACTTGTAAACGGGATGTGTTTATATAATACGAAGAAATTGAGTTAGTTCGTTTTTGCGAAGATTGCTGCAATTCGCGGTTATCGGAGGAACGTACGATTACGTGTGTGTCTAAAATTGCTTCACGCTGTTGTAGATAGAGATCTTTCTCCTTGGTGCACTTTTTAATTCGAGCTTTTTTTCGTGCTCTCGTGTTAGGTTGTACTTTCTTTATTATCAGACTACTTTAAGGGACAAAAATAAAGCGGAAAAAGTAGCTTATCAGGAATCCGTCCAGAGCTTAGAATAACAAAAGTATTTCCCTTTTTTTTTCATGGCCAGTAAGAGCCTCTGTTAAATATCGTTTTATTATGCTTCGTTCTTTTTTTTCGTATGTAGGGTAGTTACCTCTTTGCTCGCGAGCAACCTTGCTTTTCTGCTGATTTCTTTTTTCCTTTTCTTTGTAGTTTAAAGCGTAACATTCGAAACTTGTAATCTGTAATATTAATAAAATGTATTTCGTATTTATACCAACCTTTTTTATTTTTATCGGTATCAAGAAGAAACTTTTAGAGTATTTGTGCTCCTCCTAAGAAGTTGAAATTCTTTGAACATTAAATTATCAGTGTAATTTTCCTTTCTATGAAGAAAGGTTTACCAATATAAACAGATTTTTATTAATAAAATTTTCTATACTTTTCCTCGAATAAGCTACTAATTTATAAAAAACTGAAACAAAACAAAAATAAAGATACGAAGGACTAAATTGACGAATATATAAAATACATTATACCAATTTGTTTCATTCGACGTTTTTAAAATTATATAAAAAGACATGTTCTACGTCTTTTGAAAACAGTCGACCATAGAAAAACAATTTTTCGTTAAAAATATAGGTAACTCTCTTTTAACACGGTAGTTAAGTTCCTAAAAATTGCCGTGTTATACAAAGTTTCCCGTAATTTATGAATCGTATTATAACGTAACCGTGTTATAGGATGCCGCGTTGTAAGAGAGGTACCTGCATCAAAAATTCCTGAAAGAAATGATTTAAAATGATTGAATATTAACCCCTTGCCTTGCCATTTCTATTTTAACTGCGTGTGCAATAACTCAAAATTAATTCTCGAAATGAAAATCCCTCCCTGATTTCTGATATTTCCTACAATTGAACGTAATATTAATATCCTAAAACTACTTCAATCGTGTCTTAACTGATTCATATTTCCAATATAATAATTTTTGTAAATCGTTTACAATTCCCTACTTCATTTACCCCGTCACGAGTATCATACGTTATTGCAAGGCAAGAGGTTAAATAACATTATAATGAAGGTAGCAGAAGTATCTGAAAAAAGATCAATTTATTTCAATAAATTCTTGCAAAACTCCCGTTCGAAGAGTGTCGGTAACGGCTCGTGAACAAATTCAATTAACAAGATCCGAGAAACTACAGTGCGCCCGGTTTTCGTCCGATTACATTCGATTGTTAATCGTTAAACGCCGATTTTTTCCTTGTCGACGAAACGTGTGGCTGGAGAGCATTTAAAAATCCCTTTAACCGGTTAACACACCACTCGATTGCCAAAGTCGCATTTTCTCGATCGCCTTAACGGGCACGCGGATACGCATTCCAGCCGAACCTTTCCTGCGCTTATTTCTCTACTTACAACTAAAAGAGAAGAAGAAAAAAATGGCAATGAATAAGTATCGAGGACGAAGCGCGAAGGTTGCACGGGCGCACAAACGAACGGCGCCTCTTTACACCCGAAATTAATTATCTCGTCTGTAGAACAAAGGAATGCACTGAACAAATTAATACATTATCACGTTTTCTTTACGTTTGGAAAGCTACTTTATAAGACGAACATCTAACATTTCCGACAGATAGCTAAAATTTCAAATTTTAAATCACCTGATATTTAAATAAAAAATCAAAATACTATGAAATGTACACATCATCGGAATGTATTTGCACATTGTTTAAATGTGGGTATTTCGTGTTAACAGGCGGCGAAACATGCAGAGCAGAGTATGTTTCTCATTTTAACACTAGAACAACCGACGATTGATTCAGTATATTGAAAACTATCAAATAAATCTGCCCGAAACTAATAAATAAAGGGGGAAACAAACTTGATCAATTTAGTCGCTCACAGTCTTCAAGGTAAACGTAGAAAACTGAAAAAAAGCTACGTTAAAAATTTCAATGGTTTCAACAAATTCAGAGCAAGTCATTCTGACTACCTTGGTAGATCTATTTAAAAAGAAGTGAAATAATTAAAGCGCTAAGTACACCAAGTGATTCAAACGCACATTATCGAATCGTAATAATGTATTCGATTTCTCCATAGCACCGAACACCTGCTCTATGGAATACAACTATCAAACACTTCTAAACACCATACTCTCGATCTACCTTACGATTTTCTAGTACAGTTTATTTTTCCCAATCGTAAAATTACTGTCTGGAAATCCGCCGAAAATAAATCATATCGAGGCTTCCAATCTCGAAATCCATTCCAGCTACGAGCATTTCCATCGCGCTTATGATACCGCAATAACTTCTATTCTATTTAGTACGTTCTATCATAACTACTAGCATAGAAAAAGAGAAAGAGAGAGTGTCACACTATTATTCTACGATGCTTGCGATTAATTGTAATTTATAAATAACGCTCGAGGTCCAAGCAATCTTTCACCCTGTCGCATCAGTCCGTTCAACCTCGGGAAGACCGATCTTACGGATTAAACCGATCACGCTGTTATTGCAATTCCTATCGAGCTAAAGGACAACGGAGGGGAAGTGTCAGGAGGATTTTCTGGAAATCCAATTCATCTTAACAACTCGGACGTCGTTGCATGAGTCTCGAACACAAAAGCGATACCACCGATGGACTGCGACGTTCTTAAATTGTACACCGGCTGTCAATGCTACGTGATTCTTTCTGGAATCGAAATTGTATCTCGAAAACGACGATGGACGAAATCGTATTGGACGATCAGCCGTGAGAAAGACTTTTCAATTTCGACTACTCGACGTAGAGAATTTGTTGGCCACCGGGTCGCATCTGCAGACGCAGCAGGAAGGAAAGAGGAACCAATCCATAAAGATACCTTTACAGTCGTTGTCGGGATCGTAAGCGAGCAGTCGGTGCCATTTGTACTTCTGCTCGCAGCCGCAGTCACCGCTGCAACGGTTCGTTTGAGTTTTTCTGGAAGGAGCAGATTTACTTTGGCTTCGTGTAATACCACAATTAAGAGGGAACTTTGTTAGAAAAGTCTTTGATTAGGATTTTAATGTATGCTATAACGATCTATTTTCATAGCACTTGACGACCTTCTTGATTAGCTTGATTGGTTAGCTGAAATATTTTATATTTTAACCTTGTACTTTGAAAGAATAGAGACGTTAAAGAATTTGGAAAAAGTAGCCTAAAATATTCGAAGTGACCTACATCATAATATTAGTTTGTTCGGAAAGTAATTTCGTTTTTTCCCGACGGAGGACATAATTATATTTTTTTCACAATTAACTTCACACTTAATTCGCATTGCTATTATATATTTTGACAGTTGATATAGCAACGCTTGTTTGTGAAAAAATTTGTTTGATTCTACACAATAGTTTTTCTTTGGTGCTCTATTAAAGATGGAAAGTCGAGAGCAGCATTTTCACCATTTTTTACTTTTTTATTATCGAAACGGTAAAAATGCTGTTCAAGCAAGAAAAAAATTATTCGATTTTTATGGGGAAGACGCATTAACATAACGCCAGTGCCAAAACTGGATTGCAAAATTTTTTGAACGGCAAAACCTTTACTTCGAATGAGGACGTCAAAAAAGGCTTTGGTTTTTTTGCCAGCAAAGATCAAAACTTTTATGAGCGTCGAATCATACTACTGCCAGAAAGATGACAAAAGGTATTAGAACAAAATGGAGAATATATAATTCAGTGACATACATATGTATTTATGGACTACAAGAAAATCGTCTTTCATTCTCACCGAAAAAAACGAAATTACTTTTCGAACAACCCAATATATAGTACGACAACTCTATCTTGGCTAATGATCGATGGAGTTTCAACAGTTCATTTCCGCCATTTCAGTTTTGAAATTCAAAAACCTAGCTTTCTAAAGTGAGGAGATTGGTTTTGGGAATCTCAAAAGCAGAATTTGAAAATTCAAAACCAGAGGCTCTGCCGCTCGCTAGCCAGTTTAGAGTTCTCGGACTATATTAACACTAGGTGTACGGCAACCGTTAAATTGACGGATTTCTAATTTTTTGAAATTTTTCATCAAATTGATAGAGAAGCAGTATAGTAAATATTTAAAGTGTATATTATAATATATAAATTACTTAATTGGCCGTATTTTTTTCTGTTCGATCCATCTTTTTTCAAAGTACTAACCCTTTGAGGACGACGGGCGAATATATCCGCCCTGAGAAAAAAATTGGTTATAGTTTGTCGGTGCATCTATAAACGGTTAGAGTTGAAAAATTAAACTATAATCGTTGAAATCTTATTTTACAAAGAGTAAATTTCAACTTGTATACATTAACAGACTGTCTTTCCGATGAAAAAGTGTTTTTTCATCGCTAAATAATTGATTGTTTCTCAATATTCAAAAATGCCTCCGTCCGCAAAGGGTTAATTTAGTAAATTTATATATACCAGATGTAGCAGCCGTAGATCTAGTGTGAAAAATCAGTTTGACGTCAGTTACGAGAAAAATTAAATATATATTTTTTATTAACAAGCGTCTTATCAGTAATGCACGAAAAGGGTATATGTGAATTGACATTTTTATCCTTCTTTATCCCAAGATCGTTCTAATTGCTTCTAGGAGCTGTTATATCATATTTAAATCAGGTGCATACTCACGAGCAAACCTCCTGATGTATGGCCTGCTCGAAATGCTGCGTGTTCACAATGGCACGAATTTTCCCTGCGCTGTTGCTGGCCCAGTAAGGTGTTACGATTTCAACCTTAGATTCGCAGGCGTCGATTCTAAAAATAATCACAGGCGACCTTTTTCTCCGGCACGAGGAAAATAGCGAAATCGTGTCAGCTTAACAAATCTCGTTAATTTTAATCGCTGACAATTACACCGAGCAGCTTATGCGAATAACTGAATTGGGTCAAGTCGTCGATTCAACAAGTTTCACGACACGAACATAATGATCATGAAACAGTAATTATCTCTTTAGATGCGGCTAGCATCGGATTTGAATTGCGATATCAGCTGGCACAAGCTAACGATCAGAAGACTTCCAATGATTCGTGAGAACCGTTTTAAATTGGAGAGGTGTTAGGAAGATCGGAGTTAGCTACACTGTACTTAACTATTTGTACAATTGCGTAACGATCAAACGATAAAATAAAACGTGTTCTATCAGATAAAATTCACTAAAAGTTCAAGGATCGGAGGCTAAAGATTTTGACAATACCATTTTCATGTGATTACAAGCCGCATGAAAGTTTGTGAGGGTGCATATCAGTTTAGAAAAACAAAAGAATCTTTTATATTTAATTAAATAATGGTAGACTTTGATCATGAGTATCTATATATATATCCTCACCAATTATGAACTGGACAAAGAAACATTGGGTGCCATAAATTGAAAATAACAAGGTACCAGAGATCAATAATTGTTGAATTTCGTAGTTCCATGCAAAATCCATAAATCAAGGATATCAGATTGGACAAAATTAATCCATAGCGCGTATATGAAACTGGCAATAACTAATGGATTAAATATCTTAACAATTGGACAAAATGCAAAAATCTTTACCTGCCACTTTCATTGTTACGATTCTTTCCAAAGGATTGCCTAGGATTTCTGGCGTTTCTGGTGTTGCCGAAGAACGACTCCCCATCAGCCTCAGTTTCAGGATCCAATCCGTGGTCCCTTAAAGTCGGTCCACCATCCGGAATCCCATGTTTCGTTGCTTCTCTACTTTTTCTTCGTCTTCGAGTTCGATGACCGGGTTCCCTCGTTGGCGCCCCGTATCCTGAATTCATCTCGAAGTCCCCGTACATCCTCTTCATCAGTGCCTTATTCTCGTCGATGAATCGCTCTATTCGTTCTCTAGAAACGTATTCACCTTTTAACCTTTCAACTTTTCATATAATGTTGCACTATCAGCTTTTCATAGAATTTTGGCGAATTATTACATTGGATATGTGTTTCCGGCAGTTGGACAGAACAGCTGGTGATATCTTTTGATGCATGGTGCACCACGTACCAAGTCTCCCCTCAGTTCAACCCCCAGCGCTACAGAAAGGGCGGTCCAGAGAATCTGAAATACAGATTTATTTTCCCTCATTGCTGCGAAAAAGGTATTGCAATTGTATTCATAAAATTTCTGCTACAGACTGTGACAGGAAAGTAAAATTGTCAACCTAGTCAACGTCATCGGGGATCTGACTCCAGATAAGCGAGAATATTACCGACTCGCGTTCGAAATTCCCTCGTAAGGAAATGGCGCCGTTAATTGTAATAGACAAAGGGCCAGCAGAGGGCGAACATCTTTCGGGTTCGATCGCCGATCGAGCATGCGACACTCTGTCCCGGGGGACCGTCGAATAAGGTTCAAGAGTAATCTCCGGTCTCATAAGCTATAGAAAGATATTATAAAGGATATATTTCGCAATAAGAAATTGTTACGGCTACGGCTTGAATACATTTGTCAATAACTAGTGTTAAGCAACAACAATTGTCAAGTAAGTGAGAACTATTTATCTGAAGTAAATAATTTTGTCTTTATATTTGGCATTCCATTTCTTGTACTTTACCTTTCGGGTCGTCCGACCTACCCTCCCCTGAGAGGGCCTCACCTACCGCTGGCTCAACTAGCCTTATTTTGTTAAATAAAACTTGTGTTGGTTAATAGAACCAACTGGCGCCCAACAAATATGATTTCATATAAATTTCCAATAGTTTGCCCAAAATTACGTTAGAGCCCCGGCAGCAATTGACCCAGGCCGCGCCGGGTGACGCCTTTCGGTTGAAATAAATATAAATTTTCAGATTTTTAAATAAACAAGAAAGGTGGTTGTCTCATTTGGCGCCCAACGTGGGGCCAGGTTGGAAAATTTTGCTATAAAATTTAGTATTTCATTTAATATTGTTGTCTGGGCAAATTTTGGAATTATATTATTGATATTAAATGCTTAAAATTCGAAGTAAATGTAAAGTTCTGGTAAATTCATTGAATTACGGTTAAAATATTTTCGTAGAGCGAACGACCGTTTCGTATAAGAAACGTCCGGTCGCAGCGACCTTGTTTGGGCTTAGTCGAGTTGTTTACGTTGAGCGTTATCTTCACAAGGGCTTTCTTCCTCTTACTTTCATTTGCTAAATACGTTTCAAATTCCTTGGAATCTTGGTCTGTTAGTAACAGTTATAAAAAAATTTTTCCTTGAAATCTTGGTCTACTGGTAACCGTTATAAAATTGTTTGAATATCATGCAAATTATTATTGATGAATATTGCTTATTATGAATATTATTTGTGAACGTTGAATATTATGCAAATTGCTATTGATGGATATTATTAATTACGAATATTATTTGTGAATGTTGAATATTATGCAAATTGTTATTGATGAATATTACTTATTACGAGAATTGTTTGTGAACACTGAATAATTATGCAAAATGTTATTGATGAATATTGATTGAAATATTATTTGTGAATATTGAATATTATGGTTGTTATTGATGAATATTGATTGAGATATTATTTGTGAATACTGAATATTATGGATGTTATTGATGAATATTGATTGAGATATTATTTGTGAATATTGAATACTATGGATGTTACTATTGATGAACATTAATTGAAATATTACTTGAGTGTACTAATAGTAAGTACTAGAACATTTATCTTGGCAATTCGTTCTCCGAAATATTATATAATGACTTCATTATTTCTTTCTCCCCCGCGGAAGTCGAAAGGAACGGCGCCGCGGAATACGAGGGGTAATACGAAAAAGGGCAAAGAATCGACCTCGCTTGAAATGCCGAATACAGCTTCGCTAGGAGGAGATATATCGGGAGAGGAATCTGTCGCAAGTAGCGTTCAAAGTCAAACCGATAAGAATCCGCGAAATGCTAAGGCAACGGTCGACATTGAAACTGTTCAGAATGTAGAAACAGGTATGTTAAATGATAATACTATCGGGCCACCTTCCGCGTCTGTTCGGATAGGGACTCCGGTACAAGTTGAAGGGGAAAGGGGAAGGAATACCCCCACACCCCACGAGACGTTAGTAACGTGCGTCGAAGATGCTCAGTTGACAGGTCTACGGGCTGAGCTAGACGCTAAATTAAATGAATTTCAGAATAGAATAATAAATGCAATGCAAGGCTTAATGGGACAGAGTCAGGGACATAACTTGGAAAATTATGTCAGTATATTAGGCAATAATAGTTCGTCGCGTTATAACCACCGGTCTGAGGGGGGAGACGCGTCAGGGTTGCCATCACGAGAAGAGGAGGGGTCGAATTCCCCCTCACTCAGTGAATATAGTGACGAAGGGAGGGATCCGGGAACCTCGCGTCGTAGGAATCGGCGAAGGGGGGCCTCTGCTTCGGAACGTGAAAATAATAGAACTCGGGGTAAACCGTCTGTCGTCGAACCCGGGCGTAGAGCAAATAGAAATAATTTTTCAAAGAGAAATATGGCAATTAGAGAAGGATCGTCTATGGTCCGTAGCGATAATTCGCAATTGATTAATGAGAGTCAGGGAGAACCGTCTGTAGTTCGAACTGATAACTTTGTTTATGAAAATCGGAGAATTGTAAATCCGTGTCTTAGTCAGGGAAGTCAAAGATTATTGTCAAATAATAACCCTGTCAGTGATAGGATTCGAACGGGCAGTCTCGAATCTTATCCCCAAAATTTGATAAATTTAGAGATTAACGATCCTACGTTTAGTGGAAGGGCCGAAGAATCGGTCGAAAGGGAATTTCGAAGAGTACACTTCGATAACCCAATTTTTATAGCACAAGATGGTCAGAGGCGAACCATATCGGAACGAAGTTCTCTTAACGAACCACAGAAAATTAAAACGGTTTATTATCTACCGAACGGAAAAAGGGTGTTCGAAGAAAATTTCGTAACAGCCGATGAATATCGCCGAATATCCCGATTAGACGAATTAATCGATAATAACTACAATTCCTCGCTTCACAGATCAAGCCAGAGAAATTCACGGTTAGAAACGCGTCGTTTTAGTAACGAAAGTTCTGGTAGTACCAATGACCTACCACCTTCGCGAAATTTTCTAGATCGTCGTAGAAGATCGACTAGAAGGGGCGCGTTCTACTGGCGAACCAGTGAATCCGGCAACAGCGACGGGATAAACAGCTCGGATAGAGACTTTTACAACAATAGAATTAGACAATCCTCGTTATTTTCGTCCGTACGCGGTAGACGAACGAGTAATTCACCTACTAGTACAAGCACTTCGGATTCTAACTTAGCTCTCAAAATAGGTAGAATAGTAGCCGGATGGAAAATTAATTTCCCACGCACGGAAAAGGATCCGGACCATTTCCTATTAATTTTGAAAGATCTTCTTAATACAAGCGGAGTCAATAAAGATCTATTTGTTCCGTGTTTGTCAAATATATTCGAAGGTGCTTATAGAAGTTGGTACCTGATTAACAAAAGACACTGGCGTACTTGGAGAGAATTCACAAGAGCCTTCCGATACCAATGGGGAGTTAGGAAAGCTGACGGTGATCTTTTTGCTGAAATCCGAGATTTAAAAGTAGAAAGGGGCGAGAGTCTCGCGTTGTTCACTTGTAGAGCTCGCTTCATATTCGAAAAAATGAAACGTCCACCATCGTTTAAAGATCAATTAAAACAGATCCTGGTAAAATTCAATCCGCGGCTAACTTTAGAAATTTTAAATTTGCCGATTACTAATTATGAAGATTTCTTACATTATGTAAATGAAAGATATTACATCTATAATCGTTCGATCGAAAGCAATAGAGAAACGCGGACCAGGAAAGAAAGGGTGGATATGCGACAACTACAAAGGGAAATTTCAAGCGAAGATAATTCGGAAATCTCCCAAACTAGCGCAAACCAAAATTACAATACCGCCGCGAACTTAGAAGCTTTTCAGCCGAAAATTCACTGGTCGAATAGAACTAATAAACGAACCACATCTAATTCCAAGTCGTTAACACACCAACGGTTAGAACAAAACCTATCTAATTTAGACGAAAAAATCAAGCGGAGTAATGTTTCGTCCAAGTCGAACGATACTTCACAGAAAGTATGGCCTAATACACCGCGAGATTGGAGTAAAGTATTTTGCTATAATTGCGGTGAATGGGGACACCTAGCGCGTTCGTGCTCCGCGGAAAGACAAGAAGTGTGTTTTGTTTGCAAGAAAAAGGGACACACTAATAAAGATTGTTCAGCATTTCAGGGAAACCTGAAAGGCCCTCAGTAGCTTCTCCTTCAGTTACTAGACGACAGGGCGTGACCGAGGGAAATAATCGTATTAATAAGGATAATATAAATACGGAAATAAAAATTGACCAGATAAAAGATCTTGACCGAAAGTCTAGCAACCCCGTGGTACATACTTTGCACTATGTAGGGGATAACCCGCAAGTAATTCAAAATAACGTTACAAACTTTCTATGGGAAATAGAGGACGGAACGAAGGACGAGTTAGATCTTACGGATAATGAATTACACGCAACAATTTCTAGTAAACTCGTAGACTACTCGTTCGAAGAAAGGTAACTCCCATATAATTGTCATTCAAGACCTTTCGACAAAATGCATCGAATTGTTCGCGACTCGCGGTAAGAAGGGTAAAACGGTAGTTAAAGCATTGGACGCTATTTTCGATAGATGGGGTACACCTCAATCGATTATCTCCGACAACGGTAAAGAGTATCTTAACAGAGATGTTAGCAATTTCTTAGCCGCGAGAGGAGTAAAACATATTACCACTCCGTTAGCGCATCCACAAGGAAATCCGGTAGAGCGCGTTAACCAGACAATAAAACCATTGATAGCTGCATTCGTCAAAGACAAGCAGAGCGAGTGGGATCAATATTTGTCCAAACTTCAGTTTGCGTATAACACGGTACCACATGCAGGAACGCGAATATCGCCATTCTTCCTAAACCACGGGCGAGAAGCAATTTTTCGACATGTCAGTAGCTCAGAAAATGCATCGCGTGTTTCAAATGACGCAGTAAACCATTAGGTAGAGAGAATGAATAACATCGATGAGTTACGGCATAAAATCGAAATGCAATTAAAGAAATATTCGGACGAACGTCTCGCCAAGTTCAATAAAGACAGGGTAACACAAATTAAGGTAAAGAAAGGGACGGAAGTCTATTATCCTAATAAAAAACTTAGTAATAAAGCAGAGGGTTACAATGCTAAGCTGGCACACAAATATCTTGGAGCAGTCAAAATAAGAAAGGTATTAGGACCTATGACTGTGGAGCTAGTAGACCAGAATAACAAACTCATTGGTAAATACTATCTAACAGACTTAAAGATTCCACGTCGTAGTCTTAGGAACCCTAACACTCCTCTGTAGATGTCCTTTTCGTCACCTTTATGTTTGTCTTATCCCCGCGTTAAACATAAACTGTATTGTCAAAATGGACGCATCAACCCCTAATTTGGCAAGAACAGAAGACGTCGAGAAGAAGAAGCAGGCGATTCGACAACTCGCCGACTTGACAAAGGAGCCCATAAACCTGCAAGCTCCGATAGGCAGCGACAGCTCTTCCGGTGCCACATCGGACGATGAGGATATCACCCTGGCGTCGTTATTCGATGAACAATTAACCGTCACAAAGGACAAACCCGCTCCCACAGGGCAGGGAGCCATACCAAAGTTCAGCAAGCGTTGGCCAGTGACAACCATCAAGGCAGGAGCACCCGAGGAAGCCCGCACTTTGTTGCAAAAGATACGCAACAAACTGCCTTCCAGGCTACAGACTTAGACAACTGTCATCACAGAAGCAGACCTCCACCAGGAGAACCTGCTACGAAAACGGGCAGACAGTACATGAAGACACCCCGATCGACGGACAACCCGTCTGCACAAGTCGCACCGTCAGTAGTCGAACCAGCGTCACTACCGCGGGAACCAACCTTCAACCAAATAATGAAGGAGCGCCCAGAGCTGAGCGGAGACGAGAAGATCAAGGTCGTGGTCCCAACAAAATTTAAGAAAACTTTCGACAAGACCCAGCAGGGATCCCGTTCAACTATCAACGACTCCTCAACTGGACAATGTCAGCGTGCGAGGATAATCTGTTAATCATTAGAGACTTTCTTTATTGTGTTTGTCCTTGCCTACCTACTACTCCTTAACAAATGTCTCATAGTAACATGTCGTGACTGCGTGTGTTTCCGATAATCCCTTCCTTCCACAGGAAATGGAGTGAGGAAATTATGGAGACAAGATTTTTCAATTTGTGTCGTGGAATACTTCAGGTAGGACTCTAGTTCTCAACTTGCTAAAGCCTATTTTAAAATTTATAAGATTGTTAACTAGCCCTTATTGTAGAGAGACCGTTTCGCAGCTTCGCTGAGATCATCCCTCTCCGACGTTGAGGTTTGAGGGGGGAGAATGTGACAGGAAAGTAAAATTGTCAACCTAGTCAACGTCATCGGGGATCTGACTCCAGATAAGCGAGAATATTACCGACTCGCGTTCGAAATTCCCTCGTAAGGAAATGGCGCCGTTAATTGTAATAGACAAAGGGCCAGCAGAGGGCGAACATCTTTCGGGTTCGATCGCCGATCGAGCATGCGACACTCTGTCCCGGGGGACCGTCGAATAAGGTTCAAGAGTAATCTCCGGTCTCATAAGCTATAGAAAGATATTATAAAGGATATATTTCGCAATAAGAAATTGTTACGGCTACGGCTTGAATACATTTGTCAATAACTAGTGTTAAGCAACAACAATTGTCAAGTAAGTGAGAACTATTTATCTGAAGTAAATAATTTTGTCTTTATATTTGGCATTCCATTTCTTGTACTTTACCTTTCGGGTCGTCCGACCTACCCTCCCCTGAGAGGGCCTCACCTACCGCTGGCTCAACTAGCCTTATTTTGTTAAATAAAACTTGTGTTGGTTAATAGAACCAACTGGCGCCCAACAAATATGATTTCATATAAATTTCCAATAGTTTGCCCAAAATTACGTTAGAGCCCCGGCAGCAATTGACCCAGGCCGCGCCGGGTGACGCCTTTCGGTTGAAATAAATATAAATTTTCAGATTTTTAAATAAACAAGAAAGGTGGTTGTCTCAAGACTTATTGGCAATGTATATAATGAAAATAATACAAAGGAGAGTCTACAGTGGTTATAGAGGCAAAGGCTCACGCTCTTAATTAGTAAGCTGCAGTAGAAATCCCTGATATCCCGTACCTTTCTCCTACCTGACACGTTTATTATAGCCTTGAGAAATGAAATTACCATATGACCTAAAGTTGAAAATTAATAAGAAATGCAACAGAGATAACAGCCCCTGAAAGAAGCCGATAACCATGATCATCAACTGATCAGCATTCTATGAAATCCCCCCATTGACGAACCGTTGAATAAAAATCTAGGTTTTCAATTGCATAATCAGGTTTCGCTCGAGGGTAAGGAATAAAAAAAAAAGGAAATAAAATAATCAACAAGAAGTCCACCCGGGTCGAAATATCCCGCTCGAAGCTCGAGTTCAAAAGGGCGACAAAATAGCGATATCTTTGCCCGTGATCATGGAACACCGTGGTGGCGCAAGAAGAGAAGGAAAGAATCCCCGATAAAACGATCGTTAGCCCGGACAACCAATTGATATCGACCGGCCACGCCTTGTCAAGATTCAAGGTGTACGTGACCATTTTGAACGTTATATTCGCACTGTACACGCGAACGAAGAGAACGACGGCCGTTTGTATCGATTCAAGGTTTACAACGTGGCGCGCGTTACTGGGATTGTATGTAGATACGTTAAGAATCGACGAAACAACGATTCCTTCGAAGAGGCTGGGTTTATTGGCACCCACGCGGACAGACGGCGATAAGAGCGAGTATTAGAGTCGTCATTTGCAAATATCGTACTCAAAGACTTCGCTGCCCACGTGGACAGCTGCTGTCTGGAAAACAGAGAGCTGATAAAAGAGGACACCATATAAGACGGGCTTCGACAACGTACTCATAAGCACCTACGATCGACCGCAAGGACGTTGCTGAGGAGGAAATGATTATTTTGTGGGAAGAGTGCAGGGATTTTTCTAGCATATTGTATGGTACAACAATAGAAACGTGCTTCTATTGGGTCAGCAAGAAAGTAATTTCGGTTTTTGATGAGAGCCAGCGTTACGTTTGTTCTCAATGATTTCTGACAATGTTATGATTTTTTTTCTTCTAACAATCGAAAGTTGTGAAACTTTTGACTTGGTTTAGAAACAAATTGCACTTTATTTTGTTTGTAATTGTTTGTTTAGGAGAATTTTAACGTAGAGTGAAAAACGAACATTTCTGATATGTTTTACTTTTTTATTTTTTGCAAAATCTAAGCTTGGTTGGAAAGTGATGTCACAGTCTCCATGTAGCCCTGATCTGACACCATTAGGTTACCATTAATTTTTCAACTTGCGAAACTTTTAGAATTGTAAAACTTTCAATGGCAATGATAGCCTAAAATTGCATTGGGTTCAATTTTTTGTTGATATGGGTATTTCTATAAAAACGGAATCACGAATTTGTCAAAACGATGGCAAAAGGTCATCGAAAAAATTCTTTGTTAAAAAAAATTAAGTTCCATTTCACACTACAAAAACCGAAATTACTTTCTTGCCGACCCAATATATATTCGTATTTTTCTTTTTCTCTGTTAATTTTAGCAGAAATTATATTAACCCTTTCCCCTCTGAGTAATTTTTATTAAGTAAGAGCTACGAGCTACTCCAGAAGTATTTACAAGGTGCGAGTGCACATCTGTCGAAAATTTAAAAATCTTGCTTTGACATTAACAAAGAAGCGATACATTTATTAATGTTAATAGTAATGTTATAATGTTAATGTTATTTCACATACGGTTAATAAGTCTCTGGGATTTTTAAATCAGTGAAACTATGAAGCTAAGGGTTACTAAATATCCGATCAGACATAACAAAGATATATTTTTGTCAGGCTTAACCCTTTATGGGCCCTTGTAACTTTGAAGTAACACAAAACAAATCTAAGCTTTTACTTTCCAAAATCGATTTTTTAGATTTCTCAAATATTTCAAGTTACCTCTTCAGAACCATGGAATTCTTTACAATCCAACGTTTTAAAATCAAATAAAATTTATTCTTTATAATAGTACTTTTATTATCTTCTAATGTGCTATCGCGCAATGAATCTCCAGATATCACAGAAAATTCGGCCTATAGAGGGTTAATTTAGTTTTCTTGAAATGTAAAAAAAAATATTGTTGACAGAAACAGATTGAGCTTGTAGAAATTATCATTGTAATATTGATTGAAAAATGATGCGAGCTGGGAAGCTCTACTCACTTGATTTTGCCATTGCTAGTTTCTACTGGGTGGTTCTCTAATTAACGGTTACTACCGGATGTTTCAATCTCATTAGCCTAACGCGTCTCGTGTTCCAAGCACGTGACAGCAGATCGTGGCTGTTTCGTGCAGCTATCAATTATGATCCTCCTCTTTCTTTTTTGTTCTATGATTCCTTTAATTCGCTTAACGCGCCGACCACTTCGGTAATTGAGTGTTCCAGCGGAAACTCGTTTAATGGGTGCAAATAAGGCGGCGCGGAAGTTCGAGATGTCGTGTTTTTTCCTAATCAATCACTACTTGTTTTCAATGGTAAAAAGTATCGTGTCGAAAATTGAATAATTGAGACAGGTTGATATCGAATACTCCCTCGACTTGTATACTCGATCGTTGACACGCGATTGCATTGATTTATGACTGTCTTACGTGCGATTCAAAAAACATAGTTTATAATACCATACTAATTGTGTTATTAAATGGTAATATGACTAATTAATGTTATTAAATAGAGAAAAATTAGAATTGCACAGATTCACGTCCTAAAAATTTATCATTCTCAAACTAACGCATGTGTTTAACTTGGAGTTAGTCGTTTAAAATTTCGCTTTCGTTCCTTTCATTTTTTAAATCTTCTAGGAAGTATCTTTCTTTCCCACCTTCACAAAGAAACTCAATAATGTACGTGGGGCGTTCTACTTTTCTACCGACAATGACGTGTCCCCTCTTGAAAAAAAATCGGTATTCGTCCAAAATTCCAGATTCTCAAATTTTATTTTCACAAGATTTTTTTGGACCATACAGAGATTATAATAATACTAAAATCCCGTTTTTATTTTTGTTGCTTTTTACAAAATCATTGTGACATAGTATTCGAAATGTGTGACAGAGGTGTTTTACATAGAAATAAAATGTGTCTCTTTGCGCCGCCTAATGTTACAAAATGATCTCGCTTAAAAAAATCATATAGAACCCTTTAGTATAAAATTATTTATTGAACTTCTGAAATATTATCATTAAATTAATTAGAATATAATAAACGTAAAGGTTCATACTATTAAACAAAAAAATATTTTATCGTTGGGTCCGGCTATGCATGTTTTTTCTTGCTATCTTCCGTCACGCATTTCGCAAAACAAAAAACGCTTCTGAGTTGTTTGATTTTCAACCCTAAGCAACAGTACGGTTTCCTCTTCCCCCTTGGCCTCACCCCTTGAGGCCCCACCTGCGAGCGAGCCTAGTTATTCGCTCGCAGGAAGTGAATAGAGGTGCGTGTGTTTATTCGGCGACCGCTCTGTCACGTAAGTTACTACTTTTAAATTTTATTGTAATTCACGTTTATATATGTAATATTATTATTTCTCAGTAAATCTGTCATGTTCACCCATTTTTACGAACAAATCGTAATTTCGTGAACGCTAAAATCCTCGAACACTGTTATTTTACACTTCTGTCACGAGACACCTCTGTCACAATTATAGGGGAGGGTGGGGCAAAGTGGGCCCCTTCAGCAAAAAATAATCATATCTTTATTTTTTTTTATTCGTTATAGGTGAGGGGGTGCAAAGTGGGCCCCTTCAGCAAAAAATAGTCATATCTTTATTCTTTTGGGCTCCAAAATTTTAAGGGGCCCACTTTGCCCCACCCTCCCCTATATATATATATATATATATATATTTTGTGACTGAGGTGTTTATTTTTTCTTACTCTTCCGATAAAACTTAAAATAAATAAAAGCTATAAAATAAAACTTCGATGCATTATACGTTTCGAAAATCTTCGATAACTGGACAATAATTTAAAAATACATTTTATAAAAGAAATACACTTTTATTTTTTTTCAAAATCAAAAAATTTGTCACTCATATTGTCGGTAGAAAAGTAGAACGCCCCACGTGCGTTTGAAAAAACATAGTCTATAATACTATACTAATTGATGTTATTAAATGGAGAAAAAATTTGAATCGCAATGATTCACATCTCGAAAGTTCATCATTCTCAAACTGAAACACATAACTTGGAGTAAATCGTTTAAAATTTTCCTCTCATTTCTTTAATTTTTGAATCTTCTAGGAAATATCTTTCTTTCCCACTTTAACAAAGAAACTCACTAACAATGATATAACATAAATAATTAGAAACTCATCGAAAATTTAATATTGATAGTACAACCAGAAACACCTTTAGTTATCAATTATACACCATTAAATATTTTCTTCTTCCCTATATCCTTTCACCAGATACATTTTCAAATTGAATTAATTTAATATATTCATCAGCCATGGCAATTATATTTCTATTGCTATAATATCACGTTGATAAATTTTCAAAGTATAGAAAACGCTCGCAGGGGGTAGCAAAAGATCATTAAAATTATGCAAGATCAATCGGCGACGCGAAACAGCATGGAATTGCAGAATCGCTGATCTATACCGGAAGTCGATTCCGTTAACGATCATCGTCCTACGGTCGTGTCTCCATTCAACAAGTCAGTAGGCGTCATTCAGAGATTCGAGTGACTCGGGATCGCACATATGTATGTACATGCGAGAAGTATGACCAACGTGGTGCATTGCCCGCCAGATATGAATCATGTCGCGTGTCCACGCGAGTCAATTGCAATCTGCCGCGTGAATTGAATTCAAACGTTAGTTCGTATGTCATTCGGTTTACGAGTGAAATGAATCGGCGGTTCTTGCTCCAAGTAAATGTACTTACGGTATTTAATGTCAATGGATATTTACGTAAAATGACGCTCGACGAATTAGTTAACGTGGCTTTAAAACATAAGAGAGTTGATTTGAAGTAGGAAAATATCTATTTTTCCAAGCGGATAATCTAGATAATTCAAGGATAATTTGAATTCATTGAGGACAATGTCAAAGCGAGATATTGTAGGCGAATTTCCATGTGGAGAACCGTGAGATAAATTTTGCACAGGAATTGGTGAATATTTCTGAGATCACATTTGAATTATGACGCATTTTAAACGCTGTTATACACTATCGATAATTAATTCCTCGAAGATCGAACTACCTGTCGTACAAGGCACGTGGGTGATGCATTGCCAATTGCAGATAGTACTCGCTCTTGATTGCTTTGTAATCGCAAACACAGAAATGAAACGATGAATTATAAGTTATGCTTTCTCTCGATGTTAAACACTCGTGCATCAACTATCCTATCAATCGATTCATTAACGATGTAGTTTTTACTTTCCTTTTAATTGCTTTGCTTATTCTCGAATGATATTTGCAAAGTTACTCCGGTGACAGTAAATGACATTTAATTGTCCATTGTATTGAGCAAGAAAAGATTCTTACAAGGTTGAGACGTGATAATTATAATTAGACTGCGGATGTTTTTGCATTTATGACAAATTAAATACGGCTAAAATATACAAAAAGAACATAATATAAAAATATATCTAAAATATCCAAAGTATGGTATTTGTTGTAATATTTATTAAGTGCAATAAATCCCTAGATAGGTTTTCCTGTCTCACCTGCATTTTTGAAACTCGAAATTTGCATAAACATCCGCAGTCTAATTATAATCAACATCGAATTAATATACACTTCTTAAGCAGATTCAAGCGTTGGAACAGAACCCCAAAACTTTCCGTATATAAAGCAGAATTAAAGTTTACCTTCGAAGTAAACACCTTCCTAAAAAACACATCTTTCATTCCTCTCCAAATTCATAACAATTTACAAGCCCTTACCATTAAGTCAATGACAAACTTAATTCCAAAAACCCATAGAATTTTAATGACCAATTTACAGTCGTCCATCGTCAGCCAGGAAGTCCGAAGTTTCTCAACGATCACGGCATGAAGATACGCGTGAAAGCGCGAAAGTCTTTGGCGAAGGCTAAGAAGATCCATAAACGACCTGCGTGGGAATCGTTATAAAATTCAATGAATTACCTAACGTAATTAGAATACGGTGACCTTAGACCGGCTGCCGCTTAAGAGGCCGTCCGGTCATAAATCTATCGTTAAACGAGTCCCTCTAATCCCATGAAAAATCGCCCAATGACGTCCTAAACCACGGAATTATACTCGCACTTCGACATTTTACTATGCGCCAAACAAAAAAATCCAAACCGGGACCACCTACCTAAAGAGCATCCTTTCCCCCTTTCCCCTTGAAATTTCATTGTTGCGACATTATCTGGATTATGGCTATCCTATTACCCTTTAGCCGAGCACTCTGGATTAATAGGAGAGGATTGACTAACGGAAGGCCAATCCTATTAGTCCAATTACCTCCTAATCGTCCTGGATGAAAGGACTGGTCTCATCCACGTCGGGCGAAAGTCTGCTGTCCTTTCGCGACCTTACCGACGCCGCTTTCGGATAGACGCGCGCTTATAATATGCGCCTTATTAACCAGACGAGCAGATAAATCTACGAGCTCGTTTCTGCAATCTCTAGTTAGGTCATCGACTATTTTTGCATTTCGTTGTTGACGGGAAAAAAATATATGAGAAAGCAGTTAAGGCAACGTTTCTTAGGTGTTTGATGGAGGAAGAGGGTGTATTTAAAAATGGTGGTACTTCTGCCGTTTGTTGTCGGACGAAATAACTGAATTTTTAAATATTGAAAACTCTGGGTGAATATTTGAAAAGTTTTAATTTGTTGCGATTTGTTTTAGTATGAGTGTTGTGGAATTGGTTTCGTGTAATGTTTGATTGTATCGAGAAATATTTGGGTGAAGGTATAAAGATAAATTTAAGTTTCAAAGTTTGTTTTGCATTAAGTTCTGCGGAAAGTATGATCGGTTAGTAGACACTAAAAGTTAATCTGGTTTTAAAAGATCTACCAAAGTGGAGAACATGGAAATTCACAGGTATATGCAAAATCATCTCAATTAAAATAATAATTATGTAACACCGACAATCGTTCTACCTTACGAAACGGTCCAAATAAACCAATTAATTTACTTAGTCACGAGTTGCAGAGTCGACCAATTAAATCTCTTAATCTTCGTCTACGACTAAATACTTAGAACGAAGAGCATCCCTGACGAATCCGAAGAAACTTTCCTCCGGTTGCTGGACGAAGTAATTGCTAATTAGACGCATGAAAGGAGCCAAAGCGTTTAGGAAGAGCCAATTAAAATTGAAATTAACTCGTCGAGGAATAATTTAGACGATCGCTGCGAGAACGAAGGCATCGCCGCCGAGAAGCCGGTGAAAGGAGCGATCGTTCGAGTTTCGAGAAGAATCTAATTGTAAGATCGGTTCGATCGACATTGAACCGATTAGACGATCCCTGAAGATGAAAATCGGTGGCTATTCATCTCTCGAAGCTGCCTCGTCTCTGTTTAACCCCACGACTTTAACGATTTTATTTAGATTTCAGCGAGAGAGCGAGAGAGAGCGAGAGAAATTTATTTGGGACGCAATTCAGAAATTCTGGTTATAGATGCGGACAGTAAAAAATGTAACGAGTTGTTTAAGTAATAATAAAATTGAACTTCCCGATATAATGAGCGAAGCGTTGGAGGAATTTTGAAATATAAATCGTTTGTAAGGATCGTTGGAAACGATTAATAGTTTCCAAATATTTCCATTGTCGTGTTTTCAACACTAGATTTACAGAATCTGTTATAGTTAAATACATTAAATAATTATTTTGAATAAAGAGGGATCAATCGGCAAAGAAGATGATCAGTTAAGTAATTAATTTGCATATTGTAGAGTATCTATTAATAATAATAATAATAATAATTTATTATATTAGTATATAATAATAATTTATTATGTCAGTATATATACTAATAATTTATTATATTAGTATATATACTATATGGAGTATCTATTGTAACACGTCTCTAAAAATTTGAAAGCCGTTTCTAAAAAAGAAGGAATTCGTCAATTTTACGGTTTCCTTAGATCTAGTGTTAAATACTTGGGAATTATTATTTTAGTTATAGACATATTTCTTAAATTTGATCAGATAAATGTAAGGCAATTTTATACCGTTAATACTGCGAATAAAATGATGGAGAACGTGTTACTGTCAACCTTCCAGTTGCATAAATGCAGAGATCAAGGTGCAGAAAATCGTACTGCAAAATATCATCATTTGTGCAAATGACTCCTTGCCAATTATCTCACTTGCAAAGAATATTACTTCCAACTAGCCTGGCAATGGTTCCGCAAATTTTTTCGTATCCGCAACTTTTGTGATATCTATGATATTAAAATTCAACTCCAACTCACGGCACGTAATAAACTTTTCCCCCGCGAGCTGAAACTTTGAACCGCACAGTTATCAGCTATGTACTACACTTCATTCCACCGAAACCAAACCAGTATTTTCCAATATTGAACCGCGAACTATGAAAAAAATTAGCATACTTCCGCAGAGCCATTGCTGAATTTCGATTGCAAAAATAACGGGAGCATTATTAATTGCCCGTATACTTTTCATCTTACATAAGTCTCGATCAATACCGACGATTAATTCTTCAGTGTACGTGTCTCGATTTACCGTCACCGATTTCAACGTCTCAATTGCAGATTGCAGTTACCAAAAATTTCTCTCTCTTTTTCCTTCTCCTTCTTTCTCTTCCTCTCTGACGCGTTTATTCCCACAAAGTCGAGAGGCAAGAGGCAATATGCAAGGATGACGTGGAATCGTAGAACGAACGAGGAAGGTCGTTCGCGTTTCTCCTTGACTTTCTTTTCTCACGGAACAGTGGTCACCGAGTGATCAGTTCTCGAGGATGTCGGTCGGATTGCTTCCGAAACGGCAATACAATCTTACGGCGAATCCGTTCGCAGTCTACATAGTACTGTCGGCTGATCCTATCGAGAAGATCGCACTCGACTCAACACGCGCACGAAATGGTCTTTTGGTCATAATCATAAAACCGATCATCCGGAAGGATGAAACGATCACTCCGTGTTCTGGTCCACAAATTATCGTAAACTTTGGTCCATGTGGCGAGCCGATAGGAGTTTAAATAAAAGATTGAAGGTTGTTCAAACGCGGATGTAACTATTTCATGCTGCATGAGGGAGTTGGATATTCCGTGAGATCCCTTTTTCATATTGTAGGTTTGGATACTTTGCGTCGATCGAAAGAAATGTGAAGAAGGAATTTTAACATGCTTATTGGATGAATTTTCTTATTGGTTCGTGTGAGAAAATACTGTTATAGTAGTTTGGAACAGTATATTTTCTACGCGCAACTTTAACACTACATTTACGGACATTAAATCTGTCGTACTTGAATATATTAAATAAGTATTTTTGGCAAAAGAGAAGGCATGCGAGAAAACAGCTATTAAGTTGAGGAATTTGTGTTTTATAAGATACACGGGAAATATCTATTGTACCGCTCCTCTGTAAAGTTAAGAAATGTTTGAAAAAAGAGGAAGAACCCGTGAATTTGACGGTTTCCGTAAATCTAGTGTTAAGGTCGTTTAAATATTTATTTTATATCTATATGATAAAAAGAACTGAAATAACTCCATTAACTTGATACTATAGAAAAACTTTACCTTTTCTGGTAATTTGGCAAATGATACAGTTGTCTATCGTACTTATTAACTAATTCTGTTTTTCGAATCCAACAATAATTTTCTACATTTAATTAATGTTTCCTCCAATATTGTTAATCTATCATGAAATTCACAAAACTATGCAACGGGACGTGTCACTAAATTAATTTCTATGAAACATTGCAACATCAAAAGGAAAGCTTACATTACAATTTGAGCAAAACCTAGTATTATATCTCGCATAAAAATAAGAACTCGGTTACCGCAGAATTTCGAGGACTCGAAACTGTATTTCGAGCTGACACGGAAGAAACGTGAGAAAGAACATTCTGAATTTTGCAACAAGGGATACTAGTGACGATCCAAGGAGAGAAATATTACCGTCAGCCACGTGAAAGTGAACGAGATGGGTCTGCTCTCTTAACATTTAACGATTATAATCTACTAGATCGCAATCAAAGTGAGTATACAGAAATGTTCTCCGTGTCCCCAGTTACAGAGGCGCCACACGGTTCGACTTTGATTTCGAGCGGACCGGAAAGACCGGATTGCCATCTCGACATTTTTTCTACTTTAAAGTGGCCGTCAAGAGCAATAAAGAGAAAGAAAAAGAAGGTAAAATTTTAAACCCTACAATTTTACATCACGACAGTCCTTTCTCAATTAACGACACGTTCCTACAAATATTTGATTCCCTGGAAACGTTAGGGGTCAAAGCATATCAACGAGAAAGATTCGCTTTAAATATATTCCTTAATTTTCCCACGAACGTTCAATTTCCTTCGTGCAAAAATATTGTAAGAGTAAATGCAGCAAATAGATTTAAAGGCAATCGGTTTTCCCGCATCGTTAGAACTCCCCGAGAGAGATCTCACTCTTTCTCGGTTTTTTCCTCAGCTTTATTTATTTGCACGAGTGACAGTAATTGAAACGTGCTGTAGCACCTCGAGGTAGAAAACGCTGCAGGCTGTAAATACTGCTTCACCAACCGAAAAGGTAAGGTTCGTGAATCACGGCTTGATTTATTGCACAGCAATTCTATTCGACGATGTGAAGCATGTTACCCTTTCGAAATCACCTTTCGTCGTTCTGAAATTATGAGAAGTTGGCACGAGCAATCGCGCGATTTTCGGTGGACCATCTTTTCGAAAAGAAAGCACCAGGACTTATGGTAAATTATGCAGATAACACGAATTTCAGTAGATCGTTATAGTCCGACGTTAAAACTGTCGTCGTGGAGATTCGTCCTATTTAATCAGCCAAATAAAGTCATCAACGAATCGGACTTGCATCTATAATGAATTTTTATTGATCCTCTGTCTCTAAAGTTCATACCCGTGGCACTTCTTCTTTTATTAGCTACGTACGCTTTCACCAGAAACTTCTTTATAACGATGAACATCTTGCCACAAAAACTATCTATCAACATCTATAAAGCTGTGGACTTTCGAGTCGATGGTTCTGCTAAACAATTTAGGAAATGGTGAGAAACATCATCTTTGAGTGAAGAATTAATCCGGCCAATAAAAGCGTATACAATTAATAGAAATCTAATTAATTGTTACCAGTCCGTATTACAAAAACTCTAAATTTTCAAAATAAAAAAATCGCAGAAAAGCACAGAGTAATGAATCCACTTAAAAATTGATCAATCACGACGAAAGATATCGTAACTTTTATTTGAAAGCGAGCTTTAATATTTAAGGGGTCATCCCACGTGACAGCTATTTTTTTCGCTCACTTTGGGTATTTTTTTTTACGAATTATAAAAATGTACAATCGTGGACTTTTACCAGACGTTTATTGATATTTTTGTAGTCTATTGGAATTTTTGCATCCAAAACTAACGATAGCCTCAGATTTACAAATTAAGATACCGTTTGATTTTTTTATTTCAGATGAGTGAAACTTCTGGAATCATGGCAGTCGTCAAAAACACATGAGTGTCTTTCGAATGGTTTAACGTCAATCAAAATCGTTATTTTTAGTTGCAAAAATTCCAATGGACTACAAAGGTATCACTAAGCGTGTGATAAAAATTCCAAGATTATACATTTTAATGGTTCGTAAAAAAAAAATTCTCAAAGGAAGCGAAAAAAAATAGTTGTCAAACAGGATGACCCTCTTAATACACAAAAAGATGACTATCAAAACGTAACTCATTTCTTTCAAAACTCCACTTATACCATTAAAAAGAGAGAGTATTTTAAAGAAAATATCTTTCCATCGTAATCAAAGAGCCACCATGAAATGTACGATAATTCTTAAAAAATAGAGGTCTTCAACTTTCGTTTCATCGACGGGGTCAAGGGGTTACCGTCTCAATGCCAATATGGCGGCTGACCTCAAGAGCGACGTCGTGCCGCGAATTCTTTTTTCCATTGTCGCCGACAACGCGGCCGCGAGTCGACGAGAGACAACAAGAGAGAAACGTAAACGTCTCCACGAGGAGACAGAGGTAAAAGGAGACGGCAGAACAAAACACCTGGGCAGGTGTAAGCAGGTACATCCACCGAACCGATCGTACATTTGCAGATTCTAGGGAAGATACTCGGGGTCATGGGTGCTACGGGGAAATGTCACGCCGATGTTATAGTCTTTGAAAGTTCCTGTAGCCACGGCCGCGTTCGATCACCTTTCCAACGATCCTCGAACGTGCGCCATGGTGTTTCAAGTACGGCTCCAGGAGGAACATAAATATCGGCCGTGCCGTGCACAATGCGAGACTCGGATTCATCGGTGACGATATTTAAAGCGCGACGAACTTGTTGTTCTTATTATTTTGGCTCTTATTACTGCAAATCATTTGCGTAGGTGGATTCTGAAACATTGCGGATACAACATTTCTACTTTTCCTTACACTTGTCATTGTGTGCTTTCCAACAAGCATGCTTGGGTGTGACACAGTGTAACACAGAGAGACACAGTGAAACACAATTCTGTAGTCTAATTGGAACAGATAAGTTACTAAATACGGTCACTAGAGTGCGTAAAAGACTATAATGAGTATAACGTAGTAAAAAACGTAGATTCAAATCTGTCTGTAGAAAATCCAAACCCGTAAAGAAGAAGATTCGGATTGATAATTATTTCGCAACAAACAAAAGTATATTATTTTCGAATATGGTAAGTTATTTTTCCTGTATAATTTTTAATAGAAAAATATATTTTAGATATATCGTGAAAATTTTATCGATTAGCAGTTTGAGTGCTCTGAAATTTCGAAGTTAACTTAAAAATTGTGCGAAAAAACGTATTAAGTCTTAATCAAACTAGAAGTATTTTTACAGCTTTGACAGATCAGTAATATGAATTCCTATAAATGTAGTCTATATTAAAGGTACCACACTTGAAAAAATTATTTCTTTGCTCGATGTGTTGGCACTATTGACGTCCGACACGGCCAAACTCAAGTTTGAGCTGTGTCTTGCAGTGTCGCTCTGTGTCTCTCTGTGTCATAGTTGGAAAGCACCAATGTAGACACTGTGTTACACAGTGTCGCCTGTGTCTCTTGTTGGAAAGCACCCATTATTAAAGGATACTTTAGATAAAATCAGCCAGAGATGATAGGGTTTTGAAGCGGACTGATTGGAATTCTGAGATTTTATTTTCATATGTAATATAATTCTTGATATATTTATTGGAATGTAATGCCTGATGTATGTTAACCCCTTAGCCTAGAACTACGTGTGAGACTCGTAGTTTTGGAAAATGCAATAGGAAATTTTGAAATCTTCCAAAAACTATTAACCCTTTGCACTCCTGTGTCGAGCTACACTCGACGCAGCTTTCTAAGGTACTTGACATGTCATCTATTAATTATCACTTTTTCAAAATTAATAATAGTTTTGTGTCTTCACATAAATATCCCACGGTACCTGTGATTCTTCGTAGTATTAAGTAGAAATTAATAATAAACAGTAGAGAATTTTCCAACAGTATATTTGCTTGTCTGACGAAAAGTTAGTAAATTAATTCGGAGTGCAAAGGGTTAAATTGACAATATCAGCCGATCATGAAACGGTTTCATTATTTCTCTACTATTAATATCGCGTGCAGTTATACGAAATATCAGAAATCCGTGAAACCTTTTGATTTCAGGAATTAATTTTGAATCTTTATTCGCCCCATCAGAAAAGAAATCGTAGGTTAAGGGGTTAATGCGAATATCTAACATGTATCTCATTTATCTAATTGCCGTTTACGTGTATTTTGAATTTGCGAGCTATGATAATTTTGTCTAGGAGTTCACTTACACTTTTCAATGACTTTTCAACTGCAATATTACGTAAATTAAAAGAAATGTCGGGCAGTTGACGGAAATTTCAATTTGCTCCCCATAATTCCGCCTCCAACCCTTTAAATCCGTAACCACTGTAGCCTCAAAGTAACGAACGAACGATTTACGAATGAAACGAAACTTTGGTTAAAATAGAGGTCGCAAGGATTGATAGACCTTAGGTTTCTCTTTCCCAAGTTCTATATGACATTCTTTGGTATAACAGATCTGATAATTATGTCACAATCGCAGAAAGATTTCTTCAGAAAGTAAAATCTCGCAGTAAAAGAAAATAGTGGAACTATTTTTCAGTGCCTGGCAAAATAATAGCTAATTGTAAGAGAGAGAAAATAAGTATGCTGAAGTATGCTTCGATACGAGGAATGACTGACGTAAATACAAGTAAGTTAACAAGAAAAACTGACGAAATCTACTTGTAGACTCTACGCACGGAATTCGTGCGTGAATGGCTCACTATACTTTCTACCCACAACGAATTCTTCCGCGCTAACAACCTATGAGTCACCTCGCTGTTACTCAGCATTTGAAAGAACTGCATGAACGAAATAGCATTACAGAATTCACGGTGTCACGGCTTCGAACAATTACAACATCGTCGACACATTCATTCGTGGAAGTAGCCAGCCTAACAGCATCTAAATCAAACGCGTCACAACTGACGAAGATGAATCAATGCTGTGGATGTTGGAAAAATTATTTCCTGAGGAGAAATCGATCTTTTTATTTAACACTTTACCGACTGGTATTTTTTTAACATTCTACACCCTTCTGACCGATCACTTGGCCACAAATACTTCCTTGATATAGATATCTATTCGAAAATTACAAATTATCGTCACTGAGTCCTTGACAGAGGTAATCGCAATGATAAATGATAATTTATTAATTGGAGTGGCAACCGATTAATAAGTTAAAAGGTCAAAGGTGTTCGGTCCGAAGAGCCTATTAATAGGCTTCCGGTCGAACAAGTGTTAAGCGGCCTCCCTTTTCTGTTATATAAATTCTATTATATCTATTTATATAAAGTATTGAGGAGGGTTTTTAATACTTTGAAGATTGCTAAAGTTTAGTTTTCTTTCTTTTTGGGGTTTTAATCGCTGAGGACATTTCACCTGAAGCATACTATTTTAACAGTATTTCGACCATGATTTTGTTTATATCTATTTCGATTAAAAGTATCTTTTGATACCATTGAGCTTGATTGCAAATATCTTGGGAATAATTTTAGCAGAAAATTAATTTAGCATTGTAAAATTATTTACTAAAAAATAGCGTTCCATATTAAATATTATATCAAGGTGTCTCTTGACACCTTAGGTAGTAATAGTGTTAATATACGATTCCTTTTTGAAATTTTTTGTAAACTTTTTGTATAGTCTCGGGTATACGATACGAAATCAAGGACAATGCTGATTATAGCAGAGAGTTCAATCGCCAGATTATTAACTTATCATATTTAAATACATTAAATAAGTATTTACTTTAAGAACAGAGCAATCATAAGATGGAAAGAATAATTGATCCAATAGTTTATATTTCTTAAAGTGGACGTAAAGATTCTTCTCTATGGCTCCTCTATAAACTTAGAAAATTTAAAAAAAAATTTGGAACCTGTCACTTTGTCTGCCTTCGTAGTTCTAATGTTACAAATCTCTAAAATATCTAATGTTTCTATCAGAAGTATTTGGATAGCACTCCAACAAAGACCGTTAAAAAATAATTTCTCATTATCTTCTCAGATACCGGCAAATCTCAGCAACCGGATACTTTTCCACGTCACTTAAATCTTCCCCTAAGGGTACACAGTAAGAGAGAAACCTACTTGCAATTAGTGAACAAAATCGACGAGCACTTTCCGTGGATGAAACGGAACCTCGGTACATAGCTACTGACAATGAGTAAAGGAGAAAAGAATAAAATAACATGCCCATGAGAGGAAACCGGTAAGAGGGAGATGATGCTCTTGAGAAACATTTTTACCGAAACGATACTTTGTAATATGCAAATTGCACGGAACGAAACGGGAGCGCGAAAAGAAAAGGAGCATGCTGCTCATGTAGCCATTCTCTCGCTAAGTACCAGCAGTCCTTTGCACTGATAGATAAGAGAAAGGAGAAGAACATCCCGATATGGAGAACCGCGCACGGACCACATGTAATCCTGATGATCTTCGGAAAGCTCTTGACGCAAATGGTATCTTTCGTGTGAGCCACTTATTGCCAATTTATTGGATCTCTTATTTTCTTATGAAGGTTCAGGATATCGATGGTATTTCGGAGGAAATTTTTACCTTTCATTTGTGGTACTGTCTTGTTAAGGTTTGTAAATTTCAATGTTAATTTATTGTGGCTGGGTTTAAGAAACTTTTAACACTTTATCTACCAGTAGGCTATTAATAGACTTTTCGAGGCCAAAGCTTTTGGAATATTAACTTATTAACTCTTTGAGGCACAGAAATTCCGAAAATAAAATGACCCATGTTGCACATGCATTTTTTTCATCTTTTACTTAAATAAAGTTGGTTTATATTTATTAATAAAGTTATATAATAATATAAATTTTCGAGGTGGGACAAAAAATGTCCCACCATGCATCTTCACTCATCAAAGAGGTGGGACACTTTTCATCCCACTGTGCCTCAAAGAGTTAATCGGTTGCCACGACAAGTAAGAAATTGTTATTTCAGTGTCGAGAATTTGTAATTTTCGAAGAGATATCGGTATCAGGGAAGTATTTATGGACAAGTGACCGGTCAGAAGTGAGTAGGACGTTTAAAAAATACTGGTCTGTAAAGTGTTAAGATCAATTTTAGACTGGTGCATTATAATATAAACCTATATAAGAAAATTGCGGAGTAGAAGACGAGATTGAGTTTGCAGAAGTCAAGGTCTAATCTACTTTACTTTCTCTCATGTAGAAAATTCGATTTTTTAAAAACTAATGCTATAATTCTTCGGCTGTCTAATTAGTAGATAAATAAGTTCTTTTATGGAGTAAATTCTTGTCTTTTTTTGCTTACAAGGTATTTGAAAGTAATAAAAAGTTTTGTGGAATTCTGATTTGTTGAAGAAAAAAGACTAGTAAATTCAAAGTAGTATGCTTGAAATATGTCTTGATGGAAAAGATTGCATTTGAGTATTCAAATAACAGTGTGTCTACGATACTGGAAGAGAAAAAGGTTGTTTTATCAATCATCCAATGTCTTGTAAAGGTGTTGTATCAACGATAACACCATTCCAAGGCGACAAAGTGGGACGTTGAAAATTCGAATTTGCAAAACGATCCGGGCGTAGATACCCGCGAAATAATGGAACGTATCGCTACTCGGACAAGCTTCTAACAATTGAATGTTAAGAGATCGAATGTAAGATGTTATTTCATACTCACAGGTATCTGAACGAATGTACCATTGTTCAGCTGAGGATAAGAGTACAATGGCACCACGGGAACGGAACCGTTCTTCAGGAAAATTGGACCTTGAATGGGTGTGACGTGAGCGTCCCTCGGAATGTCCTGATCCTCGTCATCGTAATAGTCCTCGAAGTCATCGTCGTAGTCCAAAACAGCGTGGACGGAAGTCTTCGTTCCTGGTCCACCACCTCCGTTTACTCTTGTATATCTGTAATGACCATTTGCTAATTGTTATCTTCAAAAGAACATATATATTATAAGATGAAGGTTGTTTTAGTTCGGTCGGTGACGTCAAATGTGACAAGTTGTGTATTTTTCTCTTCGTAATGAAGGACGGCTGTTTGTCGACCGGAGTTTAAATAATATACTTCTTGGTCAAATTTTGCGAGACGTTTCGGTAACTGTATGTAGTTATGAAGATAACTACTGTATGTAGTTATGAACATTTGTCGAAAATAAAAACAAGTTCTTTCATCATGTAAATTTAAAATTTTCGAGAAAAAGTATCGAGGAGAAGACGTCGTTTATAAATACATGTACCTCCCTTACAATACGGCAACCTGTAATACGGTTTCGCTCCAACACGATAAAGAAATTACAGAAACCTTTGTACAACACTGTACCTCTATGTCACTGGATAACATGATTGTTGTTTAAGATATTTAAAAACTACGTTACTTTTCAATAATGATGGGAAGGTACAATGAACTATAGTGCATTTACATAAAAATAAATAAATATATTATAATTTACTATAATTTAGTCATTTATAACACTCTTCCGATATTACAGCCGCTATAATATAGCGAAAAGCGTCATGCAGTTTATGCGTTATTCGCGGCAAAACTTTCTGTATCAGAAATGTGTTTGCTTTTATGAAATTTCGGAACGAACTCCTGCTTCTGTACTGGCTCTGGGTCTCGGTTTCCTACAATAGAGCAATTTCTCGGAACCTATCTACCGTGTTATAAAAGGATTACCTGTACTTTAACACTAGAACTACCAAGGGGGCTAATTTGACTTGTTCCTCATTTTTTCTAAATTTTTTTTAAGTTTATAGGAGAACCATAGAGTAGATATTCTACGTTGATTTTATAAAATACAGGTTATCAATTCGTTCATCAGTTCTACCTCTTGATTTCTCTATTTCCAAGGTACTTATTTGATAGATGGAAATATAGTAGACTTAACGCCGGTAGTTCTAGTGTTAAATACCTCTTAAAGTAATAGAACAAAACGAATACTTTCAACAAAAGTTGGAGTGTTCATAAATACAAGCAACATGATGGTAAAAAAATTGATAAATCCATTGAAAATTCAGGGAAAAGTTGCCAATTATTTTTATCTCATATCATGTTCTTACTCTACAATATACACAAGGTCATTGATACAATACGCGAAAAGGAATACAATAGTCAGGGACAGAATCGTATTACCAAAATCAGAAACAAATCGGAGCGAATGTAATAAGAATCTACTTGCGTAATCGAGGGAGGCAATTAAAGCGCGTTAAACGCATGAACAGTGAAAGAAGGGACAAAAAAGGTCAGCGGCGTTTGAGCGAAGGCATTGCAAAGGAATTCGCATTTAATGACGTGGTAGAAATCGAAGCGGCAATATATCATCAATCCGTTCCAGATTTGCCGTGCTGCAAGAAGGAGACGTCAAATAAGTGTCTTTAAAAATAATTATTGGTCACATTGGTAAAAAATTGCCAGTCCATACATGGTCGATTCATTCGCGGTCGCGTTTTCGTACGTGATAATCCGCGACTGAAAGAAACATCGGTTGCGCGAAGCGATGACATAATTGTACATTTGTAGGAAATAGCTGTCGTATCGCCGAGAGTACGACGGATATTTGTCAGAAGTTCATTAAGAATTCGCGACACGTTGAACAAAACCGTTCCACCGGCGATCGTTGCACAAATAATTGCAAGTGCAATTAATGCTACTGCGCGATTCGCTTTCGGTGCACCTGAAGCGAGAATTCGTTCTAAACGGAAACGGCTGGTATGCGACGGACGACACTCCGTTAATTAATTCGACCTAATTAACTGTTGAAACGGTTAAAGAGATGAAACTTTTGAAGCGTAGCTTAACGATTCAAGTACTATTCAATGTTACTTCATTGGAAGCTGGGAATAATAAGAAACTTGAAGCGAGAATACAGTGAATGTTCTGAAGAGTGAAATGTTCTGTGACGAAGAGGACATTGGTCCTATTTTTTAAAATGCAATTGTAAAGTGATTTAAGTTTTGAAATAAAAATAACAGTAGATGTATGATGATCTTATGCCTCATTTTTCTTTAATTAACTTGATAGCTTTTTTTCATATTTTTGGCAGAAAAGTAGTATTTTCTTGAATTTTCAAAAAGAAATTTTATAGCATATATTTTGCTAACTTAAAAATGACTACGATTGTTTGGACTATGTTAGGTTGACAATGAAAAATTAGTTTCTCCAAGATTTGTTAAGATTACTTCTAAAATATTAAGATATATGAAAAGAAAAATTTATTGAGATATTCATAAGAAAAAGGAAAGCAGTCCGGATGAAGATACATGATAACATAAAATATTAAAATGGAATACTAAATTTCGTCAGGAACAAGATTCGAGGCCGTATGCTTGACTGGTTATCATGAGCTGAAATCAAATTCGTTATTCCAACTGAATGGCTTAATCAGGCTCTTGTCCCGAGATATTTATCTAGCTCTCCACGAATAAAATAAAACAACGTTCCCGACTGAAACTGTTATTAATTTCACCAAACAACCAGCTCGTAACATAAACATTTGAATCAAACAGAATCTTTCAAAGATACTCCGATGTACGATGTTAAAAAATATAAAAATTAATTTAACCCTTTCAATACGGGGAAAATTCTTCTCCAAGCGATTATTAGATAAAATAATTTTTATGCCGAAAACTGAGCAAACTTAACAGTTGTCGCTTGTTTGATTAGATCAGGGACGATCGAGATGAGAAATTTATGGACTCAGAACGATTGAAAATCAGTTTGGAGGCCCAACTTGGCGTTATTTTCTGCGCTAGATGTTTTTCAGTAACTGGGACATATGCTGTCCCAGCCGTAATATCAAAAATTTTTCAGACTGGGACAGCACATGTCCCGTCCGGTGCGAAAAGTTTAAAAATTACTTTAAAATATAAAAAACTCATTAATAAACCACAAACAATCCAAGGTTTCCTCCCTTGTCAAATAATATACCCTTCAACGATTAAATAAGACTCTTAACAGCATAAATATTCCAACATCCAACAATTGTACAAACAACCATATAGTTTTGTTAATATATTATTATATATCACTCAAAAGCAACTCACCCATTTGGTCTATCAGGATAACTTTCCTGTTCCGACGTTCTAGACGTCCTCAAAGTATCCTGATCTTGTCTTTCCACCTGCATTCGCTGATGTTGTGGCGGTGGAGGTGGTGGTCTCATCTGTTGCTGTTGCTGTTGTTGTTGCTGTTGTTGTTGCTGTTGCTGTTGTTGTCTAGGTTGCGTCCTTCTAAAGTCCTGATTATAATTTGCATATCGTGTGTCCTGGGTCGAAGAAAAGGACGAATGTTCAACGAACGGATCCTGACTATTCTGTTGATTATGAGGAGAATGTCGCTGTCGTTGTTGATAAGCTGCGGGCGGTATATAGGGTTCATTTTGAAAAGGTTCACGATCGTGAAAACTAGGGGCTGGTGCTGGAGGAAGTACAGCATTCAAACGAAGATTATTCACCGTAGTGTGTCCTCCATTTGCTCCCCCGTAAAAGAATGGCGCGGGTGTCGCCGATTGATACGGTAGACTAAAATTAACCAGCGACATTTCTACCTGTTTGCCCTACGATCGCGTTTAGTGGCGGTCCACTTTGAAAGTGAAGGACAAATACTGCCACGTGTGCCTTTTTCTTGGAGCTTCAGTTTGGAAGTTTCAACTTGGACGATGGTGCTGTTGATCATGCAGGGAGTCGAGTTTTGTCACCATCAACGTCATGATCAGTCAGTGAACTGTTTCTGAATTCAAGGCTGTCACTGGTGAAACGTCGAATTTATTACGGAATACGGTGTCCCCGTTTCGATCATAATCCACTTTGAGGCGTCTTCGAGGCGACTGTTTCCTTCCCTTTGTGGTTTCTTTTTCAGATCTCCTCGACTTTCCGGAAAAAATTCGTGGTTCTTTTTCGTCTTCGATGCTGATGAAGCATGATCGATCACCGAGAACTACGTGGAAGTCGAAGTGTTTCGAAGTCTTCTCGCGTAATTTAATCGAGATTTGAGATGATTAATGGCGTTTATCCTCGCTCGATTCTTCCTTAGGTGTAATACCACTCTTGTCGCGAGATCAGCCTGAAACGATAAAGAAACGTCGACATTTCGCGGAGAAAGATGCTTGTGGAATTGAAACATTAATCATTGTTAGAGGTGTTTCTGTGCCGATGATGTAACATGGAGGAAATAAGTGCATCGACTGCTTTACACCTTGAAGTCATCGGTCAGGAAATTAACGCGCTAATCATTTCCTTTTCTCTTAACATCCGGCTTCGCAAAGAGTATGTCGATTTTTTATCACAATTGAATTATAAGACTATTAAGCTGTATCCAATCGGTCTCTTACTATTATTGCAAGAACGTTAGACGTTAAAGTGTCATTAATCACTTGAGAATTTGACTTTTCCTTTTTAAATTGCTGCATAAATTTAAATCACCACTTTTACTCTATGACCCATAACATTGCACAGGAGTTGTATAGAAAAATCGTTAACGTTGTACAATTTAACTTGACACCTATTGTCAGTCAGCCCTTAAAATCTGAAATTTGTTATTAATATTTAACTTTCAAAATTCAACTTTCAATTTTTGCGACTTTTCTAATTTTATAGAACTGCAGATACTTTTTAGATTACTTGACTCGTGATATACGCAATGGACGAAAGAACTCGAGGATGACTATGGGACTTGGATCGTAGACACATTCAGCTTAATAAACTAGAATTTATGAGAACAATAAAAATTCCTAACATAAGGACTGTTGGTTGCATATTAAATCGTCGTGTATTAGCATACAAAAACATCGGACAATAAAGAAAACGTAGGGCAATAAAAAGACATAAATTGTACATAATTATATAAATTAGTTATAAATAACCAGTGGAAAAGTTATGCATGGCTTCAAGTCAAGTATTAATTATCATTTAAAGTGATTCCACGAAGAAGAAGCGACTCTTCTTTAGATTTACATCCTCCCGAAAATTTCATTGAATACTAATTACTAAAATGGAAAAAGTTGAAAGATATTGTTACACAAATTGTGATAATAAATTTACAACACTACGTATACGCATTAATCGTGTCGGCAATTCTAGTGACAGAAAAATTACACCGTCTCGTTGGTTTCGTTTCCTAACGAACCGCTGGCAATTATCGTGGTATAATTAATTTACGAGCGGTCGCGACTCGACCGCGTGAGCTCAAGTGCAGAAAAAAAAGGTCCGTCGAAAGAAAGAGCAATATATAAAATCGTAAATGCACTCGGATTCGTCACGCCTCTCTCGCTACTCCGAGTGCATTTATTAACAGTCGATTTCCGTCATCCGTGGACAATAAAAAGCGATGTATATCGCCGTCATCGATTAATCGTCTCGAAACGACCATGAAAATTCTCTTTCTCCGCCTCCTATATGGATACAGTATTTTACGTGGTAACTTTAACGCGTCTGTTATGATAAACTGAGAGTGAAAGGTTCGTAAAGTAGTGGCAACGTTATCTATTATATGTACTGATGATTACGATAGCGGACTAAGTTAAATATTTCAAATTTTTCTTCGAGCTTATCAGGTATTTTGCGTTGTGACAATATACATTACAGTATGGTCGAACTACTTTGTTGAAAAGACAACTAACCCCCTACGATTTCTTTTCTGACTGGGCGTGCAATGACTCAAAATTAATTCCTGAAATCAAAAGTTCTCACTGATTTCTGATATCGTATACCTGAACGTAACATTAATAGTATAGTAATAACAAGATACTTTCTCGACCAGCTGATATTTTCAATTTAATAGTTTTTAAAAGACTTCTAAATTTCCTATTTCATTTTCCGCGCCACGAGTGTCACATGGTGTTGCAGGCTAAAGGGTTAAGTAGATTCTTTAGCAGTGTGTTAATTCTTGTATTCAGCAACAAAATTCAATGAGCTGGTCAAAACAAAGATTTAAATATCTGAGACTACACTCGCCTACCGACTCACCCGAGTCGAAAATTTCAGCCCAAAATCCTCCTAAATTACCAAATAACTTAGGATATTTAGGCTGAATATGGAAAAATATGTTACATATAAAAGAATGCAAATTTTAATTCCACAATCGCCCTACACTTGTTACTTTTTGCCACTTTTACCTAGTTTGGGAGCAATTTAGGCTTCATACAGCCCAAAATAATCCTCAGCATTCTATAATGAGGAGCTTTAGAATTGGATTGGAATTGGAATGGAATGATCGAGGTCCAAAAAAATTCTCGATATAAGTACTACAAATTAATTTGGTTTAGGAGATTTAGAATTTATATGGAATAAAATGATAATTTAATTCCAACTTGCTACTGAAAGCCCTATTTTTAGAATATGAGTCGACAGACTTGGAACTTCTGAAATATTTTTAGGGGATGTCAGATTAAATTGGAATAAAAATTTTACCTGATCAGTCTATATAACTCCTAAAAATCATATTTACAGGACTTTGACGCGCGTAGACACACTAGTTGAGGATTTTGAGATTCAAAATGGTATACATAATTAAGCGGCGAATGAGAGATCAAAAGAATCTAGGATTTGAAGTTTCTTTTTAGCCTGGACTTTTCAACTCGGGCATGTATACATTCACAAAAACCAACGTAAAAAAATAAAAATTGACGAAATAGAAGACAAATCATGGTCGAAAAATGTAAACACACCCTTGCAAATTTAAAATTTCTTTTTGAAGCTAACTTAAAAGAAAAAATCATAACAGAAAAATTGATGTAATAATTCCTACAACTAGAAGTAGATGAAACAAATATCCCTTTCCTTCCGAGGAGTTGAAATTCAACAACTTCAATCGCGTTCTCCAGCAGGTTGGTGCTTGTTCACTAGGAAATTATCCGCATTAGGGTAAATCAGTCGGCTCCTCCGTAATCGGTCACGCGAGTATTCCTCTTTTCGCGTGAAACCGGAGCACGAGTTAATTACCTGCCTTAATCTAACAGAAATGTTATTCCAATGTGGTCATGGAATGTAAAACTTGAACTACATTCACGAGTCATTTTTGACGCTCCGAGCTACGCTCGATGCACGTTCCTTTCTCGGTTACTCGACACTTTTCTCGTCCTACAAAAGTATCTCATAACGAGTGTATTAAATCGTACACATTTACGCGAAAATTGTTCGATATTGGATTAAAAAGATTAATTTCTATCTCCTGCTCGTAAAGTGTCATATCTGATTAATTAGTCTCTCCAAATGCGTAAGAGTTTCGAGTGGCAGGTTACTCTAATAAAAGAATTACTGACGCAAATACGCGTCAGGGTGTTTCTGCACGAGTCAATGGATATTAGAGCGTGGCAAATTAATAACTTGAATTACGCATTGTGTAGAACGTTGATCAGTTATCGGTATAGACCTGTCGCGTATTTTGCTAATTTTTATCCAACTATGCCCGAGCCTTATCGTACATTAACATAATAACATGGAATGACGTTTTTATTTTACCTCCGATAAACTGCGGTAAAATGTTGCAAGTCTTTAACGCGGTTGATCGATTCTGAGAAAGTTCGGCTATTATTATTGTCAAAGTCTTTGGATTCTTTTTTTCTTTGTTCATTTCTTTTCTTCTATATTTTTCGGGTTAAACTACTATGTTTATTTTGCCTAAAACCTATTGTCATAGATTGGTGCCAAACAATTAAACTATTTTTCTTTCACCAAATATAGGAATTTAGAGTTAACAATTACACTTTAATGCTTTTTTGAAAATCAATTAATGACCCGAAATAATAATGAGGACGTTGCAATTCCATTTGACTTTCTGACTTTTACCAAAGTCATAAATCATGTTATGGATATTAGAACCATCAACGATGAAAAATAAATTAATCTACTTTGTAATAACGAAACGGCATAAAAGTCTTGAAAAATGTGAAAAAAATAGTGAGACAAACATCTTAATCCGTCGTTTAAAAAAATCAACATCTGAAGCAAACTACAAGATTTGTAATTACAGTGATTAATAGCATCATAGATTCAGCATACTCTTGAAAAATGAAGACCGATGTCATTAATAATTAAATCGTAACGGTAAGACAGTACAACTTCAAAATAATTCCAACAGTAATTAATAATACTACGCATCGACGAGCTAGCAAAAAATCAACCATGAAATCTCAACTTCGTATTACAAGAACTGTACTTAAATCCAAGTAATTTCACACTTCTGCGAATCCAAGTAATTCTTCACACGTCCAAGATCATTTCCCAATAAATTACATCGTCAAAGTTAGACAATGAGTCGAGATTAACATAGAAAATTTCGTGCACCCACAAAATTGATGCTTGGACGTGCGCAAAGTCTACGTTTAGTCGTTACGCAATACGTAACACGCAATTACGTTTAGCGAACAAGACCGTGGCATTTAAGGCCCCCTCTCTTTATGTTTCTCACGAAGATACAACGTATGTGGGTGTTCCCCATGACACACTCGCTATTCTTCGCCATAAACACCTTGGTCTCGGAAAATATATTTTCATTTAGGTACATTTTTGACAAGAAAGGGTAATCGAGAAATGTCCAATATCATGTTCTTCACGCTGACATTAATGCCTGGGAGAAAATGATTGATGTTTAACTTGTTTTACTAATCTGAAAAATAGCAATGTACCTTTCGAGATTCTTTTTTAATGTAAAATGTGAATTACTATATTGATTGATTTATAACTTTGTTATCACTTCTAATATCACGTTTTTAACACTGCGATTAATGCTGTAGAGAAAATGATTGATATGTAACTGGTTTTACTAACTGGAGAAATTTATCTCGATGTAAGTTTTAAGAGTTTTTGTATTGCAAATTACAGATTATTGTATTGATTGATTTATGATATTGTTATTATTCCCAATACCATGTTCTTAGCGATGAAATTAATCCTGCCGGGAAAGTGATTGATGTTTAGTTTATTGTGCTAATTAGAGGAATTTATAGCGATATATCTTTGGAGTTTCTTCTCTTTTATTGTAAATTGTAAATTATTATATCGATTGTGTTATGATTTTGTTATTTTTTCGAAAAATGTTTATGTTGATAGAAATGATAGTTTTGCTACTAATCTCTGTAAATTACTTTTGTTAATTATCGCAGACCACAGGAGATATGGATAATTGAATATATTCGTTTGCAGACTGTTTACTCTTTGTACGATGCTAGTTAACGAACACTGAAGGATTGTTGATACTGTTGGTCATTTTTGGAATTGGGAAAAAAATAATTGCTCGTTAATGGAAGGCGTTTCTGCAAACACGGGATGAATAAGCGATGGTTTATTTAAATGACGTTTCTCTTTCTGACAAATATCGGAAAAGGATTATTCGAGGACGTACAAACGATGAAATTGTTTTCTCTTTTGCAAGCGTGTTTAATTAACACACTATTAATGTGTAATGATTGCGCAAAGCTCGAGAAAACAATTGCTCACCCTGTAATATTGTGACAATATATATTTGATTCGCAACCGAATTTGTGGATTCATAGTTATGAATTTTCATGGAATATTGCAATTAAATTGAATTTCAACACAAATTTTTTTCTGAGCAGAAAACGGAAAAGCAGAAAATAACAATTAGTTCAGTTTAATTCTAAAATACCCTATAGCACAATTAAAAACTTCATGATCGACTCTAAATTAGCATTATTTAATGGAAAACATTACATAACACAATCCAAATATAACAACAAGTTTCTCCTACATTCTTCTCTACTGTTTAACCTTTTTCACTCCAAATTATTTTTCCAATTTCACATCAACCAAACCAAAATGATTTTGAAAAATATTCTGCTATTAATCATTCATTTTTATTCAATGCCAATAATAGCTCTAGACACTGATGAATATTTATCTCAACGTCCAAGATCATTGTTAAATTCCAAAGTCGAAATTTAATAACTACAACATTAATCGCATCAAAAAGTTGTACCCAGTCTAGCTAGAAAGTTGTACAAAGAGGATTAAAATTTTGGCAAAAAAGGGGAAAAATATATAGAATTCGTGTATTTTTCCATGTCAAATAACCCTGTCACTTTCGTCGACTCGTAGAAAGTGCTCCGTTACCGGATCGGCCGGGATGCAGAGACCGTCGACGTGTAAAGGATGCGTGAAAGGATGATGCGTGGAGTGAGATTTATGAAAGACACGCACGCCACGATGTCCACGTAATGCACGAGGAGAAACGATTTCACGGTCTATCGTTTCTTCGTAGACGTAACGCTACGGTTCGTCACCATAGATCCATCGTGACGTCGACAATGATAAATAAGGCGGCGTTGATACAGTGACATAAGAATTGCAAAAAAAAAGTACCGCAAGAAGGATTGCCATGATGGAATTCGAAAAAAAGTATGCGTTTCACTTATGTAATGGAAAGAGAAGAATTTAATCGAGAGTAGCTCTTTGATAAGTGAGAGAGAGGAATAAGGATAATGATTGTAAAACAGAAATTGCAATGTCGTTTTTTTTTTTAGATTTATAAGTTGTTGGTGAAGTGATCGGTATACTTGGAAATTGTTAATGAAAAAAAGAAGTAGAATTGAAGAAACTAAGGAAGAAGTATCCTTCGATGAGAGGAAGAACGTTAATAGTCGTGCTGTTTTACAAATAATCGAAGTGAAAAGGGAAGTTATTGAATAACGACGCGTGGCAAGGTTAATGGTAACAGTAAACGCGTAAAAGTCTGACGAGTGAAGCAAGATTTATGAAATGTATGCGAAAAAAGAGCTGAAGCATAGCAAAAGACTTGTCGCGTTCTTCGTAATGCCGATACAAGAACAATAATAAAACTTTTGCAAAAATCTACGGGACAACGTATTGGTTGTGTAATGCATGATTTGTGCGAGGCGGTAGCCTGTTTCGTGCGATATAAATATAAAATAGTGGTACAGTTTTGTGCACCAATATTTTGTATTCAGAAACAGATATACTTTCAAATATACACACATTGTCTTTGCAATATCTCTGATTCCATACGAATGATACAATATTTTTTAACCCGTTGTACACGGAGCAATTTCTAACGTTATCTATTAGCAACTTGGTGGTATGTACTTTACTATCTGCTATCTTGTGCAATTTCAATAAAAAAAAATCAGGTAAACATATATTTCTTAAGGTGTTTCGGTGCAAACAGTTAATCCTCTGTAAACACTAATAAATTCGAAGGTCCCCTTAGAGGAGGCAACCGAGTGATATAATAAACTTACGATGTCCGCTAAGGTCATTGAAGTGCAAAGGGTTAAAAATATCAAAATATGTAATACTTCAAATTATGTGATAATTATAAATATAATTTATAATTATATAAAAAATGGTATAATCGTTTAATAACGCATAAAGTTTTCATTGGTTATTTATACTGGAAATTCAACCAACTTCATCTATCCAGCATTTACTGACATATCGTATTTCTAACAGTAAATAAATAAAATAAAACTGTCCTATAAACGATGCTTCTAAAAAGACGACATCAATAATCCAACGTCATATTTTATCCATCAGTGACATGCAAAATTACGACGTCGTTCCTAACAATCGCATACCCACTGTATTACTGTACGAAATGCAAGGAAACGTTGCCCGTAGGTCGCAAGAGTCATTGAAATTTCTATGGTAAAATGATACCTCAAATGACGTATAATGTCTTTATGAAAGCAAATTATGCGAACGCGTCGGCGTATGCGTGGACACGTTCGATCGTGTGAGAACGAGAGATTCGAGGGAACAGCACGTGTCTATGGGAAATATGATGTCTTCACGAAATAGCGAATGGTAGCTGATAATTATCATACCGATTCGCGAATACGATCAAATTCGCGGACCACAGTCGAACAAGTTTGGCCGCTCGTCACTTTCGCCCGGCGAATTACTTTCTTCGTGGTTCCGTATGCAAAGCATGTTTTCACCCGATGGTAAAATTTCCAACGTCTCTCGCCTAATTCGATAAGATAAATGTCCGATTCGTAGTTTCTATTTTGCCTGTTTTTTTTTAAATTCTGCTTACGTTGAACTCACAATCAGTCAGCGACTGTCCACTCGCGTCGAAGTTGAATGTAGGGTAAATTGCAGAGTAACTTTTTCTTACGCAAGAAAATCAAATTTACGCTTAAATTACGAAGTGATTTTAACACTAGATTTATGGACGTGAAATCTGTTGCACTGCAATATATTAAATAAGGACTTTGATTCGTTAAGTAATTATATTATAAAATGCACATAAAATATTTACTGCCCAGTTTCAGAAATATTTGTTAATTTATTATATTAATTTTATTAATTTTGGAAAGTGTTTTAAAAGAAGTGAGAACCCATCAATTAGACGGTTTCAATAAATCTAGCGTTAACGCTGTTTTTTTTGGTGTGGAAATTGAACGAAATTTATTATAGAAATAAATCTATAATATTTATTATATCTAGAATCTAATAAATCTAACATCTGTTCAATTTACTATACAATTAAATGTTGAGCATATTGCAATGAAGTTTAAATTTGTTTTAATGTAACATGATATTGGTGAGAAATTATCAATTATATTTTCAAGTGTGTAACTCAAATTGTTAGATTATCCGAGATGTGATTTTATTTGATTCTTATTTGGAAATAGATGATTACGAAAGGTGAAATCGTTATATCGAGCGATTCGGAAACGAATGTGTTACACGCTTGTGAGTTACAGTTAGAGCTTGTTACGAGATGACCTATACTTTTAAAGGAATCAAAAGAAGCCGACTACGCGTGCACTTTACAAATTGTCATATGGATATTGCTAAAAATGGATTTCGAGGAAGACACGAAACTCCGACGATATTTATGAGCACCTATAACAGGCTGACTAAAAATTCTGATACTCCTACTTCCCCTCTACTTCTAAACGCATTAAAATACTTTCCACTATTTCTCACTAAAATTCATACCAAATCAATATCCCCATAATTTAACCCCTCCCATCAAACTTATCAGCAGCCCTTCCAAAATCTATTTAACTTTCTCACAATATCTCTCATCATTTCTTACAATTTCTCAATCAATTTCCCCACCACAAAATATAATAGAAAATCTAACGCAAAGAGGCTTTCCCAATTAACATAATCAAACATCAAGAATCTCTTCGAACGTCTCTCTAATAATTTACCAACATCTTATAAATAATATTTCAACAAATAACTAAACTTTAGAAAAGTTCTCAAAATAAACATTACCTGATTGAACACCACTAATCTCTTATGCGCAAAAATAGAAAATCCGGGGTGCAAATGGACGCTCAAGGGATCAAATAGGATGACAGCCCCCTCATAATCTATTTAACTTTCTCACAAAATCTCTCAACATTTCTTACAATTTCTCCATCACAAAAGATACTAAAAATTCTATCGCAAAGAAAATGTCCCGATAAACACAATCAAACACTAAGAACCTCTTAGAACATCTGTCTAACAATTTACCAACATCTTATAAATAATACTTCAATAAATAACTAAATTTTAGAAAAGTTCTCAAAATAAACATTACCTAATTGAACACCACTAATCCCTTATGCGCAAAAATAGAAAATCTGGGGCGCAAATCGGCGCACAAGGGATCAAAGAGGACAACAGGCTCCTCAAAATCTATTTAACTTTCTCACAATATCTCTCAACATTTCTTACAATTTCTCCATCACAGAAGATACTAAAAATTCTATCGCAAAGAAAATCTCCCGATAAACACAATCAAACACTAAGAACCTCTTAGAACATCTGTCTAACAATTTACCAACATCTTATAAATAATACTTCAATAAATAACTAAATTTTAGAAAAGTTCTCAAAATAAACATTACCTAATTGAACACCACTAATCCCTTATGCGCAAAAATAGAAAATCTGGGGCCCAAATCGGCGCACAAGGGATCAAAGAGGACAACAGGCTCCTCAAAATCTATTTAACTTTCTCACAATATCTCTCAACATTTCTTACAATTTCTCCATCACAAAAGATACTAAAAATTCTATCGCAACGAAAATCTCCCAATAAACATAATAAAACACCAAGAATCTCTTACAACATCTCTCTAATTATTTACCAATATTTCATAAATAATATTCCAACAAATAACTAAACTGTATAAAAGTTCTCCAAAATGAACATTACCTGATTGAACACCAGCAATCTCTCATCCGCAAAACTAGAAAATCCAGGACGCAAATCGACGCACAAGGGATCAATTAGGACGACAGAGTATCGAAAAACACGATCGATCGACGACACGCACCGGAACAAAAATCTCTCCTTCGGCTTTCACTTTCGGTGGTCCACCTATCTTCTCCGAGCAAATGGACTGAAAATCCGTGTGGAAAGATTGCCGTGCGAGTATTTGACAGTGTGCAATCTTCGTTAACGAGGTGATCCTAGCAGGGAAAACTCGCTCGCGGTTGAATCGAAGGAAACACACGTGGTCATTGATCGATTGTGCGAAAAGCGATCGGTTTGTCGTTGAAATGGTCGATCGGCGAGGAGAAGCATGCGTGACACGGCGCGCGAAACGCTACGTTGGCGAGCGACAACTGAAAGAGAAGTCTTTTAACCGGCTACACAGAATGGGGATAAAGCGAGGTGTCCCTCGCTTGATCATGAAGAGTAGCGGCGCGTTGGCCTGCGGGTTCTCTCTCACTTTCTGCTTCTCTCTTGGTGTCCCTCTCCGCCGGAGACCTGGTAATCCCTACCTTCGATTCCGATCGTCGCCTCTCCTTTTTCTCGAGGAGAATCGTTCTTTGATGGACCGTATGTATTGCTTATTCTTTTTTTCCTTGTTCGGTTTTCTGTCGAGGTCTCCTCACGCGGAAGTGTGGTTTTCGCGGAGGTGGAAAATTGAAGAGCGGGAAGAAAGGTTGGAAGTTTGATGATGATTGGTGTGGGATAAATATATGGTTTTGTTATGTGTGGAAATTGTGGTGAAGATACTATATTGATGATGTGGAAGTCATTTGTGAGATGGTGGAATAAATATTAGCAATGAATTGAACCTAGGGGACGAATGGGGGTAAATTGAGCAAGGGGAGTGATAGAAGTTACTTATAGTTTCTTAAACATTGTTTCCTTCTTTATAATGTCAAAAATGATCAGAATTATTTACAGTAAATTTTGTAGAGAAGGAATACTTCTTACCGAAAGTTGAATAAATGTTTACAATTTTATATGTTTGTTTTAAATATTTTCGAAGAACTTGACGGTACGTTTAACTGAATTCTATGGTGCAAAGTGTAAAACTATGAAAGGAAATTGTAATTTAGTCGTTTAGTTGGAGTCGTTGGTTTTTAATGTTTACAGATTACCCAAGACTTTAGTATCGATGATTAATTACGAATGACTTCATACCGAAAGTGACTTTCTCGTTATAAAGTATTGGTTGCAAAAAAAATGGCTCGTTTTTGTTTCGAAAATTGAATTGAAAGATTAAGGGAACATAATGGGGAATGAAGTTATCTGAAAATTACATGCTCTATCGTTTCGCGAGCGCATTCGGTGCCGTGATCGCAAGAGCAGATTATGCGCCGTAGCACTTTCACTGCGTCGTTCCAAATTTCTTCTGAAATACGATTCATTAGCGAATTTTACTTTTTCTCCGAGACATTACGTTATTGATGAATGGTTGCATAAGTAGTTATTGGAATCGCGTGTCCTTTTTCTCACAATCTGCGGTTTTAACTCGCATGCGAGAAGAAACTTGCACTTTTACGAATTCAAAACCTTGAAAATAACTTTCTATTATATCGTACAACCATCCTTTTTTTATTCGTAGCATCATACTAATTCTGCGCCCCTTTAAATAACTTCACCTTAAGACTCTGTTTTCTTCCATTGTTCCATCTTAAATAAATGTTACATGTGAACGATGATAATGACACCCTCAACTGTAGTCCAGAAAACTTTATAAGTTATTTAAATTAATATTCTTAAAAACTACAATTTCTCAGTGTCACTCTTCTTCTATAAAAGTACAATCGCCGAGTAAATCTAAGTACCTCCATACCTCTTCATTTCAAATATACTTTAGAATATTAATACTAGATCCACCGGCGATTAATTCAATACATCTAAAATCATAATATAAACATGTCCAACTGAAAGAAATTAAGTGAGCAAAAAATTTGATCGATTCCATCACCTACAGTCTTCACGAAAAACGTAGAAGATTCAAACATTTTCAAGAAATTCAGGACAAATCATTTTGACCACCTTAATAAATCTAGTATTAATAACATAAAACATGAAATCCCTTTTGGTAAAAGAAGAAGACCTTAAGAAAAAAAAGGAGGGCAAATCTTCGCATCAAGAATCGCAAAAAGAATTACTCCCCTTCCCTTCGTTGACCAGGATAAGCGCAAATAAAATCAACGCCATTATCCAGGATTAAAAACGATCGTCGATTCGAAAACATCGTAAGTTTCCACATATATTACTACTCTCTCACGTGCGCCTATCTCGCAATTCGGTCTCACGGGTCGTCCCCCACGTAAGACGAGGCAAGATCCACGTAAACCCGATGAGATCAAAGACGAAGAGGAAAGAGGAGAAGAAAATGGAGTCGCGGGGAAGAAAGAGATCACGAGCCTGAACTGTATTCGCAATGCGCAATTATTACTGCCTCTATCACGTGTCTACATTCTATCGTTCTTTCCTCGTCGTTTTACCTTCCTCCTCCTCTTTCAATGATATTTTTATCGTCTCCGGGATGCCTTCTCCGCTCGGATCACCATGCTCCGGAACCTTTCATTTCTCTGCACGTAGACCGGTATAACTGTATCGGGATCTCCTGGAGGCCCACCTACGTTCACCTTCTTCTTGTTAGATGTACACAGACCGGTGGATGCTAACATCTTACAAGACTTCATTCGTTCTAGAATTATTTTAGAAAATTGTACCGGGAAGATTCTTCGTAAGACTTAAGTTCTTAGGCTACAATAACGCTTGACACTTGTGACGACATATTTAGATGACGTAGGAAATTTTCAAATTTCGTAAAACCTATAAGTTCCGCTCCAACTACTCTAGGATTCACTTTAAGTCTATGAACATATTGATACTATTTTATAGATTAACCCCTTAACCCTAGATTTACCAGCGTGAAATCTATTATAATTAAATATGTTAAATATGTGCCTAAAGCATGGAAAATTAAGACGTGGAAAAGATGATAGATTCGGTGATCTATGTTTTATACGGTGGATGAAGAAAATTTATTCTACGGCTTTCACATAAACCTGTAGAATTTTTGGAAAAAATTGTGTACCAGTCATTTTGACTGGTTTGGTAAATCTAGTGTTAACCCTTTGCCGACGACGGGCGAATATATCCGCCCTGAGAAAAAAATTGGTTATAGTTTGTCGGTGCATATATAAACGGTTAGAGTTGAAAAATTAAAATATAATCGTTGAAATATTATTTTACAAAGAGTAAATTTCAACTTGTATACATTAACAGATTGTTTTTCCGATGAAAAAGTGTTTTTTCATCGCTAAATAATTGATTGTTTCTCCATATTCAAAAATGCCTCCGTCCGCAAAGGGTTAATCTATAATAACGTGTGACACTCGTGGCGACGTAAAGGGCGCAAGAAATTTTCAAATTTCGTAAAACCTAGAAGTTCCTCTACCAAAACTTGTCCAATTACTCTACGATTTACATTAACTTTAAGAATACATTAATATTATTTTACAGATTAACCCCTTATTCTACAATAACGTGTGACACTCGTGGCGTCGTAAAGGGCGTAAGAAATTTTCAAATTTCGTAAAACCTAGAAGTTCCTCTACCAAAACTTGTCCAATTATTTTACGATTTACATTAACTTTAAGAACACATTAAATATTATTTTGCAGATTAACTGCTTAGACTACAATAACGTGTAACACTCGTGGCGAGGTCGATGATATAGGAAATTTTGAAGTTTTGTAAAACCTATAAGTTTGAAAATATTAATGAGACACGACACGATCAAATTCTTTCTATAATAATTACATTAAATTATACAATATAACAAAAATCAATGGCCAGTTTTTATTTTAGCAACTTAATTCGGAATCATTGTGCAGGCAGTCAAAGTAATTTTGTAGAGCAAGGGGTTAAAAGCTAGTGAAAAAACCGCTTGCTAAAATTTTAAGCGATGCATAATGAGTGGATTTTATTAATTTAGTTATTTTGGAAAGTTAACACTAAAACTACCGACGTTATATCTACTAAAACATAGATTTATTGAACAAATACTTCGGGAAAAGATAAATCAAGAAGTGAAGGGATTAGTAAATTAATTAATTTAGGCTTTATATGGTAGAAGTGGAATTTTTACTTCACCGCTCGCCTATCAATTTAGGTAGTTTTTTGAAAGAATTGAGAACCGGTCATTTTGACCGCCTTGGTAGGTTTAGTGTTAAAATGTTTATGGAGATTTTCCGATAGCTTTGTGGAGAAATGTTGAGTATAAGAATTGTTTGGATTTGTTGCGTGTGTTTGTAAAAATTGTAGATATTCTAACGTTGTAAGTAAACATTGTGTTGCCTTGGTTTGAATCTCAAGTTAATGAAATGTATGATATTCCTTCTTTGAAGAAATCATCTTTGATTTCCTTATGGCTAGTTTAATGATCTTTCGAACATTTGGATGCAAAGTAATTTCTGATGGGATTATTATCTAGGAAATATTGTAATTTCAAATCTACCTGAATCATACAGTTTGAAAAGATATATTTCTTCATTGTAAAAATTATGAATTAACAGAAATGAGTAATGGAAGTGCAGCTGTAAATTTTATGGCATCGAGATAATTGTAAATCTAAATTTCTTTGCTGCATTATTGTCATCTTAGCAATTTCTTTTCAGAATATTTGGAAACCCCGAAGCAATTTTTTCTATCATCATATATTTAAGTTACTATGACCAAAGAATTTATGTACGTTTTGGTAAAAAACAAAAATATCTTGAAATTTGAAAATTATACACCAATTTAAATTCAAATTCTCCACAAAACTATCCCGGCGAGACATCTCGTATTTCAGACGTTATCTGACACGTGTAACGATGTTTCCAAATATCCGGATTTTCTTACGTTTAGTTGAATATTTATAAAGTTTCAGAAGCTATTTTAATCACTTTGGAATAACGATAGAAAGTGACTGAGAAAATTGAGGAAACGTTAGAACGTAGGTATGTTAGTGAAGTTTAAAGAGACTACTCGAACGTCAATTATCTTTTAGCAACTGTTAAAAACCAGAAAGTTGCATTGCAAATTACCGCAAATTTGCCTACAGCTGATACGATATATTGCCGACTTCTGAATCGTTATGTCAATTCTTTCGTGCCGGCAAATTAACATGTTACAGGCCTCGACGTTAAAAACGAGGCTTTTACGTAAAGTATAATAATCGTTTTCACTGATTACGTATGAACCAATTAAATGTAGCACGCGATATTTATGGTAATCCTTCTTTGCCTGAAATGTAATATTTCGGTATCAAATATTTTGTCACGTACTTTCACGATATTATTCTACATGTCTCATACATTAATGTGATGAATGTTCATTAATCATTCATTAATAATTCATTAATTTATAGTAAATTATAATTTATCACAAGTCTTCGATTCAATTTACTTAATTAGTTAAAAATTTTCTAAGCGTACGAAAAATTTCGAAATAGCTCTCACAGATATTTTACTTATGTAACTACCACAGTAATTTACCAATAATTTTAATGGAACAAAAGTATCCAGTTTTAAGTACTCATAAATTCCCCTATGGTTTGAACTTTATCCAAGTATACATAGGTATAAAATGCATAAAATATCGAATACGTCACGGTCTAACAGTCTTTTGAAATATTCATAATTTCCGGAATACAATACTGTTCCCATTAACAAAGTAAAACGTAAAATTTCTCTTGCGCAGAAAAATTGCATATCGAATCACCCATAAATATATAAGTTAACACTTAAAACCTAGTTTCTAACATCGATACTGCCTCAAGGAAAAGATCAATTTTAAATTCCGTAGGATGTATTAAGCAAGCGGCTTTGCTATAATTTTGCAAATCGTATTAATATCTAAATATGCATCGTTTTAATATCCATACTGCATAAGCTATGCATCGTCGTGTCGTAATATTCTCTACAAAAAAAGGACTCGTCCTCCGTTCACATCGTGTGTCTGTAAAAATGGTGTATTCATGTTTCGTTAAAAAAATCTATTCGTTCGATTATCGGCATGGCTATATAGTACGTTAAATCCCGTACGTTCGTCAATGACTTTTTTATTTGTTACTATGAGTTTAGGTGAAAATGGTACACCTCTTGATGCGTGAGCAATCTAGGCCTTACCCCCAAGAATTACCGAGCCTACCAGCCACGTGCGTTTCTATTGGGTCAGGAAGAAAGTATAATTTCGGTTTTCGATGAGAGCCAGCGTTATGTTTGTTCTCAATGATTACTGACAATGTTATGATTTTTTTCTTCTAACAATCGAAAGTTGTCACTTTTGACTTGGCGTAGAAACAAATTGCGCTTTATTTTGTTGGCAATTATTTGTTTAGGAGAACTTTTAACATAGAGTGAAAAACGAACATTTCTGATATGTTTTACCTTTTTATTTTTTGCAAAATCTAAGCTTCATTGGGAAGTGATGTCACAGCCTCCATTTAGCCCTGATCTGACACCATTAGATTACCATTTATTTTTCAGCTTGCAAAACTTTTTGAATGGTAAAACTTTCAATGGCGATGATAGCCTAAAATTGCATTGGGTTCAGTTTTTTGTTGATATGGGCCAGTATTTCTATAAAAACGGAATCACGAATTTGTCAAAACGATGGCAAAGGTCATCGAGTAAAGGTCATCGAAAAAATTCTTTGTTAAAAAAAATTAAGTTCCATTTCACACTACAAAACTGTTTACTGTGCACATTGCATTTTCAGTTCGTACACTAATAACTAAGATTATAAATGTACCTTCCTTTGTCCTTACAATCCTACATCCTATGCTACCTTAACTCTAGCTTGTACTATTAAACAAACAAGTGTATTTGCAAAATGGTATCATATAAATAAGCAATATTGCTCAATTGCATCTGACTTTTAGTTTAGACATGTAATAGTGAAAAAATGCTATTAGTAGTCACCCTGGGTGGCAACCTGGGGGACGTTCTGCTTAATAAATGACCATGCGGTTGTTAGCCACGAAATCTGTTATGTGCTATCCTCAGAGGCTAATGTTCTCTGAGGGAACATTAATTGGAAAACAAAGACAAATTTAGTATTCCATATTAAAGCTGTTGTGCCGAAGGAGATACGTTGTTTCTTTTCTAGTACTCTTACAATCATTCTCTGTGGTCGTATTTAACACTAGAACGACCGACGTTAAATCTGTTACATTTAAATATAATAAATAACAACTTTGGAAGGAAAGGAATGAAGGGATGGAAAATATGATCGGTTTGGTAATCTGTGTTTTATAAGATCAACTTAGAATTTCTAGTCTAGAACTCTCCTGTACATTTAAGGAATTTTTGTAAAAAATGTGAACAAGTCATTTTGACTTGCTTGGTCGTTCTAGTGTTAAACAATGTTCAAAGGGAAAATAGGACATCCGTTTCGCCGGGACTAGTATTATGGTACGTAGTTTGTTTTACAAGTACATTTATTGTTTACGAGTTATTGTATGACAATAATACTATATTAAACAAACAAGTATATTTGTAAAATTGCATCGTATAAGCAAATAAGCAATATTATTTAATTGCATTATCCACTCTACCCTATACTAAGGGTCTAAAAATTTCCGATACTGCAATGCAAATAATACTGTCCCCATTTTTTTGTTTTAATTAGTGAAACATCGTTACGTAATCTTAAGAATTCGATCCCATAAAACAGGAGAGTTTACGTCGAATTCAATTTCAAACGTGGTACCGCGAAACGAAGAGACACGACGGACCAACGGCATTAATTAGTTATTTTGCTCGGACGTTAATTTGCATACAAATACAGTAGCAATCGTATAAATTTGTTAACCACTATAAATTCTCAATTTCGCGTGTCATTCGGCGTGGCAGAGGCAGTTAAAGCGAATAATCGTAAGTTTCGACGGGGGATTTAAACACGAAATGTTTTAATGAAATTACAATTGCGCGGCAAAGCGCCCGATTAAATTCCCCTTGGCTTCTTGTCTTAATTCGCGGAGCTGCATTAATCTCTGGATTAATACTCGTCGGTGTATTAATTAGTAAGCACGGTGTGGTATTCCAGTGTATGCCGATGGCCTTCGAGGGAACGATTTCGTAAATAGGGAATTTAAGAGGTACACATGTACGCGCGACGAAAGCAAATCGTCGATTGATGGAAATTTACGTGAGAAAATGTTGTTTTTTGAAATTGACAATCGTAGAATTATTTTGCCCTGGAAAAACATATTGCATTTGATCGAGTTGCGAAATTAACAATGTATCTACCGAGGTGATCAAAATAATTTGTTCTGGAATTTTTTTAAATATTCCTGGAATTTCTACCGCGCTATTTTACTTTATTTTCTACATCTACCGCGTGAAATGTAGATTTTATATCTAGTATCTTCAAATATACTAACTTAACAGTGAACAGTTGTAAAGTTAAATTGCTTCTGCAAAGTATCATGAAATGTTTGAAATATCGAAGCAATAAAAAGTGAATATAAATGTAATGTGATTTAAATTTATGTAACGTAATGTAATTTGGAAGAAAAAGCTAAATATTGCAACTAAATTAAACTCAGACTTAACAGGAAGAAACAAAATCAAAAGCAATTCCAGAGAAATTAAGACAATTCATAAACCCTGCATTTGAAATATGAAATACACTAATATTTTATATTTCATAAAATTTGCACAAAAATTCACTATTGTAGAAATTCTATAAAATTAAAAAAGAAATACTAAAGTCAATATTACAAGTAATTTCCTGCTAGTGGATAATGATAGGCGAACTTTTTGAGAAGCAAGCCAAAAAAAGTGAAGAAATCTTGGCGGAACAATATAATTTATTACAAAATTTAATAAGGACTTATAAAAGTGTTAGTAGTTTGTAGTGCAGGGAGTTTACGAAATCTTTTGGAGCACATTCAGTGCATATTCTATCATTCAAACATGACTCTTTAATGACGAACGAAACGTCATGTGTTAAGGGAACGTAGACGTGTCGGAGGTTTATTTATAGCAATCGAATGATTACCACCTTGCTCATAATTCCTTCACTGACATATCGATTCTTTATTGGTCGGCGGGTTAGGCGCCTTCGCGGGTAAATAGAAAATAGAAATCACGAAGCGATGGAATCACACGTGAAAGACTTGTCTCTCTTTCGCCTACACCATTACGTAATCGTAATCTTGACATCCTTAGAAGACGAGAATGTGCTTTGATGTTTTTCGTGCTGAAACCGACGAGGTTTCAGAAAAATATTCGGATTTCGATTTACACCGGGTTTATTTCAATGATATCTACATATATGGATAGAAGTTCTTGGGATATCCCAGGATAATAATCATTCTTATATGGTACTTTGACGTAGAAAATAATTTATGCACATTTTTCAGATGAGTAGTTTTATTTGAGATATCCTGTCGTCACTTCTAAAGTTTGTTAAATGGTTTATTGATTTACGGGACGATGGTTTGATTTAAAAAGTTTTCTCCAAATATCGTAATTATTAAATAAATTTGTTAAGTAATTAATTATTAAATCTAATTATTACCAACATTGCTTTAATCTAATTTCTCGTTTCAATTCCTGGCTTCTTAAATACAATATTCGGGCTGTCATGAACGTGATCTAAAACTTAAAAAAAATAATTTTGAAGCTTCAATTTATTATTTACATTTTGCAGTACTAATGTACATTACAGTGCAGTCAAATATTGTGGTACAAAATTAAACAATTGAACTGTTTAACCAAGCCAAGCAGCAATGGACAGATTTCAATATCTAGTTCAAAGAGATAGTTTAACACTGGAACTGCTGGCGTTAAATGTTTTATATTTCAATACATTAAATAAATACTTTAGAAAACGAGGTGTCGAAAGATGAAGAAGAGGATTAATCCAGGAATTTATATTTTATAAGATGGACATACAATGCCTACTCTATGGCTCTCCTATGAACTTGAAACGATTTTAGAAAAAATGTGCAACGAGTCACTTTGATCACCTTGGTACTTCTAGTGTTAAATATCTCAAAACGAAGGAAACTTATTTTCCACATTGAAACCTCATCGTACTTATTAAGTTTAAATTGTATCGTAAGTAACAATAGAATTCTCCACAAGCCCACGATAATAAACCATACCAACTACTGTTCCGAATCCGATCCTAACCCTTTGAGGGCGACGGGCGAATATATGCGCCCTGAGAAAAAAATTGGTTATAGTTTGTCGGTGCGTATATAAACGGTTAAAGTTGAAAAATTAAAATATAATCATTGAAATCTTATTTTACAAAGAGTATATTTCAACTTGTATACATTAACAGACTGTCTTTCCGATGAAAAAGTGTTTTTTCATTGCTAAATAATTGATTGTTTCTCGATATTCAAAAATGCCTCCGTCCGCAAAGGCCTAAAGCTGCCTACTTAATTTCATATCCTTCGAACGCTCAACTTCCGCAGACACTTAAATATTACAAGAACGTCCAAGTAATTTGTAAACATTCAGGCATCTTGCTCGACAAGCGAGAAATTATCTCGTTTATCCGCCGAAAGTATCAACTTCTCGATCAAAGTGCCGATCGAGACGTTTAACTCGATTGGATCGAATAAAGACAATGATAATTTCTCTGCATCCATGCTGACAGACTTCCTGCAACCGTTACGCCTAAGGCATGCAAAGTCCTTGCCGAGTGGGTGGAGCAAGAATCGGCAGGAAGTTCTTTCGATATTAAAACGAACCTGATATTTATCAGCGTCCCATTTGAGACATATGCCTCGGTGAAATCGATTGCTGTGCATGTTAAGACTCTCATCGAAATTTCCACGAAATAAAAGCGCAAAGACAGCTTGTAATTACGGAAATTATTGGTTCCTTACCGCGTGACTTTGGAATACGACTCGTCCATACTTTGGACTCAGTCACGCATTTATATCGGATTATATTCTCCAAAGGGCATCTTTCGTGATCGTTGTATTTCAATTTTCCGATGCACTTGTCGGATGGATGATGAGTAAGGCGAGTGGTGTAATTCGTACTATCGTTGTATTATTACGTTGTTACGTGGAACGACGAGAATTCAATTTACGTCGGGAATGAAAAGGGGAAAGAAGTATTTTTCTGAAAGTACCGCATTTTGGAAGATTTTGCTGATTCTGCATTTTTTTTTTTTAGGAGAAGAAGACTTGAAAAGTTTCTTTAAACGGTCGTCCTAATGTTATTAAGTATACTGTATAAATTAAAATATAAGATTACCACAGATGACTTGAGATCATCAAAGATGTCATTCAAGCTAATTTTTAATTGCGTAAAGACCACAATCTAATTTAGGAATATTCCTCCAAATACCATTAACACGTTGAACGCCACCAGTATTTCGCCAGTTTCATTATTTCTACTGGTGTGTCAATATTTCTATTAAATTCACATCTTTGTAAAGTAGAAACTTTAAAGATATAGATAGATAAATATTTGGCAGACCTTTGACTTTTTGACGCCAATATTCTAATATTCAATATTTTAGAAAATTTACAAATATTGCAATTTAAAAATGATACGAAATTTCATTGAATTCAATAGCGCTGGTCACCGGTGACTCCCATGGCAGTCAACGTTTTAACAAACAAAGTAACTTCATTATACAATGAACAATTCTAATATAAACTTACAAACGAAAACTATTTTTCAACACAATTGAATTGCAACAATGCCTGCAAATATGCATATATACTTTGCCGTCATAAATGATTAATGACACGCACAACTCCCAGCCCTGGCTGCCGTCAATATATCAATTATTTCACTGCTAGCGAATCATCGAGTATTAATATAACTATCGAACAAAACGACCAGTTTCTTCAGAATGGCATCTATTAAGAATCCTAATTAAAATCGTACGAGCAGAACCTCATCCGCTCACGCGGTTAACCGCACGACCCCGGTAATTCCCACACGAAACCTTCGACAATAGAATCTCAGCTACCTGATCTAATCAACGATCGATCTAATTGAGAATGCTTGAGCATCGATCATCGAGGACGACAATCGACGGGAAGAGAGAGGACATGGAAATAGGAATTCGTAAGGTGACCTCAAGCGTCACTCATTGCGCCAGAAATTTCATTTTTTCGAGGTGATTCGACAAATTTCTTTGATCTTAAACTAACTTAGTTTTTTCTTGCTACGTGCCTTTCCTATGCTGAGACACGAAGAGAATAAAAAAAAGTGATAAAGTGTACATTGAAAAAACCCAACAACATTAAGTAATCGGTCCGTGAAGTTGTATCGTGGGCGATTTCGTTGAATTTCCGTGTACCACGGTGCGATTGTCTTTGTTCTAGTTCGCGTGCTATTGTAATACACGGTTATACTGTCACTTTCATCGCTTCGTTGATTTTCCTTTCGACGATTAATTCGAGTATCGCAAAGTAGATTCTTTGTCTTTGTTGTAAGAATTTAGTAGCTACACGGAGAAAAACGAGTTTCCTGAGAAAATTCTAATCTTTGAGGATTGAAATGATCAATTTCCTATAGGGAATTGCAAAGATTTATTTTTCTATTGTATTAATATATCGTATTATTATTGTTTTCTGCTTAAATTGTCGTTCAATACTAATTATCATATGATTGAAGAAAAGGGAAGACTTCCTATCTCTTTACATTTATTTCAAGGTAAGACAATGTTATTAATGTTCATGGTTATTATCTTAAAAATCAATTCTTTGGTTTGTTCTAATTCAACTATTTTTAGTTATTCTTCATTTATATGTAATTCATTCAATAGGATCATTCAATGGATTGTGCTTTTCAAGACTTTCTTGAAACGGGAAGGGTATTCTTTGCAAAACTATCGGACTTCTAATAATTAAAACTTTCACGTCCCATTCGATCCACGGATTGAAAGAAGAGCAAACTTTTTATGGAAAGTTTCATCGAAACCGCATTGACGCACATTTCCTGGAGAACCTGAAGTTAGCACGTGTGGAAATCCACGTGACCTTACGATCGTGGACCACCCTGATCGTGAATGCATATCGTTAACTTTACCATTAGATACTTAGCAGTAGATAAATAGATCTCTTAAGTAATTAAACGACTATGTAATTTGTCTTTTAAAGAATTCCAATCGCTCGTTAAATAGTCACTGATCGAGAAATGATAAGGAGCGACGGTTGAAATAGTTTCACAGATTATGCTGAAATTTTCTATTAATTTTCCTACGACAGGCATTGTCTGCATGGATTGCAATAAAAATTCACTAAATATAACAGTCTCTATTCCTTTTAAGCTAAAATAAGTCTGAATAAATTTCTATACGACGCATTATGTTCTTCACTTTCCATAATAACCGAAAACATTGTATCTGACATTCTGATTATTTTAGAATTGGTGCTCATTATTGGTACCATGTCTCATTATCATTTTTAATCACTGTAAACCGTAATCTCTTCACTTGGACAAATTCACAAATAAAGAATTAATTATTTCAAATTATAATTACAATTCAGCGATTCTTGTAGTTGTATTCATCCCCTATAACCAGTCAAGAAATATGTACAAATTATTCCATCCTTATTAACATATACAAGAAGCACCTACATATCCCTAAATAAATTGTATTCCACATTACACATATTTTACAGATTTTTTTTTTTTACCGACTTAACATTTAATCAGATAAACTGTTGCACAGTATATAACCTTCCCTAGTTCCCATAAGATCTTATCGACTAAATGGCGTTTTGCAAGGAGTACCTAAATTAACAGGAAATATGGCGATCGTTGAAACGACGTCTCATTGTCAGCCGGTTTCTCCTTGTTCGAACCGCACCTCGGTCAAAGAGTCAGGCTTTGAGAAAAATCGAAATAATATCCCTTAATAACGAACAACGATTGCGTTGGCGTTGAGATAAATCTGAAAGTAATAACCCCGCGGCTGCTAAGGTAGCAACAAAGGACTGATAAAACGACGCCGTAAATGCGTCAAGTGCATCGAAAACGTCAGAAGCAGGAACGTGTACAGCGCGTGAATCGACACACACCAGTGAACCTAAAGAAAAGGCTGAAAGGGGGTCAAATGATTGGTAGGCGCGCTATACGGAATAATTTAATGCTGTTTACTTTTCTGTTTCCTATTACTCGACTCGATGAATTCTGTAAACGTTGTGCCATTAAGACATCCTGCACGGATTCCATGGTATCGGTGTCTTTGAGATTGCAATGTACCTTGTACTTTGAAATAGATTTGTTATGCTTTCACAGTAATATTTTCAAATTTGAAATTGAGCACCTAACTCATGATTTTTTTTTGTGATCGTGTATGTCAGGATGAAGTGTTAAATTAAAAAAATGAAAATTTACCAGTGGTTTCTCTTATATTGTACAGTTTAACCCTTTGCGGTCGTGTTCCATTAAAAAGAAAATGTGTAATCGCACTTAACTCTTTGAAGCACGGTAGGGTGAAAACTGTCCCGCCCCTTTGACACATGAAGATGCATGGTGGGACATCTTTGTTCCACCTCGAGAATTTATATTATTATTAGACTGCGGATGTTTATGCAAATTTCGAGTTTCACAAATGCAGGTAAGACAGGAAAACCTATCTAGGGATTTATTGCACTTAATAAATATTACAACAAATACCATACTTTGGATATTTTAGAAATATTTTTATATTATGTTCTTTTTGTATATTTTAGCCGTATTTAATTTATCATAAATGCATAAAAATCCGCAGTCTAATTATTATATAACTTTGTTATTGAATATAAACCAAATATATCCAATTTAAATAAGAAAAATGCTTGTGCAACATTGGTCATTTTATTTTGGAATTCCCGTGCATCAAAGAATTAAAACAAAGCTACTAAAATTTTAATTAAATAACATATACCTGAGATATGTGTTGATTCTTTGCTTGGCTGGCTGAGAGTAGACACGATGACAACGGAGAAAGGACTTTGGTGGCTGGGAGCAGACGTACGACTGCCAACTAAGGGTTGATACCACTGTGAGGATCAATTACCAAGTAGCCAACAAAAAGAGGTATTTGGTGATACAGGATCTCGTCTTGGAAATTATTATACACGCGCTAATAGGTGAAAATATTTAAACCCGAGCACGGAGCATTGATTACTCGTCGGCGGCCGAGGGCGAACTGATAGCGAGGCAAGCATTGAAATAACTTGTTATTAAAATTCGAGGAAAGGATACCTGTAGGTTACGGTCGCCGAGCTCCGCCGAGTTTATTTTGACAACACGCAGTACTTCTTGGCCAGTGAAGAGGAAATAATTACTACCGTTGCTCGTAGAATTGATCTGAAAATTGAAAGTAGAATTGAACGATATTATTTATTTATAACGTATTATAATATGTAGCTTGCTTTGCAAGTAGATTTATTGTTTACGAGTTACTTCATGACTAAATATGCAATATTGTCCAATTGCATTTTCCATTTCAAGATCATACAACTTCTTAACTATAAAAATGCTTGTCACAGAAACTCTACAGGATGCGGGTACACGAATTACATATCTGAATTCTGGTTCGGATTTGTAATGGTGGAAAAAACGAGATACTTTACCCTCTAGTACCCTTATATTAACCCTTTGTGATCGCATTTAATTATAAACAAAAGGAGTAACTAAGAATGAGAAAATAAAAATTGTTTACACCACAGAAACGTGTTAATTATTTACTTCGGTGGCTGAGTGCTAAGGATTAAAATAAAACTGAAAATGTTTTTGAAAACTGGAAAAATTTTTTAATTTGTCAATATTCTGCAAATATCAAATATTTTAACTCTACCTTATTGGAGGGAAAAGGGTTAGACTTATACTTCGCATTAATAGTATCAGTAATGATAAGTAAATGTAACATTTGGATTATGTCTGAAGCATGAAATTTAAGATTTCTATAAAATACCATGAGAATTTTATAGAACCTATGGTGAATGTGGAGTGACCGACTAAAATTCTTATATAGTTATTAACACTAGCTCCAAATTGAAGTTCCAGATACAACACCTGCTCAAACTAAAAAAAAATCAACACTTCCCCTCTCACCTGACAAAATTCTGCAAAACTAGTAACATATCTTTTTCAAACATCTGCGAAGTAGAAAACGTCAACAGATAAAGATCAGCGCTAGGTATTGTTCAGAAATAGCAACCACGCAGTGAAAGTATTTATCCAAGCAGTAGATAAAGCCTAAAAAATGATAGAAACAAAAGCTAACAATATCTAGCATCAATATAACAATACAAAATTGATTATCAAGTATGCGTCAAGTGCATCTAAAGAGTGAGGCGTCGACACAGATCGGTAGCGGCGAAGAAAAGGCTGAAAGGGGACCAGATGCCTGGTGTGCAGGGGCCCGTGATCACTATGCTCGGCTCGGTTCCTTGTGCAACAATGAACAACTTGCAAATGATTGCAATATAACGTAGTACGAGACGGACACGTGCACCTTTCCTTACCCTTGGAAGATGGAAGCCTCTGAACGAGATGGAGAATTATTGCGAGCACTTTCCAACATGTTCGACGCGGATATTACGTGTGCTCACTCGTTCCACGTGTTGCTTTCATACGTGCACAGGGAACGTAACAACAAACAACGCACTACACGCTAAGGTTCATGGAATATGGATTCAACCAATTGATCGCATTCTTTGATAGGGTGTTACAATTGGTATAATATTTTCTCTTACTTCTTGTAATCCATTATTTGCTTTGAATAGTTTCGACAGAAACTCGAGGGAAATTTATTTTAAGAATGTAAAAGAACTTCGAAATATGATTTTCAAGTTTAAGTCAGTTATTTTTTCCTTTGATTTATTTCGATTTTGTTTTTGCCTTTTGGGTTCTATGTATTGAAACAATCACTTTTTCGAAATAACTTAAGTTTTTACAGTTTTCTACAAAGTAGTTTTTGTATTTGTTTTAATGTACATTTATGCACCAGAAAAAAATTATGGAATAAATTCTATATAAAGAATTTTTGATTTTAACCACTTTCACAATCACTGTCATAAATTCCCTTTTCTTGTATTCTTAATCCTCTAATTTCAAACTGTAGCACGTAATTACACTCAGATAATAATCTCCGGCTACTTACAATGAACTGTAAGTGAAGTGGAAAAAAGTATAATTTATTAAATGACAAGTAATAATTGTTAATTCTGTAGTACTTCGTTCAACGGGTTATTTGTATCTCCGATAAAAGGAACGGTAATAAGTCACTAAGAAATCGAGTGAAAAGAAAAAATAACAAGGAACAAGCTCGACAAGTACAAAGTTGCAATACGTGCCTCTCGTATATTTTAAACTGCAGTAATGGATTTTAGGTGGGCATCATTTCCGTGTTACAAGCAAAGAACCGCCAACAAGTTTACACGCGATCGGCATCCAATTTACCTGCCCGACATTTCAGAGTACCTGTAATTACCGGACCAATCGGTCCTACCGAGTAATCGTCTTAAGATTACGCTTTTTATCGTGGTAACATGGTAAAAACAATCGCCGAAACGATTGGTGAATTTACAATATTCCAACAAACCAACCCGATTCTGTAGCCGATCACTTTCCATTTAATTACTCAACTTGATCAATGCCAATCAGAACGAACATGTTGATGGTAATTTAGATAAAGAGGTATGATAACAAACCTACTCGATTGCTTATCTATTACCATAAGAACGGTGAAATTATTATGACGATTAATCGCCTCAGTTATTGAATTCATTCGTAACACGAGATCGATATTTCATAATGCAAAATTCGATAGTTGCACACGTTACAGCTTCTTCACTTCCAACTTCAAAAATTGCATTTCACTGAAACGTTCATCAAGGAACAGGATGGTTCACTTTTCAAGGTAAAATCACTGGTGAAAAACAATTTTCGTTTGATGTTTCGGACACATGGAATTTCAGAGAGAGAGAGAGAGAGAGAGAAAAAAGGCACCATGAATCGTATCAAACCGCGGAACAATTTGAAATGCAAGATGCGGAAACGATCAAGGTAAAAAATAAATAGTCCACGAACCATCGTTATTACAGATCCTGGACTTTCCCAGCCCGGTGTCCTATCCCAGTGCAATTAAACGGGCAGTGGAGCATAATAAATGCAGCCGGAACTTGAACCTCATTAAAAGAAGAAAGAAAAAAAAAGAGGGCGTGCGCACGTGGCACAAGACTAAAGATTTCGTAATTTCTCGGTTACAAGTTGCACTTGCACGACAATTCCCTGATTCACGCATGCTTATGCACGCGTAACGGTAGCAATAAATTATTATCCTGCACCGTATAGGATCTTTTGTCATCCTTTATGGTATGGCACGATCCACTGTAGATCCTGGCTGATTTGAATAAATAAATGGGGAACATAGTGAGTCTTCTATCTTGATGATCGATTCTCGGATAAAATGCAAACTTCCAGGTAGTGTGATGTTTCAACTCTTTATGTGCAAGGGTATTTTAAAGTATCTTATGCTTTCATTGAAATTTATAGTGTCTTCGAATTCTCATTCCATTTTCTTATCATTTTGTTTAAAGATTTTTAAGATTACATTTTTAATACAACGCGTCATTTGGCTCAAGAATTCTCTTTATGATGTGCGATTTATAATTTTTTTTCTAAAGAATAATTCGAGATTGTCCTTTTAAAACGTGAAATTTATTTAACTGAGAATTTAATTAGCAGTGCTACAATATTTTAAAAAATGTCGCAGAAATTGAAAAGTTAGAATCAAAGTGTGCCCTCAGAGATTTCGAGAAATTTGTTGTTATAATACATTCTCTTTACATACAAGGATATTTTAAAGTATCTTATACTTTCATTGAAGTTTATAGTTTCTTCGAATTCTCATTCCATTTTCTTGTCATTTTGTTTAAAGATTATTAAGTTTACATTTTTAATACAACGTGTCATTTGGGTCAAGAATTCTCTTTATAATATCTGATCTGTAATTTTTTTCTAATGAATAATTCGAGACTGTTCTTTTAAGACGTGAAATTTATTTAACTGAGAATTTTATTAGCAGTGCTACAATAATTTAAAGAATGTCGCAGAAATGATTTATTGAAAAGTTAGAATGAAAGTGTTCCCTCAGAGATTTCGAGAAATTTGTTGTTATAATACATTCTCTTCGAGAGAAGAGTGCAGTCGTTAATTTTATTTCAAATTAAATCAACGACTCAGCCGGTCGGAATAAACGCATATTTGAGACGGTAGCCAAGACGTCAACAAATATTAACGTTTTCTTTTTGTATCTATTTATGGTAAATTGTCCATTACCTTTTTTTTCTCCCTCTACGGGTTTCAGGTCGGTGGAATTCGAAGGTGACAAGCACAGGACCAACGCCCACATACTTCGAGTATCACTCCAACCATCGATCATAATGTGTTAACGATTCTGACGCAACAGAGTTCTGTTTGGTTTTACTATGAATACCAAATCCCCAGTTTCGGTGGAGAAATTGTAACGGTATGTACATACACGATCCTTGCATAGCAGGGCTACGGTGAGTAAGGGAATTCAAACTAACTCGCAATCGGTCGAACAGAGCTCAAATCCTCCTTCGTTAACTCTCGAAAATGTTTCCTAAATTATTATTTAACACTTTACCGACCGATAATTTTTAATATCGTACTCATTTCTGACCGGTCACTTGGCTGCAGAAACTACCCTCATAACGATATGTCTTCGAAAATTAGAAATTCTCGCCACTGAGTCCTCAGTGCAGTGATAAACAATAATTTATTAATTGCCGTGATAACTGATTAGTCAGTTAAAAGTCCAAAAGCGTTGGGACCAAAAAGCCTATTAATAGGCTACTGGTCGGTAAAATGTTAACATATTGGACGTTTGTTTTGAAAATAGGATTAGTCACTGTTTTAAAAAAATCGAGTTTATGATAACGTTAATTACAGTCTCACAGCATATATTTACTTTTGTAAAATCTGCAATCAATATGATGAAAATAATTGAATTACTAGGGAGAAATTTTGCTAGTTAATAGTACCAGAAAAATATTTATTTGGAAAGTGAGATAAGACACATTATCGCAGTAAAAGTTAATAATTTTATAATGATTGTATAAAATCATTTGTACTATGAAAAATATAAATACTCAAGATAAGTGTAAGTAAACCTTCTCGAAAATTGGTTTGAATATTGTTAAACAAAGTGAAACGGAAATCCTTAGATATTTCGATTTAAAATGAAAGTGGCTAACGTTACTTTCAAAATAAACGACTTATATCATAGCCTCGGTGTTTCAGAACTCTGCTAAAACAGTAAATCCTAAGTGATATGACCAAACAATTAGAGCCGAAAAATTCAAAAAAAAAAAGAAGAAGAAGAAAGATTTGTTTTGGTATCAAAAAGAAAGATCTGTTGTAAGTGTAAGGTCTACATATAGAAAGGTTATCACTTTTTTTGACATAGATGAAGAAAATGTTTGTTGGGACTATGATAGAAAAGGTGATAAAGACACAGAATTTGTAGGCCGAGGTCAAATTCCTTTTGAATCTTTTCACAGATCATTATTTTATATATTGCATCCTTGGTCAAGACTATCGTAGAGAATAGGTTTTATGTAAAATGTTTACACTACTCGAAGCCAAAAAAATACAAAGCAGATGAAACGCAGAGCAACCATTCCATACGACAAACGTGCGTTATGTTTCTCATTAATAGCCACATTCAATTCACAGGAAATTACACCGCTTTTGGCAGTTTCTTTGTAACACTAAACGCAGCGGGTCGGCAATAATCTCTCTGTTTGGTCGTTTCATAAAAATCCATGCAAGTTCCGACGAGAAATTCGAATGCTGCTCGGAATGTAAATACACGAGGGAAAAACGAGAACATAGCCTTTCTCTTGGCTGTAATTTCACTCCACCGAAATATTCCTCACCCAATCTCACGGCAGTAGCCGAATATACACGTAACCTTGCGATAATTAGATCTCCTCGAGTAAGACATAAAAAGTAACTGTTCCACCAGCGTAGAATTCTTATTTCCAAATTTTAGACCGGTTAATTCCAAATGAGAATCTTTTTAGTTTTCAGAAATTGTAAACTAGTGATGATACCATAGTTGTCACGCAAGAAGCTTTTGTAGGGAATGATCTAGAGTCTAAGCAAGTAAATCATTTTCTCTTGCTCTGATTTTACAATAAAAATTGTTACAATACAAATAACGCAATCAACAACTTAGCTATCAGCCCTGATATGTTATCAATTTTAACACTAATCGTACCAGCAATTTGTAGATGTTTATATTTATTATAAAAGATCCTGTGACCAGTAATAATATAATAATAATACCTGTCAGAAAGAAATGCAAGATACTGCCAATTTACCATAGGAAAGGCCGTACGAAAAATCGCCTTAACAGTAAAAAAAAATTGCATATTTATATTTCACTGAATCAATTATTTAACCGCATATGGTACCATTAGTACTAAACGTGACAGAATTCGCATAATTTCCTACTCTAATGGGAATGAAATTAAAATCCAAACTTAATCGACCATAAAAATTTACATCAAAAATACAAAAAATGAGAAGTAAGTCACAGATCGTTATCCGAATAAACACTCGCTAAAATAAAGACACAATGCATAATATCGTTGGATTCCAACTAGGGATTGCAATACCGGTATACCGGGATACCGAATACCGGTATTTTGAGCAATTTGTACAATTTTGTAATACCGGTATTCACAAGTTTAAATACCGTTTTTTCGGTATTTACTAGACATTTTTTAAATTGTCTCCACTATATGTTCAGGGGTCGCCAACATAGAAAAATAGTATACGTTTTTGTGTACGATATGATCAAGTTTATAGTAAATTTTCTTAAAATTTTTTACCCACAAACCTATCTACATTCAGAACAATTCGGTACAGTTATCGAAGATGATGATGACACTAATGTCGATAGTGAAAAGGAATTGTCTCTTGAACAAAAATTAGAAATAGCGATAACGAAAAAAACTTCAACAAACCAAAATACAATACAGAAATCAGTTATATTCAAAACCATCGACAAGAAGTCGATTTATTTGAAAATGTGGGATTTAGAGAGAAATACTTGGAAAAAGTATATCGCGCATTGCTAACAGTACAACAAACTAGCGTAGATGCTGAAGGAGCGTTTTCGACAGCTGGTAAGTTTTCCACATAATTACATTCCAGGATTAATGAAGTACAATTGATGCATTATGTTTTTTAAGATCACATTTCAAAAATATGTAATAGTACCACAGACTGAATAGTGATATTTACACCTTTTTGTGATTTAAATACAGAAGATGTTCCTTGTTCCTTTACTTTTTTGTTATTCTTTACATACTGTTATAATTTATAATTATAAATTAAAATAATTATAAAGTAAGTTAACTTACAAATGATTTTTTGTGATATTTACTATCTTTAATAAAACTGGCAAATGAAACAATTCCTACTACCGGTATTAAGATCTAAAAAATACCGAATACCGGTATTGAACTTTTGGCTCGATATTGCAATCCCTAATTCCAACAGAAAAAAAAGTTGGTCAAAAAACAAGCTTGCGAAAGGGTTAAGGTATCGTTTAAACGTGATATCGTCGTAACCAAGTATCTGACCATGAGGACCACACCCGTCATACTTGAATGCCCTTGGTGGCGAGATAAGTCCCCCGTAGCCAAGTACCGATATTCTATAGAGGCAGAAACACAATGGCGTTTATCGTCGCGCGGGCATTTGCATTTGTCGTACGAGTACGCGAAATATTCGTCGATTTTATGGGTCAAGCCTGTTGTCAGGCGTGCAAAAGGACGATCCACTTAAGGACGACCACCGTGGACCATTCTCAATTGAATTCACGAAGCTATTTTGCAAAGTACTCTCGCTGGAAGTGAGCGCGCGCGTAAATTTCCCTCGCGGTACTTTGCGTGCAAATTCGCGATAAGTCATAAGACGGAAATGCCACGGCGACCACACCCTGAATGACATTCGATACGGTGATATGAAAAGTTTAGGATCTCTGCATACCCTGAATGGCGACAAGCGCTTTAAACTTTTCGACGTGTCCGTCGGAACTTAATGCATACGCGGATGTCGAATAAAAGGAGATATTGGCTATTCCATTGAAATGGTCAGGCATTTTGGGTTATATTGAAATGAAAGCTGTTTGAAACCTTTTGAAAGAATCTTTCTATGAAGTGCACTGGAATTGTGGTGGAAACAATTAAAGAAATTTTGTGTCTCACTAGAGTGAGAAATTAAAGATTGAAAGCCATCTTTTGTTCTAATTACTGATATTATGATTAATATTATTAAATAATGTATATTCTGCTGTACTATATGTTCTGAGTTAGATATTTCTATAAATTGGCAAATAGCTTGAATACAACAAAAATGTTTCATTTAAACAAATACTTTTTTGGTGAGTTTTAATGACTTCAGAGAATGATATATTAGGTATAAGGGAACGTTCTGTCGTTTTTGAACACGTGCACTTTTATGCATTGTTGATTCTTAGCAAGAATTCTGATCCGACTGGAATCAGTTTAAACAGTTAGATTACTATATGATTGATGATTTATATACATTTTTTCGTACTTTAGTCAGTTTTTTTCAACTTGTAAAACTGTCAACACGAGTGAAGAAAAAGTGTACTTAAGACATGTTGTATGAATTCTGAAAAGGGAATAACGCGATGGAGGTAAAAAAAACTTGTGTGACGTGTTTGGAGAGAACGCAGTAACAGCTTCGGGTGATTTTTCTTTGAAAGATGAACCCAGATTCGGAAGGCCATCAGATGTCAATGACGAAGTGCTACGCAGTATGATCAGGACAAATCCCACGATAACTTCCACAGAAGTGGGCTTCAAGCTTGGAATTCATCAGACTACTGCTTTGGATCACATTAAAAGGCTTGGTTTCGTGCCTAAACTCTCTGTTTCGATGCTACACGAATTAAAATCAACAGAACTTTCCCTTACACGTAATAATATGTCATAAAATTATTAGACAAATAAATATTCTCAATTCAATAAAATAACGAGTGATTAACGAAATTTTAATTCCCACTGCCTAAATCAGTTAGCTGTGTTTGACAAATATACTCGCCATGCGTAAAAATTAACGACCACTGGTTATTTAAATTGTAATTTTGAAGAAAACTAAAATATATTCGTAAATTTCAAGATGTTTGGAATGTTTGTAGGCCATGCCGAAATAAAATGAATAACTAGAAAGTATAAATAATTTGAGATAAATTTATGCTCAAAAGAAGTCGCCACTGGTTGAAAAATACGAGATAAAAATAGCGAAAATGTGAAAAAGAGTTGATCCTTCGGGGCATTGGACGGAGTGATTAGCGCCGAAGAATTCGCTCTATTTTTCCCTGTGGAATGTTCTCGAAGGTAGGATCACCGTGGACGAGGAATAGAAAGAATACCAATGCCAGCTGGTAAGTGACATTTTACATGTACGTTCGTGGCCCACGACGATGATAAACTTGAACGCGCCTTCGTCCGTGCAAGTTGGCATTTGATTCTGCTCAATGGTGCACCGTGACGCATCGTTGTGCGAGAAGCCGTAAAAATCAAGACAGCTACTCTTAACATCGCCGCCACCCATAGAGCATTCCTTTTACCATTCCTCCGAACATAACTATATTCCTGATGATATAGGAACCAGTTTCACTTCAAGAGATCCGCACCATCGCCAAAAATATGTGATACAATTTTTTCGAATTACCGAATGCGAGCAATACAAAAATGAAAAATGGCGAACACTTGGCGTGCAAGACTCGTATCTGTATCTCTTCGTTACTTAACGATACCCAGAAATCTTGGACACTGAACGTGCTTATGCATCTAAAACAATGCCAAAGGAGACTCGTATTAACTTTATATTTCACCAACAACCCGTACTACCATATTTCGCAACCCATTCTTTGAATTTATCGCTAGGCGAATAAAACGAGGCAGTAAATTTTTCGTTGGAATTACGCGTCTCTAAGACTTACCAATTTTACATAAACGTCTTATATTTTATTCTCATAATTCTCTCCCTTTGCTGGTTACTCTATACGTTTACATTTTGATCAGATAAAAGATCGGATAATTCGATCGTGTTCGCGTCTATAGTGTGCAGGAAATGATCGCGATCGCTTTACACTCCTGAAATGATTAATAACCGTCGGCGTAAAAAGGTACTAGGGATTAATAATATGCGGGATACCGGCCGCCATAGAGCAGCGATTTAATGGCGCGGATGTATAAAGCCGGACACCGCAATAGCGTGCCGATGTTAGGGCTATTGTAAACGCCGAAGTGATAGCGGTTGGCCTTCGCACGTGGGGGAGTGATCAACTTTTCTCAAAGTGGGTATATGTGTAACGATAATAGTGGTATTTATTGTTGCAAAAGCGTTCCGGGGTAGACGCAGGTTAATTACATGGACGTTTCAGACCCATTTGCTCGAAGGTTTGCCAATAGCTAGACGAAGCTAGAGACGAAGAAGAATTGGATTCTGAATTATATGTTTCTAGTTTTAATGGATTGTTATTCTCGTACTTAATATTTATATAGAAAAATGTAGCATGTGATGAGGATGCTTTTTGGTTTATTTTAAAATATAATATGGTCGATAGTTAATTGTATTAACACTGGATCTATCAAAGGGATGAATATGACTTGTACTGAATTTTTAAAAAATGTTGCCGACATTTTGAGGGCTGTAATATATGTTAAATTTTTTATAAATCGTAAGAGATTAGGTATACTTAGTTTTTTCATTATTTCATTCTCTTTTCTCTGAAGTATTTATAGATCATCTATAATTATACTGAATTAATAGTCGATAGTTGCAGTGTTAATTGTATGACTGTAATTGATAGTACTCGAATTTGAAGCAATATTTAATATTTATGTAGAAAAGTGTAGTGTGGGATGATGATTCGTTTCTGATTATTTTAAAATATATTGCGGTTGATAGTGAATTGTATTAACAGTAATTCTAGTAAGAAAGTCAAAATAACTTTCACTGCAATTTTTAAGAATGTCGCTGAAATTTTAGGTGCTGTTTCCCGTTTAATTTCTTATATATATCTTGTAAACCGTTATAGATTAAATCGATTTAGTTTCTTGCGTATTTAATTTCCTTTGCTCTGAAGTATTTATCTAGTATCTTTAATCATTCTGAATTAATATTCGGCAGTTGTAGTGTTAATTGTATGATTAAATTTGATAGTATTCGAATCTGAAGCAAAAAAAGTTTGCAGTACTATTGCTCGATAAAATTCACAAATTATGATAGCTTCTGTGTGCTGGCAGAACTTTCAAATATTCGGTGAAAGAAAAAGTGTGTTCTGTGAAAAAGTGAATTTTAGCACCAAAGGGAAACAAGTTTTTTTCATATTTTAAATGAAGTTCATTAGATCAAACATATACCGATCCTCTTTTGCCATTTTTAAGGTAATTTCATAATCCCGCCACTTCTGCGATTTTTAAGCAAAACGGTGGTTTCCGATTAAAATGCGGAGGAACATTTTCCCCAGCAGAATACAAGCATCTTGACAGAAAGTCTGTGAATTTTTACACTACGAAGGACTTAATTCTTCCGTGTAATTATAGATAAAAAATAAAGAGCCAATAGTATCGATAACAATAATAAATATGAAGTAATAAGTTAATTACTTTAGACACTCGTATTATCAATGTCAGGTAGAAGATTTATAAAAAGTTGAGGCTTATGTAAAATTCTTCAATTTCGAGCACGTACCCAAAGCTGATAAAAAAGGTAATAATTCGTCAGAAGTGTTCGACTTCCTCGACTTGGAATTAATTAATATACGTCTACCATTGAATGCGGAACCAGGATGTCAGATATAGTGACACACCTGACGAAAAGAGACTAACAGTATAATGAGACATTCGATGTAGAAAAAGAGTCAAATTCTCTGATATCCTGTTACACATATACCCGAAGGCAGTGGACGATGTTACCACGAAGAAATCGGGTGCGCTGATCAGAATTAGACGGAATACGAATATTAATTGTGACAGATAAAATTCAAAGAATATTATTCATAAATCAACCACTATCAGAGATTATTATATAAATCATTTTTTAATTGTGCGAGAAAAGAATATATAGCGTGGGTGATGTGAAATTGTAAAATACAAAAATGGGTGAAATTATGTGAAGCGAAATATTGGAAAGTAAAGCTGCAATATCGATTCTGACGGTAATTACGACAGAGGATTAACAAGTGAGTCATTTATTCTTCATTTGGAGTTATTTCTACTTTTGCTTTTTGAAATATGAGCTCTGCTCTGTCTGACAAACTTGCAATTTTGTATGATTTGCATAAAGTGATTTTGCCATAATATGATTTGCATTAGTGTAACGCGAAATAAATTACAAACTCAATTCGGCAAATCATTAATTACGCGAGTTCCATATTTACCGGCTCAATTATTATAATTGGTTATTCCGCAAATTATTTTCTACCTGTACGTAGCAATAATATGCAACATACACCATGCTACATTAACACCAAATCTGCCAACGATTAATTCAGTATATTTTTAATATTATCAAATATTTATGTTCCAATGAAATAAACGAAGTGTTTCAAAATTTGAACGATTCAATCGCCTATAATCTTTAAGATAAACGTAGAAAATATAGAAAGCGACAGCGTCAGGAATTTCAGGAACATTTGCAAAAAATTCGGAGCAAGTCATTTCGACCGCCTTGGTATTTAAATCTAGTGTTAAGAAAAATATGGATTCGTCAAAATTCATAAGTTTTGAATTTTTTCATTAATTGTTAGTAAAATTCGGTGACATCGTTAATGATAAAAGTTCCGCATCGTCCAGTGTAACATTTTTTATTGACTGAACATTCGTCGTAGCGTATAATATAGGCTACTAAATACAAAAAAATAAATATACATTTGGCAGATTCTGCCAGTACCTTATAGCTTTTTTTTCGACAACTAACCCGGTGGAGTCTTTCTGAGGATTCAGTATGTATATTAGGCTCAAAAACTTGACCGTTTCATCATGAGTCCTATACGTAACTGTACTATTTGTAACAATCGTTAATCCCTTAATCTAAACGTATCTAAGGATATGTCCGAAGCTGTCCTTACACGCTCGAGAACGTTGTTAAAATTTCTTTTATGTAAAATACCTTACGAGACATTCAAATTACATAAATAAATTAAAATAATTCGTTTAGTGTCCAATATACGGTACAACTGTGTTAAAAACAATTAAAAATAAGTCGAGGATAAGAGAAAAATTAAATGCAAAGAAGTTTGTGAGGACAACTTAATACTGACTTATGGTACCACACATAATGTTTAAGTATCACAAACTAATGTTAAATTCGTTTCCTGTATTAGAAAACATATGTTAGGAAGAAATAATAAAACTTTGATATTGTTCATGAATTATAGCAATAAGATCTCCGTTTATACTGACCGATCAGTTTAAAGAAAAATATATAATATACATTGCACTATGAAAATTCCTAATTTAAGAAACATTTGATGTTTAATCGAAAAGAAATAATTGGTTAAATAAAATATGTACTAAAATTAATGAACAATATTTGTATTTGTTTCCCTACAATTAACGTTAAAAAATGCATTTATGCGTTTTTCTGTCAAGATAACGTTTTTGTTCAATTGAACAAATATGCTGGAAACCCTATTCTTGGATTTACTCAAATACACAAAGACAATGCCTGCGTGCAAAATAAAATAACACACAGCTGCCTTTTCTTCTGTTTCTCGTCATCATAAAGTAGAACACACGATGTCTAATTTATTCTATAATACAAATTTCTAAAAAGGAAGACTGACAATATAAAACCTGCGAGATTTCTCTATCATCCCGCATTGTTTTAAGATGTCCAAACAAAAATCATTAGCTCAAAAGTTTCTAAGTTCTCTCTGAAATATTTCAAGTACCTCAACATTTAGATACTCACAAATATACATATTGCTAAAATTCACTAGACACATCGAATTCCTGTTTGTCGAAAAAGTGCAATTTTATTGTCAAAAATAGGATAAATAATATTTAAACTGTCTACAACGCATATCAAATAAATATCTTCTGGTGACACGTCTTAGAAACCATTAGCTTCCCGATTTTCGTTTAATCCAATAATCCAACAATGTCGAAAACAACACAGCACGTTATATAAAGAGTATTTTCTCGTAACCATTATCGTGAAAGAAATTCATCGCGGTAAATATCATAATTACAATCTACGTTCTTACAGTCCTCGGGTAAAAAGAGATAAAGGACACCAATAATAAAAATTCTGAATAATATCAAACAAATCTCCATCACTCAAAAATATCAATCATACCTTGCAATCACAATAAAAACGTAAATCAAATGTTGTACTTTGCGTATCATATATCTATATCTATGTATATAGAAAAAAAAATATGAATAATAAAAACCTTCAAGAGCTTAAGGATCATCGTTGTCGCTATCCTGCTGTTCTCTTGGCTCTTCCTCCATAGGGGGCACCCCGTCCGTATTTCTCTCAAAGTTATGAGGATTCCATGGGGAGAGCCATTTGTTCACAAACCACCAATGTACAGACAATCTGCCGTGATTACATTCAGCCCTTTCGCATCTACCGAAATATTGGCAGATTCCGGTAACATTTCCACTCTGATTCCTGATACAAGAATCGTCGCAAGTGTGTTGACGCTCCGTTGAACGATTCGCAGAGGAACCAGCGGCATTTGAAGTGGAAGGATTATGTTGGGAAAAGTTTGATCTTATATTAGAGGATGTACTAGGTTCGTTGACCGCAGCGGAACTGGATGCGGTCGCATTAGACGTCGACGCACCGGAGTCTCCATTGCTCGAAGGATTTCCTGTTGCGGATGCATTGCCGAGTGCAGAAACGCAAGACCGATCGATTCTACCGATATGAATCGTTGCGTAGAGAGGATTATTAACGGATGGACCACCTCTGTTAATCCAATCGAGGTATCTACCAATTTGAACGGCGGAATTTGAATTCGGGAGAACCTTGCATCTGCATGAACAATTGTTTGGATTTCTGCAGTGACATTCCATTCGAATTGATTCGGTAGGACGAGAGGAGCTTATCGGAAGTTTCACGTAGGAGTATTCACCGCGGCAAAAGGGACATCTGCAGTTTCTTGGTAATTGATATATGTAGTGTCTGGAGTTACCCAATGAATTTGAATTCAAACCGTCCTGATAGCGTAACCTGTTGTGTAAATTATGACAATGTTGGCACAAATATCGCGAGTCCAGATGCCTACAAATCGGACATATACAATTGTAACCAAGAAGATGAATTGAACGTCTTGTAGATGCGTAAGCTATATTTTCCGTGGAGAAACAGTTACGACCGAGTCTTCCTAAACGGTTCTGGCAAAATTGATTGGACAATCGGGATGAATCGAGGTAAATGTGTCTGGGTTGATCGTACTGACCAAAGTTTCGGGATTCCATATCGTTCAAGAAATTTGGACCGGGCATATGGTTTAGAACATGATATTTGTAACAACGAGAATATGCTCTACCGCTGCAAGAATGACGGTCGTCTATTCTCTCATAAGTATGATCGTCAACGTTATTGGTATTATTTTGAGCAGCCGGTTCGTTGCGAGATACTTCGTCATCGTCATCGTCATCGTTGTCTAATATCTCGTAAATATTTTCCTCCGGTTCCTGCTGTTGTCTACCACGGTTGTAATTATGTATCAAATCCACTGGATTCTGATAATTTGGATTGAGATTGGGATGCACTTGCGCCGTTCCACTTGGTCGGTTTTGGAAGCCCCGCGAACCTCGATTTGTATTTTGATACCCATCGTCCCTATCTTGAATATTTCTGTTCTGATTCATAACTACAGCAGCCAATTCCCCATTCTCGTATCTCTGACAAACGCAACGTGAACCTTGACAATTGTGACCTCCACCACGATACTGCTGTAGCACGTTCTGGTCTGGATTCTGGACTTGCACACCGCTGGGCCCGGCTTCCCGTGATAAATCCGACGTTTCGGCACCCGGGTCAGTATTTTGCTCGGTTACATGCCCAGCGGATTGCAATCCTCACATTGTTGTCGAGGTAGGCATCGGTTTATCAATTATCGCAACCCCGGCATAGCTTCGACCGATTCCCATGCTAGTTGGTAGAGTTGTCCAGGTATCGGTTCTTGGTGAATACACCTCGACAGATGCTAGACTCGAAGAGCCATCGTCACCACCCACCACATATAGTAAACCATTCAATGCAACGACACCTGCATGAAAAATAAATAATATTTTATAATTCGTGGATAGTTTAACCCATTTGCATCATGACCCTACTTAACCCTCTATGGACCGAATTTTCTGTGATATCTGAAGATTAGTTACACGATAGCACATTAGTAAATAATAAAATTACTATTGTAAATAATAAACTTTACTTGATTTTGGAACGTTGGATTGTAAAGAACTCCATGGTTTTGAAGCCCCAACTTGTAATATTTGACAAAATTAAAAATTCGATTTTGAAAAATAAAAGCTTAGATTTGTTTTGTGTTACTTCAAAGTTATAAGGGCCCATAGAGGGTTAAGATGCCGTGTTCAGGCATCAGCGACGTTCAATTGACGACTGACCCGTATCACCGCACGTGGTAGGTCGTATGTGCAGACAGTCGTGGCTCGCGGAATATTCCGTGCTTGGATGCAAATAGGTTAAATGTTGTAATATTTGTCATTTAAGCGCAAATGGAGAAAGTGCTTACCAGCATTTCGACGACACAGAGCCATGTCACTGACAGGGGTCCATTGATTAGTCTCTGGATTAAATGCTTCTACACTTTTCCTAACCAAGGGTCCATCGTGCCCTCCTACTGCATACAAAATCCCATCTAAAACACCAACCCCGGCACCACTACGGCGTGCAGACATATCAGGTACTGGATTCCATTGATCTTTTTCTGGATTGTAACACTCAACGCTAGATAGACACTGCCTGGATGCTCCATCATAGCCACCAACCTATAATAATATCTTTTGTAGTTCTAAAGCTCTAAGTGATTTTTTTAAAAGCTTAGTTTAATTATATTATTGAACTCACAGCATATAGTAATCCTTTAACGACTCCGACACCCACGCTGCTTCTACGTGTTGACATAGGTGCAATAACTCGCCATTCGTATGTCCTTGGATCATATACTTCTGCAGAATTTAGACCAGTGGAACCGTCAAATCCACCAACCTATTTTACATGCACGCTTAATAATAGTACTTATTTGCAAATAATTTAATCGTTTGAGTCTCTCACGGTGTGATCGCGATTTTAAGATTCTACGTTACATCATTGTATTTCATCGCGATGGATTAAAAAGTGTCATCGCGCCGCTTAGCACCGTTCTACGAAATTCTGCCATCGGGACGCAAACGATTAATATATAAGCATCGTGAAATTAAATAACTACATATATATGTATTTACGTTGGATGAAACGAAAATTGTAATACTTATTATATAGGAGATATATAGGTAAAAAAGAAAGTATAAAATCTGTACAGCGTAAATGCAGTTTCCTAGAACTGCTACACCGAGCGTCGATCTTCTGGCTTCCATTTCTGGACACGGGGACCACTGATCTGTAGCTGCCTCGTAAATATCAACAGTCCTTACACGAAGAGACCCATTAAACCCTCCAACAGCGTATACGCGACCATCAAGGACGGATAATCCTATACAATGTAAACTATTCAATGTTGTTTAGGAAATTCTAACTATGCTGTATAATGTACACAATCATTATAAATAATATTTACCAGCTCTGCAACGACGTGTGGGTAATTCTGACACTTGGTACCACCTTTCTTCCTTAAAATCGTAACATTCCACACTTCTAATGGCTTTTGGGGCTTGACCACCAACTACTAATAACACTTTTGGTAAACCTCTTGGTTGTCTGGGCTTTGTACGTGGTGTTTTAAATAATGATTTTTGTTCACCCTTAAGTAAATGGTATTTCAAAGCTTCTATCAAAAAATCTTTGCCTGTGTAAATTTTAAAAATATAATTCTTTGTTTTTTCACACTAGATGTTTGTACATTACAAAACTAACATTGTAAGTTAGCTTTAAGAAGTGGTTCTTCTTCCACACGTTGTACTAGGTATTCCTGAGAGAGCAAAGGTAATCTCACATGTTCCATTAATTGAGCTAAATGGAGCTGTCTTTTGTCCAAATCATGATGTACCCATGATATTACACATTCAAACACTTTTTCTTCCGATGGTACCATTAACCGATCGCTGCAAATCAGTTTGGCAACCTGTTGTGGTGCCAGAGTTAAAAATTCATCACCATCGACCACTTCCCTATAAATTATTTACATCACTAAAACGATATTTAGATATGATTTATCTTATGAGGATAGAAAATATTGCATTATCATACGAGAAATGTTGTTCGATATAACTGTCTGCGTGTGCCAACAACTCTAAACAACCGTGCAAATCAGCAAACGCTCGAATCCCAACACAATTTGATGGATGTAGCTGTGCTTGCAAAAAGTCACAGCACGCATCACGCACATCTGTCAATTGTAAAAGATTTGCAGCAGGCAAGAGCACTTGTACATTGTCTTCCGTAACGTGAACTTCTGCCGAGTACACATAGTCTACTAACAACTCAAGAGCAGAATAATCTACTCCTTGTAACGTTATTCTCTGCTGATCTCGTTCCTCAAAACTTGTGAACATGGCATAAAAATAATGGCTGCAAGCTGCAAGAACCATTTTGTGGGCAGGTACTTCCATGCCTCCATCCGCCACCAAGATCACATCGCACAACAAATTTTTCCTAAGCAATTACATGGTATTGTTTTAACTATTCTTTTTTAGAAAACTCTAATACAGATAATCTTTACATTCTCCAAAAAGAGACTCCGAAATGAATTTCTCTCTTTTGGAATTGCATTGTACATGTACATTAGGGGTAGAAGTTTTATTTTAAAGTACAATAACAAATTCACAAACGAATAAGAAAACATGGTTTTTTCATACTTCCGCATTTCATTAATAACATCAAAGGCCCGATTCGTGTGATGATGATTTCTATAAGGTGGCTTATCTTTTCCACTTTCCCGAGGCACATGTTTCTGTGAACTTTCATCCAAAGAATTTTGGCTGGCATATCTCAACAACAGGCAACTATAAAGAAAAACATGTATTTTTTACTGCAAAAAATGTAGTAAATTTAAAACAAGTATTCCATTAACAGATCTTAATTCTAAGGTATTAAGCACACAATATTAAAATTAGTAACTAGTTACAATTTTTCATACAAAAATTATGATAAAATAATATCGAACCTTCCTTTATTTTCCGAGCCATCACTATTATTATTAGAGGCACTTTGCACCTGACCCTGTCCCGCCGACTCCATTTCAGCTGTTTGGCTCCTTGACAAAGCCGGGACAATATTGCGTTTTAATTCAGTTCCAGCTACTGATACGTTACGAGAAACGAAAAAAACTAAAGATTGTTTATATGCCTAAACTTTATTCCACTGAATCGTACAGTAATTGTCACATAATCGCGATCGTTGACTGTGAAAGAAATTAAGACGACGCTACCGATTTCGTGTTATCGGTTTGATGCGTCGCTACACTATAAAGTGTCGTCACACATACACGCCACTTAATATTACAATCGGTGTTGATAAAACTCCTTGTAAGGTTACAGTGATAATTGCAGACAGACAAACGACGTTCAATAATTATTGGGACTATTTTAATATCACGTGCACGCAACTCGTTCCGTTTCTAACCATTTCTCTCTGATTCGGTTTCCCGAATGTCATTCACCGTTTCCTGCTGGATCCGTGAGAGTAAGAAAACATACGCATGGTGTCGCCTCCTTCCGGGAATTGTTAGAACTATTCTTCCATTTAAACTTTAAATCGACATTTCTGTCGAGCTTTTATCGCGTTCCGGATTTAGCGGATAAATGTGGACGATGTGCAAGTTTCTGTAGTGAATTAATATCATTGAGAAGTAGAATGCAATAAAAATGTGGTGAGTTCATTACTGCCTTGTTAAATAACATCACGAAAAGTCTATTTTTAGCATTACAAGTCGTAGAAACGTAGGTTTAATTTGATTACAGAGATTGAGGTTGCGATACAAGAGTTAATCGAATAGTTTTATTTTCTTTTGCTCGACAACGACACAATCTTTAGTTAAATTCATGTACCATCTAACTGCATTGCTATTATAAGGAAGGAAGAATGTAATGTTGTTATTGCTAGAGAAACAGTGAATACTTGTAGCCCAAAATAATCCAACGACTAGCTAAAATGTGATAGACGCAATATACAGTGTTTTAGTATGCATGGATACCACACTAACTACTACGCCATATTGATAAAATATTTCTCACTTCATTACGACATACAATTCATCATTTCTGTTATAAATCGGCGAGAAAATTCTAAGTTGGATGCAAAATTTTCTAAAAATTCGTTTTATATTCAACTTCTATCTGTACTTTAATTAAATTCAGCCTATTATTCCTAACAATGTTCTCGAGGATTTTATATATTATAATAACACAATTTTACTTTATTACTATCTTTACTTCGTGTAAACATAGTTGTCAGTTACTGGAGATAGGAATGAAGTTGTCAGAATAAGTTAATTCTCACGTTCAACTCCAACAGTCGTGTTGTTAGTTATATAACAGTTTGCAACATGCTTCAATGTTGTGAAGTAAAGTGCAAACTTATGTCATCGTAAAACTACGCTCCAAAACCACATGTATCTAATGATTAACGAAATTTAATTTTCTCAATCGTACCGTGTGAAATGTATATTATTTTGTACGATTTTGACGGTATATTCTTCATAAGTTATGTTTGTCAGTGTAGTTTTACGAAGACAGACCGTGTTTTTCATTATATACTCCAAAAAAAAACTTCAAAAGATGTGCAGTGTTATATTCGTCTTTTTAACAGTCGTGTGAGAAAAATTCTTCAAAGACGATAGCAAATAAATGTTCAATTCATGTTCGCTATTTAAAAATCCTGCGATTTCTACTCATTTTTGCGTTACTCCTATTAGATCATTTTTCTACGTAATTATTTCCGTCTCAAATATGTCCTTTAGGCACACCAAAAATGTTATTATTTCAAATATCTATGACTTTGACCGTTACGTTCAGTTTGGCCAGCACCCACGGTTTCAGATAGGTTCGGAGCAACCGAAACTGTGAGATTCTCGTCACGTAAAAACAATTTTTCAAAGACGACGGTCAAAGAATTTCAACTTGGGCCTACCAATTAAGATACCGAGGTTGTATTCCTAATTCTACTACAGTTCTCTCACCTGGTGGTACACGCTAATAAAACTACTCGAGTATTTCTCCAATTACACAATCGCGTTTGTTTTCTGAATTGTTACATTCTTTAGTTTGATCTACTACGATCATTTAGCTTAAGACTGAACTTACGTACAGTTTAATCCATCAAGACAAATAATAAATATGTTATTCGTAAAAATCATTGATTAAGATACATAAATAAATGATTTGTACAAACTCTGCAAAAGATAAAAATAATGCAAATTCGAACATGGCAATAAAGGAATAATGGGCAAACTACGGCCTACTTAAAGTTTTATTTGGCCTCAAGAAGAATTAAAAATAATAGCATAGAAATGTTAAAAATAATATATTTTATAGTCCTTATTGAGTTAAGCTATATTACTTTGTGTAAAGTGTGTTCATTTTTTGTCCCGCTCCAAAAACAGTTTGCCCACCGCTGCAACAGACGATAAGCTATTCAATAGCAAATAAGAAAAATATAAAAAAAAACAACAACAATGAAGACCATCCGTTGTCCCAGTAAGGTCTTCTCATAACTTTTACATTACCTCGCAAAATTCTTGACGAACTTTCAATGGCAATGCAAAGTCACAGGTGTTCTCTGTTCTTCCGATTAGGAATTGCTGCGAAGTTCAGGGCGCCAGGTGTTTCGACCTCGGTAGTGGGCGATAGGCATAGTCGTCAGTGTTCATCTGCGCTCGTCTGCGCTCGGCGGTGCTCTTCGGTCCTTGTCGGTGCTCGTCTGCGCTCGTCGTTGCTCGTCGGTCCTTGTCGGTCCTTGTCGGTGCTCGTCGGTGCGCGTCGGTCCTTGTCGGTGCTCGTCAGTCATCCGCCAGCCTGCCGTGGAAGCGCCACGCCGCGCCACGCCAGGCGTCGACGTCTTTCTTTCTTTTTCTCCGTCTCTATCTCTCTCTCTCTCCCTCTCCATCCAATCCTATCCTCTCTCTCTCTTTCCCCCGTTCGATACTTCCCTTCTCTGTCTGTCAGCCGGCACGGTGGCGCGGCTCGAATATCGAAATTCGAGTACCCGCGAAAACGGGCTTGTGCGCGCAGTGTCCGCCGGAGAGCGACGCCATCAAGTACGACGATAAGTCTGGAAAAAGATTCGAAACAGTGAAACGGAGTAACTTCATCGATCGTGAAAATCGAGCGGACCTGGATCACGGCGTGGTGCCTCGCTGTCGTCCAGGTGCTCATCATTGTCCACATCGACTTGTTTCTTCGTTTTCTTCACGCAAAGGTATGTTCATTCTCTTCCTTCACGAATCTCACATGCCCGCGCGACCGCGCCAATCCTGTTTAACACCTTTTTGCTCGCTCGAGGACAATGCACCCATTGATTCTTCCCCCGCAATTTCGTAGTAACCGACGCAGCGTTCTTTTAAACGTTCAAACTTTTATTTTGCGTGTTCTGAACTTATACCATCTATGTAGACGTTATTTCCATTTGTTGGAAAGTCTGACGATTAATACGTTAATTCCCAATGGCCCGATAAACAGTGATCAATTGTCTTAGGTTTGAAGTATCGCGATGGTGTTTTACGATTTACACGTTCGTTATCGTATTGCGCATCTCTCTCTTTGCCAATGGATTCATCTTGATTGAGCGTTCAGCGTCGATCGACGATGCCTTGCCGATAACCGATCGATTTAAATGGATACGATATCAGTGATCTCGTGGACGGTCGTGCATAAACGCGACGGAACGGCCGTGACATATAGCATCGCGTAACGTTTCTGTGTTTTGTTTCTTTCTTCTCGCTTACGGACTCGACGTACTACGTTTTGTTTTGTACCTTCCTGGTAAGACGCAACGGTCAAAGTCATACTCCGCGTGGAAATCGTAAATACGTCGAATTTTGTCGACATTGAGTATCAATGGTACTGATCTATGAAATAACACGAAGCTTGGTGGAACAGAAGGGACGTTTCCACGAATTTGTTGAATGACAACGACCATTCAACGGAAGGAAGGTCAAAGTCGTACCGTTGAAGATAAACTTGTCGCTATTGGAGTAAATGTGTAGGATTTAAAGAATGGATATGATGGTAATTTAATATAATGATTCTCTTTCTCTTTAAATATAGTTTTGGAGCATATTCTTGCTCTTGGATTTAATAGAGACGTAGTATTGGAGAGAGAGAAACGTAGGGGAAAACGATGTAAAGAAAAATATTTCTGTAATAATAAATAATAGCGATCCGTTATTTTCTTTTCATCCATTTTATGCATGTTTTTCGATAACTTCCATCTTGTATAACATTCTGCCATCGTTGTATACGATTAATCAGATTATTCCAAGAAATGATAATAAAAATATTTAAACTTTTCGACGACTCAGGAATCTTCGGATGGTCGTTAATAACAAATTGTCAAGGTTTTCATTCCTTCCTATCTTTTTCCTCGATGTTATTTCCGATGTATTTCAAGCATCAATAAAATAAATGTTAATTTAGGTCTTTATTCTTCATTAATTACAGCTTTTAATTAAAACAGTGATGAACAAAGCAATACATTTTAAAGAGGGTATTTGTTTTTCAAGTATTCTTCTTCGTTCTCTTTTGTATTTTTCAACTTTGTTAGTTTCAATTATTTCATCTACGATCTATAATTTATATATGTTCCCTGAAAACACCGATTTCTATATGCACATTAAATAAACTAATTTCCACGAACCATCTACCATCTACAGTTAAATAATACCCCGAAATATCTGAAATACAAAATTCCACTTTAAAAGTGCATTCACCATTCAGTTCTCAGTATCTGCACTTATCCCTCAGTTTCCTTTGAATATATTCTACAATTTCGTTATCTTCGTCCACGTTATCAGAAGCGCTTCGATGCATACGTACTTTAAAATAATAAAACGTGAATAAATATACATACATACATATTACCACATTGATTTAATTTGCAAAATCGTATTTATACAAACCTCCGCGACAACCTCGAACGATAGATCCGATATTCCCACCGGAAGTGGAGTCGCCTTGCAAAAACGTCCCTTTCCTTGTTTTCTGTCAAGCTTACCACTGTCTTATTTTTCTTCTTTTTTTCGACATCGACTTCCTTCCCCGTTTATCAGACTGTTATTAACGGAACTCCGACTGTCTTCGTGGTTCGTTGCAAAACGAAACGCGTCATTGCGAGAGTAGGATGGAAAAACTTCAAATATTGTCGCTCATCGGACACGTTGTAGACTATCGCGGTTTTTAAGATACGCGGAATACGTAACAAATTGCTTGCTCTGTGCATTTAATTGGAATTATCCATTGGTATCTCCCTAGCGGTCTTTGTAAAGTGGTAATTAATCACGTGATCGTAGCGGTCACGATGTATAGAAAATGTAAACATTTCACGAGGCACAATCGTCCCGTCGTATCCGCTTCATCTCGTGGATTTGCAATTGCTGTTACGTAGACAATTTGCTCGCTATTTTTCAATCTTATTAATCATCAAATTATCACTCCACTGTGCGATAAATGAACCTGAGCTTTTGGAGTGGGAATCATTTTTTATGGAGATGTTTTAATATTGTAGTCTGATCGTTCATCATCTAATTATATTTATTTATTTCTTGCTATGAAAGAGACAGTCCCTTTTAAGATATTTTCTACTGCTGTTTAAAAATTGGAACAATAAATACAACGTGGTTGAATGTACCAGTTTTGAAGCAGCTTTAACACTAAAACTACCGACGTTATATCTACTAAAATTTAAATTTATTGAACAAGCACTTCGAAAAAAGATAAATCAAGAAGTGAAAGGATTAGTTAATTAATTCATTTAGGCTTTATATGGTAGAAGTAGAATTTTTACTTCACGGTTCCCCTATCAATTTAGGTAGTTTTTTGAAAAAATTGCGAAGCGGTCATATGACCGCCTTGGTAGGTTTAGTGTTAACATATTTTTTTATAAAATTGTTGTTTTCATAATTCTACCGTACCTTGCTTTTCGTTATATTATTTTTAATGCATATGTAGCTATATTATACAAAGAGGAAAGATTTTAACAACAAATCCAAGCAAAAATGGGTTAATGCTTATTCATGGTAATGTCGTTACGCATTCGTGGAATTCGATTATTATTATCAATAAACTCGCACTATTTATTTGAAAATGTGTAACGTTTATTTCGACCTGAGGACGCCACAATATTTTACGTTTATCTAATATTTCTGACAATTGCCATGTTTCGTAGTATTATAATATTGATTCTAATAGATGCTTCATGCAATAACAATATAATTAAAGGCATTAAGAATATACAATGCGTCAAAAGATTATTGGAGGGCTCACAATCAGTTCTTTTGGAATATCTGTAAACTATAAACTATAAAATAAATCATATAAATAAAATCTGTAAACTATACTTATCTACTATATCTGTAAACTATAAATTGAGCCATTAATATTAATTATGTTTATTAGTGGTAAACTTTATCATTTCTAAAGTTACTACAATAGTACAGTACCTTTACTATAATTATTATTCATAGCCATGATTCTTGTTCAAAATATAAATACAAACTGAATGTTGTTAACTGAGAGAAGCAATTCATAACATCAAATTTTGTTTATGTTTTTCACCTTAAACCCGAATTTTACGCATTCCAAAGCGAGTAATATTTATTCATTTACTAAAATGGTACGTGTCCCAATACTATTTTGATTATGGAATTTTCGTTTTCTTTTTTACTTTCTTATAACAAGTAACTCAGTATTCTCAAACAGCGTGCTGTTTATGTGTGTCAAAAGACATTAATAACGTAGTTCATATTGATACTATTCTATATAAACTGATACTATTGATCTACTGTAAGTTCACTAAAACGTAAGTTCATCACCACTTAATACTAATTCTACCAAGGCGGTGAAAAAAATCACTTCCTCGTTTTTTCTAAATGTTCTCTAAATTCTCTAATACTCACATTCAGCTTCTATCAATCTAACTCTTTCTCAAAAGTACTTGTTCAGTATATTTAAACACGACACATACAACGCCGATAGTTTTAGTGTTAACGAAAACATGCTCCAAATTCACGTGTAATAAGACAACATAAGAAAGTTACAAATTTGTAAACAAGTTATAAATATTCCCTTCATAATTAGCTGCTTTTCAATGGAACATTAGCTGTTCTATGTTATTAGATCTAATTATTCTTACAGTCATACATCTGTGTAGGTACAATTTCCACAAGAGACATTGTTCCTTCACAATTTCCGTTCATTTAAATAACAAAAAAGTTTAGAACCAAACAATAATCCGAGTAATCGCGCCATAGAACGTGTCGGCATCACGGAAGCGCCGTATCTAAGTGCATGTGCACCATCGTTGCAAGTGCAAGGTTACCTGCAACGTACATTGTGTATCTGGACAATTATTTCCCCACTGTAAACGATTGTCGTCGATTGGTTGTTTGCACACACGAACGATACCTTTCAGTCTGTTGGCTCATAATTTTCATACAGAATTGAAATTTTGCATAGGAAGAGATTCCATTCGTTTCAAATCCACGTAACTTTGTCTATGGTGAATATCTTCCATTTGTTTTAAAATTCACGTAATTTTAATATATGGCGAATATATTCTATTCGTTTAAAATTCACGTAACTTTACCTATGGCGAATATCTTCCATTTGTAAATTTGCATCGTTGAATATCTCTCGACGATCAGGATGCAAATTTTTTCCTGTTTCGTGTTGGACGAAATTAGTTGAACATTTGTAATGTTAATTAGCGGGTATAACTTTAACCGAAACTTAATTAAGCAAAGTAGGTCGAGGTATGACCATTCGCTATTTAGGCACGATCCTTATCTCACGATCTTGTACGAGTAATCGGGCGTGAGCGATATGAGCGTTAAGTAAACTTTCCTTTTAAACTGTGAGAAGTTTTATTTGCAATTGCGAATATTGGCGAGCGATTGAGTAAGTCTTTGGAGGAATGATTGGTGCAATGTCTTAGATTGGAGTTGGAAGTATCAATTATCGCGGTGATTATACTCTTAGGGCATTCGTATTTAACTATTGCAACTTAATTCTTGCTTTGCATTTAATGCAATGCATGCACAAACCAAAGTAATTATTTGAATACTTCATATTTTTTACATATCGTCTGTTATGTTTCAAATCATGAGTATTGCATCTGTTCATTAGTTATTTATATTGATCAAGTTATTGGGTTTGTAACTAAGTGATTGCGTATTTTAACACGTTGACTGCCGTGGGGGTCACCGGTGACCGGCGCTATTGAATTCTATGAAATTTTATGTCACTTCGAAATTGCAATATTTATGAAATTTCAGACATACTGTATATTTAAATATTAGTGTTTAAAAGATAAAGGTATGCTGAATACCTATCTATCTATATTTTTAAAGTTTCTGTTGTATAAAGATGTGAATTAAATAGAAAAAATTTCGCTTCAGTAGAAACAGTGAAATAAGGTTGGCGTTCAACGTGTCAAATGAGAACGAGAATTGATGAGGGACTCATTAATCGAGTTTCTTCACATAGCCAAGCAGTTTTAATTTCTTTGAATGCATGTATGCGATGCATTGAGCTTCTGTGCAATTTCACGTGTTGTGCTATGACGATCTGAATCGATAATAGCTTTGATATGAGTCTCACCAACTTCAACTGGACGGCCAGATCGTTGTGCATTTTTTATTGAAAAATCAATTTGGCAAACCAATTTTGACACTGTCTCTCTTTCAAGGCTTCATTCCCATAAACGACACGTAACTTTTTGCTTGCGATGCGTCCTTGCATTTTCGGAAATAATACAATAAAATATGTCTGAAAAGCCCGTCTTGTTCTTCCATTTTTAAATTGGGATAAAAACGAAACTAAATAACTAATAGATACAAATTTTTTACTAAATTAAAGGTGGAAGACCAAACAATCAGAAAACAATATTGTTTAGGTGCTTTCAACACATTGACAAACCAAAAGAATGCGCTAAAACTATCTATTGACAAAATCCGCAATGACTTAGTTGCAAACCCAATATATTTGAATATCGCATTTTATTTTGTTTGTTTTTCATGAAATGTTCACCGTATGAGGTAATCGGTTGTTGCATTGGTTAAAAAAATGTATTTTATTAACTTCATTCTAAAATATTGTCTTCTCTTCTGTTACCAAGTTACTAATAGTTAAATTTGAAAAACATGATTCAAAAATAAAGTGATATCTCATTCTGATTGACTTGATAAATTTAATGATTTAATAGGTTGACTGTTATGGGGGTCACTGGTGACCGGTTCAATGAAATTTCATGTAATTTTGAAATTGCAATAATTCTGAATTTTTGGACATACTGAATATTTAAATATTGGTCTTAGCCTTTTGCGGGCCAAATTATTTTGTCAATTTTGTAGTAAGTTAAACGAAATTAATTTTCCAATATTTTCTGTCATTGGTTATTCATCTTTTTAAATGATAACGATAGTTATAGGTACATACGGATATTTATGTGATGTTACAAATCATTATAAAATTGGAGAGTCGATATTAAATCGTTAGAAAATGAAGTAAAGTGAAAATCTATGTCGAGCACAGCTCGACATGGGACTGCAAAGGGTTAATAAGATAGAAGTCTGCTGAATATCTATCTTATTAATATATATCTGAATTCTACATTATAAAGAAGTGAATTTAATAGAAAACTTCACTTCAACAGTAATGTTGAAACTAGCGGAATACCGGTGGTGTTCAACGTGTTAAAAATAGTAAATTTATACTGTAATTTCAGAATTGATCGATCAAACTAAGCGATATTGACAGCCTCTGCTCTCACGACAAATACCTTTTTACATATAATCAAATTTAGTAACAACCCTACAACAGAAATATGATCGACAAAGATTTTCTTTCTGACAAAGCAATCCATCAACGTCTTTTGTTAATATTAGTTACTATATCTGACCACAAACATTTATAATAGTTCTTAATCATTAACTTACCCCTTACACTTCATACAAGATAAGCAACAACAATAAGAAAAACCATTTATCGTGTCTTTCGTAAAATCAAATCTTCTCACGAACGTTTAGAAACATTGGTTTTTCATTGTTCTCTCTATTCGGCTACTTAAATCGCAATGCGACACGGTAATAATTCACTGTATCGTTTAGTAGTCAAATCGCGAATTCAAGTGTGAATTTGCCTTTATGCCACCCACGTAAACTTTCCCGTGATATAGCGTCGATGAAGTCGTGAAGCACGACGATGGGAAAATTAATCGGTCGTTGAGCTGCGTAATCGAAATGCCGAATTCACATTGCAGCTGCTTACGAGCTAACGAACTGCATTCGACTTCATTATTATTCGATACGATGACATTATGACAGTTTACCGGATGAAATCTTAGCGGAAAATTCACGGTATTTAAGATTACGTTGAAATTATCCTTTCAACGTGTCGGATAGCAAGGATATTTTGTTATTTTCATATTTTCTTGGCAGCAAAGTTCTTACCATGTAGAATAGATAATTAGAGCATGTAAATATTGAAGATGAATTTAAGAACGCTGTAAGAAAGGTCCTTATCTTTTTGTTTTAGTATTTCAATGTTTCAGGTGCTTAAGAAATTATTTATATTTAAAATAATATGTATTGTTTAGGATGTAATATACAATGTATATTATTTTATAATGTATCTAATTTTATATGCAAATTCCGTAAGTTAAATTCTTTGTTAACGTCATTTGAAATTTTTATAACGAGACACTGCGTTATATAACAGTTACGTAGTGCTGTGTGAAGTTCTAAAGAAAATATACGCTTCTTCGAACGTTATTATTACTTTTTAGAAATTTAGCTAATATAAATATTTCAAAATAATTAAAAATTCTATTTAATTTAGCAGCATCTATCGCGAATGAACCGTGTGACATGGAACTCGTTATTTTATGCACTTCATTAGTAAGTGGCTTGTCATTAATTCGTATTATTGTTTAGAAAATTATCTAATATTACCGTTTACAATTAGTTAACAATTCCATTAAATTTAAGAACATCTATCACCAATGAATCCCATGGCATTTAACATAACATGGAGAATACTTCAGGAGTAAATGGCTGATCTTGAAATACATATTCTACTTGTTGTAAAGAGTTGAACAGATTCGTATCAATATAAGTATTCAGTAGCGTTTCTTTTTCAAGTTCCACACACTTTTTATTCACAACGAAGTTTACGATGTTTCTTTTACTACTGTGAAAGTACTTTGAAATTGTATTATCGCTTCATGCAGCAAAGTTTGAAATACTCCAAGAATTCCTTAACGTCACTGTTGATACAGACGATATCGACAACATGCATTTTCAGAATAATCATCGTTCTCGATAATTTCTTCAAAGTAGTATTAGCTTCAAATTTTTTCTGTCAGAATCTACATTCGTGTTCCATATTTTCATTATATGAAAAATTGCGTGTTAAAACGTAAATAATGAAATTGAATTCGAAGTAAATTTCGTAATATGTTATGCTACCGTTGATATTTCCACTGAAATACTACTAAAATGCAGAGAATTCGCGATGCAGAATTATCTGAACTCAATCGCAATTTGTCGAGGATTGAATGCGCTTAATTGATTTCAAAGATACGGCGGAAATATCGGTTTACATGTGTATCGTCACATTGAAATTTTTCACGCGACTGTCTAGAATTTATAAAGCATAAACTCCACGTAAAACTTCGATACCTAATAAAAAATTCAATTCAAATAAGACTTCAAAAACATATTCAATCCTAATTTAAACATCTGTCCATCGCAAAAATCGAGAAGATAAAATTTTTCCGTCACGACAAAAAATATTCAAACAATATGTAAGGCCATAATATTTGAATCAATGTTAGTTTACATAAAAATAAGGAAATTAAAAATAGCTCTAGATTCATAAATACTTATAAAACAAATTAAAAACAATTTGAATTGCATGGAAAATCTAATTTTAAAAATCCTATCAGATTGAAAAATACATCTCTCGTCATGAAATTTATGAAATGAAACAAAACATTTTGTCACGTTCATTTTTGTAGCTACATTCATGAAAATTTTAATTTACATAGCGTTCTGTAGTTGATAATAACAAAAGTCAACGAATATCGAGACACCCGTTATATGACCGGTTTCTTTCACTTCACCGAGCAAACGTCACGAAGTTATGAAGTTTGGTAGGGTCATCTTTCACGTAATATGATTGATAACTTTGCGAACGTAATTTGAAAGAGTTTTCACACTTTATTATTAGCCTGGTACTTACACGGTCGCTCGGTCAGTTTCTCTTTTCTTAATACTCTGTAAATCCAATGTTTTTGTTACCTCAGTGGAAAGTTCGCGTAATAGCAGATCGTCCCGTGATAAAGTTGGAAATCAATTATAATCATTGAGTCACTGCTGCAGCCGCAGAATTTTACCGAAAGTTTGAAAATCCTCGTTATATAATTTTATTAAATCCGATTACTTTATCACGCGCTTTTCTCGTTGCGATTTAATCCGTAATTCAAACAGAAAATAAGCGTTGATGTTTTAATCCTCCTACTCTATCAAACTTGCACCGAGTAAACAATTAAAGTATCATTACAGACAAAATATTTAACACTACAGATTTTTTTTTCTTTTTATTAAACCTTTATACTTCGAATTATATTTCAATTTTTTTATCAGTAGCTCTCAATGCTTTTAACTATCAAAAATTTACTTGAACTGAAAAATAAGGCAATTTAAATAAATAAAAGAAGAAACAAATTCAATTAAGTGTTTGCTTTCTTTGCACTGTTGTTGTATCTTGTAATTTGCAAGTGCGTGATATCTCTTGAAACAATTTCTAGAATGTAATCCTGGTTTTCCTTCGCACGTTAACATTTATTGGTTGGGACTTGAAAAAATGTCGAGTTGCACTTTATGTAGGGGCGCAAAAGGTTAATACTAAAACTACTGATGTTATGTCTACTGAAATTTAGATATATCGGACAAGTACTTTGGGAAATGAGAAATCAAGAAGTGAAAGGATTAGTTAATTAACTAATTTAGGTTTTATGTGATAGGAGTGGAATTTTTACTTCACGATTCCCCTATCAATTTAGGTAGTTTTTTGAAAAAATTGCCAACTGGTCGTTTCGACCGGCTTGGTAGGTTTAGTGTTAATATGTTGAATATCACGGGGAATACCGGTATCTGGTGATTTTGTATGGTATGAAATGTGATATGACTTTTATATTATAATGGTTATAAATTTATTAATGCTGTTACGAATTATTATGAGTTATAAAATTGCCTCTCCTCTATATACCAATAGCTACAGGGATAACAACGAGATGAGTATGTTTATAATAATATGTCAAAAATTGACCTTGAGCTGTGGAATCAGCCGGACCACTTTTATGAACCATAAGTTAATTTCTCAAGGTGGGAAGCAAGTAAACATTCAATATTTAAATATTAGATGTGTACTATCATAGCGCATTTAAAATTTTACAAATCAATGGAAGAGTTTTCGTCGCCACGAAATCGTCGGAAACGAAAGTCGGACGATTTGATTTACGATGCCACCGTGAAATTTCTAATACGTGTTTGTACGTGCGATGATTGCAAAACAGAAAGTCGACACTTTAACCGGTAGCACGTGTTTGGTGAAAAACCAGTGACGTGGCTTTACGTTTTGGTACTGCGTGATTGAAGACACGTTTGCTGCTGAAATCAAATGGATCTCATACTTTTGTAATAATTCCAAAAGATTTCCTTTCAAGTTGAATTTTTTTTTAAATCCATTGAAAACGTTTTACAAGCTTCGAAGTATATTCAAAAAAGTTTATGGTTTATTTTTCTTGGAAACGTAGAAAAGAATTTAGTACATTGAAAATGTACTTAGAAACTATATTTACCGGAAGTTTACAATTTCTTCGTCCGGCAATTAAAGCGAGGATACGTTACTGTAAAAATACACGATATACAGATTACATTCGTACTCGAGTGATAAATCGTTTGATATGTTCCGCGATAAAGGATAATTTATTATTTTACAAATATAAATAAGCACTAAAATATCAGGTTACACCTGTATCAAATTGAAATTTTTCCCTCGACTGTCTAGAATTTATAAAGCGTCAACTCCACGTACAACTTCGATACTGAATATAAATTTTAATTTGAAATTTACATTTCCACTTCGTTGCAAATGTAGAAATTAATGTAACATTGAATTTTTAAAGTTATCGATAATACTCAAATTTAGAATGTTAACTTTATTTTACCGATAAAATATTCGGTTGTTAAAACCATTGAAAATGAAAATTACTGGTTACAGTAATTACTGATTATTTTTAATCTGAAAATGAAGAAAGTCGTAGATATTCTCTTAATGACAGGAGTTGATTAGACGAATGTCCGCTTATCGTCGTTTAATAATAAACGATCAATTAATAGTCAATGGCATCTTAGTATTCTTGTACCTTGCACGATGAGAAATACCACGGTGTGAATAATTTTAAACCCAGATCGATAGTGTAGTCGGGTAGATGTATGTATTTGCCGAGAATGAAGAAGAAAATGGCCCATCCTTGCGCATGTTTATCGTCGGTGCATTTATACGATCGGGAGAATCGTAAAAAGTGAAAAACGTTTCGACCTTAAGGCGCCAGCCTTTGAACTATTTTTTCCTTGGTAAACTATTCACGAGAACCAACATTGAATCGGTTAATGGCGTGCGAACAGAATGTCAGTTCGTTCCAGGTATTTCTTATCAAAACTGTAAGCGGAGCTTTTTTTGTACCCACCGTTTTTGTAACGTTATTGTAATTTTCATCTAAATAATTACCTTTGAAAAAAGAGGATTTCCTTCGGACATTTCATCACCTGGATTCACTTAAAAAATTAGAAATTTTTCATACTGATTGATATTTACAATTAGTACTGGCAGTGTATTAATTTATATTTCTAATATAGTATTTCTTGACCGAGGAACTAAACACCGGAGATGACTTTCCTTGATGACTATTCTTTTTCACATGTTTTTAATGGGAGGATTCCACCCGATCCCACATGTATACTTTATCACTAGAGATATCACGAACACGTTTAATTAACTGTTACATAATGATAATATTTAGACGCATCATCAGAAAAATTATGTTAGTATTAAATAAAAATTTAAGTATGTCACCTATTCTAATCGAACTTAAATTGCTTTCTTTTTACTCCACCACATATTCATTCCACTTTACCAAGATTAACCCTTTGCGGAGACTTTTTTAAAATCTTGGGAAATAACTATTTACTCAGCGATCAAAAACCATCTTTTCCTCGAAAAGTCAAAAGTTTTAATGCATAGGAGTTATAAATTACTATTTGTACAATCATATTTTAGCCATTATATTTTAATTTTTCAATCCTAACCGCGTATACAGACTTTTGCTCAGACCACATATATGCGTCCGCCGTCCTCAAAGGGTTAAAACTGAACCAAATCCCAAAGACGATTCATAAAAAAACATCAAAACAATAATTTTTCCATTACTAAAAGATTCTTTTCTATCAAAATTTATCTTCAACATCAATAATCCTACCCCAAAATCTAAAGATCGCCCCGCCTCTTTTTAAACACCTATCCATGATTAACGGGCATTTAATCCCTACTGATATCTGCTTCAAAAAGTATCATCAAACATGGCCATATCGAAATGTACGTGATAACAGCCACGGCAACTTCGAAAACATATTGGTAGGCATAGGTGAGTCAACGAGTGCAGCGAACCCATCGCTTAGGCACTTTAGATAATGCTAGGATAGGAGACATATGTATATCGTTATCACGACTCGTCGCGACGTTATCGAATGGATTCAGGCCAGAAGTTCCGTAAAACCGTTTTCATAGAGAGGACGAAAACATCGGCCTGGCCCGCATCCGTTTCTTTCTCCGCGACTTGGTTCTCCTGCCGGAAACGGAGGTTCCTCTCCCCTTCAACCCGGAAACCCCTCTTCCCCTTCTTTTGGTGCACCATATAAATGAACACATCGTTCTTTCATTTCAATCGTGAATCGCGAAGGTATGTACGTCGCTGGCAAAATTGGCGTGCACGTTGCTGCACCTTCGTTGGTAGATCGATCCGGTGAGTCATCTCGCTTTCGCATTAATTAACGTCTTTCCTGCTGAGTCGTGACGTTCGTCGTGGAATCGGCATTGAATTTTCCATCCTCGATCATCCCGTCTAAAGAGTACATCGACGTCAGAGCTGTAATTGTTGATTGATTGTAGTACGAGCGGTTGGGATATCGAAACGACAATTCGATTAGGTAGTTTTAAAGCTGCGGATCTTTGATGTAGGTTTATGGGGGGTGATAAAACAGTGGATGGTACGTGGAACGATAAGGGAAGACGGCGCGTATCGTGGAATTGTTGGGAGTGATTCTTTTACGTGAATGGTTGCACTTGTTTTATAGATTGGAATGAAGATTTTTTACTTTTTGTTTTCTTTGATAGTTTTGGCAAATTTTTCAGGGTTTGTGATTGATGTTTGTATTTTTCGTTGGAGTTGATTTGAGGAAAACTAATTTAAGAGTGGAGATGTTAGGATTAAATATAATATTGATTATGAAAGTAGCTTGTGTTGAAGTTTGGAGAAATTGAAATTTTTTATTATGTTTTAGTGCACTAAGTATTATAATTATATTTGTTTATGATTGACATTTGTATTTTTCGACAGAATTTATTTCAGAAAAATTAATTTAACCCCTTAACTTGTGCGCTCGAGTTAATTTGAGCGCGCTAAGCAGGCCAAACTGTGCCCACTCGAGATAATTCGAGCGGCGTTGTATTTAAAGTTAAAATCAAAATTTTGTTGTCGAGACAATGTTCTAAAGTGTATTTTTTTACATAAAAAAATTGATTTTTTTTGGCCGGTTTTTAAAAAAAAATCTTTACGTTAAGGGATTAAATGTGGAGACGTTAGGATTAAATGTGACACTGATTAAGAAAGTAGCTTGTATTGAAGTTGGGAAAAATTGAAATTTTTAGTTTTTGGCTGCATCGAGTATTGTGATATTTCTATTTGTTTATGATTGATATTTATATTTTTCTTCAGAGTTTATTTCACGAAAGTTGATTTGAGTATAGTGATGTTAGGATTAAATGTGACACTGATTAAGAAAGTAGCTCGCGTTGAAATTAGGAAAAGTTGAAATTTTTAATTATGTTTTTTTGTGAGTATTATGATATGGTAAAACTATTTTGTTGAAATTGCAAGCGATCGAGCCGGATATTGAAGCAGAAGTTTGCTTATTACATAGAATTCAACTCATCCCAAAACAAAATTCGATGTACTTTCAGGCGTACAGTAAACGTAGAATAATATTACAATTATAGTTTATAGGTTCTATTAACATTTGCTTATGATATTTTTAGAGTTCTAAAACACTATTTCAACTCAACAATTACAATTATAATCATATTAGACAACCACAAAATTCTTGCCTATTTTTCATGATATACTTTCATTTTATTAACAAAAAATGGCGAAGTTAATTCTAATTAAAAAGTGTAGCAATAATTTTACATTTCACGTTGTAAAAGAAGGACTCTTTCGTTCAATTTTTTTACAACACGAAATTCTCCGAAATCCTTCGCGCGGTCAAAGTTTTAATTCGTTAAATCTAATGATTTCTTCCCTGCATATTCATGATTCGATTGATGCACACAATTTAAAAGTCTGAATATCAACGACGAACCCTGAAATTATTCCGCGGTATTCTTTACGTTATGGTAGCACATTCACCATGGATGAATTATACATTGTTGTTTCCTTTGTTTGAATATAAAACACGCATGGATATCAGCACGAAAGGGCGCGAGCCAATTGCGATTTATTTGAAAGGATGTTCCTTCCTGACTCCAGAGCCATTGTGTTCCTTGTAAATGACGATTGCCTATTACGTTCCGTAAAATTACGGCTGTCGAATAGTGATTGACGAGCGATCGTTTTAACACAGAATTATTTCATATCGATTGTCTTTCGTCTGCTGAAATCCTTAGCGACATGTTACGACTTTCTCTACGACGCCTTTTACGATTATTACTATATCTGAGGGGATTTCTTTGAAGCCTTCTTCTTTTCACGATTTTAATGTAGACTTTCGAAAGAATCGTTTCAGACATCTTTACAGATACTTATCAAATTATGCAAATAATAAAAAATTCATTTTAATGTTATACTTAACGTAAACTTTAATAATTTATTAAATTGACATGGAGTTATTGAGTTTCTATGCAAATTGAAAGTGCAATTTATTGTGAAAAAGGAAGAACCTTTTGACGTTGGCTTCCTTTGAAATAAATGTCTGTAATTTGTAAAGTTGAAGGCACAGATTCATAATTAATGGATTCAAGTTCAAATCCTTGTTACTTACCTAGACATTTTTTCTAAGTTATCATTATGTCAGCCTGGGCGGTCTGGAAGTTATCAGATATTGGAAATCGAAGCAAAATGATTGCAGTAATTAAAGCCGGAAAATAAAAAAGCGGAAATTTCTCTCTAACACCGAATTGTGAAAGAAAGAAATTTTCTATTACAGTACCTCCGGCACTAAACAATATAACTTTTCTTAAAAAATTATATTCATAGGTGTAATCATCCGAGCGACAATTCATTTCAAAGTTTTCTTTCCAATGAATCACCCCATAAAAATTACTCTAACGTACTAAAACATTAAGCGTCACAATAGCATCCTAAGTTTTACACTAGATCTACCGGAAGACGTCAAATTGACGGTCTCCACTTTATTAGAAACGGTTTTCAAAATTATAGAGACGCGGTACAATAGATATTTCACATGTACCTTATAATATAGAAATTACTTAATCGTCTTATCTGCCTTTTTTAACACTAAATTTACCAAGCCATTCAAAATGGCTGGTATACAATTTTTTCCAAAAACTCTACAGGTTTATGAGAGAGCCGTAGAATAAATATTCGTCGTTCATCGTATAAAATATAAATTACCGAATCTATCATTTTTAAATGATTAACATATTTAAATATAATAGATTTCACGCTCGTAAATCTGTTGTTAAAGTACTTATTTAACACTAGATTTACGGATAGGAAATCTGTCATACAGAAATATATTGAATAAGGACTTTGAAAATAAAGCGATCAACCCGCAAAGATAATAATCAGTTAACTAATTTGTGTATTATAAGATACATGTGAAATATTTTCTATACCACGACCCTATAAGTTTGGAAGGCGTTTCTAAAAAGATAAAAATTCGTCAATTTTGCTGTTTCCGTAAACCTAGTGTTAATATATTCATGTATAACCGATTCAACGCCCGTAAATCTAATGTTAAACTTTAAATACAAACCAATTCCGGCATATTTTATGACAACGAATGAATGACGATAAGACACGTCGTTTCTCACGATCGGACTTTCGATCATCAGATAAGGAATTTTCCTTTCACGATGGGAAAAAAAATACGTGCCAAGTACACTCCGAATGCGATTCACACCGTTTAGTCAGCGCGAATAAATAAAAGAAAGAAAAAAAAACGAAAGAGAAATGCAGAGCACAAGGAAAGGAAAGAGAAAGAAAGTGCGAGGGAAAAGACGACGACGATTGACAGCGGCGCCAATGAGTCTTATTCATTATGTATGATGGCGTTTTTCTTTCTTCACCACTCTTTTTTTTCCTCTCCTCTCCTTTCGGTCGCACGAGTGTCTAGAGTCGATAAATCAATCGGTGACGAGATCAATCCTCTCTGACAAATGGACGTGTGTCCCCGCGGTAAAATAAGACGCAGAAAGAAGGTACTGCAGCTACGTGTCTGTAGGGCATGCAAAAAAACACGATTCACTTGGCGAAACTCTCTGCAACATGAATGACTTCATACACGACGCATTCTGACGCGATTCTGCTTGAAAAGGACACCGACTCCTGAAAGGGAGCAAAAGTCCTCGCTCGATTGATTATCGGCTATGGAGAATTTCTCGATGCTTTGAACAAATCCCATGGAGTCTCTCGCGAGAGAAATATCTTGTCGGAATAAAATTTCCAATGTGCTGTTCGGAATATTGAGGAAGTAGGCTAAATGATATCTTTTGAGAATTTTCTGATTTAGCGATGATAGATAAATAGACTAGCTACGGGACGTTTCTGTTAGTTTGAAAGTGACTTCATTTTAGAACGTTGCAATTAACAGGTGAATTGAATTCTTTGAATTGTTGTTTGCAATATGTATACCACATTAAGTAATCAGGTATTGTATTAAGTTAGAAAACTTAATTTTATGGGTCACCCTCCCAAATATTATTTTGCATCTGTTATCTTTGTCTTAGTCTTAGAATATTAGTACTTGTACTCCACTGCTAGTAATGGATACTTATCGTGGGGTTAAAGAATTAAATTCTCAATTATCGGTTTCGAGTTTAACACTAGAACTACCGGCGTCAAATCTATCATATTTTAATAAATTAAATAAGTACTTTGAAAAACGGGGAATCAAGCGGCGAAGAACTTGATTGATTGGGTGATTTATGTTTATTGATATAGACGTAGAATATTTATTCTATGACTCTTATGTGAACTTGGAGAATTTTTTGAAAAATATTGTGTACCAGTTATTTTGACTGGTTTGGTAGTTTTAGTGTTAATTCTTCAAGGCACCATACGTACTACAGCCTTATTGCAATTAATTACAAACTCACATAGTATAATTATGACTGCTACAGATTTGACTAAAGTTACTATAACATGTTACTTTCACAGTACTCTAAAATTTGTAATTTTAGTGTCACATCCGGGTGATTCTTCCTACAATATTATTTAACACAGATTTTTTCCAACGCAGACTTTTGAGCGCTCCAGAGATTTAGTACATTTTATAAATCCGATTATTTTGTACGCCTTAGGAATTTCGATATCTATTTATATCTCTAAGTATTTAACTCAGAAATATTTAAGGCTGCATTGCCTTAGAAGATAAATTTTTATTCAATATTTTGTGTTAATATATTACAATCTCATAATTCAAGCCTCACCTAAAATTGTTCGGTCCTGAACAATCTGCCCTTAGAGGTCATAGTCAAATGACAGTGCAACAAATCTTGTATCATTTCCAAGCCGCAACAACCTATGGACACTTAAGAAGAATAGAATATTTGATATGAAACTACGTAGTCGTTACTTAAATATTAATTACGTAGTTATATTAAATATTAAAATATTGAACAAAGTAACTGTAATAATGATATAAAGTTGCACGGTTTGTTGTACCTCAATCTGTAGTTTTGTTCGGAGAGATTTATATCGGAAGCATCTTTGGAATGTAGTTGTTTGGGCATAACAAGCGATTTTTGAAAGTATAATAGGTTTGAATATAATCCAATAAACATGAATATAATTCATAACAACGGAACAGTGTAGCAGAACGTGAAGTAAAATGTGCTATGGATTCATTTTGATTCTGCGAACATTACACTGTGCTCAATCACTGTCTCGAGGAGATAAAACAGTATTGCATGAAAGACAAATTGTTCCTTTAAACTTCATACACTGTATAGTGCACTCTACAGGGGTGTCTAATAAATATTACATCGCGCGTTGTATATTTTTGCTACTTTTCAGTGTGCCGAAGCCATCTATTCAACAAATGTTACGTTCAAAGTCAGCCAAATAGTTCGTCCATTGTATTGACATAAAGGAACGAACTATTTTTATTAGAATAGTATTTACGTCCGCGGAATTGTTCACCCTGCTTTGTACTTTTCGATGTGATTCATTTCGATCGGAAGTATTTTACTAAAGTTTCTGATTTATACGATGAATCATAATTTATTAGCTGATATTTCATGAAAATTTGGACGTACCTTGGATATTTTTTCCTCGATAGATTTTTGATCTTTATTTTCCTATTTTATATTTTTCGTGGTAAATATTGCGGTCGCTTTGCTCAGAGTGTACAGTGATTTATTGTAATGGGAAGTATTTTACAAACGATATTTTCTCATGTCGATGACTGTTATTTATTGCTTATTACTGTATGCAAATTTGGACTTCCTTGTTAACGATTTTTCGACAAGTTTTTGGTAATAGTCTTTTTGTTTTTTATTTATCACAGCGATTATTATGAATATTTTGCCTAAAGGGGATAGCTTTGGGTGGGGGTCTGAATCACTGAGTTGTGATATATTATCATGCAGGGAAAATAATTGATTCTGCTTTCAAAAATTATGAGCCTTCTGTTGTAACAGTATTTTGGAACTTTCTAAATCATATTTGGTTATTTTAAATGTCTCTACCTACAGAACCTAGGAGTTCGTAATTTAATATTATTATTAAGGCTTTTATTCAATTAATCTCTCGTAAATCAAAACGAAAAGCTGAAAAACTATCTATTCATTGCAATTCCAATTGCAAATACTTTTCCTACATTTGTCTCTATACCCATTTTGCATAAAAAAAAACACAGTTTTTCAAAATTCCCTTCAATATTATAATTACAATAACTCATTCCTAATGCACTTACTCCTAAATTCTTTCCACACAAATCAAATCCTACCTACGTAAACTAAAAATTACCAAGAGAAGATGAAACTCAATACTCATTTTCAAATTTTTTCTCGAACCGCCATAGATTTACTTACAGAATAATCTTACACGATTGATACAGTCTTTCTTTTCCATATTTTAACACGTTGACTGCCATGGGGGTCAACAGTGACCGACGCTATTGAATTCAATGAAATTTCATGTTACGTTTAACACTAGATTTACGGGTGTCGATACACATATTTTTCTAAAGTGGGCTAATTTGACTCACACAAGAAAATTGAAGTCTTTTGTAAAGAAAATAATTCCAAATCAATTTCAATGTAAGATTTATTATTAAAAAATTAACCAATCAATGTGTTATACATATAGTAATCGAATTTTGAGTGAGCCAAATTGACTCCTTAAACCTACTGTTAATTGTAATATTTTAGAATTTTCCAACATATTGACTATTTCAATATTTGCATTACGCAGATAAATGTCTGCAGAATATCGATCTATCAATGTCTTTAAAGTTTCTGCTTTTTGAAGATGCGGTTTTAATAGAAAAGTTGCACTTCAGTAGGAGTGACGAAACAAGCAAAATACCGGTGTCGTTCAAAGTGTTACATAGTTTATGTTTCCAATAAACAAAGGACTCATTTTAAAAGTAAACTTACCTGTTGCATAGTAGGTTACCAGCACAATACAATCGATATAATTACCCAATTTAACTTAGCAAGACGAAAATATGCTTATATCAAATGACCGTTATTACAGTAATTCTTATTTACTAAAAAGCTACACAAAAATGGCCAAAAAAACCAAAGGCATTTTAACAAAGTGGCACATCTTAATTACAACCGAGAAAGTGTTTCTCGCCGTAGGTGAAAATAATTTCGTGAATGTCAGTGCAGTTGCGGCACTGACGGTTTCGCAGGTGCATGCAAATCCGAGGATACGTGGTCAGAATTGAGCCACGGGAAGTGTATTTAGGTATACACATTTCTCTTGCGCAATCCAACGTCGGCACCCAATTGGAATGTCGCTTCGATTATGTTAATACGAAGAGAAGATATCGCGCGATGACGTTAAGTTTCCGGCGAGCCACGTTTTCGGGGTTACCGGTCGCGCGGGACTGTTAAACGACTCGACGTGCGTCAGATACAATTTCAAGGAGAGAAAGAGGAGACATTATCGAACAATTACGTCCATGGTACTCGAATTATAGCTAATGAATCAAACGGGAGAAATTTCGTTGTATTTGCGTAGAGAGACAACTATTATGTCGAGTCATAAGTGGATGCCTCACTTGCCAAATCCATTAACTCCATGAAACAAGAAGTTGATAAAAATTATTCTGAAAGAAATTATTTATTATTCAATGGCTAAACAAATTTTGTTATTTAGTGGTGTTAATACTTATTATTAGAGAAATTTATTTTGAATGTATACAGTTAGGACCCAATTAAGTGCATTGATATTAAAATGTAATAAAATTCAGAAAATGGAGTTAATCGATTTGGCAAGTGAAGCATTCAAGTAACTTCCGTTTTTTTATGAGACATTTATTTTGTTCTCATTAAATAACAAAATTATATTAATTTATTATGTATTCTCTGTTATTATGTATAACCTTCTCCCATCTTCCTGGCTGTTTATTAACCCTAGATCAATAACCTTCGTCGATTCGACGACACGAATTTAATAATTAGTTAACGTTATCGTAATAAATAAATACCTATCTTTAATAATAGAAAAAAACATGTTTAAATGTTATTTAAATAATACCCTTTAACGCCTTTTGTAAACACCGTAGTCGAAGAGACGAAGGTAAGAGTTAAGCGTCGAAAAATAAGGTTAGTGATTTAGGGTTAATCCCTTCCTTATAAAATGTGGTTGGTTTGGACTGGAAGAAACTTGCAAAATACGACAATGCGCGACCACATACGGCAAGGGTGACTCGAGAAAAAATTCTTCAGCTTGGATGGTCTATTTTACCAAACCCACCTTACTCCCTGGACCTTGACCTAACAAATTACCACCTTTTCTGTTCGTTACAAAACTTTTTGAATGGAAGAACATTAAATTCCAAAAGATAAGTCAGACAGGCCGTTGAAAACTTCTTCGAGTCCAAACCAACCATATTTTACGAGGAAGGGATTAATAAACTGCCAGGAAGATTGGACAAGGTTATACGTAATAATGGAGAATACATAATAAATTAATATATAATTTTGTTATTTAATGAGAGCAAAATAAATGTCTCATAAAAAAACGGAAGATACTGATGATTCGACCTAATATTTTAGAGATAACTCTGAAATAGCTTCTTCTTCAGAGGTTTCTCTGAAATTCCGATAAACTTCTGATAATTCCTTGGGAGAACTGTTAGATTTTTCAGTGATGGAAAGATTGGGAACTACGGTGTGATGCTTTGTAATTCGAATTTGGTTCGCGTTCGATGAAACTATTAGTTTAAGAGAGTTGCTTTTAGGGAGTTTCAGGGATATTGAGTTAAGCTTGGGTTTCATTAGGAAGTTAATGTGATGATTTCGTTAATTACGCAGAATTGTGGAGGAAGTTTTGGATTTTTAACCCTCTATAGTCGGAGTTCTTGGTGGTATTCGAAGACCAGTTTGACGATAGCACCATTAGACAATAATAAGAATACTATTTGAAATAATGGATCAACCTGAATTATAAATATTAAGTTGTAAAGAATTTCGTTATTTTCACGAGCTAAATTATAATATTTGACAAAATCAAAAATTTCGCTTTGGAGAATAGAAGCTCAGATGTGTCCTGCGTTATTTGAATATATTTAGCATTTTTAGATATTTAATATTTTAAGATGCGATGGTATATAATAAACACAGTTTCATTTTATAGAATTTAGGTATCTCAGATTTAATGAGATACTCCAAATATTTTTACCCTCTTTTAATTAAGACGGTTAATATGATTCAATAAAATTTATTCCAGGCACGTGATATATTTGTTTTAAGATAATATTCAACATAATATATATCTAATTCATGTAATCTTTAAAATCTCCATAATAATTTATTATTATCTCTTAAATATTCACAAAATATTGAAGTATACTATCACAAAATTTAAACGTTTACCTAAATAATAGTATTTATCTCACTATTATGATCAGATTTGCAGTATACTTCATGTTTATTCATGCTAAGTCTACACGTGATAGACAGGTCATTACGAACGTCTGTGACATCGCAAAGTTACTTAACGTTCCATTGCCGATTATTAGCACTGTCTAATCGTCTAATCTTCTCCATTTTTCCTCTCTGCGTAAACACAACGACAATGACGCGCATAAATGCTGCAATGAATCTCGTAATTATCGTTCCCTCATTATCCATTGCAGCATAATTTCAACTGCAAATTCTTCTACCAAACTATCGCTTAAATCTTTTATTCTATCGTATTCACTTCTTCCCCTTTTATTGCTTCTTCCGACTTGCCTGTTTTGAAACTTTTGCCCCAATGAGCCGTTTATTACCGTGAATATTTCCCAGTCCTTTTATTCCACATTTTGCTACCTAAACTCCGAGAAATTCTTGTAAGTGCATTAAAACATGGTGCCTGTTTTCTGTTTCGTTTATGACGACGAACAAACCGTGCACAGTTGTCTGTGTAAAAAAATTATTGCAGTTCGAGGGCATTTCTATTGCTTCTTTATTTACAATTTTCGTTGTGAGTACTTTGCGATGAAACTTAACGAGTTTTAATGTCTTTCGCGATTGGTTTATAGTTGACTACCTGAAAGTTCCCGTGCTGCGCTACGGTTTAATCGAAACTAAAAAAAACCTTAAAATTTCGAATTTTGAAAAATCCTTTCTTAGTGGATGCTTATACCCTAGAAGGAACGCTCATGCAAAATTTCAAGTTTCTAGGTCAAGTAGTTTCGGCTCTGCGTTGATGAGTTTGGCCCATACTTTAACCCCCCAAAACTCCCCCTAAAATTTCGAATTTTTCAAAACCCATTCTTAGTGAGCACCTAAGACCCAAGGGGAAGGTATGTTCCAAATTTCATTGCAATCCGTTCTGTGGTTTTTGAGATTTCGTGATGAGTGAGTGAGTGAGTGAGTGAGTCAGTCAGTCAGTGGTATTTGAGCTTTATATATATAAGCAATAGTTCACGTTCTACATAATGCGGTGCTGAAAAGAAGTCCCACGAGTCTCGAAATATTTGATTTTCTATAATAATTATGCAATCCGATGAGTGTATTTGCCATTTATCAAATATTATATTATATTTGCATGTTTGAAAATAATGATATATGTGGTATCGAAAAATGTATAGGGCCTCGCCTAGACTGTTTAGAAAATGCGCGTTGCAGAGACCCTACGGTCCTTCCTTAGTTTAAGGAATGCATGTGTGTATGTGTGGACGAATGCATGAATGTTTAAGTACGATTGAATGCTTCGACGGGATGAATGCGAGTTAGTTCTACTTTGACCACCAAGCTGTAAAGACGATTTTTATTTCATTTTGTATATTCTCTTAGTATATAGTTTATAATAAATATTCTTATTTTACTTATATTTTAACATCTAATAATCCAATCCCACATATATTTTCTCGAATTTGAAATGAATATTTGAGAAATGTTTTTTCCGTTTTAATTTAACGACCTCGCATTGCTTTAGATATTTTTCTTCGATATTTTCCAACAGCGGATAATAATACGTCGTTGATAAGTTTTATTGTCATTGTATTTTTCTTGTAGCCATCCAATCGAGAATCATTTCTTTTTATTGGTAATATCGACAGTTAACAGTGAGAAATAACTGCGCTCCTCGCGGCGCAACGACCAATACGGAAGTTATTCTTTTGTTCGATGCGATTACGCTTGAGTAGCGAATCGCTGGCATGTAATTGCATCGAGTCGGTCAATTAAGGTAAAGTCTTGGCGCGCATTCGCATCTACGACGCATTCGATCGTTCAAACTTAACTGCGCAAAAGCGATATTTACAAAACTGTTAAGCATTTTCATATATTTCGAACGGAAAACGCGGAAATGCAGAAGAAAAACAGGAGAAACGTAGGTGTTTGAAAATCTCAAAAAATATCTAAATGGTATGTAGACCTACAGTTAAAAATCTTTACTGTCTCAAAACTATTCAAAACATGATAAAAATTTATTTCAAAAAAGAGACTTTATTGTATAAAATTCAAGGGAGTATGAAACAAATTTTTTCCACTTTTCTATATCTCTTGGAAATAAAATAATAACTGCAATATGTGTAATAGAATCTTTAACTCGATACAACCGTAAAACAGTCACATTGAGACGATATAGAATCACTGGCCACCTTAAACGTCCGGAAACCCGCTCCGTAACAAACACATGGCCGATTTCTTTATTTTCTCGCTCTCGCAAAAATGACCATCCTCTTTCTTTTATTCGCGCGTAGGTCGAATAAACCGCAATCGAGTTCCACGGAAGCCATTAAAACATGTTTTCGTCCAGACACCATTCACCAATTGAAAAATCACATTCCTGGTGGTTCGAAGTTACCACGAAGTTTCTACCAAATCCTCATCATCATGCCATCCACCATGTCGTATTTGCGTCATGGGTTTCCGTGTCGTCGATTTTTCTCTACCGTCTCCTTATTCGACATTCTTCATACCTTGGCGCGTAAACATCGAACGGCTCGTTGGTCCTTTCTTTCTTCACTGGGGAGAAATTTATCCTCGCAAAAAGAAACGTGATTCCTCTTCTTCCTTTCCGAAGAAATTGATCCTCTTCTTGAAACATTCCATACGTTTCGTGCGTGCTCCGAGTGAATACGTCGCATGGTATGGAATTCCATGAAATCCCACGGGGGAAAAACGTTCGTTTAATCAACGAAGTGTCTCTTCGACGTTCGTAAATGGTTTTTTCACGCACGACTTAGGGTTCTCGATCTTTTCCGGTATTGATATACGTATGGGTTCTGGAAGAATCTCGATTAAGAGACGAGAAGACAAAGAAATTAAATGCAATCCGGTCGAGGTTCCAACTGGTATCGGCTGACTCACGGAGCGTTAAGGTTTCTCAAATTTCTTTTGGTCTCTCTTACAGTTCTCATTATCTCCTACCTGCTTCCATCCTTTTTTTGCGTTTTACGGACTATTATGTCGGCAGACCCTCCCACGAAAAGGAATTTCATCTGCTCGAATCACCGATCCGAATAAGATAGGATGGGTATCAACTTTGTGTGCGTTTGTTGTTATTTCGTTTGATTTATGGAAAATTTATCTTTGTTTTTGTTACTGTTTGACGATGAGTTAGTAGGTACCTTTTTTAACGTTTTTTTCTTGATTAAAGGAAATCGTGCTAAATTTCAGTTTTTATTTGTTTTCTACTGCGCAGGACGAAGAATTTTGAGAGCAAACTGCAGTATAATAAAATCATTTAGTAACGATTTGAAGGCCTTTGATTATTTTTCTCTTGGTTCAATTGAATTTGCAGAAAGAAATTGGTACGTGTATTTTTCTATTTTTGTCTGACGAACATTTCTGCTGATGATTTTAATATTTGTATCATTGTAAGTCCAAATTTAAAACAATGAGACTTTTCACTCGTTTTTCATTGCTATAATATATTTTGCAGCTTTGTGGAAGTAACTTTTCAAAAGTTATAAGAACCAGGATTGTCTAACAGTATTGATATTCGCCATGGTACACAGAAGTTCCAGCACATTCGAAATCTGTTTCGCGTCTGTCGTATAAAGGCCCTAATCTACTTCATTCAGTTTTTTTTTCCGATTGTCATCGCAATTCGTATTTCGAATGAGTTTTCGTTTAAAGATAATAATATTCCAAAGTTCACAAAGAAGATTTTCGGTATCAATCTGGCGAATACTCATGGCGTTTATCTTGCTCTTCCTCCGTAGGAAGCGGCGCTTCCGCAATAAAATTCGCCTTGCTTTTATATAGGGCTACTCGCAACGGAGATGATCGATCGTAATAAACCATAAGTGACTTGGCTTTTCGATTTACACGGCTGTTATATCGATTGTAAGGTCGAAGGAAAAAATAGTCGACGTATGAACTGACAGCAGGCACTCTAGTTAATTAACTTCGAGAAATGTGAGCGTAAAATAAGAACATAGTTGCACAAAATATCTTTTGTACGTAACTTTCTTCTTTTTAAATTCTATCCTACATGTAATAGTATAATTCTATGAAAACACTTTGACATAATTCAAAGAAATATATTCCTAATAAGATACTTATCAATTTTTATTTTATTGTTTGTGAATAAACTTCAGCTTCTTTATTAATGAATTATATTTAAAAAATACCTCCATTACTTCTTTATCTAACACTTTTCAAATCTAAGATTTATATTAACAAATTTCGTACAATAGTTACTAATAAGACACGCAAAAAATTCTAAACCATCAAAACTTTACGTCAGCGGTCTTATTCGCACGTGTCGTGCTGACTTCCGCAAAAGTTGCCCCCATATTTTCGTAATACTAGCTGAAGCGCGCACCCCATTTTCCTCTCCAAGACTTTAGTAAAAATTGTACAATAAATCAAGGAGCAAAAAAATGAACGATAAAAGAAATCAATATAACGACGACCGAGAGGAAATTCGTCACATCGTTAAAATCAGTTCCGAGCAAAGAAAGAAAAGTGTGAAGACAAACTCATACTCCGATGAGAAGTCCGGAAGCTGCAGAAAGAACTTCACGAAGTGAGGAATGTCAAAGGTGTAAGAAATCGGGTCGCGAAAATTGCAATCCTTTCGTAGGATTTGTAGTATCGAAAGTCTCGTTTGTCGATCACTGCGACACGGACACCATTCGATTGTAAATTGCCGCGTAATTGCTCGGAGTCCTCCTCGATCCTTGCAATCACGGTCGCTGATTTACGAAGAAACCAGCATTCGCAATTTTGTGATTCGCGGCGTACGATACGTATTGAGAATACGAATTGCCACTGTATCGGCAATTTACGATGTTAATTATGCGCCGACCAACCGAGGCTATTAAAAAGAGGTTTTCCTGTAGATTCAACATTGACTTGCAATTGTTAGCTTGAAGTTTCGTGGAATCGTTATACAGAAAATGAGACGTGAATTATGACTGAAGATTTACAAGCCCTTCAGGCATACGAGTCGCAACAAATGAGCAATTATTGACGGAAAATGTGGTTGCTTTAAATGACCCATGACAGAATGGTTTATAATCGCACGAATAACCGTGTAATTGTCGGTACGAAATTTCGAGGAATCACTTGAGTTAACTCAGGCACGAGTCACGGGTCACAAGGTACTATTGTAAAAACGTTCATCCTCTGCTTGTCCATTGAACTCTGGTTCTTAGTAACTCAGATTCCGAATTACTCAAAGATTCAGGGAAAGTGTTTTGTAATTTGACTGTATGAGATGGTCATTCAATGATTTTGTAATTATAAATATTACAAGTATGCGGAAACATTAGGTTAATCCTGTTCAAGGTCGATTGTCTTAACCCAGTGGTAATAAATAAGAATGAATTACTTTTTAAGAGTAGCATCTCCTATGAAACATCAAAATTAACCCCTTAACGTGCACGCTCGAGTTGATTCGAGCGCGCCAAACAGGGCAAATCGTGCACACTCGAGCTAATTCGAGCGACGTTGTATTTAAATTGAATGTAAAAATTTTGGTTAATTTTGTATTTTTTTGCCAAGATAATGTTCTAAAGTGTGTTTCTTTATATAAAAAAAATTGATTTTTTTCGGCCGGTTTTTTTAAAAAAAACTGTGCGTTAAGGTGTTAATGTTAATAACATCAACTTCAACATCATGATCGAAGGAAACATATGTTAGATTGTTACAAAAGGTGTACCAATTCTCAAATAAACTTAATCCTCTATGGGCCCTTGTAACTTTGAGGTAACGCAAGACAAATCTAATTGTAAGTTTTTATTCATTAAAGTCAGTTTTTTAATTTTCTCACGTATTATAATTTAGATCTTAAAAACCATGAAATTTTTTACAATCCAATGTTTCATAATCAATTTATATCTATTAATTATAATAGTATTTCTATTATTTTCTAATGAGCTATCGAAATATATGAAAATTCAGAATATAGAGGGTTAAAGGATCTTCCGATTTCACTTCCAACACTTATTCACAGGTCGAAGAATTATCAATTATATAATCACATACTTTTCAGCAATTATACCTTATTTGTCTTAAAAAAGTACGACTCAGGAGCTCGGTAATCGGCACACTAACCTTTGACCTCACCATTAACCCACCCCATAGTTCCGAACAGAAAGTTCGCGTGCAGATTAGCACAAAAGTCTGAAAAATATCAGAAGAAGCATTATTCCATGCAAAAATCATTACCTTGAAAATTTTATCAAAATCAACGTAAATTACATCAATTTCAACATCATGATCGAAGACAAAATTTCTAAGAAGAAACTTAGAACGTTACAGAAGACGTCACAATTTTTAAATAACCTTAAAAAATCTTTCGATCGCACTTTCAACCTCCATTCATAAATCGAAACATTGGTTCCTATATAATTACATCCTTTTCAGCAATTATACCTTAATTATCTCAAATACTTACGACTCAAGAACTCGGTAATCGGCGCACGACCCTTTCATCCCAACATTGACCCACCGCACAGTTCCGAACAGAAAGTTCGCGTGCAGATTAGCACAAAAGTGTATAAAATATCGGAAGAAGCATTATTCCATGCAAGAATACACACGTGCACATCTTGGAAGCGAGCATAACGAGTGATCGTTATCTTGGAACGACGCCAGTGCCGGTCGCGTTACCAATTAGTTTTATCTGTCAATAAGCTGACGGCCTTAACGATTACCAATATGCCCCACGTGTATTGCGCGCGAGTTACAACTATTCCTGTGATACACACTAGTGTGTTCCAACTGCGTGTTATTTGCGAAACGAGAACGTTATTTGTCAAAGGGACGATCGATACCGCAGTGTCAATAAGGAACTATGCCGGTCTACATTGTTCCGGTACGTTCACGGCGGAAGAGACGAAGAAGTAGCACAGCCACTATAGTCGTATTCTTCCTACTTCTCTTTCTTTAGCTTCATTGTTCGATCGTTTTCTTCTTGCTCCTCCCACTCATGTTTACAGCTTGGTGTTTGAATCGTTTCAACGTTTTTTGGAATTATCGTGGCTAAAGTCAGTGGTATATCGGGGTGTTTTTGTGAGAAAAGAATGAGGAGAAAGTTTAAGGGTTGATCGGGTATTAAGTTGCCACCGTTCGAGTAGCTTAAGGCGGTAGATACCAGACGTCTTTTGCTTGCTACATCGTTGGTAGTATAGTCACAGTTTTTATGTTCCAGTATCAATGCTAAAAATGAAAGAAGTATTTAATGTATTTAGCGGTATTTAATTTGTTTTTCTTTTAAGTTTAAATTTGTATTTTAATAACAAATTTATGAGGATGTTGATATAATGTAATTTATTAATTTAAAGTTTAGCAGTATCGTTGTTATAACACTTTTGATGATTTGATTATTTTGAGCGGATGCAATTTTAATCGTTTTACGTAATTATGATAAATTTTAGGGTGAAAGCTCTTATCTGAAGGGGTTGAAATATGAAAGAGTTTCTTCTAATTTATTACTATGGGTGATATCCTTGATGTTTAAGGAGTTGAAGGCGCGTTGGAAATTTTAAAAAAGACCAAAGGATAAAAGGATCTCTGAATTGAAATAAGAATTACAAGATAAAAGAAGGGAAACCAAGGAAAAGATTGAGAGCTTTCAGGGGATGATCTTTGCAAAGTGGCGCATGAAATAGGAAAGATAAATCAAGGTTATAGCTTTTTCCCTCTTATTTTTATTACAACTATTTGTGTATATCTTTAATCAGGATGTTTCTTAGGTTCATATCATTTTCGCAGCGGTGTTATCATTTTTTGATAACCGTCTAGGGTGGTGCCTATGTATCATAGTTTCCAAGAATTCCGCTCGGTAGCGTTACTTGCCAACAACCTAGGGATCATTGACTGTTCGTAGAGAACGTAGTGAGTTGATAATGCAGGTCTCTCTGATTCGAAATTTAAATTAGTTATCTGTATTCCTCTCACGTTTATACAAATTCGTTGAAAAGGCAATGTGTACTCAACTAATTGCACCCTTAACGGTGGACTGTTTTACACGTTATTTGATCATCCGCACTGCCGATGTACTAATTAAACATTTGGAAATTCTGAGACTTAGAGTTCTGTGGATTTGAACAATTCGGCATTAGGGAAGGGAGTTTCAAAAATATCATTCGGAGAAATTGTTTGTACAGCGGAATATTTTTACTTTCGAAGATGCAGAATTGCAAGTGGCTTTGTACGTATCATATCTATAAATTATTCTGTGATTTTGCAAAGGTCTCAACATTTCCTTTTTTCATTTCTTGATTATTGAGTCATAATGAGTGATATATAGCTTTAGCGATTAAAGTTGGAAAGTTAATACCGAGAAAGTTCGAACTCGGATGAACAACTTAGAACTTATGGATTCTATTCTCGTCGTCGACATAATCCCTCACAATTTTGTAATCCGCCATTTAAGCGTTTGCAAAATTAAGTAATCTGATTTCAGCCCAAGAAATAGAACTATTATCATCTGCACTGCTATTATTATTTGCACTGCTATTATCACTGCACCCCTCACAATTTTGTAATCTGTCATTTAACCGTTTGCAAAATTAAATAATCGAATTTTAGCCACTGATATGAATTATTATCATCTGCACTGCTACTGTCAATTACACTGCTATCATCGCTGTCCTTTATATCATTACTTTTAACAATACCTTCAAACTAGAACATTGAACTATTAAATTTTCAACTCTACATACCATAAAAGATAATTAGAACCAACTTCAATACCAATACCACCCCCTACATATCAACCCATAAAAAATTCCCAATTTATCTCTACATAAATTATTTAAACTTCTCACAACCATAAACACCCCCCATCTACCTCTAAAACCATTTCAAAATCTACCCCCACATCTCCACTCTTAAAAACACTCATCATCTTCTCAACTACCCTCAATTTTATGTACTCACGTCGCCCACAACACTTTGATCTGCCTCAAAAGAAAAATTCCCAAAGGTACCGACAAAGTACCGGAACTCACTTACTATCATGCTGAAAACGCCCATGAAAATGCCACCCCTTCTTGAATTCTTAACAAAACCCAGGCAAAGAATTGTTGCGAGACACCGCGTATAGACGAGATCAGGAAGACGGTTAGTTTGGAGCGTGTTTCGCCCCTGGTAATCTTCCAGGACTACGGTTCACGGCACGTGGAGAGGGAACAAACCGTACTCTCTCTCTACGGGGTTTTATATAGCATATGGCTACGTGGACTCTACCGACCGACACACGCTTCGCCATGTGACGGAGAGTAGCGTGGCGCGTAGTCTAGACTGTCCTGCCATAGCCAGGGTCGGATCAGGGGTGGATCGTGACACCCTGCATAATGTTACGGGTGATAATGCATAATTTATATCACGGCGATGACATTATCGTCGACTACTTTTCCTCTTTTTGAATTCCGAGGAATTAAAGTTTAATGGTGGGTTAAAATGAAAATTTCAAGTCTTCTGTGCCGTTGATCAAAGTTTGAGGATTAGTAGGAGGAACGATTCGAGAACTTTGGGGTTGGTAGGTAACCCTTTTGAAGAACACTGTTTTAAAGTATGTCGCAACTTTTGTATAATAGGATACATGGTGAAGTATCTGCAAGGGTGTTTTGAAAAATGGAAAAAAAAGTGGGAAGATTTCGTTTCTCGTGGTTTAACACGTTGAACGCCACCGATGTTTCGCCAGTTTCATTATTTTTGTTGAAGTGAAAGTTTTTCTATTAAATTGACATCTTTACGGAGCCGAAACTTTAAAGATACAGATAGATAGATATTTGGCCGAACTTTATCTTTTTAATGCCAATATTTAAATATTATGTACGACAATTTAGACATATTGTAATTGAAAAGTTACAGGAAATTTCATTGAATTTAGTAGCGCCGGTCATCGGTGAATCCATAGCAATTAACGTGTTAATGATAGAACTATGAGTGTTAAATCTATTCTAATTCGATATATTAAATTAGCTACTTTGGAAAAAATGAAATTAAGAGGAGAAGAAGATGATCGATTCAGTAAGCTGTGTTTTATAATATTAACACTAGAACGACCAAACAAGTCAAAATGACTTGTTCACATTTTTTTCCAAAAATTCTCTAATTTTACAAGAAAGTCCTAGACCAGAAATTCCAGGTTGATCTTATAAAATACAGATTACCAAACCGATCATATTTTCCACCCCTTGATTCCTCTTCTTCCAAAGTTCTTATTTAATATATTTAAATGTAATAAATTTAACGTAGGCCGTTCTAGTGTTAATGTATAGAATATCTGCTTGATGGCTATTCTATAAGCTTGGAGAATTTTTGGAAAAATTTATGAACCAGTCAATTTTATTTGCTTGGTAGTTCTAGTGTTAATGGTATTTTTTGGATTGTTGGTTATTGTATTTCTAATTTGTTATTAATGCGTTGATGTTTGTTATGTTGTTATAGTAATTATTTATGGTTAGGATTGGAGGTAGTTTTAAATGGAGGGTGTTAAGGGATGTGATATATTTTAGTTAATTGGTTTGGAAGATTTTTTGCGGTTCTTTGAACGCGAAATTGGAGCTGTAATGGCGATGTTCGCTGGGATTAAAAATGAGCTTGGAGGTGTCACTGAGGATAGTGAAAAATTTATGGTTGTTTCGTAGTTTAGACGTGTAAACTTCCTCCAGTGCGTTGAATGTGGGTTCTGTTCTAATTAATTTCGGCGGAAGGACAAACTTTGAACTGTTGCTGTTCAAAGTTCGCGAAAAAGTGTCGCGCTTGTGTGGTCCTGTTAAATTGTTGAAGTTAATTAAATCTGTGAAAGCTACTCAAACACGGGAAATATTACAGACAGGCGATGATTTAAATACATTTCTATGACAATTATCGTGGGATAACGTTTTGGAGTTATTATTCAGTGTGAAGGCATTTAATTGATGTCCATCAATTAATTTGATAGAATACAGTTTTTAATATGGAAGCTAATGTACTACAAAATATCTGAAAATATTTCATCGAAAACCCATTTAATTGTTTTCTGTCGACTCTCGTCAATTAAGAAGAAAAATTAATACAAATAAATACATGTCGCGAATTTTAATTAAGCATCGTGCATGATAACAAAATCGCGTTCCAAGAACTGGACATACAAAGTTAATGAACCTCTCTCCTACACATTTTTAATTTATAATCAAATGCTATCGTTAACAGCACAAAATTATTACAACCAAATGCAAAACAAATAAAATTACTTAACAAACGCGAAAAAAATGATCTCACTTTAACATCAAAAACTAATTAATCAAAATTCCTACAATCTTTCCAAACAACCATATCAAACACACACAGCAAATTCCAGTTAAGCAAACTCCAATAACAATATTCCAATATCCCACAAAAATCTTTTCCCACATCCACAGTTTATACGAAATCCAAAACAAAGAAAAACGAAACAACCCTCTCACAAATCTAATCGCTCAAAAAGCTGACAAATTTCGTGATTCACCAGCGAATAAAAACAGGCGAGACAGTAATCGCAATCAAATAAACATCAATGTCATTACCTCAATCACTTAACGACCTCAGGAAAATCTTCTCTCACTTCCAAAGTCCATTCAAAATCACACAGAGAAATGGAGCAACCGAATCACCAACCGTGATTCACCAACAAATAAAAACAGCTGACACAGTAATCGAAATTAAATAAACTCCAATGTCAATACTCCAATCATTCAATGACCTCAGCAAAAAACTCTCCCCCCTACCCAAATTCCATACAAAATCCCAAAACAAAGAAGAAATGAAACAACTCACTCACAAATCCGATCGCTCAAAAACCTGACAAATCTTGTGATTTACCAGCAAATAAGAACAGGCGACACAGTAATCGCAATCAAATAAACCTCAATGTCGTTACCAAAATCACTCAATAACCTCATCAAAATCTTTTCCCACCTCCAAATTCCATACAAAATCCAAAACAAAGAAAACTCGAACAATCCATTCAAAAGCCTGACAAATCTTGTGATTCACTAACAAATAAAAACAGCCGACACAGTAATCACAATAAAATAAATCTCAATGTCATTACCCAAATCACTCAATGACCTCACCAAAATCTTTTCCCACTTCCAAATTCCATACAAAATCCAAAACAAAGAAGAAATGAAACAACTCACTCACAAATCCGATCGCTCAAAAACCTGACAAATCTTGTGATTTACCAGCAAATAAAAACAGGCAACACAGTAATCGCAATCAAATAAACCTCAATGTCGTTACCAAAATCACTCAATGACCTCACCAAAATCTTTTCCCACCTCCAAATTCCATACAAAATCCAAAACAAAGAAAGATCGAACAATCCATTCAAAAGCCTGACAAATCTTCTGATTCACCAACAAATAAAAACAGCCGACACAGTAATCACAATAAAATAAATCTCAATGTCATTACCAAAATCACTGAATGACCTCATCAAAATCTCTTCCCACCTCCAAATTCCATAAAAAATCCAAAACAAAGAAAACTGGATCAATCCATTCAAAAGCCTGACAAATCTTCTGATTCACCAACAAATAAAAACAGCCGACACAGTAATCACAATCAAATAAATCTCAATGTCAAAATATCCCAATCACTCAATGACGTCACCAAAATCTCTTCCCCCTACCCAAATTCCATAAAAACTTCCAAAACAAAGAAAAAAAAATGAATCAACTCACTCTAAAATCTGATCGCTGAAAAACCTGACAAATGTCGTGATTCTTCAGTGAATAAAAACAACTCCGACACATCAGACGAAGCGACTGGCACAAAAATTGACCGGGCCGTTGTACTTTCTCGCGCTGAAAAGTAGGTTGTGCACCGCGATGCGGGAATACGGCCCTGCCGATAGCGTGTGTATAGCACGCGGTCGTACAGCGGGTTCAGGTTCTATCGCACGGCCAGACGAGAGTCAGTGCATGCAGGCCGTGCGGCAGGTTCGCCTGCTTCAGGTTTTCGTCTCCTGCGAGAATCGCCGGTTCTCGTCTCGTCGAGCAGCATCTTCCTACGATTCTTTTAAGCGCGAGACAGTTCGTTGCAGGACATCGTTAAATTCGTCCTGTCGTTGCCACGAGGACCTCCGCTCGTTCTTCGCGTGTCCTCCGCGCATTGTTCGCGGAGGAGGAAGTGATCTGTGCGTTTGCTTTCATCGTCGAAATGATCCTTTGCAAATCCTCTTGCCGATCGAGAGAATGTAGTGTTTGGATTTCGTGTCGCGTATTGATAATGGTTGTAGATTAATTGTGTGATTGGAGTAAAATTGTGAAGGTTGAAAGAAGAATAAGTAGGTTTGGAATGCAGGGAATGGATATTGGTTCTTGAGGGTATTGGAGGATTTTGAAGGAGGATGGATAGTGTACTTTGGTGAAGGATGAACGTGACAGGATACATGGAGTATCGATGATGGAATGTGTTTCTGATATTCGGAATGTAGAGTAAGGATATATCTTGTTTGTAGAGTATGACATTTGTTATGCTTGTAGTTATGTCGGTTAATATCTGTCGCTGGTTTTATTTACTCCAGTTATATCGTTACTAAATATTTTCGCGTTTGTTGAATTAGAAGATTTGTAATTATTTACTATCGATGTAGTATGGTCATAAGTGGAGTGGAATATTCTGTTTGAAAATGATCTTCTCTACATGCCGCTATCGATCATCCGTACATCGACATCGGTCAAGACAGTCGAGGTATTTCTGTTTTTCCGGCTTGCATTTGGATCACTGCCGAAAAACACGTTAATCTCCAATTAGAAAGAACAGAACGCCGAGGAACGTCGAGCAAGCTTCTAGGCTCGGTTGCTCCGAAAATAAACGCGTCGCACATATCGCTAACTCAGCGTTACCTCGGTAAGATTTATCGAGGATTTACGTCTCTGTTATCGTGGATTATTCCCCGATCGTTTTTCTGATAGCTTTGTCGTGAACGAGTACAAGTCTCCCGAGTCGCTAAATAATACGCGAAACTACTGGAATTTCACGGACATTTCTTCACAGACTTACACATACCTCCGACGCATTTCCGGTCGTGTAAAAGTGCAGCTTGGTTGAATTTTGAATAAAAGCCAAGCCTCGCATCGTCGTCTTTCTCTCTGCGTGCTTCGAAGATCCGGGAAAAAGGTATATTTTCTATGAGAATAGCATAGGCAAAATGGTTCTTGGAAACGGAGGATTCTTTCCTAAGGAGAATAGGAATATTTGTTTCTCTATCCCTCAAGGCACGCGCTTCCATAAGAGTTTTCTATTGTGAGAGAAAATTTGGATTCTTCGGCTTTCGGATCTTTACGTAACGCATCGATGTCGCCTTGCAAAAGTCGCATAGAAATTTATCCGTTAAATAAAGTGTTGCTATTTGCCATTTCTGAAAAACAGGAAGCACATGGTTACTCCTTTAAGAAGTAGCTTTATCTCTGCGGTCTCTATTAGTAATACCGGCTTGTCACGAAGTATGGACAGAGTTTCTTTGACTTACTATTTGATATCGTGTAATATGTTATATTACTTAATCTTCAAAATTGAATACACAGACTCACTATTTTATAACAAAATAATTTTTCCGACTTCAGTTTTTTAATATTATAAATTGCATTTTAACCACTTGCTCTACGAATAATTTTGCGACTGCCTCAGCTATAGTTCAGAATTTCATTGCTAAAATAAAAATTGGTCTCTTGATATATCGTATAATATAATGTAATATTAATATAGAAATTACATTATCGTTTCGCGGTTTTATTAACATTTTTAATTTTATAGGTTTTGTAAAATTTGAAAATTTACTATGCCATTTATCTCATCACGAGTATCACTTTTCATCGTAGGTCAAGGGGTTAAAAGAATAGTAAATTTTATACACTAATTTCATCACGTATCGATTCAACAAGCACGTGAAAAACGAATCATCTAAAAGTTACTAAAATTAGATTACTAACTGAGGCTATATTTATATGAACGATCACATTTATTCCATTGTCAATTAAAGTTATTCATAACAATTTTTCCATTTGACAAGTGTAATTCAGGAACCAAAAAACTTTGAAACAATGCAATCCCCAAAGTTAACACTACAACTATCAAGCAAGTTAAAATGACTCGTCCTCAATTTTTTCCAAAAATTCTCCAAGTTTTTAGGATAGTCATAGAGCAGATATTCTACGTTGATCTTATGAAATACAGATTACCAAATCGATCATCTTTTTCACCTCTTGATTTCTCTTTATCCAAAGTACATATTTAACACTAGAACTACGACATCCTTCAATTGACGGATTCCTACTATTTTAAAAATTTTTCTTGAATTTATACAGAAGCGATGAAGTATTTCTTTCTCTCAAATTACTTAATTAACCCTAGATCTACTAAGGGGGTCAAAATGACTTGTACCCAATTTTTTAAGAATGTTGAAATTTGTACGACTGTATCCTGTTTAATTTTCTATATCTATTTTGTAAAACGTGAGAGATTAAATCAATGTAGTTTCTTGCGCATTTCATTCTTTTTCTTCTGAAGTATTTATATGGTGTCTTTAACCAGTTAACTGCGGAATTTAAATCTGAGAATCCCTTTCAGGGTACGGACTTAAAGTGGAGCAATGACGTATATATACGTTAAAGTCAAAGCAAATGCTTCTGTTATAAATTTTACGAAAAGAGAAAAGCGAAATGTGGAGTTTTTACATTTTTAGTCGATAAGGATTTGACAATTTAGTGTTCGAAGGCTACCACAATAGAACTTTGGATTGACGTGTATACACGTCGGACGCAGTTAACAGTTTAAATATCCTAAATTAATAGTCAGTAGAGTTAATCGTATTTCTTGTCGCTTGATCCATCTTTTTTCGAAGTTCTTATTGAATATATTTCAATGAACCAGATTTCGCGGCCGTAAATCTAGTTTCATTATATTGAAATACAGTAGATTTAACGCCAGTAGTGCTACTATTAAAAAAAAATGCCAAAAGCTAAACAGAACTTCAGCAATTCAGTGTTTCCAACTTGAGGAGTGATGGACTGCAAAGTATGTTGCACAGTATTCGCGACGGATATCTTTTTTTTCGAAAGAATGCACGACGTGCATCTGTTAGACGCCACCACGTGACTCCATGTGCACAGTTGCATATAGCGCGTGTACCATTGCACGCGCGTTTTGCAGCAGGCTGCATTATGTCAACGACGCAGCTCGGTCGTGGAACTGCAGCTAACAAAATATTTTTCTTCGTCCGACGATGGCTACGTACGAACGTCGAACGTTGTGATTATGGAAATCGCAAACAGGCAATGCGGTTTAACCCTGATTTCGTATGGACTTTCTTTTTTGTATCTCAATGTGCGATAAAAAATTTCGGTGTCGTGGGTAATCGAAAGTTTTTTTGTTTTTTTTTTCAAATAAATATTTCATGCAACTTTGGCATCATCGAGGATGTTTTTGAAGAATTTTTAACATGATAATTATTCGAATTATGAAGTTTCAGATCATTCATTAAATTTGTAATTTTTTCTTTCATAAAACCGAGATTTAAACTGGTATTTATTATAGTGAACAGAGCCATGATTCTTTTTTTCAAGCCAGTAGTTAAGTAGCAAAGGACCAGTCATAATGAATCATAATAATTATCAAAATAAAATCTGGTTGGCTCACAATATGTTATAGCATTGATACTCCCCCTCAGAAGGTAATGACCCCTGCCGGAACATTAATTAATAATACATAATTAATTTATATTTAAGTTTTTGCAATGAATAGGTCAGCATTCAAACTATTCTCATGCAAAAGGCTCCATTCAGCATACAATAGTCCACCTAAAAGGAATCTAATAATCTCATCGATGTGTTTCATACTTCTTCGTATCGATTCGCCCTCTACAAGTCAAACATTTCATTCAGGGTCGTTCTAATTGCTCGAAAGTGATCCATATAATTGATTTCTTCGTTCCGAAGCAAAATTACAACGCTCATGAAAAATTCGATGTCGTTGCACGCGGTTCGATCAGCCGTTCAACAATGGAAATACATAACACGTTTTTCTCAATTCGGTTTACAGACGAGTCGTGCGTTACGTGACAATATTTAAGTGCATCATTTATTCAAGCATTGCATCGGCAAGTCATCCGCTCCATAACGGCGTCACTCTCCATAATTTTCTATCATTCGTCTCATTATGCAAGAGGCAACAATGTAACTGCCAGCGGTGAGATTGTAAATTATCTCTTTGCAGCGCCGTGTATCGCAGTAAATCATTATTCTTGTAGATTATTCTTTAAACAAGCCGAGTTATCCATTTGCAACGCAGAAGCGTGGGCTGAGAAACAGCGCGCGTATCGCGAGGCAAACTCGAATGGAAAAGAGGCATCGAGTCTTTCGATATTCCATCATATTTAAAGCCATGTTAACTGAATTCGTTTGCTGGAATATTATGGTAAATTCTGAAATTAATCGAGACGAGCAAGTACATAAATTAGCGCACCACAGTTGCTCGTGGAATTGGGAAAATTGAAAGTACGTCGACGTTTAGTAGCGCTTAAAATCGAGAACGATCAGTGAATTAGGAATTTACACAATTTGCAAATATGGAAGATACTAACCCCTTAGTCTATAATAACGTGAGGCACTCTTGACGCGGCAAATGTCATAGAGAATTTCGAAGTGTTAGAAAAACTATTAAATTGAAAATATTAGTTAGTCACGTAACGGTCAAGTTATCTCTATACTATTAATACTGCGTTTAGCTAAGCGAAATATTAGATCAGTGAGAAATTTTGATTTCAGGAATAAATTCTGAGTTATTGCGCTCGCAGACACTAAACAAATTGTAGGTCAAGGGGTTAAAATACTGTCTCTCGCTACGTTTAAGACTAGATCTACCAAGGTAGTCAAAATGGCTTGCCCTGTGTTTTTTTTAATTCTTCCTGAGATTTCTAACGCTGCTTCTTTTTCAATTTTTTCCGTCTATATCGAAAACTGTAAGCGACTCAATTAATCAAGTTTTTCTCTCTTTATTTGTTTAATTCGGACGTTTTTATTTGAAAATTTTTCATGCGTTGAATTAATCGTCGGTATATCTAGTGTTAGCATAAATTATTTACATACAAGTATCATTAATTATCAGAATATGCAGCTTGCTAAACAGAGATTAAGTACAGTCAGACAACTGATAGATGGCTAGGGAGCGATGGATATTCAAATACCTATTTCCACCACTTCGTTTTTGGAATCCTTAAACTTAGCTTCCTAAAATAAATGATTATGTGGAGTGTTTACTTTAGGAGAATAGGTATGCGAATTCCAGAAACGAAATGACGAGAGTAGATGTTTGAAAACCAGAAGTTCCGTCGTTCCCTAGCCATCTTTCAGTTGCCGAACTGTACATCGTGTTAACTCTTTGCCCTTCGAGTAATTATTATTGTGAGGTACTAGCTACTCGAAGACTATTGACACGGTGTGAATGTAGATCCATGGAAAACTGAAAATTTTGCTTTACCATTAAAAAACAAGCGCATACATATTTAAAATATGTTTTGCAATATAAAAAATATACCGGATTTGCTGATAAAGAAGTTCTCAGCTTCTATCATAATATCGTTGCTGCGGCAACAAAGGAGTGCAAAGAGTTAACATTTTCAACCCTCCGCCGATAATTTTCTTTATGAACAAGATTCATCATATTTGACTGGTCTATGTTTTATCACATTCTGCTAAGTTCTCTATTATTTTATTGTACTAGAGGCAATCTCACCGTACAAATTTCTCCATGAGGACAATTACGCAAACTGAAAAACTCTTTAACGATAATACGCACGTTCGTTGAGTATTCGTAGAAAAATATAAAGCTTTTAACAAGCGATTCCGTTCGGAATGAAAATCCACAACCTGTCGCCCTCACCAGACACACCATATGTCCTCATAAAGTTTACACGATAAATGGATCACTGTGCAAACTTTACGTCAATCTGCACTTCGGTTATCTCTTTATCTCTCTTCTCGATAATAGTATTATTAATCATATCCTGTTTGATTGACGAGCACACCTACCCACTTGATTTACGACTAGCCAATTCTCAGACGTCGCACCAGCATGCCATTGTCATTACACTCCATCGGAGAGTGTCCGTTGTTCTTTCCTTTGTCGTACGAAACACAGCGTGAAACGTTTCGTGCGCGTAGTTACTTGAATTTACGAAAAGTCATCGATAACGGGAATGTTCTTTAACGCGGATTTTTATGTCTTCTTCTTTCCAAGCGCGAAAAGCCGCACATGTGTCGTTCGTTCGCATTATCGGTCTTCGAACCGTAATTCGCCACTATGTCTGCGTTGCACAATCGTGCAACTTAAGAAACTTACGTAGTCGTGACGTGAATTGCAAATTCCTTGCTTTATGATTTTTTTTTTAGGAGCTGCATGTTATTATGACAGTGGTTTAAGTTGAAAATTTTGAAAAATTCGGGTTGTCAGGTAACCGGCGTTTCACAAATGATTATTGTAATGTGAAACTACTTTATGGAGGCGATAAGAAATTGAACCGGTTAACAGAGTTGATGATTATCATGTTACATGGAAATGAGGGCGTAGCTCGAGACAAAAGTTTTGACATTTTGAAACGAAGAAGAAATAACTTTGATCACTATCATATTTGGCAATAGATGTGATGTAATTAAATAATGCAGAGTAGAATAGCAAGAAATCTGATGATTGGTTTTCCTGCTACAAGTTGGTAGTAGAATTCGTGTCTGTTCTATGACGATCCTAATCTACTTTGTACGCTTAACGCGGACATCTTGAGTTTGAATCATAATTTGTATCTGGAATATCACTGTTATAAAGAAGGGAATAATTTGTAGATTTACCTTCTTTTTTATAAGGGCATTTTTTATTGTTTAGCAGCGTATTAGTCAAAAGACAATTTGCTAAGTGATTATGCATTTAACATTATTCCTACCACGACCGGTCTAATGACCGTTTTTAAAATTTCGATTAGAATTTCCTATATACAACGTAATTCAATCGCCTTTAAACTTCACGACTTTTCCTCAAACATACGTTTTTCAATATTAACTTCATTTTTCTTTCAATATTAACTTCATGTCTTCTCTCTAATACAAATCAGCAAACTTTTGTAATCCGAACAGAGAGAAACGTGAAAGTTACAAGGACCATACTCACCAGCCTTTTGTTATTTTGCATTTTTATTCTATTACTATTCTACTCTTATTTGATATTGTATTACGTGTTACAAGTATCATTTACAAAAAAGTGAACAAAACCAACAATACTTAGTAGTAAGTTTGACATTTGATCTTTTATTTATTTTTTTATCCATTTTGATTTACATTTTTATATTTTAGTTTGTATTTTACCAGTTGAATAAAATGCATGGGTTTTATATAAACAAACCACGGGAGAAGATATTTCGAGACAAGACGTTTTACTTCAATCAGCAGAAGAACTTTCTATCGAATATCAACAAAGTGCTACAGCTAGGCAAAAAAATCAACCAACACCCGTCCCAAATACAATTACAGATTTCTGTAAAATAAAAACATATCAGATAAGACATTGCAAAGATAATAAGACTAACAAAGTCTATCTAAAATGTAAGAAGTACGTATGTAGAAAATGTATAATCGAGATGCCTATTCCAAAAAAAAAACGGTGAAAACGAATAATATGTACATTATATATTACTGAATAAAAGAAACTATATTTCTATACTGGCGAATTGACTGTTATCTTCATTTTATATTAAAAAATATAAGTTTTATTAACGACCGGTCATTTGACCGGTCGCGGTAGGAATAGGTATATGCGAAGTGTCGCGGTCGGTAGGAATAGTGTTAAAGGGTACTCGTGTCTGTTCCGTTTGAGCTATAATCTGCGTCATCAATGAAAATGCTATTATAAAACACTTTGTTCCCTTTCCATCACACGAATATCATCGTTTTAAAGCGGGAGGTTAATAATTCAGAATTGTTTAGTATTTACCCAGTCCACTCTGACCAAGCCGCAGAACTTATAGTGTTATTTAGAATTTCAGGTTACTGTTCTTTAACAACAGTATCAGAATACGCCCAATAATTTTTATTCGACCTAACTCAATCAAAGTAGCAACTAAACTCGTTATATTAAACATTTTAAAGAATCCTCGACAAGAATGACATCGCTACATATAATTTGAAGATCATCGAAGGAAGACGGCGACATGGGAATGGATGAAACAGTAATATCTTAAAAGTACAACCATACACGCGAATAATCATTATAACGATTATTCCACGTTAATTTATCTCGATAATCAAAGTTAAAAAAAAAAGAAACAGAACGAAGTGATTCGTTCACGCCGAACTATACCGGCGTGAATTTTCACGAGGATGTAAATTGTGGTTGTGTGTATGTGCATACATGTGTAAAAAACGTATCCGAAATTCCGATTGAATGCACGAGGCTTCCTGGTGTTGTTGGATCTCACAAAAGGAGAACCGGAAGGGTCCGAATAAAAGCGGAAGTCGTGAGTTCACGACAAATCAGCCATGTAAGTTTACCGTGAATCTTTATGACGCAAGATACAGCTTGAAAAATGATTTCATCATACAGACATGACGTGAGAATTAATATCAGCATTAATTAACATATTACGCGCTGCTTATTGTATATTATACGATTTACATGAAAATTAACCAACAGGAAATTCAGATAGTTGAACACACGAGCGTGAAGTCTTTTGAATAACAGGATTGACCTACAGACGTAGAGCACAGGAAATTCGATGACATTCTTCGCGTTAAGTTTCGAACGTGAAATCGCATATTCTTCCCGGATATTTCGTGCAAAAGTTTAACAACGAAAGTTCGTTCCCGAGGATATCAGTTGCGTAACTATAGTACACCGTACTTGGAAAGAACTTCCTTCCGATCGTCTCGTGGGGATAACATCCTTTTTTTTTTACCCGATGGATTCTTTTACATTCTCCTGTCCTGCTTTTACCGTTATTTTTTTTTCTTTCCTCGCTTTCTCCTTTAAATTATGAGAGCACTCTCGTTACGCGAATTTCGCAGACTCCAGTCGAGATCATTAGTGCGAGTTCGAGGTAGGACCGTAGATACCCGAGTTCCGTGCATTTGAAAGGAATAGGGTTGCATTTCATAACAAGCGGCGGTTCGTCACATTCGCGCTACTAATTATGAAAGTCGTTATGCGAAACTAATTAATTAGTAACAACCGACGGCCCGATTACTAACACCTACGTATGATTTTCGCGGATCACGATCGGACGAGAATTTTATACGAACGACCTGTTACGCTATTGAGCAATGACTTCCATGGAATTTAAAGATAATGACGTTAATTTGGAGTACAGTGCGAGGAGAATTATTTATCGTAATTGCAGCAGTTAAAAGAAATGGAATATCTAGGTTGATAGAGTTCAAACTGGAAATGTGAGTTTTAAATGAACTAATTGCTATCGAGTTGCAATGTTTGATGACTGAAGTTTCAATTGAAATGTTAAAGTGTCTAGTGAAAATGTCTTTAATTTTTGGAGCTTTGTGTAATGTTAGTACTATTTGACATTCTTCGAACGAAGTAAGTAATTGTTTTTAAATATTCTAAGTCTTTGTTAACGTCTTAGCCTACAACAACTTATGATACTTGTGATGCTGAGAATGGAATATGAAATTTTGATGTCTTTCAAAAACTATTAAATAGAAAATATCAGTTGGCCACGTAAGTGAAATTAGTCCTATATTATTAATATTGCGTTCAGTTAGACGAAATGTTAGAAATCAGTGAGATATTTTGATTTTAGGAATTAATTCTGAGTTATTGCACTCGCAGTGACGAAAGAAATCGTAGGATAAGGGGTTAACACGTTGATTGTCATGGGGGTCACCGGTTACGGCCACTATTGAATTCAATGAAATTTCACATGACTTTTCAATTATAATATTTACAAATTTTCTAACACATTCAGTATTTAACACTAGAACTACCAAACCAGTTAAAATGACTGGTACACAATTTTTTCAAAAAATTCTCCAAGTTTCTATAAGAGGCATAGAATAAATATTCTACGTCTATATCAATAAACATAAATCACCCAATCGATCAAATTGTCCGCCGCTTGATTCCCCCTTTTCCAAAGTACTTATTTAATTTATTATAATATGTTGGATTTGACGCCGGTAGTTCCAGTGTTAAATACTGTCGTTTAAAAGATAAAATCCTGATGAATACTTATCTTTATTTGTGCCGTTAGAGTTTTTGCTTTTCAAAGATAGGATTCTTTATAGAAAATCATCATTACGGTGGAAGTGATACAATAGTGGCGTTCAATGTGCTAATATTGCGTTCAGTTATACGAAATATTTAATATATAATTTTAGGAATTAATTCTAAGCTATTGCATTCCCCGGGTACGAAAGAAATCGTAGGACAAGGGGTTAACGAATAATATTATTTTGTTAGTGCGGAATGTTTCGAAATTAGGAGCGCCATTGGCTAACATCAGTCGAAAGGACAAAATACCAAGTATAACTGCAAACAGAAACAAATACAAACTTTCAACTGAACCAAGAAACTCACTGAACGACGAAAAACAACAAAAAGCAAGCTTTTCACTTATAAACGATATACAATTCAGACATCTTATATAAAATTAAAAAAAAAAAAACCTAGTCCCACGCTCAATAAACTGGATCCATAGGCAAAAAAGTCGCTAATAACCTGTGATGTTGATGCGACTTTAAACTAATTAGGAAAGAAAGAAAGAAGAAACAAAATTAAACACTTTCTATGAAGATATCAGTGGATGAGTCTCTCAAATAAGTACATACTTTAAAGTCAAACCGACACAAGTATATTTTTTGCTATATCTAGTCATGTAATTATTACAATTAGCATAATTATCAGTAAAAACTTTACTTAATGTACATTTAAACGTTTAGATATTACGTAATACCATGGTGCATTTCCTCTTTAATTTACATAACCGTCGGTTTTTAAACATGTCATAGTAATTCGCCCAAACCTGCACCACTGATAATAATTAATAATCAATCCCGTTCACACGAGCAATTCAACGTGTTGCAGTAGAAACCAAATGAAAGGGTCGTTAACTATTTTTAGTGCTAAATATTGCAATTACTAGGATCATTTTACCGTTAATCTTCCAGGACCTGATCGTTTCTGGGGTGTGCAGTAGTACCCAGTTACGATCGTTAATTGATATTGCACCGGTTACTCGGTAGTTGCATGCAACAAGCTTGTGCCACGACTTTAAGTCATTAGGCTTATTGATAATTGTACCTGTTTGTCCTCGAACAACCTGTCCGTCCAGTTGTAACAGCCATGCAAGGATGTCTCATGGAGAGGACCTCCTTTGCAAATGCATAAATCTGTTCCGGAGTTGTCGAGCTGTCTCGTTACGAGTGCACTAATCTACCAATAATTTTACAATTACGATAAACACTTTAATTGGACTTTACTTATTATTATACTCTGATGTAAGACAACAGAAATGACAGCTAGGATGATAATATTCAGTCGATTAAAATCCAATCAATGTTAACTCAACGTCGACCCGTTCAAGGCTGGAGAACATACAGCCTTTTTTATGTGAATTTTTATTCGATGGGGTTGCTATATTATTGAGTTTTAATACTATTTTTACCGGTCATTAATTTAGTACCTACATTTAAAATTGTCAAATGAATCTCTCCTAATCAAATAAGTAAAGGCGGTAGAAAATTTGATTGATCCAATCTTTATAGTCTTTCAGATAGATGTCTTTAATTGAAAAAAGCAGCCTTCGAAATTTCAACAACGATTTCAATAAATTCCGGGCAACTCACTTTGGCCACCATGGTAGATCAAGTGTTAAGATGTATTTTTGCTAATGAAATTTCTGCTTGTCTTCAAGATTATGAAACGATTTGGGATAGCCTTTTCAATGATGAATATTTCATAGAATTTGTTTCTCGAGATCATGAAGTATACGGAAATAGTCTTAAAACAGAGGAGTTAAGTAAAATATAGGATCTCTATTATATTTGATTAAAATTTAATTGAATATAATACCCCACAGACCTCATACTTTTCTCTTTAAGAACAGTCACGTCCCAAAATTTCAAAAATAACAGGTGGTTTCACTCGTTACTATTATCATTAACACTAGAACTACCGGCGTTAAATCTATCATATTTCAATATATTAACCAATTAGCTGTGTTTGACGAGTATACTCGTCATGCGTAAAAGCTACTAGTGGTTATTTAAATTGTAATTTTGACGGAAACTAAAATACATTCGTAAATTTCAAGATGTTTGCAATATTTTGAGGCCATGCCGAAGTAAAACGAATAACTAAAGGGCGTAAATAATTTGAAATAGAGTTATGTTCATCGTTCGATTTTCGTGGCCCAAAATTCAAAAGAATTTTCGCCACAGTTAACTGGTTAAATAAGTACTTTAGAAAAGGAGGAATCGAGTGGCGGAAAAGATGATCAATTCGGTGATTCATGTCTATTGTGATGGACACAGAATTTTTGTTCTATGGCTCTTCTATGAACTTGGAAAATTTTTGGAAAAAATTGTGTACCAGTCATTTTGACTGGTTTGGTAGTTCTAATGTTAACCGTACAGTATTACCTCTCACCAATAGAATTTAATGTGAAAGAAGGTCAAAGAAACTTCAGGTATCTATCAACAACCCAACAAAATCTCTCAACCCAAAATTACTTCGTGAATGAGAGAATGTTCCAGTTTTAATATTCCCGTAAATACAAAGCTTACTCGCTGAAATTTAAGCCAGGACCACAGACCGAGGCACAGTAATGAAATTTCCATAGAGATACGCTGCGAGGATAAAGCATAATGGGCAGAAATAAAATGTGCCTCGCGGTTTAATTAGGGTACTTATCTGCCCCGCGATTAGAATGGCAATGTTATCGGGGTTCATTTTTCGACGGGTGGTATCGTGACTCATTAGGAGATTTTATTGTACTGAGTGAATTTAATTAAAATACAAATACGTACAGAATAAACCAAGAATAAAGACCTTCTTCTATAAACGAGCATAGGTATTACACTCATACATACATGTACACTTTACCCACATTTGCACATATGGCATCGAAAGTCCAGAATTTTTCATCGGTTAAGATTCATCGTGTTTGCGTTTCATCTTATACACGTTCGATATGTCATTGATATCGATAACCTTATCGTTTCCCTCCACCATTTAATACCAAACATCCTCCCCGCGACTTATCGCATTTTGCTCACGGATAAGTTGGTTTTTCTATTTAACTTTTTCGACGATAGCAAGGACCGCGGTTGGAGTTGCGATAAAGTACGTATTTTGCGAGGCCGAGCTTACGAGTATCGCGTTGCAACACCGCGAAAGTGTAACGTTACTAATTTATTGGCACTTCTGCGTCGACATAACGCGTTCCACCAGTCCCCCGATTGTAATAACGATACGATATGACATCATTGAAATTTCACGTTTCCCGCTTGAACGTAAAAATCGACGAAACCTCGTCCGACAGTCACGGGAGGAGTAGAATAAGAAAGGAAAAAGAAAAAAGTGAAGAAAAAAAACGAATGATTCAGCGATGAAGTAACAGCTGCTCTCCCGATGTAATTACGATCGATCGTGTTCATAGCGTGTATGAAATATGGGTGTGACATCGGGAGGATTAAGGGTTGGAGGAATTAATAGAAATCCCAATGGCAATCGAATCTGCGACTCGTATTTTCCGTATCTCTCATTGCGATTACATGAAGATACACGCGTTTTTATGCTCGTTAAAATCACCAAGAGGGATCGCAAATCGTTCTATTACTATCGTAGCTTTCTGAAGTTCATCAGAACTTTATCTTTAGGGGTGAGCCATTCGGTTGTCATAAAAATACGCGGTCACGTTGGATGGAAGTAATTTTCCATAGCTCTTTCTGACGTAGGTGGAGTCTGGAGGGTCCATTCCCTCTTCGGTTTATGTTCCCTCTTACTCTTCTCTTTACTTCCCTATGGTTCTTTCTCTTTTTCTCTTGTCTTCTCTTTCTCTGTGTCTCTTTCATCCTCACAGACTTCCTTGGTGTTTCTTCAAGGCGGTTCTCCATCTATGTTTATACACCTTAAGTTTTTGCTCGTTGAAAATTGTCCTTCTCTCCTTTCAACTTTCTTGTCGGTTTCTGCGATTTTTTGGTACTCACTTCTTCGTTATCTCCTTTTCCATTGTGTTGAGCTGAACGTTTTTCCGCCATTACTTTGTGTCTCTTATGGTAAATGGGCATTGTGCAAATGTATGGAACTGTCGATGAAAGTTGCACATTTTCTTGGGGTTTGGGTAAATCTGACTTTATCTTTAAATTTTAAGAAAATTCCACGGTACTGTTAGAAGAGACGAAATTAAAAGGACACAGTAATCGAATATGGCGCGAACTCGGTGAGTGAAACTACCACTGAAAGTTTCAACGTTTTGTGCTATCTTTGAAGGTATTACGAATACAGAGAAAGTTTTTGAAATGAATATTTTATAATTTCTTAGTAACACCAACATCTGCAGAATAGCTTTGGCCGAAGTAAAAGGCGAGATCTGAGAGAATTTAGCCAGCGCAAAGTGCAATTTTGAGAAAGCTAAATAAACAAAAAAAGAACCTTGCAATCTTGTACATACTTTCTCCAGTTCTAGACAATAATTTGTTCTTCAAAGATGTGAAATTTTATGAAAGGGAGGTCTCCTCGAAAACATGTTTGAAAACGGACGGATTTTGAAATTGTTTTAGCTTACATGTTTATCATTTATTTAGGCAAATTGCACCTTATGAGGATTCTTATTGTGATAATAAATAAAATCTCCTGAAAAAAGAATATTATTCAGATCACAAAAGAAAGTATAAATATTATAGAACAAAAGAAGTATAAATATTTGGAGAAATCGTCGAAATCTTTAATATAAAATTGCGTTGCCTTTTTGACCATATTATTTTTTACCTCTTTCTATTGCTACTATTAATCGTTAACTCGTTATCTCCTTCTACAACATTCTTCAACGTGCCACTAAAAATCCACGGAAACGTAAAAACATTATATCCATTGCACAAAATTCCATTCGACTGTGAGAACGAAGAAAGCAAAGTCGAATAAAAAAAGAATTTCGAAAATTTATTATATTTAAAACACTTCCGCGATCCTCCATCGTTGAGATTCAACTCGACGTATATCTTCGAAGTATTTCCGTAACATTTAAGTTCGCTTGTGCGTGGAGAAATTGGAAATTGGAGTCGAACGTTTTAGGACGAGAAGAGCAGTCCGCAAGCAAATTAGAGGCCCTCGGCGAGCCTTTCAGCTTGGAACGCCGCCAATTCGGACTTTTGTTTCTACAGTATGGGAAAGGAATTGAATTCCGTCGAATTACCAGCTTGGGATCGGACCGTAACGAAAGATCGCTAATTTTAATTTCGTGAACCGTCCTCGTCGTCATTTGTTTGCTGCTGTCTTCGCAACATCGTCCCTTCCATTGACGTAGAGATCGAAAAATATCCGATCTACTATTTCTCAAGATTCACTAAAAGTTTGATGAATTTTATTCAAATTTCGAGACTTCTTTGACCTCATTATTCAAAATGGCACTATCTGATGCTTTTGAAACCCCAAAATGACCAGTTTAATACCCGTAACGTCGAAAACGTAGCGCTTTGTGTAATCGGAAAGTTAGTACGCCATTGGGATTAATACATCTCGTGGTTCATATATCAAAGTTTCTGAAATGGTATGCAAACTGCACGAATTATTGTTTCTCCACCACAGAGACCCAAACAGGTATTTAACAGAAAATTCTACGAAGCGATTTATATTCGTTATGTATTATGACTTTGCGAAAGGTGTACTCGAAGAGTTGTACACGAATGGAAGTTAATTAATTTGCTGTAACATTTATTAAACTGCTCGAACAAGATTTTTTGAGCGATAAGAAAAGATTTTACTGAAATTGAGAAGAGTAAAAGAAGATTTTACTAAAATTACATTCGTTTTGAACTTTTGTTTAATTTCTTCATAAATTAAAAAGAGATGTAGCACAATTACTTTTACAAGAAACATAAAAACACGTTATTTAGTAAAGTGATTAGTCCAAAGTAATTTTGCTTTAATTTATTTACAATTAGTATCATTTTAATAATTATAAACTTTAGAGAAAAATTATTATATCTTTTAATTTTGAAAGAATTCATTCTTAGTTTTTGTAATAGCAATAATTGTATTGGTTTCTTTTATTATTAAATGGCTTAGACGTTTGACACTAAAACTAACGACGTTATATCTATTAAAGTTTAGATACATTTAATAACCACTTTAGACAGAGAAATTAAAAGTTGGAAAAGATGATTAATTAAGTAATTTATGTTTTACAAGATAGTAGAGGAATATTTACTTTACGGTTATCCTGTCAAGTTAAACGATATTTAGAAAAATTTGGGATCGGACTTTTGACCAGCTTGGTAGGTTTAGTGTTAACATTGTGTTTTTGTAATCTTAATAATATTCCTTTATGTGTAATTGAGCGAGGCAATGCTGAACGTTCGAACGTGCAAATTTCTTTTAATTTCACTGGAAAAGTTTTACTCTATGTTTCTCTACGGCTCACAGTTAGTCGGCCATGAAAGAGAAATACGGTAGCAAAGAGATTATCGATACTTATTTCCCTCGAGCCCTCGGTTAGGCGAACGAAATGGAGTGTTTCTCTAAATACGAGCTCGCTTTTCACTTCCGATAGACATTGCTGAAAAGCACTTACACTCCGAATGCACGTTTCCTCTTTATTGCCTAAAATGTTGACTATATCAAGTATATCTTCACAGTTTTTTAAACAATCTAAAATCTAGTCATTCAAATGTTGAAAGGTCTAATGATTTGCGGTTTTTTGGAGCAAAAGCAAATTTCCAATGACTAAGGATTTCCTGAAATTATTACGCTTATGATCAGACTGCGGATATTTATGCATTTATGACAAATTAAATGCGGCTAAAATATACAAAAAGGATATAATATAAAAATATATCTAAAATATCCAAAGTATGGTATTTGTTGTAATATTTATTGAGTGCAATGAATCCCTAGATAGGTTTTCCTGTCTCACCTGCATTTGTGAAACTCGAAATTTGCATAAACATCCGCAGTCTACTTATGATAAACTAGTACACAACAAAGTTTCGAACAAAAATAGAACACTTGTTATAAGTATAATAATGGCGATTTTCTAGTAAAAGTAAATTTTCAGGAGCCAAGAATTGTCTAAAATTACTTTTGATAAATTGCCACAAAGTCGTGAAATTGTAAGTAAATATAATACCTTTCTCAAAATTTCTATAATACCTACAATTTTCTAATGAAAACAAATTTTAAGAAACCAAGACTTTTCTGAAATTAGTATCAATGAATTATCATGAATGTCTTAGAATTTCAAGTAAAAATGGAGCATCTCCTAAAAAACACCTATAATTCCTACAACTTTCAAGGAAAAGTTAGTTTTCCGTGGCGAAGAATTTCCAGAAATTAGTTTCAATTAATCGGCCGAGAGTTAAGAAATTTCAAGTAAAAACTGAAATCTACGGTGATTATGTTGAATTCACGGAATGAGAGCACGGAAGAAAGTTTCACTTTATCGGAGTAGAAGATTTTCCTTCTATATCGTAAAAGTTTCTCTTCCACAAACGCTCGCGAGCCCATTTGATTTGAGCCATTACAAAGGTTCTAAGATTTCGGCCAGCGTGTGCAGACGAAGGATCATTATCCTCCGTGGAACTTGAAATTCGTCGAGAGAACGGAAAGACCATCTGGCAAATGTCGCTGGTTCCTTTCACGTTTAAGAAAAAAACCTCCAACGAAAGACCGTGCTTAATTCCAACGAATTTCAAGTTCTAAAAAAAGTCTTCCCCAACTTGAATTTTTTCCCTCTAACGATATCATTCGACGGGATCGAAAGAAGTAGCGTAATTTCGATATTACTTAATTTATTACTGTCTCCCGACGTTTCACTCGAGCGTACTCAAACGTTAGCTGATTTTGCATTCCTTTCGCGGCAGAAACTTTCCTCAAAGCTACGTTCGAGTTTGCAAAGGCAGAACTTCCTCGAAGGAAATAAGAATATCCGAGGAACCAGTCAAGAAGAGAGGTAGGAGATGTATTTACATTTATTACCGTGCAAAAGCGTCGTGAAAGAGAAAAGAAAATCGTATTAGCAATAGAGGAACACCACGGAAAGAATCCTTTAGTTTAATCTTCGTCGAAATCGTCGATTGAGGGATTCCTCGAAGGAAATCTCTCTTTCGCAAAGATTTCTAATGAATTCGTGAAAATATACACGGAATCCCCCAACTGCTGAAACGTGTTTGCCATTTTTTTTCCCTCAATGGAAACTACCTTTATCTTGATCCACGAACTGATACGATACGAGGAATCATGCGGGAAATTTGCATTTCGTCACATTTGTAAAACGGAAAATCCAACGCGATATTTCAACCGGCTTCTATCGGGCGGCTGTGATTGCGGAATTAATCGAGAATGATTTATTACGACAACGTTACCTTACCATTGGTGATTTTTTAAAGATGGATTTCCGAGGACTTAGATGTGAGTTTCTACATTGATATTGACTGAAATCATTCCATATAAACTGAATCAATTTGTAAATTGCTTAATTACTGAAAACAAGGTATTATTCCATAGTGTGTTTCATCGGTTTGTGCCAACCGGTGTTGAAATATTGAACCTATTTTCATAGTATTTACTCCTATTTGAACCTAATATGATACTTTTCAATATTAAAACTCCTAATTTAAACCTGTAACTCCCCCGGGTCGAAATATTGAACCTATTTTCATGATATTTACTCCTATTTGAACCTAATATGATACTTTTCAATACTAAAACTCCTAATTTAAACCTGTAATTCCTTCTCACAATCAGTAAAATGATACTCCCATTTTTGTACTTTCAATTCCTAAATGTTGGGTAGTAAAAGGTTCAAATGAGGTTCAATATTTCGATTTGGGAATGCACTGTGCACATTGAAGTAGATCATTTTAGGTGTTTATCAGTAAATCAAAATCGTATTTTATTTTACGCAAATGTTATTTCATTTTCTAAATGTTGTACTACAATTAATTTTTTACACGGATTTCTGTGGTGACCGGCGCTATTGAATTCAATGAAATTTCACGTAATTTTTAAATTGTAATATTTATGAATTCTCGGATATACTGAACATTCCAATATTGACGTTAAACAGATAAAGGTCTACCGAATATCTATCTATCTGTATCTTTAAAGTTTCTGCTTTAAAAATGTGAATTTAATAGAAAAAGTTTCACTTCAATAAATATGATGAAACTTGCGAAATACCTGTGGCGCTCAACGTGTTAAAAGATGTCTGGTTAAAATTTTGTGGTAAATTTATTTTTTCAAGGTAAAGGAACAATTCTTTCGAGTATATTCCTCATGTGATCGATAAAACGGAGGAGGAAAAAGGTATGCGTGAAAAGCATTTTCCCACTGGCGACGTCGAACTCTCTCGAAAAAAATTCGTTGTTCTCCACGAACGACGCACGCTTTGACGTTAGGAATATGTTTATACTGACGTCAGACAATAATCCGATTGAAAGAGCATCGAATATACGCAAAGCCTCCGGCTATTTCTATATTTCATATCGATTGAGGTTCGATGATGTCACACGTGCTGTATTAGTGTTGTACAATAGAGTCACGAATATCGAGGATTTTTCTCCCTGTGGTATTCTAAATTTATACAATCGTATTTCTGAAGATTTATTTCGGATTTTCTATTTATAGACATTGCAAAAACGACGAGAATTTAGTTGATTTCTTCTTTAAACTGATATTGAATTTATTGATAGTGAAGATTTATGATTTCTGATTTTTGGAACGAAATTTTTTATTTTTAACGAGTAAGAAAATCACGTTAGAGTACTTTCTAGTATTTCTTGCTTAATCTTATGTTATTTGTGGAATATTGAAAACAAGTAATGATATCCCAAAGAATTTCATTCATGAAGTAAACATGTGGAAATACTCCACTTTCGAAATGAAAATTTACGATCTTTTTTTCTAAATAATACGACCACAAGACCATATTATAAAATCTAGTTATTCAAATTACGAAATGCAAATATGTCTTAATTTTTCTCTACCGCAATTTACTTTAAAACTATCTTAATGCAAAGTTATATACTAATTTACATACCACCAATTTCATATTCACCAATATCCTGCTGCAGAACTACTTTCCTAAGAAAATGAATGCCATACGAATTTAACATAAAATCTAAAAACACACGCAATTTTCCGCAAATCTAGTCCAACACCAACAAATATCTATTAGCGATGATTTACATGACAAGAAAAAATGATAATACTCCCACAATGTGGTACCTTGCTGCCAGTGGTGGCAAGAAGTTACCACACGTCGCGTATAAAATGAGGAACGACTTCCGTTACCTTTAAACCTCATCGACACGGAAAAATCTGAGAGACAATAGATTTTTCAATAATCCCGTTACAATTCGTGCAACATCAGTGAACGTGGTAATTCGTTTAAACTTACTCTCACGATGCATACGCCCACTGGCTCTATGGTGTTACCGGATGTATGGTGACATATTACAGTACGTTACAGTTCGCCGTCATGACGTAACTCGTTTCGCTTCGTTGCATTTACAATGGCAGAATTTACGGCGTACAATTAAGCTCGATGATACGGTCGGTCCTTTCGCGTTGGTCCACCTTGGAAAGTTTCTATCGGAAAGGAAAGAAAGGGCAAGAATTCTGGTCAATTTGAGGGAAGAATCACGATGAAAGTCCTTAACTATTGTATGATAATAACTGTCGGTATTTTCAGTTTGGTAACTGGCGAGATGTAATTGTTTTAATGTTCTGTAATTATCAACATTCAACGCGTTCTTTTATCCTCTTGCTAGTAGCATTAGAACGTTTCCATTAGACGCTTTTGTTGAGCGTGAATTTGTTGCGAGTGACGAGTGCTCTGAATAGGGAATATGCATGTATTTTTTTTATATTTTTAATTCACTTTTTACATCGTTATAACATAGTAAAAAATATAAATACTGTTACAAATGCTCAAATTTTTTTTTAAATAATATTTAAAACATTGCTTAAATTTGAACTGTTTGAACGCCGCCATTTTTCGCGGGCTTTGAATGACGTCACAAGACACGTCCAGTGTATGTTTACTATGAGATTAACAGTTACTTTTGGTTATTTTATACAGATTTTTTGTTTTAATAGTTATTCAGACTATGAAAAAAGCTAAAAAACCGTTTTATAGATATTGTCTTGTATCAATGTGCAAGAAGACTATTATAAGTACACCCGATAAAATGTTTTTTCCTGTTCCAAAAGATCCGAAAACGCGAAAACATCTAAATTGATATCTACTCCTCTATCAAATAGTTGTTTTCTTTTTCAAAATTTACGAAAGATCAATTTGATTTGAGTGAATGTTAATAACATTACGTATAATTACTTATATATTATTATAACTGGAGCAGCAGCTTTAATGTCCGAAGATTATTTATAGGTTATGTTTAAGTAACTACTGCTGGGTGTATTTATGAATAAAAACCTATATAATAAATCATGATACATCATGTATTATAACAATCAAAAAAAAAATTAAACTCCTTTGATCTCAGCGGACGTAAAATCTGAATTTGATGCAAAATATGCTGTCATCATGAATGTATCTATTTTTGGTCGATTTTTCCGAATGTGCTTTGACAAAACCGCTTTCAGTCATCGTCCTAGATGATTTAATGCTACCAGAAATTGCACCAGCTAATGGAAAACACAAATAAAAACAATTTTTCTTTGAAACACAATATAAACAACAACGCCGATAAATCCGAAAACGTGGTATGTGACGTCACGTTTCGATGCGACCAATAGTGATGCGTTTTGCAAATTTGAATCCCGCTCGCTTATTTTGCATTTTTTAATTAATATTTTATGCAATTAAAAACAAACTAAATAAGGAAATAATGGTTTAAATACAATGTTAGGACAATATAGATTCGGGGAAAAAAAATCAATTAAATTTCAACCAAATGCATATTCCCTATTGTGGTATTTAATTGGGCGATTTATTTTAATGTGGTATAAGACCATCAATTTTTAAGATATTACTATTTTTGCATTTTTCAGTCTCCGCAAAATTATTTATGAGTTCTGTGCTCCAAATGTTTCGACTGTATTGTGTGTGATAAGAATGTTATCGTTTTTCTTACAGTAAATATTTTAACTTCGTTTTGTTTGTTTTTTATTTATAAACGTTATAATTGTCGTCTTGTATGACAATATTCTATACCGCACTTTTAATTAAGATTTCTCATGAAAAACATTTTCTTTGCTACTTTTCCTCTGTCTTCAGAAGTCATACTGTCTTGCTATGAGAAGTTAAGAAGAAATTATTCTAATATATGAAATGATGAAAAATCTTCATTTCCTTAAAAGTCTACTGCGTTCTCGTCGTTTATATTTTACTAAAAAAAAAGGGGAAAATAATGGTACATATATCCTGTCTCAAAAAGAAGACCCTGTCGAGTTCTAGGAAACGTGCTCAATGGAACGTTTATCCCGGTTATTTTTTTGCGGGACGGCGGTAACGCAACCGTAACCTTACAAATTACACAATGTTTCCCCAACTTGACGTACCGTTTAGCCACGTACGTGGACGAAATTTTTCCAACGATTCGTGGGTGGTTAACTCTCTAATACTCGGAATATCTTTCTTCCTTGTATTCTCTCTAAATTGGATGACAAGGATTATTCCATTCACCTTAGCTATATTTCATTAAATCACGTAGAAAATCCGTGCAAACCGTGAAACTAAGACCGTTTATTTGTCAAATTATTAACGGTACAATATGATAGCACTCAAAAAGCGTTAAATATTATTTACCTTTGTTTTTTAAGTAATAAAAAATTTAGTACTTTAAATTTCCAAACATCTAACAATGCCTGTGGCTAAAAACTTTCTGTAGTTAGCTTTTAGAAATCGAAAAATGAAATTAGTTTATTTATCGAGAACTTTATAATAATATCTACAATTTGATAAACGCACGTATATCTTTATTGTTTATTGAATCATTGATATTGCACTGGAAAATAATAAAAAATGTAGCGTCACAGAAGTACATTAACATCTTTAATACATATTAGTGACTCACAAAAAGGCAGTCGTTTTCGACGTGTAAAGACGTCACCGGCGCAAATGTATTGACACTATCAGGTATGCCATATGGATTGATGACTCACACGACAAAATGTAAAATTTTAAACACTACATTTGTAAGATACATTGCAAAACGTTTACAACGATGAAAAATGAATTTTATCAACGAACACGAACAAAATATATCAGAAACTGCTACGCTTAGGAAAATGGAAAATTGTAATTAACCATATCCTAGATATAATCTCGTGCACCTGTTGGTCATCCTTTTCATTCATGGCGAATACGTTATAACATATTTGTCGTTGAAATATAATGAGTTTCATAACTTCTCCTATTAATTACGACATTCTATATTTGATGGCTTTAACCGTTATCATTTAACTACGTTCCAAACAATCGAAACTACAATATGAAACTTTTCCTAAATATAGCATATATTTAAACTCTACCGGGCTAATTAAAATGTTGAGGTCTGATCCTCTTTGAGGACTAGAGACACGAATATGTCGCCTGAGAAAAAATTTAATTATAGCTTATTGCCGGAAGTATACACGATTAGAGTTAAAAAATTGAAACGCAACCGCTAAAATATAATTACACAAATAAGTAGTAATTTATAATTGATATGTACAGGTATCTCTCTTACAACGCAGTATCTTATAACATGATTTCGCTCTAACACGACAAGAAAATTACGAAAACCTTTGTAGAACACCGTACTTCTATATTCTTCGGATAATATGATTTCCGTTTAAGATATTTAAAAACTAAATTACTTCAAAACAATGTCGGGAAGGTATAATGAACTATAGTGGTTTTCAATAAAAATACGTAAATAAATGATAATTTTCTCATTTATAATGCTATTCCGATTCTATTTTAGAATTTTACTATTCCGCAGTTTACGCATTATTTGCAGCGAGAGTTGCTGTTTCGGAGATATGGAATTTTAAAAAGATATTTGCTTTTATTAAGTTTTCAGAATCTGACTCCGTTTTTTGTACTAGGTCAGGGTCTCGTATAACCCGGTTTCCCACAACACCGAATTTTCTAGGAATCTATCTGCCGTGTGTAGGAGGGTTACCTGTATATTAACCCCTAGATCTACGACTTCTTTTGTGACTTCCCCCACAAAGATTTAGAATTAAATTTCTAAAATAAAAATTTGTCAGTAATTCTAGACATATGGTACAATTTAACGTAATATTAGTATTCTAAAAATAATTTTATCGTGTCGTGTCTCATTTATATTTTCAATTTTAAAGGTTCTACGAAATTAAAAAATTTCCTACTTCATTCACCGCGGCACGAGTGTCACTAGTTATCGTAGGCTGAGGGATTAACAGTCTAACTTCTGATTAAAAGATGCTTCGTGATCGCCGAATAATTAACTACCCCTTAACACTGGATTTACGGAGTTAATTTGGCTCATTTAAAATTTGATTGCTGTACATATAGTATATTGCTTGGTTAATTTTTTAATAATAAATCGTTCATTTAAATTTGTTTCGGAATTAGTTTCTCTGCAAAAAAACTTCAATTTTCTTGTATGAGTCAAATTGGCTCACTTTAGAAAAATAGGTATAATCAACATCCGTAAATCTAGTGTTAATATTTAAAAATGGGTTCCGTAAAAGGTTAAAATCCCCATCCGCGCTAAAAGAAACCGCGTGTTCATTCGTCATTCACCATTCCTCTGCTGTGTATTACCGAACACCTCGTACAATCAGGCCACGATATATTTCGTGGGAGGATTTTATGCGTTTCAGAATGACAGGACCGACGTTAGACTCGGTAAAACGGCAAGCCACATCTGTGAATAGGATAGTGTCAAGGTCTCGTTTGTCAGTGAATCGCTTCACGTCGCGTTACCAATCGTTGAGTATGGTAATGGCAATGGTAATGGCCAAAGCGTGTCCTCCATTGTCGGCTCCTCAAGCCTTTTGAATTTGTCAGATGGCACTGATACGTGGGCACGCGGACACAGCGTGTGCAACGTCGTTTCTTCCTCCACGTCTTCTGATGTTTTGCTCTACGTGAAAAACAAGACATTCCGGATACCGCGAATGCTCCACCGAGGAAAGATTTCGTCGGTTTTTCTTGGAAACTCCGATGACCCAGTGACACCTGAGAGACGCGCTCGACCATCGTAAAGTTCCTTGCTTTTCAGCAACGGATTGGAGGTAAAGGAGAGAGCTTGATGGAGGAGGATGTACGTGAGGTCGTTGAGGAATCGACGGGCTTATCGAGCGACACAGTTTTTGGATACTAGGATGGAAGTAATGTGCGGAAATGTCCTTTGGTCTTGCGACCTGATATTGTCGATCGGGTGGAGATCTCTAATATGAAGAATAGCTTTTCTATTTTTGTGACGAGTAGACGTTTGAAAAAATGTCTAATTTTTATATTTGTTGTAATTGAATTTATTACTATTTTCTTAATTTATCTCTTTCGTTGATTGAAAATTTGTTGGAAAATATTAGGTTGGTTGCAAAAACAATTGCGGTTTCCATTATTAAGAGTTTGAAATATTGACTTGAAGTTAGTTTTCTTGTTACTAAATATCAACATATAGTACCTTTGCAATCGCCCGAGACGATTTGCGTGGATCTTCTTCAACAATGGCCTTTAATTCGTCATTGTCGATCACAGGAGGACGTCCGCGACCCTCTTCGTCTGTAAGCGTTTTGTCGCCTTTACGAAATTTGTGAAACCAATGTTGAGCTGTACGCTCAGTCACAGTTCCTTGGCCAAATGCTTTATTAATACTACGAGCATTTTTTACATCTTTAGGTCCCAAATTGTACTCGTACAATAATATCGCTCGAATTTGCTTCTTTTCCACTCTTACTTTTCTGACCTAATATAGCCACGTGTGAAGAATCAAAAATAAATGATAAACATATATCGAAAGAACCAACTTCATGCTTTCAAATGGTATGCTATATATATATGTAGTTACAAGAAAAATAACTTCAAATCAACATTTAAAACTTTTAATAATGGAAACCGCAATTATTTTTGCACCAACCTAATAGTAGAATTCATTGGTATTATTAATGAACTGCAGTGTACCTCGCAGTAGTATAAGTCTTCTGAAAGTTCCTCCATTATTCAAGTACTTGTCAATAATGGTACAATTTCGAATATATTAGGAAAACATCTATCATCGAGGAACGTAGGAGAAACATTTTGCTCGACGTGCCCGCGTATTTCCACTTGCATAATGTACAAATAATTCCAGCACTTGCGTTACGTACACCATTGATTTTTGATGTCTTTCAAGAGGAAGTCCAGTGGCACGATAAATTTGAATTCGAACGGCTGCTGACTCTTTTGCCAGGTATTGCGTAAGCGTCTGTTCTCAATGAAAGAGCTCGGTGCACTCCGCTTCTTGCGGTGGAATGGACGATAAATATTTTCGAACTTATACGAAAGCGTCGTAATTTTAGTTCGGTCACGACAACTATGCTCAACGATTCGATGTTTTACGTAATCCCTCGAAAATTTGGCTTTTATCCCAATGTGCTGAACGATTCTCGTACTACGGAATAGAAATGCCATGGTCTAATACGTAATTCATAGATTTTGCAGTAGTCGACATTGAATGTTAAGCATCGAATGTTTATCGGGTGGGTTATGAATTTTATAACGAGCGTAATTTTCGGAGAATCTTTCCTTTTATCGTGTAAAATCTTACCACGTGATTCGAGAAGGTTTTTAAATTCTTGTTTGGAATTATGACATCTATTTATGCAACTCTATCTGGGTTGATTTCTTTTTCTCTCTCTATTTCTGTCTCGTTGTTGGTTCTTATCTGGGTGCACACGAAACACGTGTAATGACGCCCACCTTCGAAATAAATAATTCTTCGGGAGAAAGTACGTATCAAATACGTTATGCAAGAACATGCACTTATCGAAAATGCGATTAGTGAAATGTTTAATCGCCGAGTAAAGCACTGCATTTAGAATCAATGATTTAAAAAAATGATAGAGAGCGGCTATTAAGCAGATTTCTTAAGGGAAGTATTGGTATCATTAACCAATTCCATGCCAAATTTTTCTTCGTTTGATTGTTTTTGAAAGAAGTATTTTTTTTTGTTTATTTAGAGTCACATCAACCACTTTTGGGGGTTATTAGCTACTATACTTTTGGTTTTATAGTTTGTTATACAAATTGGTAATTTTTGAAAAGTGTAATAGTTTTTGGATCGTAACAGAGTCCTTTAGGTTTTCTTTTAGAGCTGGTTTGATGCGAGTTGCTGTCTTTTGGTGCTGTATTTCCTACACTCGATGATTATATGATCCACTGTGAGCTGGCTTTCGCATAATTCACAAGTTGATGGTTCTTGAAAGAAGTATTGTGATAGTGTAAAATTAGAAATAATCCACGAAAATTACTGCTTAAAAGTACAACTAAAACTGATTGTTCTCAGAAGCACGTCAAATATCTAAATTGAATGCTAAGAGTTTTAGAAAATAAAGAAATCCCCAATTGGGGATCATGGAAAAGTAGGTAATGGGTTAATTTCACTTTTAATTTGGGATTGAAAAAATGTTTGTTAGATTAAGAATTAATATTAAAGCTTTCAATTCGTTATTATATGTGTGCTGATAATTATGGAAGTGGTCTGAGTACAATACTTAAGACGAGGAACTTATTATTTACTTTGCGTTGCACGAGAGTACTTTACGATATGGAGAGCTATTACAATTACCTCTGCATGTAAGCAAAATGAGGAGCCTATAAATACAGGAACAAAACTTAGATTTTCTAAAGTAATTAAGTCTAACAATAAGAGCCTAAAAACAAAAGGAAAGTAATACCGACTTCAATTATTCTATAGTTAAATTGAAACTTCCCCAGCTCAAATTCAATTACCCAACTTCATAAAATGTCTGTTCCAATTACAAAAGATACCCTTCAATAACGAATACCTCTCACCATCACTCAGAAAGAATTTTCAACATCCGATATCTCTTCTTTACACCTCAATAATTTCATACCCGATGAAACTGCAAACTCCCGCCAAAATCGCCGTTAAGCCCAAAAATATAAAAGCACCAAAATACAAGAGATACGGGGGTTAAAAGATACTCTCACAATCAGGCGAAAATAGCATCACCAGCATTGAAGTTTATGTTTTCAAACGATAATATCGGCTATTCGTTGGTGCCCACAAACTTTTACACCGTACCTATTCACGTAGTTAGCGGACGCGTGTTATTACACCTACTTGAGGGTGCATAGGTAACAATATATTACCTACGTGTGTTTGTATATCGAGCGGCGCCAACGATCGTGTATCCAGATAGCACGATCGAATTGCGAATGGTTAACCTATGTACGATCGTGTAACCAGGTGGTATTTTGCGAAACGATCCGGCATTGCGCACTGCTGACCTGCTGCGTTTTGCGTATTCAAGGCTGCAATGCATATGCCTCGTTGAATTATGAGGTTTCGTCTCAAAACGGACTGTTTCGCTTCTAACTCCGTTTCCTTCTCTGCTCTTCCATTCAAGAGAATTTCGGATATTTATTTGGACATTATTTTAGCTGCTTTTTGTTCGATTTTTACAATCAGTTTGTGGTAGTTTTATTTTGTTTGTGTTTTTTGCTTGATTTTTGCAATCAGTTTGCGACAATCTTATTTTATTTGTGCTTTTGTTTGATTTTGAAAATCATCTTCTAGTAGTTCAAGTTTTTTTCGTCGTTACGTTCGATTTTTGTTATCAGCTTGTAGTACTTTCATTTTGTTTGGGATTTTGTAATCAGCTTTTAGCGGTTCAACTTTATTTGTGGTTTATTTTGATTTCTGTAATCAGCTTGTAGTATTTGCATTTTATTTGTGTTTTAGTTGGATTTTTGTAATCATTTTCTGGCAGTTTCACTATATTTGTATTCTTGTTTTATTTCTTCATTTCTTTCGTGGTAGTTTTATTCTACTTCCGTTTTTATTTCACTTGAGTTTTTGTCATTATTGATTATGAATTCTATTCCTATGGGCTATCGTTTGTGTCATTTTACTTTTTAATGTCATATTTATCCATTCTTTTGCGACACTTTCTTGCTCTTTTTTTTATCTAAAATGTTGAGTCTCGTCGATTCGTTATTAATTTCATTATATGTGATCGTATACGCCCATTTGTATTTCTACCCTCAAACCTGAAATATTTTTCTCCTTTTCTGAGAAGTGTACTTAAACTACGTTTTTGCTGAGCAGCACTCTTAAAAGAGTAGACGTGATTTGCTTTTCACTACCGCAATCCATTTGCCCGAAGACATCCCAATTTTGGGATGCACGGTTTAGCAAACCTTAAAAGTGCGCCGTTTCATTTATCAGGTATTGGCAGATTTACAGATATTTCGGTAGAATAGAAAAGTTACGACGTCGTAGACGTCGCAACGAAACGATTCTAGACGGCCATCAGGAGCGTTGGTGTTTGCGACGTAGCTTTTAAGGAGATTCGCATAAAAGTTCACAAATAGAAGAGAGCTTCGTGCGTAAAATGGCTCGATATATTTTCGGACGTGGCGTTGGGCAGCTGTTACTACGGCGCCTTACGTACAAAAAACAAAAATGCTGCACCTTTAAATTTATTATGGTTTCTCATGAAAAAGATCTGCTCTATCGCCTCCTACTATTAGAATGTCTCTCGGACGTCTGGTTAAGATACATACGAAAAGATCCACAAATGGGCCATTTTGATTGCCGTTTTCTCTTTGAACTCTGCTTAAATATGTTTGCACATTTACAATATTAAAATAATATTCAACGTTATATTCGGGAGGGTTTTTAGAATCAATTTATTCAAAAATCTAGACCAGGAGAAATTCTAACGGTAAAAGACGATAGAGCAGACATCTTTCTGCTATAGTTTGTTTTACAAGTATATTTATTTTATATTTCGAATATTATATATTATAATTATACTTTGAAGTAGTTTACTTTAATAGTAATTTTATGAGTTCCATTGTTATTATTAAGTGTACAAATTAATTCTCGGCCTTTTTTTACTAACTTTGACATTTATTTATAACAATGTTGATATAAATTCAATATTAAACTTAATCTTCTTCATTTTCTATACGTTTTTGCCATCTCTCAGGTAATTGTCGGATTCCAGATCGGAAAAATGATAGTGGTTCATATCAATGAAATCATTGAGACATTTATAGACCTGTTCAACTTACTCGAATTGAGAATCAGTTAGGTGGTGTTGTAGGGATCGAAATAGGTGGTTATTTGAAGGGGTTAAGTCTGGAGAATGTTCGAAACTGTTGAAATCAGTTCTTTCGCCTCTGTAGCGTTTCTTTTTTTTTAGTTGAAACGCGAAAAGAAGACAGTGCCTTAAATGTTGCTTATCGAACGAAATCGCTTCTACACATGATTTTTCACGTTATGTATGGAGTAGAGTCATGCGATATCTTATTTTAAAGCTAACAAATGGCGCTTTAGAATGACTATTCAATTTTGGAAAAATTCTAATCTGAATAGGTTTTGTAGTCGATGAAATCTGGGGGCCGAGAATTAATTTGTACACCTAATACATGCAGCTGGCTTTAAAAATAAATTTTCTGTTTATGAATTACTTTTTAACAATAAGGCCACAGTAAAAAAGAATTACATTTGTAACATTTTATTAAATAAATAAACAATATCGTTAAATTCCATTTAAAAATTTAACATTAATTCTATGAGCAATGAGAGCAATTATTTCCACTTGACTGGCGAAGAAGTACAACGACCGTGCGGCGTGTTGTCAAAACATACCTGACGGAGCTCGGGGACCGTAACCTACAGGTATCCATTCCGCAAAACTTAACAATAAGCCATTTCGATGCTCGCCTCGCCTCGCTATCAGTTCCCCCGTGACCGTCAACGAGTAATCATCAGTGCGCCGTAATCGGATTCAACTATTTTCACCTATCAGTGCGTGTACAACACTTTCGAAGATGAGATTCAGGATCACCAAGTACCTTTCTTTTTGCGGGTTACTTGGTAATTCACCCTGATAGTGGTATCAACCCTTAGTCATCGTACGTCTACTCTCAGTTACCGAAGCATTTTTACTGTTGTCATTGTATGTCTACTCTCAGCCATCCAAGCAAAGAATCACTACATTTTTGAGGTATATATAATTTTTACTAAGATTTTAACCCCACTGTGGTCCGAATTATTTTGTTATTTTTATAGTGAACTAAATGAAATTTATTTCCCATTATTTTCTATCGTTGGCCATTAATTTTTATTTATTGATAGCAATAACTATAGGTTCTGACGAATATTTATATCCTATAAGATTTTAACCCTTTGGGGTTCGAATTATTTTATTAATTTTATAGTGAGCTAAATGAAATTATTTTCCCAATAATTCTATCGTTTGTCACTAATTGTTATTTATCGATAGCTATAACTATATGTTCTGACGAATATTTATATCCTATAAGATTTTAACCCTTTGTGGTCCGAATTATTTTGTTAATTTTATAGTGAGCTAAATGAAATTAATTTCCCAATATTTTCTATCGTTGGTCATTAATTGTTATTTATTGATAGCTACAACTATATGTTCTGACGAATATTTATATTCCATTACATAATCAATTTGAAATTAGAAAGTCGATATGAAATCGTAAGAAAATAAAGTGAAGTGAAAATCTATGTGGAGTTCAACTCGACACAGAACTGCAAAGGGTTGATAGTTTTGTTTGAAGTGTGACTACACATTTTGTTCTTAATAGACCACGATCACGAAGGGTTAATACTAGAACTACCTACTATTAATTCAGTATATTTAAACATACTAGATAAAGACTTTAGAAGAAAAAGAATAAAATGCGTAAGAAATAAAATTCTTCCAATATCTCAAGGTTTACAAGGTAGATATAGACAATTAAACAGAATATAGCCTTTAAAATTTCAGAAACATATTTAAAGAATTCTGTACAACTCATGTGAACCCACCTTGTTATATCTAGTGTTAAATATCGTAACCCGTAAGGAAGAACGATAAAACGAAAAATAAAAAGTAAATTTTTACTTAATCAAATTAAGGCTGGTCGTCAGGCGCACCCAAAAAAAAATTTTAACGTAAAAGATTAGGAAAATCGGTGATACTTCTTTTCCTGTGTGACAGTTCTGATAATAAATCGATTATCTGAGATTAGTAATGCTAAAAAAAAAATCATTATCTATTTTCATTGGCAGTCGTACGTTATACATACGAGACGCATGTTATCCCTTTTGTTAACTTGACTTGCAAAAGGTTCTCGCAAAGAGATAGTCAGCAAAACGACTACAACCTTGTAGCGAACCCGACATCCTAAAGAGATGGAGAAGCTTTTCTGAACAAAGGTCTAACTAAGCGAAAAATTGATCGAGCAATAAAAACTTGCCGTAAAACGGTCACGTAGAAATTTGCCGAACGTTCCAAAGGGCTTTGCGCGTTTATAAGGGCGTGCCTTATTTATAGTCTGCAAAGACGTACACAACTTAGTACACGTTCGCTATTCACGGACAAATTAGCTAAAGTTTGTAATGAAAAGTGGAAGAAGAAACGTGTACAAAATAGAATATTTCTTCCATTGCCTTAACAAATTCTATTTCGCAAAATGATCACCTTTTCAATCTTAAGTTCATTCTAATTCTATACGATCGGAATTTTTACCATATTGGAAGATTTAATTCTCAATAATATACTAATTGTAAGTCATATTGAATTAATTTTATTAAAGAGAAAACACGTTTATTTAACAATAAAGTAACCCCTTGCCTACGATTTGTCTTCCGTCTGCCCCCACCCCCTATAATTCAGAATTTAATTGCCGAAATAGAAATTCATCAGCGATTTTTGATATTTCGTACAATTTAACGTAATATTAATATATAGAAATAATATTATCGCGTCCTGCTTCATCAACATTTACAACTCGATAGGTTTTGTAACATTTAAAAATTTCCTACCCCATTCATCTCATCACGAGTGTCACTCGTCATCGTGAGGCAAGGGGTTAATTTCTCTATTAACCCTCCATGACCCCCTGTGACTTAAAGGTAAAGCAAGACACATCTGACCTTCTATTCTTTAAAGTCGAATTTTTAACTTTGCCAAACATAATTTAGCTCATGAAAATCATGACATACTTTACAATATAATGTTTAAAAATCAAGTGTAGACCATAATTTAAAATTATATATTCATAATTTTTTAATTGTGCTATCGTGAGACTGATATTCAGATTCCATAAACGATTCGGACTATAGAGGGTTAATTTATCAAAAACAATATCAGTCGAAGTTATATGCTGGTGAAAAACAGATAATTATAGACGCGTATCTTACCATTCAATCACAAGAAATTAACTAACTTCAAGCAAGAAACAAATAAAAGTTCTCAGTGTATCGTTTTGCAGAAACATTTAATGTTTAAACTAAAATCGTTTAAGAATGTCTCCAAATAAAATGACCCTTTTTTCTACCCTGTTCGAACAACCCGATGAATCCAACTCTTGGAGACATCTCAGAGATGGAGAACGCTCGTCCGCAGGAAATCGAATTCCCTAACGTTAGCATCCGGTAACAGTTTACCGGTCATCGAGGAGAAGGAGGAGATTGGAGACGTGGAAATGATGCGGTGCCCCACTTGGCTACCCGCAACTTCGGAAATTACGCTCCCCGTTTTCGTCCCTACATCGAATACTCTCCCGCACGTAAACGATTTGCCATCGTGAGAAACAGCCTGTGATAACGAAAAGACTTTTCACATTACGAAAGATTATTTAGAAATGATTTTTTAAACGTATCGTTATCTTGGTCGGTAGTTATTGCATCGATCAAGTAGTGATATTCTGTTGCTTCTTGCACTTTGAATAGTTAGAATTGCTCTCAGTGAAAAGCCTCTTAAGGGAGAACTTTTAACGATGTAACTTTTTCGTCATATTTTACATTCTACTGGGGCTTTGGGAAATTGTTTGTTAAGTTCTTCGAAGATGTAGCTGATGAAATATTTATACTTTTTTTTTAACCTTGCTGTTCCTCTTACGTCTATAATACCCGAAATGGGGATTATATTTTAAAAGATACTACGTTTCTAAGTAGTAGTTTTTAATATTTAATATATTTAACATTTATGTCTACCTGTTTTTATATTTTATGTTTCTTAACACTAGAACTACCGGCGTTAAATCTATTATGTATCAACACATTAAATAAATATTATGCAAAACGAGGAATCGAAAAGCGGAAAAGGTGATTAATTTAGTAATTTATATTTTATAAGATGGATTTATAATATCTACTCTATGGCTCTCCTATGAACTTGAAAAGATGTTAGAAAAATGAGGAACAAGTTATTTTGATTACCTTGGTAGTTCTAGTGTTAAAATGTGAACCTTTTGTTCACTGGTCACTACGACTGGAATGACTGCGAATGTGAGATATAAATGGGGAGAACAACAGAGTTAAATGTATTATAGTTAACTGAATATTTCAGTTTTTATGCATATTGCATGGAGATATTGACAAAGAAAGTTCCGACAACAACCTTATTTTAGAATTGCTAATTGCACATAAGAAATATTTCTAACGTTAGTTTTCGTTACAAATTACCTTCAAGAAAGTTCCACAGAAGCCACGTGGCGTTTAAAATGTCATACTGTATCTTCAAAGCAATATCGCAGAGTATATTTTTTGTACAAACTACTTGTTAACTTATCTGTAATTTTTCACGTTTACTAACGGTACGCTATATCATTTATTTCCACGGAGGAGAAACAGTTTTCGTTACAGTGGGTTATGTAATTCAAAAACCCGTGAGGGAGCATTAATCAAAATTAGTCTTCGCGGTACGTTGTAAAAAGCGTGACGTTGACTTTTTTCGAATTTCATTCGAAACGGCAGTTTTACTGGAACGTTACACGATATCCTTCTACCGTTGTTAAAGTACACGACGCAGGAGACGACAATGAAAAATACTAACGATAAATTACAGTACAAGTTGGCCCTCAACATCCCTGTCGTCCTCATTATCACCATGCCGGATGATATTTTATAAGCTCCAGCTCTCATAAAATCCAAGAAGCGGTATTTGCGTAGGACAATAATATTTTCGAAGCCGTTGACACGAGCTAGCTTGTAAAAAATTACCACTCGACTGACACGGTCCCGTGAATTATCGCCGACAGTGATAAAACACTTGCGACTGTTACATTAATTATTTCTGCAGTTTGACGATATCTCATCGTCACGGCGTTCCCGATAAAATATCGTTCTCGTAAATACACAAAAGAGAAGTAAAACCACACGAAACTCCACTTTTTCGGTGAAATCAAAACGAAACTTTATACAAGATAATAATCCAAGATAAAACTAATAAAAGCTTATCCATCAGAAATCTTACTAGAACACATATCGATTCCCGCAAATGTTCTGTAAACTTCGCAAACATCACCCCTTCTATTCTCCACGTTAGCCGAGAAAACGTCACATTTCCTCCCCTAACTTTCCCTCATAATCGGAAATAATTTCTCGGTCTCGTTTTCCTGCTCGAATGACCAACTCCCTGCAGGCGACACCAAAAATAACATTTCACCCAGAAACCGGTAATTACAGTTGTGGCCATTAGGTTGATGAGCTCAGAAAGTGAACTTAGAACAGAACACAGTAGACATTTAATCGGTTTTCCTATTACTTAACGATCGCGTTACGCACGATCGCGCTCTCGAGACGAAGAAAACAATCTGTTCTTCCATCGAACCAGTTCGATATCGAATGTGCTAGAAGAGAGAACGAGAGAGGTATAAAGAAGATATAAAAGAGATAGAATGATCTAACGATAGGAAGAGTAAGCGAGAGAGAAGGGAGAGGAAGGAGAGATAGAAAGTCGCTAGATGTTTTGAGGGTGCTCTCGAGGATAAATGAGGAATCGTATCGTAGCACGCACATCGTGACTTCCTTTTCACTTAATACTCGCCGCCGTGCAGAGAACGAATTCGCGTGATAGCTCCGCCTCTCCTTTCGTAGTATACCTGCCTACTTCGACCCTGTTCCTCCGACTCGGTGAACAGGACGCGAGTCGGGTGGTGGTGTCTTCACGGCCGCAATGGCAGTCGGTCGTCAGGCTCGTTACCAGATTAATCGCGAGACCAAAAGGAAACTCTTCTGCGTTTGCACCTGCAGCTGCACCACCGCATCCAGTCCTGAGAACGACGAAAGGACTTACTGTTTTCGTAAGTTTCGAACTCACGAAAAAGTATCCGTGTCAGCTTGATGTTTTCTGTGTGCACTTTTATGTTTTAACCGTGCCTTTTGGACGGATGTCATTCTTTTTTATTAATATTATTTTCACGTTTTTTGGAGATTCTTTCGTAAAGTGTTTTGATATTATAAATAATGTGTTCTTTTGAATGCGGATTTCTAGTTGAGGATAGATGTGCGTATGTCGGGTGAGTGATTTCCCCTGGGGTGATGATAGAGGGGTTTAAACGGAGCTGTTAATTTAGTGCTTAAAGCACCATCAACGATGTTGACTTCGATATGTGCGTTAAATGGAGTCACTTAGATTTGAGTTAGTATAGATTCGAAAATTTACAATATTGATAACGTCAAGTTAGAATAATTATTCGGTTGACGGTTCGTCGTTGATATTGCTAGTGGTATGTGTATTTAGACTAATTATTCTTGGGATTAGGAACTACTGGTGTCTCTATAAAATTACATGGTATTTTTTTTCTTGAGAAAAAAAATGTTTCTTACATGGAATACTTCTGGTTTATTTTTATTATACATTTACCGCATATGACACACATATTTTCTATATTGTTCATCGGATGTTGCGTTCACCATGTTTGTCTCCCAAAATCATCTCTTTATCGTGTGATAATATAATACAATACTAAATTGCTCATTTTGATTACATCTAGAAAGACCGATGAATTTTTTGCAATAAGAAATATAATAAATAGGTAGAACTCTGTCTGCTTTTCATCCCATTATCTTCACATCGCCGGTTTTCTAGAATAACGACACATTTCGAAAATGCCAGTTCTACAGTAGGTCCTTTTTAGTTTTTTATTTTTATCATCCTTTGATATTTATAAACGAATAAAATATGTATTATATACTCATATTATGAGTTTTATTCATAATGGAATAAAGATTACGTAGATTCTGTAATTAACTCGATAACGACACAAAACCAAATTTGTCGTTGTTCTTGAAAACCGGCGACATTAAGCTTTTGACTTTCTACGTCCAATTAGCCACAGCTTCCCGGTGAAAATAATATTTTTCCTGACAAATTCTTAATTTCTCCATTTGGCAGTGATCTTGTACCCTTACATAAATATTCCTCAGTATCTATAATTGTTCCTATTATCAATAGAAATGAGTAATCAACAGTAAAATATTTTCCTAAATTATTTTTGCTTATTAGGTGAAAAATTCAGGAAATAATTTGGAGCGCAAAAGGTTAATGCGGTACCATGTCACCGATCTTAAATTAAATCTTGAGACAGGCATAGTTAATTTGTGAATTAGCTTTGGGTACATTTATCGTATGTGTTCAAAGAGCAGCTTTGGCTCGTATGCCGGATTTATTGTTCGTCAGACTGCACCTGCATCGCGACGGGTCTCGGGTGCAGCCTCCTTTTGCTGCAGCTGTTCAGCGGGGAGGTTGTTCTAAAGTTTCTGCATCAGACTTCCGGGAACGTTGAAACAACTGCAGCTACTCGTTCGATGTTGTTGCAACATTTGTCGTGGTTTAATATTGGCCAAACGATCTTGAGTTACTATAACAAAAGCAAAAACTAAAAAAAAAAAACCTAGTCCCACGCTCAGTAAACTGGATCCATAGGCAAAACAGTCGCTAATAACCTGTGATGTTGATGCGACTTTAAACTAATTAGGAAAAAAAAAAAGCAAAAACTTGAGTTTTTGAATTACATTTGTCTCCTTTGATCCCGCTGATCATTTTGAAAATGAAATGAAATGTTCACCATTTTTCTCATGATAGAATACACGAACTGAAGCTTTGATCCGAAGTTTCTTCTTTAGTTGCTAGAAGTTCAATTTTTATATGCGATAAAATTAATAAATCATTCGCGAAAAAATATTGCAAATTCAAGATACATTTAACATCCGCTTTATCGGAAATATCGCAGGAATTTTTCTGAAATTTGATATCCACGTTTACCGAGGATATTTTGAACAATTCTCTCCGGTACGATGGAATGATTAATTGCACGGTATTCGTAGAATTTAAATTACGAATTTACTGTCAGTCAATTCATTGTAGAATAATATACACACGAAACATATAAAGTTCAGTAAATAACTTTCTATATCCTCAATATAAATTTGAACAACGAAAAAGATTATTGCTTATACTGCTGCTATAAAGTGTAACTTTCGCCATTGAGAATTACTCATACATTGCAACATCCGTCGTTTTGGACGTTTCGCTCAACTACAACATGCTTCTTTTATCATTCGCGATAGTAGCACGATAAGGAAGAATTTGGTAACGCGATAGAAGATAGTCGAGGTGGCAAAAATCCCAAGCAAACGGACCCGGTGATCTTCCAACAGACCACCGGTGTTAACGCGATTGTCGATGGTTCGTTAAAGAGCAAATGTAAGACGAACTAATCCAACACATTGCCTCGTATTCCGTTTCGTTATCAGTCATGATAAACGAATGATGGCCGCCCGCAAAACGAGTGCAACCGTTCGTCAATGCCGGATCACTTTTCATAATACGGGAGAAGAAAATATGGGTCGCGATAGATCCTCTGAAAGGAAAAATATGGTCGCCGGAAAAATAGAGGTATTATCTGGAGGGTATCGTTTGCAAAATAAATCTGAATACTTTTTCTTCGACATTCGTCATATTTGTTACCATTTTGTACTGTGGCATCAAATAATTGATAATATATAAAGCGCCGGCAATTCAAATGTTAATGAAAGGCGATTTTGTTAACCCTTATACGCAGTGACACAGTCCGCACTAATTATAACAATATTAATATCACATTGATCGCATAGTCTCTCGTTAATACGTTCAGCACCACTGATATTTCGATCATTTTATTACTTTTACTCAAGTGATACTTTCGCTTTCAAAATCCCATCTTTGTGTAACAGAAACTTTAAAGATACAAATAGATATACATTCAGTAGGATTTTATCTTTTGGACGCTAGCATTTAAGTACTGAATGTGTTAGAAAATTCGTAATAATTGCAATTGAAAAATCATATGAGATTTTAACGATTTCAATAGGGCCGGTCACCGATATTGCCATCGCAGTCAACGTGTTAACGAAGGTCGATTTTATTACCCCTTATACACAGTTTATATTAGTCATATGAATATTAATATGTCATTGATCATATAGTCTCTGCTAACAAGGAAGGTATTCGAAGTGCAACTCACGGATTCGAATAAAATTTTGTGGGTTTGTAGAGTGATCCAAGACAAGAAAAATGGTATACTCCATTCGTGCCCAATCGCCCTTTAAGGGCATGAAATTTAACCTCAAAGTGAAATCGACACTTGCACTTCCTCGCTTATATCTCCTAAAGTACAAAAGATAGAAAAAAATGTTTTAGGTAAAAGTTTAACGGTAAAAGGAGCGCTATAAATTTGCATTAACAAATTTTAAAAAACAACTTTCCTTCTTGGAAAAAAAATTTTTTTTTGCGTTATATTAAACAATTTTGAAATCTTTTTGGTAATGAAAAATGTGGCATTTTTTATTCTGAATTCAACCATAACAATATTTTTATTATACACCGCTAGGGTTACACAGATACACGACAAAACGTACTCCCTAGCGCGCGGAACCGCGCAATAGCGCGCTAACACGTATAAAGTTACATATTAAGAATGTTCATTTTCGTCGTAGGACATGCCTATGTGACGAAGATGGATGTGGTAACATAAAAATCGCAAATTATGAAATATTACGTAAAGATTAATGACTTATAATACAGATCGTACTATATCCCATATATACATACATAAATATTTTTTAAACGCTTATTTAACATTTTACTACATTGTAAGCACACGCGAATACATGTACCTACTTCACTCGACATAGTTTCGTAAAGTGAAAAAGACGAAATACTATCTTCATTAAAAAAGTGATCTACAAACAGATACTTTTTACACCAAGCCCATCTTATAATAGCAGGCTTACCACATAATTCACAACGTGGCAGTTTATCTGCTTCAGGAAATTTAAAATAGAAATCTACCGGATTTTCAAACTGTTGTTGTAATCTTTCCTCTAGGTGCCCACTTTTATACCAAGAGTTCTTAAATATAATAATTCGCGGACTCTCGGAGATGAAAACTGATTCGATGTGAGAGATTGCAGTTTGATGATATTATTTCGTAGATGCAAATTTGTAAAAAGATTATATGGTAAAACTCAATTGGAACAAGTTCTCACAAAATTTTTTCATACCCAAAAATAAAAAAAAAGCTACGATTAACGGTGATAAGCCTGCTATTATAAGATGTGCTTGGTGCAAAAAGTGCCTATGCGTATATCATCGTTTTAACCATTTCACTACTGTGAGCGCCTATAGGCGCTTAGAAATTTTGCGCTAGTGATACCCAGGAGCGCCTATAGGCGCTTGACGCTGGCTGGCTCTCTGATACTGAAGGCGCTTAAAGGTGCTCATTGTAATTTGGCTTTCTGACACGAAGAGTACTTTTAAATTTGTCATATTTGTAATTTGTCACATTTAAAAAATGTTTATTTGTGTATATATGCGATGTAGTACGATTTATATCATAAGTCATTAATCTTTATGTAATATTTCATAATTTGCGATTTTTATGTTACCACACCCATCTTCGTCACATAGTTATGTCCTGCAACGAAAATGAGCATTCTTAATATGTAACTTTATATGTTGTTAGCGCACTATTGCGCGGTACCACGCGCTAGGGAGTACGTTTTGTCGTGTATCTCTGTAACCCTAGCAGTGTATAATAAAAATATTGTTATGGTTGAATTCAGAATAAAAAGTGCCACATTTTTCATTACCAAAAAGATTTCAAAATTGTTTAAAATAACGCAAAAAAAAATTTTTTTTCCAAGAAGTAAAGTTGTTTTTAAAAATTTGTTAATGCTAATTTATAGCACTCCTTTTACCATTAAACTTTTACCTAAAACATTTTCTTCTATCTTTTGTTCTTTAGGAGATATAAGCGAGGAAGTGCAAGTGTCGATTTCACTTTGAGGTTAAATTTCATGCCCTTAAAGGGCGATTGGGCACGAATGGAGTATACCATTTTTCTTGTCTTGGATCACTCTACAAACCCACAAAATTTTATTCGAATCCGTGAGTTGCACTTCGAATACCTTCCTTGTAAGTGTTAATTTGATTAATTAACTTTAATTTACTTTTATCTGATTCATATAATATAGCAAAAACTATGTTAACACTAGAACTACCATACCAGTCAAAATGACTGGTACACAATTTTTTCAGAAAATTCTCCAAGTTTACATAAGACTCATAGAATAAATATTCTACGTCTATATCAATAAACATAAATCACCCAATCGATCAAAATTTCCGCCGCTTTACTCCCCCTTTTTCAAGGTACTTATTTCATTTATTAAAATATGATAGATTTGAGGCCGGTAGTTCTAGTGTTAAGACTTATAAGGAAATTCAAATTAGACAAATGTTAGTTAAACTGATCCACTGTCTCGGAAATCAAAATTAAGACCTCGTTTAATTAACTTAAATATTAAATAATTTATAATTAAACATCTAATAAATCAGTATTAATCACTGACATAATCTACCTTTGATTTCTCATAAATCACATAACTTAACTCAATATTAATAGCATAAAAATAATGTAATCCTGTCGTGACCCACCGATATTTTTAATTTAATAATTTTTGGAAAACTTGAATATATTTTATTTCATTCGTCATACGTTATTATACGGCAAGACATTAATTGCATCGTATTTCGTAGGATCTCAAAAAATTATGAATCACCGTTTCAATATTTATGACAACGTTTTGCAATAAGGCAATTCAGCAATTGTACGTACAATAAGATAGTCTGTTTGTGTTTCACAATAATAAAGAACGTCGTTCATGTTATTTATGCGTTGCGCTTAAAAAGTAAGGTAAATATTGAACGTGAAAAATTGACGGACCATGCAAACCGAATGGAATCTGTCGAACTGCAGGACGTATTTAATCGTTGCACGATTCACTGAGTGAAATCGATAAATTAAAAGTCCTGCGTATCGGTTGAATTAATCTAAAGGTGCGCGTTTTATCGGCCTGGTACGATTCCCGCCAGTTTCATGACGTTTTTCTGCACGATTGCCAGAGAGGAAAAGCACGAATACTTTAATCCATCTTTCCCGTACCATTCGGCAATGCATTAATCTGTATCCTGGTTTTCTTGTTTGATTTTTCAGGTACGCGGAACGCAGTCAAGCTGGCTGCCTCCGCCGGTAACCCCTCCGCTGCCGTCGCCGCCTCCGCGCATCCTCCTGTGCTTTGGAGCTCGCGCAGGAAGCCGGGTAAGTGTAAACATTAGTTTTCGTTAACGTTTTACTTGAACATAATATCTTGGAATACTTGACAATGCACAACTTATGTTTATGATATGCGTGCCGTGCGCAATTTTGTGCGATATGTAACGTAAGCGAAGAAATACTGTTCTTGAAATACTGTACTTGTATTTTCCTGAGGAAGGAGATAGTGGTTACTAGAGTGAGTAACTGCAATGTCTGAATTGACAAATAGTGTTCTTTGTATTGTGGAAGTAGTAGCTCTTGAAATAAGAAACTTGCATTTCTGTAGGGCGGTATATGTAGTTTTTTTTTTGTTATGTGAGACGAGGAAGGAACACTATTTTTGTAGGGTAGTTTTTGAAGTGGAACCTTGCGTTTTCTGAGAGATAGAGATAGTAATTACTAAAGTGAGCAACTGAAGTGTTTGAAGTGACAAATAGGGCTCTTTTTTTTGGTAAAAAAGTAGCTTTTGAAATCAGAAACTTGCATTTCTGTAGAGCAATATAGTTTTTTTTCTTGTTATGTGAGACGAGGAAGGAACACTATTTTTGTAGGGTAGTTTTTGAAGTGGAACCTTGCGTTTTCTGAGAGATAGAGATAGTAATTACTAAAGTGAGCAACTGAAGTGTTTGAAGTTACAAATGGGGCTCTTTTTTTTGGTAAAAAAGTAGATTTTGAAATCAGAAACTTGCATTTCTGTAGAGCAATATAGTTTTTTTTTTGTTATGTGAGACGAGGAAGGAACACTATTTTTGTAGGGTAGTTTTTGAAGTGGAACCTTGCGTTTTCTGAGAGAAAGCGATAGTAATTACTAAAGTGAGCAACTGAAGTGTTTGAAGTGACAAATAGGGCTTTTTTTGGTAAGGAAGTAGCTGTTGAAATTTGTATTTTTGTAGGACGGTATAGGTTTTTTTTTTGTTATGTGAGAAAAAGAGGGAACACAGTTTTTGAAGTGAAACCTTGCGTTTTCGGGGGGAAGGAAATAGTAGTTACTGAAGCCAGTAATTTAAGTGATAGGGCTTTTTGTGTTGGCAAAGAAGTAGTTGTTGAAATAAGGAATTTACGTTTTCGTAAAACAGAATAGTTTTTAGTATTATGTATGAAGGCAAAGAAACGCGGCTCTTGAAGTACGAAATTTGTTCTTTCTTTAGGAAAAAAATAGTGGTTGCCGAAGTAAGAAGCTTGTAGCTCTGAAGTAAAATATACTTATTTTTATACTTCGAAAAGTAGTTCTCAAAATAAGAAAAAAATTCATGCCAAAAAAAGTAGTATCACGACATGGTGATAATTCCGAAAAAAAAAATTTGTACAAAAATTACGGTTTTCAATAATGTAGAAGCACTGTAAGTAATCGTCAGAATTGTAAAAGAAGTAAATTTTTACGACGATTATTAGCGAATCGCAAGTTGTCCAGATCGTGGAAATTTTCAAAGCATATTCAGAAATCGATATTTAAATATATTCCGCTAAACGATTCTGTCAGCTATGTAAATTTCATTATTAATCCATTCTCGATTGAAGTCATCGATGAACGTCATTATCCGCTGAAGTTAACTCTAAAACTGAAGTCATGTACCTGATAGGAAGTATGCGTAATCTTTCATTTTGTCACGATGACCATACAAGTAATTACAGTTAATTCGTTCTTCGTTCAAGATTTGACTTTCAAATTCGTACTATCCCCCAACCTATACTTCTCGCGTATTCAATATTGACAATACCTTCTTCCAATCTCGCAAAGTAATCTTCCTGACAATACCAAAATATATTCTGCAACTGAAGAATACTCTTGAAACAATTAGAAATCTTCACAGTAATATCAAAATAACTATTAGAGGGACTAGAAAGTAATGTCGTTCTTCCAGATATTTTGCTCAAAAACAAATTGGTTTTTATCGATCTAACATTAAAAAATTGCACACTATATGACAAAAGGTTAATGATAACGGGAGTGATTACATTATTTATAAAAAATAAAAACTGCTTGTAAATCAATATATTTGAAATTAATGTAAAAAAGCGACATTTCTTTCCGGTCTTCTATAGATCTTAACTATCAAAGTAGAAACAACATTCTTCATTAATCTCGGTAGTTAACTTTGGCATATATACAGGTAACACGATAGGAAAGGTATCAAAACATCCTGTTATTAAATTCATAAAATTCAGGGAAAACATCAAAGCCGCAATTTAATAAATTGTACTCGATGACCTTCCGCCTACGGGTGTCGAAGAAGTGGTTCGAAGGGCACGCACGTTCTGCTTGATCTTTGGATTGACCGCCGCCCCTTCATCTTTCTCGTATGTACATATGTGCCCTGCGTACATAACATATGTACATAAATATATATATATATATATGTATGTACGTCTGTCAGTAGTGCGAGCATGCAATTGGCCCGGGGGTCAATTTCTCCGCGACCGGCTAATTCGATACGAGTCGAGCACGTTTGACCCCCATTTATTGACCTCGGCCAATGCAAAATCTCTCCTAAAATCGTTCGTAACTGGGACACGCGAAACGCTGCGGATTTTCATAGATCGTTATGCATTCGTTCGTCGTTGCAATAATGATACAATCGTAGGTAATAACTGGTTTACTAGAAAAGCCGAATGCAATTTGTTGCGCGATATCATCAGCGATACGGATTATACGAGTAATAATTGTCTCGTTTTCGGCGGAAGATTGCCTCGTTTGCCTAGATTGCAACAATTATCCGTTTAACGTCAAACGGCTGCGATTAACCGAAATGTTAATTGCGATTCGTTCAATTTGATTTTCACCTATCTTCCTTCCACGTTCGTTTTGATCGCGGGCAGAAAATTGCTCGGTGAATTAAACGGTATAAAGTTATTGCACCAATAATCGTTTCCATCGTCGTAATCGTATCACACGAGCACGAAATTATGTATGGAATTTCGAACGATGGAAAAAACGCGGGTAAAAAGTGCACTGCTTGGGAGGACATTGATCGAAGTCGTGTCTCGTACAATGTTAACCTTTAAATCGAAGTTGGATGAATTAATAGAGCCAGACAAATGCTCGATCAAACGACACGAGCATGACACTGTTACAACACGTGAAATTATGATTTATCGTACTTCAAGAACACTATTTGCGCGTCGAGACGTTGAAAAAAGAAAGGGCAAAGTGCGGACAGAAATAGGCTAGTGGGCGTGCAGATTGACCTGACGGTAAACCTAGGAGAAACTACAAGTATCCTTAAAAAAAAAAGAATACAAAGTATTTAGAGAACTATCAATACAGGTGTCACGATCACATTCAACATAGTGCTAGTCAACCCTCCGAATAAAATGGACATTTTGAACTATCCACAAAAATCATCACTTCCTATTGTTAACCCTTTGCTGTCCTATGTCAAGCAGTACTGTACATACCTTTTCACTTGATTTTATTTTCTGACAATTTAACTCTTATCGGTCGCTAGCTTTTAATACATGATTCTCCTCTAGGTTGCAAATTATGTATTTTTTGAAGGCGCATTACTAATTATTAATTTTGAAATGATTATTTGTAAGCTTTTAATATATGAAATTTGTCCAAACAATCTGTAACATGAAGGAATGGTTTTTTCTTGCTAGTTTCACAGAAGTATATACTTCTCTCGTTAAAGTATTGTTATCACGCGAGGTGTGACTTACTTACGTTAAGAGTTAATATGTGATAATAATGATACAAAATGTACAATTACCTAATTATATCTAGCGCACTACTAAATTAACAAAATAATTCGGACCGCAAGGGATTAAAGTCACACTTCTCCATCTCCACATTTAATTTCCGAAAGCAGAAACCTCAAACTACCAAGAACAGCATCAAAACACACACTACATGATAAACAGAATTATAACAAGCACCACTGTGGACACAGAATTAAAAATTCTTCCACCCAATTTCAAATTTCCTCCCCTAACTTATCACCCCATAAGAGAGGATTCAAAATCCATCGAAAACTGTAGAACTAAATCTAACTATCATACAACCAAAAGCCAAAAACTATAAAAGAACGAACACCACAGTATCTATTGTAAGGGATCAGAAACAAGTCACTTGACGTATAATCGAACTGCGAGAGAAAGGGAGGAAAGGAACAGCCGTGAAACTGATTGTGAGTACGACAGCACGATATCAATCGTGAAAATCGAAACATTGACGTACGCTCGAGATTTTTACTATCAGATTGGTAAACACCGATATTACCTACTTAACCGTTTGCGTACCACGAGCCACATTCGCGCTCTTCAGTTTTTGTGTCAAAAAAACCCAGGACATTTTTTCAATGTTGACAATTGAAGGAAGACTTTGTTAAGATATTTTGTTAAGAATGCATCGGGTTTCTCTTTTATAATATAAAGTAATTCCAAATTAGGATACAAGCACGAGAAGATTGTTCTTGTTGTGCACTACATAAAATAAAACACCAACTTTAGCTTATTTTGAAATAAAATATCATGAACGCGAAAGTGGCTTTTGGCTTTTTTCGAAGTAATTTTTTTAAAACCCTCCCGGTATTCAAACGGTTAACACTAAACCTACCAAGGCGGTCAAAAGACCGATTCCAAAATATTTTCTAAAAATTATCTAAATTCATAGAGTAGCCATGAAGTAAATATTCCCTCTTCTATCTTACAAAAGCAAAATGAGTTAATTAATTATCTTCTTTATCTCGCCACTTCTCTTTGTGTAAGGTTGTTATTGAGTATATTTAGATTTTAGTAGATATAACGTCGGTAGGTTTAGTGTTAAATGAATGTGAGTTGCAACGACTATGAATGAAGAGGACAGCAGTCGCTATAGAAAGAGATAGGTAGTGCGAGAGTAGTCTCCCCTTACAATGAAATCAACCCCATACGGAAGGCGCCGGAAGAAGGAAGTAAGAGGAAGTACACTAGCAAGAAAGAAAGCACAATGACCTTGAGATATCTAGAGACAACGAAACAAGATGGTTCGTTGTCTCGACATTGACACTCTTGCCAATGCCAATGGCAGACCGCTCGTCCGGCAGGCGTGCTTTCAGACTGATCTTTTCCTCCTCCCCTCGACGTCTACGTCTCGCGATGTATCTCGCGTACGAAACGAGTTATTATTACTTTGGTCCGTACGTGGGCCGAGAGCGGAAGGTCGCAACCTCCGTGAATTAGCGGCATCCTAATTGACGTATCCGTTGGAGCGTGTTCGGCTCGAAGAAGCGCAGCTGCGAGGATCAAAGTCGGAAGAGGAAGGATCTTATTGAGGCGAAAGGCTCGAAAGGGTGGATCGTGAGGGTCGGACGTAGGAGAGAAGAGAATGGAATTCAAAGCGGATTCCGAATGGAGAATTTTATTCCTCGAGTGAATCAGGTGGTATGTCGAGGTTGTAGGCGGAATTGGATTCTGTGGGATTGTTCCGCGGAGGGCGGAGAAATAAAAATATTAAACGCCCCATAGTTTACGAGCATCTGCGGTTTTACGTGACGGTCAGTGATGGACGGATTGTGGAGAACGCCGAAGGTGGGATAAACTGATGAACGTGGTAGCGTTGAAGGATGTGCACTTACTTTTGCGAAGATTGCACTATCGTCTTTTTTTTGGAACGAAATGTCAGTGGTTGAGTAGTTTTTACATTGTCGTGGAGAATCGGTGTGGAAGATCGAAGGACTTTGGGATGATGGGAATCGAAGGTAGGAATCGAATGATCGTTGAACAATTCAGTTTTATTGTTAGTTTTTTTTCAACGGGTGCGTTCCTGATTTAAGATTATATCGTTATTCCTTTCCTTTTTCCTTTCACGTTTTAATCGAGACTGCGATGGAATAATGTATTGAAGTATAGTGAATCGATGTGCTTTCGATTGATCGTCGAGAGGAGTGAAATTACAATGGCGAAAGTAATTTCTAGTTCATGCTCTTCGGTAATGTAGCACTTGTATGTCTATTCGTGTCACGTTTGTCAAATACTTCATCCAAAATTACTGCTCAGATGTATATGTATGACAGTGTCGTTTTATATTGTACTTTCTGTCGTACTGAATTTTTTACGCCATTAGTACATTTTTATCGGAGTACATATTACGTTCTTCCTGACATTTTTTCTATGATTGAAATCGTTGTTTTAGCGATGGATCGAGCATACAGAATTTTTATTTTACCATGGAGTACGTACTTAAGTGTCCAAGGAAGATTGAAAAATAGACCGAATACTGATCGAATCTTTTTACCTGAACATCTCGAAGTTTGAAGACCCCAAAGGCCCATAAACATCGTATTCCTCTGTAATCTCGGAAGTTGAGACTCGCGCCAATGAAAAATCTGTCGATATTTCGATGTCATGGCTCTCGACGGGCGAGTGAAAAATAAAAGGACGAGTAGCGTGAATGGAATACTTGATCTCTGATTTTAGCCGAAGTCATTGCTTTCCATGAGCTTTCCTTCTCTCGTAAGACCACCCGAGGTGAATCTAGAAATATCTTGCTTCGGTGAAATGCATCGGTCGTACGTGAGATGGAAATGAGGATACTCGTACTTTTTGCAAAACGTTCTTATGCTGAACTTCTTTACGGTTTAAAGTACACGAGCTCGAATTATTGATTGACGTTGTGATGGTTTTAGTGTGATCCGATTTAAAAGTTAGAGGGAAATCGAATTTGCGGGAACGTGTCGAATAAATTTTACGCGACGATTTTCTTTTGTCTCAAATAATCTCTTAAAATATGTCGATGACTATGGAAGATTTTTAAGTAAAAAATATAAAAAGTCAAACTTATTATTCATTTTCTATTGTATCGACATGGATCACAGTATGTTACAGTGTTTCTATGTAGAAATCAGTATCATTTATATATATATTTTCACCAATGCGTAATTTTTTCTTCCAAATAGAGTAATGAACCATATCGGTGCACTGTACAGTAAGATAAATCTTTTTCCTCTCGACTTTTCCTATCAATCACCCAAAAACACAAGCCTGCTCACGATTCGTTCGAAATAAAGTATCTGAGACATTAATCAGCAAATTTGTAACTGTGCGGAAAGGATCAAATCGGATTTTCGACGACAGTCACAAATTCCTCTCCGAGGAATCAATTCCATGGTAAATCTCCCACAAACGAGAACTCACGAGATTTCCTTATTGTCTAGAATTTGTAAAAAATTATAATACTCGAAATTCTACAAGAAGAATTTCAAAGATAGATAACAAAGTGCTTTGTCTTTGAAAAGCCACGAAGATTGCAGCGGTAAGAAACCGAAACGTAACGTTGGAACGTGCCCCGCGAATGCAAGCTTAGCAGAAAAAACGATGCACGAGTTAATTACGAGATCGCTGCTAAGAGAATTCCTCAGCGAGTTGCCGATTAGAGAGTTGCAACTGTCGGTCGTGAGGTAACGGTCGGGAAACGTATACGACTCAAGAAGAGAAATCTTCCTCGTCGTTTCTCCTCCTCGATCGTGAGGAGTAACGGCAGATAAATGAATCTGAAGCTTCTGTTCCTGTCGGACAGTTCGCCGGAAAATTCAGCTTAGAAAGAAAATTGATGTGTTTGCCTGGTGCGGCAATTTGGTCCATTATCTTGGCACTAAGAATTTAAAAATTTTTTAAAACAAATTCTTAACCCTTAAATTCGCGGAGTTGCATTTCTGCAACATAGTAATTCTATGAGAATAAAAACAAAATCTGGACGGATTACGATTTCTGAACGAACTTTGTCATAGACTATAGTGTACTTTGTAAATTTTTGGCAGGTGCAGTGGCACCAACTTTCAAATGTTTTAATTATTTGTCAGTTTTAGCGGGTTTTCATCGACGCGGAAAAAAGTGATATTGGAATAACTTTCCTCGGTCTTTGTTATAGTAGAGAAAATAATTGTTTTTATAACTATCATAATAAATAGAACTATAATTAAGTACTAAAATATTTTTTTATTCTATGTACATGAGTCAATAATTCCCCATACATCTGCTTATCTAGGAACGCGCAGTGTTGCATAAATGCAACAAAGGATTTTCAGGTAATTTAGAAGCTGAATTCTTTCAAAAGAATTTTTTAAATATTTTTCCTATAATCTAAACTATATATAGATATTAAAAACATTTTTTCTGATTAAAAAAATAAAATCGCGCATTTAAGGGTTAAGTCTTCCGAAGTGGTGGGTTTTTCAAGTTTTTTTGAAAAAATTTCCGAATTGTTATAATGGGTTGTGCGGAATGTAATTTCATTTTTTTTCGGTGTAAATGAAAGACGATTTTCTTGCAGTCAATAAATATTTTCTTGAATTATAAATTTTCCATTTTGTTCCAATACCTTTTGTCAACTTTCTGCCAGTAGTATGATTCCACGCTCATAAAAGTTTTGATCTTTGCTGGTAAAAAACTAATCCAAGCCACTTTTAACGTCCTCATTCTTAGTAAAGCTTTTGCCGTTTAAAAAATTTTTCAAACCAGTTTTGGCACTGAAGTTCTGTTAATGCGTCCTCTCCATACACATCCAACAATATTTTCTTACTTGAGCAGCATTTTTACCTTTTCGATAGTGAAAAAGTAAAATATGTCGAAAATGCTGCTTCTGCCTTTCCATCTTTAATAGGGCACTAAACAAAAACTATTGTATAGAATCAAGCGAAATTTTTTCACAAACAAGCGTTGCTATATCAACTGTCAAAATATATAATGACAATGCGAATTAAGTGCAAGGTTGGCCTTGAAAAAATATAGTTATATCCTCCGTTGGGAAACAACGAAATTACTTTTCGAACAACCTAATATATGTTTTTATGAATATTCCACTGCTGTGCTATAAAACCGAAATTAATTAATCATCTTTTTAATCTTTTGATCTCTCTTTTTCCAAAGTATTTATTCAAGATATCCAAGTATAATAGATATAACGCAGGCAATTATAATGTTAATGGGGGACGACTTTGTTACCCCTTATACGCAGTGGGATAGTTTGCATTAATCATATGGATATTAATATGACATTGATCACATAGTCTCTGCTAAGTTTTCATTTAGTTGATTATCTTTAACTCTGTAGCCTATAGCAACGTGTGAGACTAGTGGCGCGGAAAATGGAATAGGAAATTTTTTTCAAAACTATTAAATTGAAAATATCAGACAACCGCGAAACGATCTCACTACATATTTCTATACTATTAATACTGCATTCAGCTATATGAAAGGTCAGAAATCAGTGAAAACTTTTGATTCCAGGAATTAATTTTGAGTCTTTGCACGCCCCGTCCGAAAAGAAATCGTAGGTCAAGGGGTTAATTTACTTCTATCCGATTCGTATAATATATCGTAAATTACGTTAAGACTTATTTATAAGGAAATTCAAATTAGACAAAATGTTTCTGTGTGTATGATGCACTGAAGAGATCCATTGTCTCAGCAATCAAAATTAAGAACTCATTTAATTAAACGTTTAACTCTTTGCCTTACAATTTCTTTTGTGACCGAACGCACAGTAACTCGGAATTAATTGTTAGAACAATAAACTATCACTGATTGCCGGTATACTGGTATAAGTTGCTATTGTTATTTTTAATTTAACAGATTTTGCAAGAACTTAAAAATGTTCTATTTTATTGTTAAAATAGGTCTTCGAATTAGATTTTCTATTAATGGTTGGAAGACTCGTGTTAACAACAAATTATTTTTCCATGAATGTACTATTTTCAGTGGATAGATAAATTTTGATTAAAATTCTGCAGAGAGACAAAGAATGTTAGGATTTACAAAGAAGGACGTACATCTCTTTTATTCATATAAAACGGAGAAAATTCTCCGACATCATGCTCACGTTCAATGTACCTCCCGCCAGTATGCTCACTTTTATTTATATCACCCATTGTCTCTCGTATTAGCATTTTCTATATTCGCCGCGAAACATGCAATTTACATTTCCATCCGGTCGATGAAATATTGATAACGATCTAAATCAATCTGTAAAAAATCATCGGCCCAAAATGAATTACAACGGTGCCGACATTACTTTACTGCATTGTTCGTAGTAAAACTGTCGATTCAGTGAAACCTTTCGCAACGATGAATCGAAGGTGCACGAAGACCGAAATTTACGATCAAACGAATTGGCGCACGGCTATTCGTCGGAATGCATTTTAATAAGATTTCGAAAATACCACCGTAGCTGACATATCCGACACTTCGCGGATCAACGAGCAATCGGATTTTCTACACACGTGCACCAAACTATTTTGATTCCCCCGAAGTTTTCCAGAAAACGCTGTAAAACGTCGTGATAGCTGTTGGGCCACGTCCAAGAACACCCTAGACGAAATGTTTTTCCACAGAATACCTATCAATGTATTTTACTCCAAGTTTAACGTGCCGTTGTATTTCACCGTGAAACTTCCGATACGATAGAACAATCATCGAAACAAAACCATTCCCATTATTTCCATCCGTTACAACGAAATCGACTGTAATTCCGAGAGCTTCTGAGTACCGCTTTGATTCTCGTAAATCCACGATATTCGATGGAATACTCTACCTCTTTGAGTTACATCGATTACGGCCGATAAATTTTCAAATTCTTCGAAAGGTGTATCACACGAAAGCCTGCAAACTTCCTCGAATATAGATTCCGGATAAAGTGGAGGCATAAACTCGATACTTTATGAAACCACGTACTCGGAATATTATAAACCTCGACGATCATTAATTGAGATCGTTAATGGATTCGTGCATTATGTCGCGATATATCAGCACGCTTTGCGGACACTACGAATTTAATTGCGACAGATTGTTTTGAAGCTGTTTGGCCGACTTCGACCAGTTTCTTCGTCGTCTTTTTCTTTTATTCTTGCTTTTTTTTCCTCTCTCGTGTCTCGCATAGCCGACGGCAAGACGAGAGGTTAATGCAACGTTTCCTGAAACATGAGGTAATCCCCGATCTGCAGGCGACATTTCTGTACTCTGTACGACCGGACAACGCCCGCGCTTCCAGTCGTTTTTCATTATTTCTGTCGGCAAACGCGACGACATCCGCAACGGAATTGAGAGTTACGTAATAATTGAGGATAGTTTTTTTTTCTTTGGAATATATATGTAGAACTTCTTCTTGTACTGTTGATTGTTTTATGTTTTGCAATGAGATCTGCAAAATCACGTGGCAACGTGGAATTACGATTGAGTGGGTGACAATTGGATTGTTTATGATGCAAGAAAAAAGAGGGATTATAATTCTTTATTAAGGTTTTATTAGGATTGCAATGTTGTATAATTGTAGATTTTATTTCGTAAATCTCCCGAGACTGTTGGAGTGTCGGCAAAATGATTTACTAATGGATATTTCGAAATTGTAATTTGGTGAGCCTGGTATTAATTATTTTCGACTGATATTAACACGTTGAACGCCACCGATATTTCGCTAGTTTCAGAATTTCTATCGAAGTGAAACTTTTTCTATCAAATTCTTATTTTCATAAAGCAGAAATGTTAAAAATTACAGATAGATTCTTAACGCCAATATTTAAATATTCAGTACGGCCGAAAATTCGTAATTATTGCAATTTAAAAGTTATGTGAGATTTTATTGAATTTAATAACGCGGGTCAACGGTGACCATGGGGGCCAACGTGTTAAAAATGAAAAGAATGTAATTCCTGGGAAACTTCAGAGCGTAGATTTTAATTGTTAAATTCTTTGCGGCTCGGTAGGTACAGACATTTATTATTTGTTAATGGCCATTTCAAAATGTAATTTCGCTGGGCTTAAATTAGTGGTTAACACTTAAAACACGAAATAAATGGAATACCCGCAGTTATCAAGAGTTCTATGTGGATTCCAGCAAAGTTCAACTACAGATTTGAATTTGATAATATAAATGCTAATTCAGAATACTAGTTAAAAAATATTGATGAAATCAGAATTAAAGGAGTCCCCTTAAAATTTACCACATTGCAATTCATCAATTTCTATTTAACTATTATTGCTTCCACGTAATAATTCGTAAACAAACTCTTGCTAAATCAGCGTAAGATGTACAACATCATATGCCACGTGCTCTAAAAGATAAAATCCCACTATTTACCATTCAAATCAGTAAACGATCCTTCCACTGCAAAAATCCAATTTACAATCGGCTCATTGTAAAACATTTCCATCTCATCCAATATACTACACAAATAAATTCAAAAAACCGACTCAAAAATTTTAAAAATTCAATGTCATTATCACCAAACGTTGATCGTTGACCATTTCATGCGATATTTCCAACATCGCCTCATCGATTGCGTAATTGCGTGCTTGAACTTCGACGCCAGTTTATAATTTTTCTACACAAATCAATTTAACGAAGCGCAAGCTAATTGCGCATGCACAAGACAAATAGTCAGTTTATGTCGAATGCAAGAGCAGCGATAATGTTGTGGAAACTTTGGCGCAAGTGCGCCATATTGAATCCAGAATTAGGAGACTCCGGTACCTCGTTTCTTCAGATTCTGCAAAAGAAAAAGAACACCGGTTTTCGCTGACTGGGAATGACACTCGAGCTAACGTTGATCGTTTTCCAACGTACCGTATGATACCTCGAACGCAACCTCATCAGTTGCATAATCCACTGCTTCGAGACTCGTAAGTATGTACATATGCGCCGGGAAACCCCCCGGCTGTTACACGCGTCTCTTTCCTGCCTGAAAACGTGATGCAGACATTTTTTTAGCGATTGCTGGAGTTAGGTTTAACCCTTTTCGGTTGAAACATGCCTTCCAGGTATATTGGAATACTGGCTTATCTGTCGACTTCCTTGGGAACGAAGGAATGATTTTTTTCTTACAATTAGTAGCAGACATTTCATTGTCAGTTTTAAAATGGTGAACTTAGTTTTAGATCTATCAAAATGGTCGGAGTAACTAGTTTCTAAATTTGGCTAAGAATTACTGTTACTTTTAACGGTGTTCTTTTATTTGATTTTTTATGTTACGATTTTTTATGTTTATGATTTGACAATTAGGTTTATCAATTTTTATGTTCTTGTTTTTTGTTTATGTGTTTTGAATAATTTGGAGCACGTCTTATGAGATCTTGTGCGGAAAATTGTTGAATATGTAAATATCTTTAGAGTAACCTTGGATAACTCAATAGTTTCATTGTCTGAGGTAACGCAATTGTAGAAATGAAAGTTTACAGATTTGACTTTCAGCACAAAAGCTTCACCTCGCGACCTAATTATTTTCCCAGTGTCTGCAGTTTCCAATACTGGAATAGATCCCGACATAATCTTCTGATATTTACTAAAAAGACGATGTAATGATCGTCGGCAACATTTCAGCATGAGTCCCTTTCAGTTTTCTAGAGAACTGGTAACCCTTTTCGTTTAATTTAAAACCCAAACCCAGTGGTCCTCCAAAAATCAATTCAACCGTCACGAATACATTGTTAACCCGAAAATCTTTTCGGAAGAACTATACAAAAAAATAATAAAAATTAAATCATTTCCAAAACAACATGTCTAATAAAGAAAGTTTAATAAAGATTCATTGAATAAAGTAGTAAACTGTCGTTCTTGGAAAGGAAATAATATCGTTTAAAAAATGGCTGGTGCCGCAACCATTTAAATATGTTAAGTTCCGTCGAAGGCCCAGTCTGGATTGCGCCTCGTTCCTCCTTCGTTCTTCTTTCGTTCTTTCTGCATTCTTCCTCCATTCCTCCTTCGAGCTGCTTTCAGCTCTTCCAGCTCCCTCTTTTCCTTCTCAATGTTCCTCACTTTCCCCTTGGTCCCCGAGACCGTTGATAGAGCCGACAACACACGACTCACGTGCGTGCACGACATCACGATTCCGTCTGCGCGTCTCGTTCCTCTTCGTTGTCGTCATCTCAACCGATGATGCTTTCGAGGCGAGACTTCGTGCACGCTTATGATAAACATTTTATTGCTGAACGTTCATGTAAAGTCGAGCCATTTCATAATTTAACGACGTTCCACTGATCGAGGAATAATGCGACAGATGCGAAGACTCAAATTTACGGCCATTTTGGAGCTGGAATTATAAACTCCCTACAGTCGAGCTCTTTTGCAAATAGTTTCTAGAGCAAGGTTCAGTAACCTGTGGCTCACAAGTAATCTAAAATCTTTGACCCTTCTATCTAACTGAAATGATTAAAATGTTAATTAAATAATTTCAATTTTATTCATATCGCTTTGTAAAATTTACTAATTAAATTGAAGAGAATACAGCTGTCTGTGATAGGTTTTGCAGAAAACATTAACACTAGATTTACGGATGTTGTTATGCCTATTTTTCTGAAGTGAGCCAATTAGACTTAAGAAAGAAAATTAAAGTTTTTTTTGCAAAGAAAATGGTTCCAAATCAATTTACATGAACGATTCATTAGTAAAAAATTAACCAACCAATATATTATATATTTATATAGTAATAGAATTTTCAACGAGCCAAAGTGGCTCCGTAAATCTAGTGTTAACACCAGGCCACCGATATTTCGCTAATTTCATTTTTCTATTAAAGTCGTATCGTTATAAAGCAGAAACTTTAAAGACACTGATAAATATTCGGCAGACCATCATTTTTTTAACGCCAATAATTAAATATTTGGTATGTCTGAAAAATTTTAAATATTGCAATTTAAAAGTTACATGAAATTTCAACCAATTTAAAAGAAAAGAAAACCTACAGTCAATTATACTTTATATGGTACATTAAATACTTCGTACGGGATTTCGTTACCAACTTGACAAAATAAAAAACGATCTCAGCTCAGCATGCAGTTTTTCCGAAAGAAGGAGACGGCTAACGTCACACACATCTCACACACCACTAGAAACAATTTGTCAACTCCTATTTTAGAACCATTTAAATTATGATATAGAAATGAAGCAGAAAGAAATTGTACAAAGGTGACGTGTATTTCAACTCAGGTTCACTAATTGAGTCCACAGTGAATGTTGACCGTCGCTATCGAACATCCGTGTATTCACGGAACAAACATGAGCCACTAATTTTTCCATCCGATCTCGCGCAGTCAGTAAGAAGTATCGTCCCGTCGAGTGATTATCGCAAAACGGCAGTAGATTCGAACGTTAAAGCCGAAACGAGTGCACAAAGAATGTTGACTCGTCGCTATCGAATATCCCGGTGTTCGCGGAACAAACAGAAGAGGCTAATAATTTCTGCAACAGGTCAGGCAACGCGAGCCTGAAAATCTTCCCATCGAAACGATTTACACCGACTCGTTATTCATTGACTGCGAAACGACCGGAGGGAGCGAGACATACTAACATAAGACCTACAACAGCCACACGATAACCCTTAAATCGTGTTTCCCTCTCGCCTAATTATACTTCGCCGCGGGTATCCTCGGGCGGTCCGATGCTAGGATTATTTCTGGGCGCGTAAAACGGTGCGCCACGTTCGATTCCACGCGTCTGCGTCCGACAGTCGTTAACCCAGAAAAATCGGAATGGCTCTAGGCGATTTGCTAACAACTCTTGTCTCGCTCTTTCTTTCACCGTCTCGATGTGGCTGCCTCATTTTCGGTTTTCTCTCTTGCTTTCTCTCTTATTCACTCTTCTCTTTCTTCCTCTGCTTCGGTCTCTTTTAATACACCTTGCATATTTTGTCTGTGAGATATTTGATGTGTTATGTCTATGACAGTTTTTACACGAGATTTAATTGTGATTTTTGTATGTAAACTTTATTTCTGTCCTTTCTTTCTTTTTTTAAATACGAATTATCGACGGTGTATCTGTTATATTTAAATGTACTAAATCAGTACTTTGAAAGGAGAGAAAACGAGGGGTGAAAAAGATGGTTAATTATGTAATTTGAATTTTATAAGACACAAGTGGAATATTTGCTATATGGCTATCTTATGAGTTTGGAGAAGTTTTTGCAAAAATTTGGGACTGAGAATTTTGATCACCTTGGTAGTTTTAGGGTTAATATGGTTTTATCCTTATTGTTATACTTTGATACTTGTATTACCTTTATACTTATTGGATTTTAGGTAGTTTCTTTGGAGTATATATTATAAGATCTTGGAGGACAAAGAGCCGAGACATAGGATTTCAATAAAATTTCTATGTTTCTTTGTTTTTCTTACAAAATTAGTTTCTTGTCTTTTTCAAGTGCGTCGTGTGTCGTATGCAGGCTATTTTTTCTACGCAAGTATACTATGTATTTGCGACTCTTGCATATATAAATATGTATAGTCGTTATTTTTATTTCTCTTTGCACTTTTGTCTTTGCGATATTTTGTTTTCAGTTTGCGTTATTCTCACTGTATTTTCTTTTTATTTTTATTCTCCCCGTTGTCGTCCCTCTTTCAACTCTCTTCTCTACAACAGTTTTGTTTTTCTGTTATCGTCACGTCCGCTCTTATTTTCCCTTCTTTTTATTCTTACGATGACTCTTCTTTGCTCTCTGTATTTCAAAATTACGCAGACCAAAGGGCCAAGACTTGGAATTACAACGTAACTCCTCTTTACCCTTTGCATGCATTTTTTCTCCAAGGTATCTCCTACGTCACGTTCATGGTGTTTTTGCATATTACACAACTAAGCTACAATATTTATAAAAACTTCTCTTCTTTACATGCCGTGATATTATGAGGTTCAAAGGGCAGCTGTCCAGGTTTCTGCTAAAAGTTCCAATTGTACCTTTCAGCCGGCAGAGCGAACTCCAGGACGTGGGGGATTATAACGGCTGCAGGAATAAAGACTCAAACTTCCACCTAGTATGCTTGAGCTTAACTCTCCCACCTCTGAATAAATTTCTCCTACATGATACCTGTATCCAATTTTCCAAGGAATACTAGTTTTGCACGTATGCTGTTCAAATTGGAGCAGATTATGATACCATCTTTAACACTAAATTTACGGAGCCAATTTGGCTCATACAAAATTCGATTACTATATGTATAATATATTGGTTGGTTAATTTTTGAGTATTAAATTTTCTGTTTAAATTGATTATGGAACTATTTTCTTTGCAAAAAACTTGAATTTTCTTGTATGAGTTAAATTGGCTCATTTAAAAAAAATAGGTGTATCAACATCCGTAAATTTAGTGTTAACACTGTAACTACTGGCGTTAAATATATTATACTTCAATATATGAAATAAGTACCATGAAGAGAGGAGAGTTAAAAGGTGGAAAAATGATTGATTCGGTTCTTTATGTTTACAAAATAAAGGAGAAATATTTACTGCAGGCTTCTCTATAGATTTGGAGAAGTTCTATATAGAATTAGGGACCAGTGATTTTAACACATTGCACGCCGGTCCCGCGATAATGCGGGATTTCAAATATATAATTTTAGATTTTACCGATCAATATCAGTCATATTATTTTATCTCGAGGAAAACGGTAACGTGGACGAAGAAGGCAATATTATTCCCTTTAAATTGTGCATTACTTAATGTATTTAAATTTGATATTTATTTAAATAGCAACATTATGAAATATAATAAATTTAGTAGCAGATTTTTAACCGGCGTACAATGTGTTAACTACGCTGGTAGTATCACTAGGGTCGACTGATTCAGTCTGGCAATTGACGACCTATCTACTTACTTTGTGAAAGAACGAGTACAACCTCCTTTCACTACTTCCCTTTAACCTTCTTACATCATAAGGAAATGTGAGAAGAAGGCCTTTATCATTATTTTTTTTTAAATAATATTTAAGTAGAAAAATGGCTTCAAATTATGGAATTTGAAACATTAAATGCATAAAGCCACTTTACAATTTTTACACTCACAAATTATTTCTCTTCAAATCTTCTGAGCTAAACAACTGGAATTCACTGTCACTCTCATTTTGATTGATAACAGTATCATTACAATCGGATTTTATTTCAATAATTCGTCCTAGTTCCAGTGGCCTAATTGCTCCTTAATTATAATCAATATTACTGCTTTCATTTCCAACAACACCCCCCCCCCCCCCCCCGCCCGCCTTTTCTATTTTTTAGCTGATAGTGACCGAGAAAGTTGAGCGTTTGCACACGGCTCCGTTGATAGTGACCAGGAAAAATGAACGTATATATACGCTAATAATGCAAATGTGTTAATAATTACGTATGTAAAAAAAAATGTCACCATTAAACGAATAGTATTCGTTGCCACTAATACACGAAATCATTAAATCAGTAAACCGTAGATGAAATGGCATTTCCAGTTAAATTCAAAGATATAGAGAAAAAAAACGGCAAACATAAAGTAGAATCTGCTCGTGCGAGTAAAAGTAATCGAAGCATCTCCGTCACGAAGGTACTCGACGGTGACTAATCGTCGTGACGACATTATTCCAGCCCACGGCGCACGGCGAGACTCGTTAGCCAGAATTCATTGAAAACTCTCTCGCAGGCCAATATATTGTCATGTTTGTTTCGTCACGCGTAAGTGAGCGTCTAATTAACTCGCCCACGTAGAGAACGCGCGCCGCAATTCGCTCGAGCGGGGCCCGCGTGCAGAAAACCGCCATTAACTCCACGAAATTGATATTTATAATCGCACGTCGACCCCGCACCCGCTACGAAACCCTACGTACAAATACCGCAAGTCTGACAAACCGATGTGTTTATTGCTAATTTAACGAAATTTATCACACCACATAATTGAACCGGAGCGGCGCATTCTCGCTGAAATATTTTCGGACTTTGTACGGAAGAACTGCACTTCCGGTCTGCCGAGGAAGTCGAACTTTCGACAAAGGATTTAATTCTGATTTTAATGAGACTTTGTGGGAATGTTTGAGTATTTTTTAATTTTGCAAAGAATATAGTTTTTGGCGGAAATTTTGTTCCAAAGGTTGACGGTACTCCGTGAAGATTGAGGAATTTTCGAATTTGTAATGTAATTAGCTAAAAGTATTGAGAAAATATTTATTGTACGTACATGTATTATATTGAGAGATTTATTTGACTTTAACAAGAAAATTGTACAATTTTGCTAATCTTGCGGGAAACTTGCATTACGAAGGAGTTGTAAATTAATTTGTTTCATTAAAATCAGAATTTCCAGGTGGCAAATGTTCCTTCCGATTGGAAAGATTTCAGATTACAAAAACAATTCTCATTTTAAAGTTCAGTTCTTAAGGAAATTCGTAGCTATTTTTCGCCGAGGAAAATTTTTCTAAATAACCCAATCCGTTTTAATATCTCCATTTATCCTTTACATCTAACAAAGAAACACTACATCCGCAATATAATACAGCTATTCGTTTCGGAGTAACGGTAAACGTCACAGATTTATTTTTCCAGAGGAACGTGAATTTCGCGCCACTGATGGTGATCCTCGCTAAAGGAGTTTCGTCTGTACATGGCTCCCGGGTTCAATTTCGTTTATCCTTACAAATCTGCATAAGTCCGAAAGTCCTGCTCGCCCTTCCAGGTATTCGAACTAAATGACTCCTTCGAGTCGTTTCTTTTCGGTAGTACGAGGCCCTGCTACAATCTACTCGTATCCCTTTTTCCCTTCTACTCTTCTCTTCACTCTCCTTTTCTTTCTCTCTCTCTCTATCTCTCTGTTTTTCTCTTCACTCCACCATCTACCTTTTTTCTCTCTTCATTTCTGCATTTCTCTCTCAAGTCGTTCATATACTTATGTAAATATACGTACGTACAAGCTCGTGGTTATCACAAGAGAGGCCATGTAAGCACACACGCGTCAGGCACCGGAATAGATAACAATTTTTATCTGGGCAGAACCACGACGGACGAAATGCTGCAGAAAATCTTCCTCCTTTTCCGTCTCACACCAATGTCAATGCATTTCCTCGCAATCCTCCGACAGCCAGGCATTTTCAACATCTCGCACAACCTCTACCTGCACGTGCTCGACTCGTCCCAAACGTGAAATTGCAAACGGGAAATTTTGCATAATATAAATCGAGGCTTCTTTGTTCCTGTCACAAAAATACTCAGACATCCGACGTTGTCCTGAAACGTGACTTATCGCTCTAGTCTGTTGGACGATCTTCTTGTGGCTCTTAAGTTTCTTTATCGTAGGGATTTGTATTTTCCTCCATCGTGTTTCATTTTTATCTCGAAGGTCGAGGGATTCCCTATTGTCAAATTCATTGGAATTATTCGTTTCCAATTTGAAATGACATCGTTCAGGACGTTCGTCGAACGTGAAATTTTGATCGTCCTCGATACGTTCACTCGTGGTTCGGTAGACCTTTCAGTTTCGCGCACTAAGCCGTGAGTTCGAGGGAAACGGAGGAAGGGAGGAAATGAAGTATCGCGTGCTGCTACACCCTCCCACGCTCCAAAACGTATTAATAATCGAACAAATGATCGAAATCGGTTTGAACGTTAATCGAACGAACGAAACTCCCTGTTGACATAGATAGGAAACTTTCAATCGTTGCCGGCAACGTTCACTCGCTACGGTTTCGTAGTACACACCCTTTACGAGTTTCTTAGGCGGGAGGAGTCGCAAAAATATGCATACTTGCCGGACGAAAAAATCGTCATATGCAATTCCTCGGGTGTTACTGTCGCTAAATGCTCGAGTTCCCGCTCTTTCATACCTTCTCTCTCATTCCTTCGACTTTCCAAGCTTTTTCTCTCTTTTTTCATCGACTGCATGGAAAATTGAAATTCAATCGCTAATCGCGCATTCACTCGGCACACTTTTCCAGTGCACACCCTGTTCGATGAAATTAAAATTCGATGCTTTCGTCGGATTCGTTTCATACACTTTTGCAACATACTATTTCTGAGCTCTTGGACGAGGGGATTCGCGAAAGTATGCAAACTTCTATCGAAGAAACACCGTATTCGATTTCTACACTGTTATCCGAGCTCCTCCTTGCCTCGTTCGTCGATTTTTGCAAAACTTTACCTTTACCTCAATTTGTAACATGTAGAATTAAAATACGATACTCTTCTTCAATTCGATTACATTTTTTCCACCAATAAATCTTATCTCAGCTCCAAAACTACAAAAGTTACAAAACATTTTTCACACCTCGAATAAAAAATTGTATGCAATTTCTTTTTCCTTGATATCTCTCTCTCTTTCTGTCTTTCAGTTTTATAATCGCTCTTCTCTCTTTTCAACTTACAGCATCTTAAATCTTCCTTCTTCCCTCTTGCTTGCTGCGAAATCCTCCCTCTTCCCTCTTCCACCCTCTCTCAATCTATCTCCGTTCCTCCCCCGATCACTCTGGCGCATTCGTTTCTCTCTCTCTCTCTCTCTTTCTCTCTCCGTGGAGCAGATCTTCCATCGCGTTCTCTCTCCCACTCCTCGCCAAGAGCTCGATCCGAGTCCGCGAGAGAGTCCCTCGATTCGACTCGACTCGGCAGTCGCGGTTAAACTCGCGCACGAAGCGCCACGCGTTCAATTGGCGCGGTTCGCGGATTATTCGCGCAATCACGAGGGAAGACTTCTTTTTCTTCGTCTCTTTCGCATCGATCCTATCAAATTTCTAATACATGCAATCAAATGTGACATAGATACTAAAGTGAATTTAAAAAAAAATATATAACTCGATGTGGAATCGAAAAAATCTTGATGTTCGTATAGTGAAATCGCGAAACGGGAAGACGATACTTGGGAGCGAATAAAGGTCGATCGGGAAAGGACGAGGGGATCTCGGAGTGGTAACGATCGTGTTTCGACGGTGGAGAATCGCGGAGCGGTGAGAGGACCGCTCCGATCGAATCTACATTTCGTAACGACGGTGAAAATCGTCGGTAGAGTGGCGATCGGTAGACTCTGCCGTTCATCGGATTGAGTTCGAAGTCTGTCGGGACTGAAAAGTGAGAAAGTAAACAAGCCGCGCGGCTAGATACCGACCAACACCATGTGCGCCGAGATCGAGAACCGAGAACGTCGATGACTCCAAATCGATTTGTCGGGTTTATAGTGACAGACTTGCCGTTGAAAATTTGCTTGTTGTGCAGCCTTGATACAACAAAGATTACATAATTTATAAACAGCGATCATACAGTACTTTGAAGCTTAGCATTTCGAAACTGTGCATCGCATATATACGAATAACAGGAAGAAAACGTCTGATTTAAATTTGAGAAAGTGAAAAAAAAAATTAGTGGAAACAATTTATAAAATCAGGCTCGAAGACGCGGGCACAAGAAACCGCGTTTTCCCTCTACGGCGAGGGGAAAGACGAGGCAGGAAGTGGGGTCCCCGTAAATCAGGGGCTCGTCTATGTTCTTCGACGTATGAATAATAATCTGAACGACAGATAAGCTTTCGCGATTGAGCGTGCTCCAAATCGCGCGGAGAGCCTAACTCGGAGTCACTGAGTGATAGGCGGCAAAGTCAGCTGTTCCACGAAAGTAACCGCGCGAATTCTACTCGTGGTTAATCGGTTCGATTATTTTCGAGTATATCTAGACACTACATTTCCTCCGTAATCGTTTAATAGTTCTCGGAACAACATTCAAACTGCCATTGACTTCTTCTTCGAAAGAAATTAACCATCGTCCTTAAAACGAATCATTCGATTGTTCTTGCCTAGAAATTGAGTACGTAGGCTATCAGCTAACCGATTGTTCATGAAACAATGTCCATCGACGATCTCTTAAAACTCTGCCGTACATTTGCTCGCTGAGTTACTTGACCGATTAACACCTTTCTACAAATTTACTCTGTGACTAATTCCGAACGACGAAGGAAATCCATCAACAGTGATTATTCTCAGTTCGATCATTAGCATCAATCGAAATTTTCTCGAACTACTGATTTTCCCTGAATCGAAGTTAATCAAAATTCGCCGACTACGAGTTTCCAAGCAATTCTGCACGACGCAAACGGAGGATCGGTTGTCGGTCTCGGTCTCCCGGTTGGTCGAGGCCACGTGGGTGTTATCGAAGTAAATTTGCCCCGAGAGGTCGAGCCGGTACGTGGGAGTGATTACACGAACGAACGAGTTCATTCATCGTGCGGATTCCAGCGCACCGGAAGTGACGACGGCAACAACTACGACGACGACGACTTCCTCGGAGCTCGACGTCGCGTGTCAACTTCTCTCTGCTCTCGTGCACGCGCGTTTGTGCGCGTGACCCGGAGGAAGTGCAAAGCGGAGAGAGAAGAGTAGTTGATCAACGAGAAGCGAGAAAGAAGAGGAAAAACGTATCGAGGAAGAAGGATGTCGTCGCTGTGGACATTAGTGACGCGTCGGCCAAATCTACGTTGTGAGTGGACCACCGTTGGTCCATAAACGAGTAGTTCCTACGATTTTCTGTTATCTGGAGAATGGACTGTGCTTTTGGGCGCCAGTATCACACGAGACGACGAGAATTCATCGATTATTGTGCGAGATCGTTGGTTATGAACGTGATCGTTCCAGTTCTTCGAGGTGCCTCGCCACGGTCAGCGCACGATTATGCAGCTGAAGAAAGCGATGCTTAAGATATTCGATCAATGTGAGTTGCCGATTTCACTTGATTCTAGTTGCTTCTCTTTTCTTTCATCTTTTTGTTTTTAACTTTTATCGTTATTTTTGTCGTTTAAACGTCAGCTAAGATTTCGCGCCATAATTCTGTTACTGTGCAATTATGGAGATTTGTTGAGGAAGTTTGAATCACTTTCTCAAGATTTTTGTCGCATAACTTGATCGTAATTCCTGGTGTTTGGAAGAGAAGAAGGAGAATTTAAATGAAAGGCGGGAAAAATTGGTTGATTATTGTTTCAAAGAATTAACGAACATCATTTGAGTGGAGACGGTGTAAAAAGAGATGGTCGAAAGCGCAATGACCCTAGGCAAATGTTGTTTTCGCGATACCGGTCGGTTTCTTTTGGTATTAAATGCTGAGGAACGAGGCAATGCAAAAAATGGCTATCCGGTCTTCGATGCTCGGCAATCGAGTATTTTGTTACGTCTGGCTGTGAGTTCTCGTATGTGAGATCGGCTATGGAACATGGGGCAATGATAAAGTGCGTGTTGCGTCTTCGAGATTACGGAAACAGCTGCCGAAAAGTATCGAACGAATGACGACATTTCGATGATCGTTGACTTTGCTTTACAACGTGTTTCTTTGCTCGCTTTACGTGATACATTTTCGAACCACTTTTCTCCGAGTCCGAGGAACACTGAGAAATTATGCAAAGGAGAGGTATCATTTCATGATGCACGTGCCAATTTGTCCGTCAAAACGTGCACGCAAAGACACTTCGATCCATTCAAAGGAAATATTTCCTCAAGGTCGAATGTAATTTTGGCAAGGTCGATTATCGAGTCTCTAATTTCTCAACGTTCCTTCAAGAAATATCAACTTTATCAGATTATGTTCAATATTCCTTCCTCTTTAACCCTTTAGCCCACAACAACGTGTGACACTCGTTACACGGTAAATGGCATAGAAAATTGTAGGTTCTTTCAAAAACTATTAAACTGAAAATATAAATTGACCACGAAACAGTCAAATTAGTTAGACGAAATGTCAGAAATCAGTGAGAAATTGTGATTTCAGGAATTAATTCTAAGTTATTGCACTCGCAGTGATGAAAGAAATTGTACGATAAGGGATTAACACGTTGATTGTCATGGGGGTCACCGGTGACGGCGACTATTGAATTCAATGAAATTTCACGTGACTTGTCAATCATAATATTTACGAATTTTCTAACACATTCAGTATTTAAATACTGTCGTTTAAAAAATAAAATCCTGCTGAATATTTATCTATTTGTGCCTTTAGAGTTTCTGTTTTTCAAAGATAGGATTCTCATAGAAAAGTATCATCACAGTGAAAATGATACAACAGTGGCGTTCAACGTGCTAATATTGCGTTCATTTACACGAAATATCAGAAATCAGTTACAACTTTTTATTTTAGAAATTAATTATGAGTTATTGCACTCGCAATCACGAAAGAAACCGTAGTATAATACAAGGGGTTAACACGATATTGTTATCCCCATTGCCATGGCGAACACCGGTAACCGGTGCTGTTCAATGCAATGAAATTTCATGTAACTTTTCAACTACAATATTTCTAAATTTTCAAACATACCGAGTATTTAAATATTATCACTAAAAAGATAAAAGTCTACCGAATATCAACCTATCTGTACCTTTACGTATCTGTATCAATCTACTCTGCCTCACAAAAATGTGAATTTAACAAAAAAATTTCACTTGACTGGAAATTATGAAACTAGCGAAACACCAATGGCCTTCAACGTGTTAAACGATAATTCTACCTTCCTATCACAAACTTGATCACCTTTAAGACATTCAATAAACAAAAATGAATTATTTCCTCCAAAAGTCACATCTCCGCGTACTTTCGCCGCGATTCTCTGAAATTCTCGACAAAGAACGCAGTATTAATGAGAGGTGATAAAAGAATACTCAAGCACACCCACTAAAAACCCACACTCGACAAAATTCTGTCGTTACATCGTCGAGCAAACAGATCGCGCAACGTCTGTCGTCTCCGGCTCTTATCACTCCTCTATCATATGCAATCGTGATAAATCACGACTCTGAGGTAGGAAATCTCCTTAAACTCTCTCGCGAGACGGTCGGGTGGCTTTGGGGGAAAATGGAGAAATCTCACGAGATCGAGTCAACGTCATCGGTGGCGTTCCGATGGAAAAAGAGAATCGCAGCTTGTTTACTCGACGCAGAGGCGTAGAAACGCTGCTGTAAATACGACCAGCCACTCGAATGTCACGTACGAGAGCATTGTATCTCGTGTAACGATTTTTCTCGACCGTTAGAGAGCAGCCTCCTCTGGTGCAATAGTCGGAGGTCGCATGGCTGCGTTTCCGCGCGGAGGCGCGTGCACACGCGTGACCGTAGATGCATGCGTGCGTAACGTGATTCCTTCGTGCACAGCATGGGCCCCATTAGTGGCCCCCAGGTCGTAATAGCGTAATAGCTCGGCAGGTTTACCGTGAGGTATCGCGAAAACCCATAGTCCCTTCGTGATAACTCGATCCCCTGTCGCGAGCCTTGTCACTGGATAAATCGACGCGTAAATTTGCCGCGCTGAGACTTTAACGTGAGATACGGAGACGATGATGGTTGAGAATTGTGATGGAGTTTCCGTTGGAGAAGTTAAGGAATGTGTCAGTGGGAAACATTAACGTTTTTCAATTTGAGTTTACATTTTGGAGCATCGTAGAATGTCTTGGAGTAAATTTGGATTTAGGTACAGTCCGACAACTGAAAGATGGCTAGGTAATGGCAAAATCTTTTCTATTCTCATTCTTTTAGTTTTGAAATCCTCAAACCCAGCCTCCTAAAGTAAAGGATCTTTTCGAGTGTTGACTTTTCAAGACTGGACTTGGGATCTCCAAAAACGAAATGGCGGGAATAGGCGTTTGAAAATGAGAGATTCTTCCACTGCCTAGCCATCTTGGAGTTGTTGCACTATATGTGTTTTGTTCTTTATTGATATTGTATAATGATTTATTTGAAAATTAACGCATTAAAGGCGGGAGTCGTAGTACTACGATTTATCTCGAGTGTAGCTTAAAGGCGGAAGTCGTAGTACTACGATTTATCTCGACTGTAGCTTAAAGGCTGGAGTCGTAGTAAATAAACTTTTTTAAGTCTAAATTTTTTTATGATTACACAAAATATCGCCCGCTCTAGGACGAAAAACAAGGCGGGGCGTTCGCCGCGTTACCTAGCATACTTTCGTCAAGATCTCCCGCGTTTAATGTGTTAATTGTACATTTTATGCATCCTTTTGTGGATTGAGAATTTTTTAAACTTTGAGAGATAGTAATTTATTTCATGATTAAAAACCACCTGTATGGAAACTTGTAATGTTAATTTATAGAAGTTATATATTACTATATGTATAATAATATTTCAGTGGTTATATTTCAATTTTTCAACATTAACCATGTGTTCGTATAGCGATAAAGTTTAATCAGATTTTTCTTAGACGACATATATGCGTCTATCGTCCTCAAAGGGTTAATTTTTCACTAAAGATTTGTATCGAAGAAAGCTAAGTCAAGTTTCTTGTCTATTTGTACGAGCACGAAAAATTAATATTTCTGGACTTAATATACTAATTATAAGTCTATTGGAGTATTGCTACATTACTGAGGATATAATGAATATTACAACGAAATAGCGATTGAAATTACAGAGGTAATATCGCATTTTCCTCGGAACATCTCGAAGTATTTCATTGAAAGTTTCAAACCAGCTATTTGATTGTTCCACCGAAAGATAACGGAACTCCGCGAATAATCGTAGGCGCAGTTAGTAGCAAGGGGGTTAATTGCACTCGAATCAACAGCGTTCGAAAGTTAGAGGATCTTCAGATGTTCTAGAAGTTTCAATAGCGAGTTTAACCGTATTTCGTAACATTAATAATCCATACCGTAGAGTGCGTTTCATGGACTACCATAAGCGATCTGCATCGGAGTCTGGACGACGTAGGATAGTTGTTTAAACAGGTCTCGCGTATCGCGTTGCTTCAAATACAGCTGTTTTCCAGCTGATACGCGACACATCGCGGATGCGTCGAATGTTTCCTTCAATTCTAGAAATTCGTTGCGGTAATAAGATAAATCATGAGATCGCGAAAGCTTATGTAAACATGGCAGCGATGTTATTACACGTGCATCACGTTTTCTCGAGTAACGAGATTCGCTTAGAATCCGGTAGCAATCATTTCATATAATCCGTGTCGTTCGATCGGTCATCGAAGAGAATTAGATTCGAGGCAATTGTTAAATCAACGCGACCTCTTTTCGTTTTTACTTTTCTTTCTGAGATGCGTTCGTTTATCGTTAATTTCACCTCTGTTTATCGGTTTTCGACCATGAAAAACGCGTCGTCGACGATCGACGCAGCTGTTTCCATTTCATTATCACTTTGGACCCTCTCACGTTATCTTGGCTGACGTACGATTGGGAATTAATTCCTAGGCGAGTCGAGAAGCTACGAGAAATCTCGTTGGGTGTCAAATTTCATCGACATTGCGTAAAACCGTGGAATTTTCATGATTCGTTGATGGAAATTAGGATGTATACTCGTTGCAAAATATTAGATATCTTTTTTGTACACGTCATCGCTGGAGATTATTCCTTTTCGTTGATCGTACAATAAATTTCACCGTTACTCGTGTCAGAGGTGGATTTCTTGTAAGAATGCATTGCAGATAGAAATAATTTTCATCTATAATATTCCAAAGGGATTGGATGTCTACAAAGGCAGAAAAAGGGCAAACGTAATGTAAAATCTACAATATTTATCTGTTTCCTTTAGGTTTGAGTGAACAATTTTACAAATTATAATCATAAAATATTTTTAAGTTTACATACATCGTGTAATTGATTTTGCATCGATGTCACCGTATCCTATAAGCAAGTCGCAAGAAAAAAAAGCACAAAAATGAAATAATTTTACAAAAGTGATTAACGTCATTATCCCTTTTCGTTGATCGTACAATAAATTTCATCGTTGCTCGTGTCAGAGGTGGATTTCTTTTAAGAATGCATTGCAGATAAAAATAATTCTCATCTATAATATTCCAAAGAGATTGAATATCTACAAAGGTAGAAAAGGGACAAACGAAATGTAAAAACTACTATATTTACCTCTTTCCTTTCGGATCGCGCGAACAATTTCACAAATTTCAATCATAAATATGTTTTAAGCTTACACACATCGTGTATTTGCTTTTGTCTTTACACCTCGCGAGAGAAAATCGCGAAAATGAAATAATTGTAGAAAAGTGTATTAACGTTATTATTCATTTCTGAGCTTTGCCCATGGAAAATTTTTTGCGAACCCCCATATCAACGAGATAAGATGTATCGTGGAGTGAAAGCACGATGGACAGATAAAAGAAAGAGTAAAGTACCAAGGATCTCCAGAGACCGCTAATTATTCCGAATAAGATCATCGGACAGTGATAAGGACGAATTTATTTATCATGGAGGAAGAGGTCAAAGCGCGTACCGTAGATTTCTAGCATATGATGTAATTTTTGCGAGAAGAAAGAATCCACCTGCGAATCGATCGATGTATTGTTTATCAGCTTACTAATCCCGTGCTGTGATCTCGGCTAATACGAAACGATGATAGGATCTGCTTAAGCTAGATGCGACAGAAATTTATCACAACATTGCATCGCGTTTTATCACTGGTGATGGAGAGGACGTTATTGATTGTAGCCGGTGAAATTCGTTTGGTTTTTCCATACGATCCTTCTGGCGATAAGATTTATTGGAAGAAACGTACCAAATTTCCATTGACTCTTTGCATGTCTCTGTGATATTAACATTTGCGACGTTGGGAATAACGAGAATTTGTATTTTGATTTATATCAACCGCGTGTATTGGAATTAGAGGTCAAATTTGTCGGTACTTTTGGTAACATTCCATTTGGTTGATACGATGAATTTTAATGTTGATTGTTTGCAAATTATTTATAGAATTATAGCTATCATGAAACGATGCCCACCTAAAGCTGAATTATAGATGTATTTTAAAGTCATTCTGGTATCAGTAGTACGCTTGATTAAATTTTCCATATAATCCGTGCACATGATAATATAATATACAATGTAACGCATAATACAGCGTGTAATATATTACACCCTATTTAATACCACATGTGAGGAACATTTGCGAAAATTAATTACCCATTAAATTGATGGAAAAAGATCTTTTACATATACTTTTATAATAATGCAGTAACTTAAGAAATTTCTGTGTATTTGCAAATTTTTGAAATCATAACAAAAAACTGCACCGATGAAGTCATTATTCATCTGCAAAATTTATTCAGTTATGGAACATCACCGTTTAATTGACAGCGGAGGAAGTAACGACTTAATATTCGTCGTAAAATCCAATCAAGAAGATTAATCGTTCGATATCGACGTAGATAAGCAAAAGAATAGCATTATTTGAAATCCTCGACTGTACAGGGAAGCAGGTGGGAGGAAATGTAAAATAAACAGTGGAATTACAAGCAACCGAGTCACTGTCCGCAAATTAAACAGCTACCGATCACGATGCTTGCCCTCGTTAATTCCTGTGAACACGACTTCTAATTGGGACAGCAGAATCGCGGATTATCAAGTACGAAAGCAAAACAGCGAATGTCCGCGATCTCGAGTTATTTCACGGAAAGAGTTCGGGCCAGGTATAAACCGCGAAAAAGAGATCATAATTGGATCCTCGAAGCGTTGTAATTATCTTAACGATCCTTCCTGGATCCGTTGCCCTGGAATGCGCACCCTAAATACTGCTCATCGTCTTTCTTCCCTTTTTTTTCATCCTCTTTTCATCCCCACCTCACTCTGGCTGGTGACTTTCCGCGAAGTCGTTTGACGATCTACCTGGAGGAAAAGTTGGACGGTTTTTGCGAAGAGTGACGTTGCGAGAGATGCCTCGTAGTTTGCCATTTCGCGGCGGGGAACAAAATATTTGCACTCGGTCAACAAAACTCGAAGAGCCGACCCCGACCGAAAGGCGGAAGTTCGCAAACGGTTGAAACACAATCGCGATTCCGCTCGGATCTCTGTCGGCCTTCGATGCGAATTCGACAAACAATTCGCTTGCCGTATTGGAATTCCCGTTGGGCTTTGCCTTTGATTTGTTTGCTGCCGAAGAAGAGCGAATGCGAAACGATAATACTGCTTGGTAAATTGTAACTGTTTGATCCTCCTACGATTCCTCAGTGTTGCAATAATTATATGATGGTTGGAAACTTTTCACGTTACAGGGTGAATAAAATCTATTAGCGTGGAATAATTTTCTATGTGATTACTAGACTGCGGATGTTTATGCAAATTTCGAGTTTTAAAAATGCAGGTGAGACAGGAAAACCTATCTAGGGATTTATTGCACTTAATAAATATTACAACAAATACCATACTTTGTATATTTTAGATATATTTTTATATTATGTTCTTTTTGTATATTTTAGCCATATTTAATTTGTCATAAATGCATAAAAATCCGCAGTCTAGTGATTACATACGTTATTTGAGAAAATTTTGTGGACACGTAGTTGTAATAATTACAATCAAAAGAACTATAAAAGGATTTGACTTTATTCAGTAATTTATGAAATATGAAATTAAGATTTCTCTTTACTATCCACAATGAGGACGATTAAAGTGATTCAGCATTAGTAAAATGAAAGATAAAGAACTTTAATACTAGGAATACTAAGGCAGCCAAAAGGATGAGGTTCTAGTTTTTTTTTAGAAAACTTCTCTGTATTCATATGGGAGCTGTACAGTAGATATTCTATGTTTATCTTATTAACCATAAATGATACTACTTAACTGATCACTTCCTTTGCCCAATGGTTCCTCTTTTATCAAAATAATTATTTCATATAAGGTAATTTAACCCCTTGCCCTACAATAATGAATGAGACTCGGGATGAGGTAAATGAGATAGGAAATTTTCAAGTTTTCCAAAATCTATTAAATTGAAAATAGTAATGAGTCATGAATCAAGAATCACTGATCAATTTTTATTTTACCGATTAAGTAAATTCTGAATTATAACGGAGGCAGTGATGAAATAAATCGTAGTGTAAGGGGTTAACGTTGGTAATCCTAGTGTTAAATATTCCTTGAGATTTAACAGAATAGAAAGTAATCTTAAACTTTAAATCGTTGCATGAAATATACTCTTTATAACATAATTCTTTATGACAGAAGTACAAAATATCAAACACTGATTATAACACACTATGATCAAATATGAAGTATATCATCACCAGAGATAGCATCACAACCATATTAATCTCATGAAAATTGCAAATATCTGGGTATTTTCATCCGTCACCCTACGTTTCCTCGATATACGTCAACGGTGATAATATAATTCTAGTTCTCGGTGTCTTAGGGACAAATTTGTAGGGCAATCTCGACACTCCGAAAATCCTATGTCGCCGTGGGAATCCGCGAAATCTCATTTAAATCTGAATCATCGTGCTCACTAGAATTTCCTTGTTAGCCGTGAGAAAATGGGCTTTGCGTGTTCTATCAAGCTGGAAATGAGAACGGGAGAAAAGTATAATCGAGAAGAGTGGAGGCGAACATAACGGGCGGAAGATCGCCCTGAAAACATCCGAACAACATTCTTTCCGTATTGTCAACACTTTTCTGCGCGCTTCACTTCCACGATGGATACGATCACTGTCACGCTTAAGCACTTAGGCGAAAAGAAACATAGGTACAGAGATTAAAATGCACGAGACAGATGTAACCTGTGTATATAGCCCAGCAGAATTTATGATAATTGCAAATTAAAATTCTCCACTCCGACTTGAGTATAGCGTGCAAGAAGCACTTCGATGTTTACTTGCGAGCGCATTCCAATCTGCAACGCGTAATAATGAAACAAAAGCCTTTTACCTCGGCCGGTTTGCAATACCTTTCTGTTACAATGTGTATCTACATCAAATCGACTCGTTTCTTTTTACAATTTTTTTCCCAACATTGGAATCGATCCTTGAATTTAAAACACTCATGATTTTTAAATTTCACGGTCGGTGAGATTACGGACGATACTAGGCGAATATTGGATCATTTCTGGGGATGAATAACGGTGGCTAATAATAAAATTAAGTATTCCACTTCATATCTTTCTTTCTGTGACCTAATATAAAAAAATATGGTAAAAAATGCAACGAATTGCAAGAAATGAAGATCGATCTTTTGCAAGTTTATAGAACGCTAAATATACAATCTGAGTCTGTACATTATAATGCGGTTATATTCTTGGGAATGGTGAAATGAAGAATGTACAATTCCCTAATTACTTGTATATCGTTAAAAAATGTACTTTATTTATTTCGCGACTTTACTCTGTCAAGCCTGGGATCTATCTGCGTTAATCGGGAAGCCACGTTCTCGAGAAATGCGGAAAACAAAAAGCGATCGCGCCCGATGGACAGTTGCCGGACTGCATTGTTGGCCCCGTATCGACATGGTTTCGCTCATCGATATCCCTAGTGATCAATTATCGCTCAATATAGTATTTTTTACGGAACAGAGTCTAAACCTTTCAAGGTTTGGAGTTACTGGAGTTCTAAACTTTTCAGAGTGCCTCCTTTGTTTCTCAACGTGGGGCCCACACCTCACAGGGGCAATTTGATTGTTAAGGGGGGCAATTCGAAAATGGACTCGACGCGAGTTTAACCCTTTCGCTCCGGGCAATTTAAATGCAATGCTACATTTTGATGCCACATTTAACGAAAAAAGCAAATTCTTAAATAATTGCGGTAAATAATTATTAGGTATAATTGCACTTGACGAGACCAAAATATCAACTGGGTGTTTAGCGTCGTCAAGTAAACTTCCCTGCGCAAGGATCTCACTAAATTAAAATAATAAATTAATGTAGAAAAATCTTTATTAAAATTATTTGGAATTTGAATTTCAGTTTTTCATTATATGTTTTGAAAATTTACTTACTGTGTTTCGTTAACAATTTCCTAGTGATTCCTTCCTAAAACCTATCATTTAAGTTTCTTAAGTGAACAATTCAATTTTTTAATATTAAAAATTATGTATGTTACATAGGGGGGCATAACAATTTTAGAAAGGCTAAGGTGGGGCATGGCACAAAAAGGATTGGGAAACACTGGTCTAAACTGTCAATTCTGTTGAATCTTGAAAACCCATAAGAAGACAAAGTAAATTAGCGTAGACAAAGCGGTTACGTAAATATTGTGCTAGTCGCGAAACGAAATTGATAGGAAGTACCAGGTGTAAATCCCATAAAAGCACATGCAGCCACGACATTCGTCAAATTTTTAAAACTTCCAATTAGATTCCCAATCTGATCCTACAAAAACGGTTTCAGCGAATCTTACAAACCCATAAGAAGACAAAACAAACGACAGAACGCAACGCAGTTATATAAATGTTATGCCAGCCTCGAGACAAAATTGACAGAAAGTGCCAGCTGTAAACGGCATAAAGGCACATTCAGCCAAGAGGTTCGTCAAATCTTATCAAATTTTTAAAACATCCAATTAAATTCCCAATCTGATCCTACGTAAATGGTTCTACCGAATGCTATAATTTGACAAGAGGACAAAACAACGGGCAACACAGCTACATAAATGTAGGGCCAGCCTCGAGACAAAATTGACAGAAAGTGCCAGCTGTAAACAGCATAAAAGCACATTCAGCCAAGAGGTTCATCAAATCTTATCAAATTTTTAAAACATCCAATTAAATTCCCAATCTGATCCTACGTAAATGGTTCCACCGAATGTTATAATTTGACAAGAAGACAGAACAACGGGCAATACACTTACATAAATGTACGTCCAGTCTCTATACAAAATTGATAGAAATTACCAGCTGTAAACGGCATAAAAGCACATGCAGCTAAAAGTTTCGGCAATTGCTTAAAACTTCCAATTAAATTCTCAATCTGAGCCTACGTAAACGGTTCTATCGAGTGTTACAGCGCGACAAGACGATAAAGCGACTGACAGAACGCGACACGGTTACGTAAATGTTGGGCCAGTTTCGAGACAAAATTGATAGGAGATACCGGCGAAGAGATCACCGGCTGGGAATCGCATAAAAGCACACGCAGTCAAGGGACCTCGTGCTTCCCGTAATCGGCGTCGTTACGCAATGAAGCAACGCCGGTTACCTTGGGCAATGCAAATACACGTCGTTATTCGTCTAGAACGCCTGCTATCACGACAACCAATCACGCGTGACCACGAATGCACGTTTTAAGCCTCTTAGAAGTTGTGCATGTTGCACTTCTTTATGCTGATTACTATCAAACGCTTTGTTCCCCTTAATCCGACGATGATAATCGTTCATTATCATCCTAGCGATAAGAGAAACATTCGAGACGTCGTTTCGATTTGTTGTTGTCTTCATTTCTTTTTTATATGATCTATTATGTATATGTTCTTTAACCCTTTCGGGACGGTATTTAAAAAATTGTTTAAAAAAACAGTTTGTATAATAATTTTAATGTGTGGTATATGTTAAGATAAAAATCATAAATAAAATAATTAAAAAAAATAGGGGGACAGCTGGGGAGACTGGTAAACCATTGTACCATCCGTACTTTTTGTTGGTACATATTTGTACCAACACTCCTATAAAAGCATACAATTCAGCAAATTATGAATTTGTTTTATTGTACAGTTCAAAAGATATATACAATTTATGATACAGTATGATAAAGCCTAAAACAATTTTTGCATAAAGGTATATCGCATTGCTTTTATACATAAAGATAACTGTTCAGATATTTTTAAACTTATGTGGTACCTTTGTGTACCAACCGTACCGAAAGGGTTAAAAGCTACGAATTTAGATAAATTTCGAAGTTACGAAACTTATTCAAAATTAGAGTCCACTGTTTATCGTTCTTTTTGTTGGCATAATGTTGTTATTTATTTGATAATTGCTGGGAGACACGATAGATCATAAGGATTATACTAAAGCTTATGAGCAACCCTACCGTCTGGCTGCATTTATAACAGCGTCTCATTGCTGGACGTTTACAAGGCTATGTAATACGAGGGGGAAGCCAATAACGTGTAACGATATGTTTAATTGTCAATACTATTTATCACTGAACACATAGATCTTATTCCCAAACACGTTTCTTGAAAATAATTCATATAAACAGCCACCGTTGTATGTATTATTATTGATTTAAGAATTTATAATCAAGGACGTCCAAGTTAAACTAACACTCGTATGATAGGAGAAATTTTTCTCGCAGAAAATGCTTTCAAATACGAGCCATATTTTAGGATGCACCTATAAAAGCTCCATCATCACAGTATCCCTATTGTACTTCTCTGTCATGAGTATAATTTCAACATTATTGTTATCACACCATCAAGAACTATGTTTCCAACGATTTTTAAATATTCTAGGCTACGATTAACACACTTTATAGAAAGAATTTTATAAAGATGAATTGAGTCTCGTTCAGAAACCTCAAGAGCAATTCCTGTCGTCACCGCAGTCCCGGGAGAGGAGTCGTTTCATCGGAAACTGAGAACGACGTTTGCGGTGTTGAATACTTAAACCAACTAAAATCCAAAGAGAGCCAATAAAACCGAACACGGCACGTTCGAATTAAATTGAATTATTTATCGAATTATGCGGCTAGATTTCTCTTTGGTTAGGCGCAGTGCATTCGCCGGTAGCGATTTGCTGTCTCTTCAAGACAAATGGAATTGACCCTCGGGCGAAACGCTCCGAATCAAGTTGTGCGCCGGAGGTGCACGTTATTCTACTCCCTTTCAAGCTACTCCTACCACTTTGTCTGCCAGTAAATTGTACTTCCTGTATCGATGATACCTAACCGCGTCTGAATTCGAGACAATCGAATTTATCTGACGAAGAATCCTATACATATTTCGATTTTACTCTCGTGTACCGAAAGCTTGAACAAACAGAACCGAAGACTTTTACGTCTTAGGTTCGTCTTACGTCTTAACACTAGATTTACCAGCGTGAAATCTATTATATTTAAATATGTTAAATATGTACCTTAAAGCAAGGAAAATTAAGACGTGGAAAAGATGATAGATTCGGTAATTTATGTTTTATACGATGGACGAAGAATATTTATTCTACGGCTCTCTCATAAACACGGAGAATTTTTGGAAAAAATTGTGTACCAGTCATTTTGACTGACTTGGTAAATCTAGTGTTAATGTAAACAAAATTTGACCGACTTCGATAAATTAATAATTTTAATGTGCACAATATATCGATAATAAACATTTAGCGTTAAAACGTTGAACGACATCGGCATTTCGCTAGTTTCATCATTTCTACTGAGGTGAAACTTTTTCTGTTAAATTTACATTTTTGTAAAGCAGATACGTTAAAGGTACAGATAGATACATATTTGGCAGACTTTTATCTTTTTAATGGTAATATTTAAATATTCGATATGTCCGAAAATTTATAAATATTGCAAATTGAAAGTTACATGGAATTTCATTGAATTGAATAGCAGCAGTCACCAGTGACCCCGATGATTGTCAACGTGTTAAGAAATTTTCTGAGAATTTTTATTTGACGGAGTAGTATGAAATTTAGGTATGAAAAATTTAGGGAAAATTTCTTTAATTTGAACCGGATCTTAAAATGGGTTATAGTTTTGAATCAAGAGACTATTATAATGGGTCATGGAGTTATAAGAGACTGGAAAAATTGTATCTTTATTTAAATATATGTTGATATTAAATCAGCAACACTGGTAATCGATGAGATAGCGAACGCGTTAATTTTCGAATAAACTTCAAAAGTAAAGCTGGTTTTCGATTCTAACGTCCTCGTCTAACATTCATAGAAGACTTATCGTGGTGTGCAATTATTTTCCGTGAGTCTTCTCCGCAAACTGGAAACCTTCCAACTAGTTTGTAATTCCAAGTCCTGAATCATCCGCGGAAATCGCCGGTTAAAAATTCTCTCCACGTAGGTCGGTTTATGTTCCACGGGTGATGCGATATTGAAGAATAGCCGTCGAAGAACAATAAATAAACCGCGGCGAAGGAGAGAATCGAAGAAACTCGAGAATTCTACTCTGCCGTTCCAACCAGTTCACCGATCGAACTTGTTTTCAGGGCATTTCCAATTTCAACGATTTTGGATACCTACCAAAGAACTTCCAGCCTCGAAAGTTCATTGAATCTTCAACAAACAACGGTTTAATAATTTCAGATTATTCGCATCTACGAAATCGAACTGGCCCCTATTGCTTCCAAGTTTCAACAAACTTTCACAATTTCTCCTTCCATATTACTATCCATAAGTTTCGAATTTCGAACCAACAAAGTTTCGCGCGAAAAACATGAAAGATCGCTGGCCGAAATCGTAACACGCGTATCGTTCGCGAATCCCTTCGCGATTTGGAAGTCTTCCAAGAAAAACGCCCAAGGAACCCGTCGACGAGACGTCGCCGAAGGAAATCGTGTGTCGTAAAAATTCCGTGAAAATTCTTAGCACGCTTTCACGCAGGAATTTCGAAGCCCTGTTCGGTGATTTAAGGGATTGATTTATCGTACCTGCGTGATACCACGTCCAAGAATTTTCGTCAAAGAATTCTCTCAAAGCTCAATTTCAAGGGTGAAGATATGCGAAGACAGAGAGAAAAAGAATGAAAGAAAAAAGAATAAAAGAGAAAGATAGAGCGATAGGGGGACATTTGAAGGGAAGTTCAGACTTTCAGAGGGAGGTCAGAATCGAACATTCGCAAGTGGAGGAAGTTGAATCCCCGGTTAAGCGAGAAAGCTCGACAGTGCTTGCAAGCTCACGAGCTTACGCGGGCACACGGGCTGTGTCAGGGCGAGTTTAATATAGCCGCGTGTCGTGGCGCGTTCTCCTCTTGCATACCGAAAGTGGACCTCGAAAAGGACGGGCTACCTCGCCCTCCCTGCCCGTGCTCTTCTTCGACGATGCGTTTTATTTTTCCCTCCGTCGATCCGTCGGGCCAGACTGTGCGCCGACATGGAGATAAAACGCAGAAGTCGATCCTGATATCACGTCATGACGGAGGAAGTTGGAGCATATGCGTTTGAGATGAGGGTATTTCAAATTTTAGAATAATTCAGTTGCTTCGATCGACGTATCGAGTCCGGATCAATGGACAGTCGATAGAAAGGGTTTGATCGAAATTCTACTAACAGGTAGATTGATTCATGCAAGTAGATTCGCTCTGAGATTTTTGACAATTTCGGATTTAATATCCGTTTTGGAGTAACTGAGAATTTACAGTTTTGCGTGGGTTTGAGGATACAGAGACTGTGATGTATATGGCAGTTGTGTTACTGCTGCTTTGTTGCAGTGCTTTTTTGGTTTCAATTCACCATGGTCATATTGTCGAGGATCTACCGTTTTAGATGGGTTTTTGCCAGAGAGAAGAGAGGATTTGGAGTGGTCCTTTATGTGGGCGTCTGACAATGAAACTCTATCCACTTTGTTATAATGGTTGTGACATCTACGCGAGTAGTGCATTTTTTGTAAAGTGGCAGAAGATCAAGAAATTCAGTATTCCCTGTACAAATTTTCTCCCTTAATTGCAACCTTTGAGAAACAGTCTTTGAGAAAGAAATATTTTTTGAATTTGCGGATGCATGAACCATCTTGCACTTTGATCAACTAGTTGCTATATTTTTCGGCTAAGAAGAAAAAGGGAAAAAGGGGCTAAGTGCAAAACTAAATGATGTGTCAAATGGTTTAATGTAGGCGTAGATAAAGTTAAATGATTAATTGTCAGGATAAGATAAAATAAGAACAACACGCACCAAGATTACAATATAATAATAAATAGAATATATATATTAAATAATAATGAAAGAATAGAAATAAAATAACACTACATATTGATGTAACTAAAAGTTACCATAGTGTCTAAGGATTTTAACCCCTTGCCGTATTATAACGAGTTACATTCGTGATGAGCTAAATTGGATAGAAAGTTTTCAAATTCTCTGAAACCTATGAAATTGAAAATATGAGTGAGACATGACACGATAAAATTATTTCTACAATATTATTGTTACGTTGAATTATAGGATATATCAAGAATCACTGACCTATTTTCAGTTTGCCAATTTAATTTTGAGTTATTGCAGAGGCAACCAGAAAAGAAATGGCACGGCAAGGGGTTAAAAAAATGTCTCTAAAGAATCTCTAATGGTGTATGCATGTGTAGCGAGATCCAACCTCTTAAGTTGATTTTCCCCACTTCATTCGCGTCACTCATCTTTATGGGGAGACGTCGTTCTAAGGGTATATATGGCTAAATATCATACCACAGTTATGGGATGTTTCACCTTCTAAGCATTCCTCGTGACACGTAATGCAAGAGAGAAGTAACGAGCCTAGATCTTAATCAGTGCGGTTCATAAAGTCACCACAGTGTTTACAATGCTTCAATCGATAGGTGATTAACAAGTCTACAAACAAGGAGCTGTTGCTTGTAAAATATAAAAGACTTTTTGTTTTATCGCTGTAATACATTTCACTGCATACCTTTTGCTTCTATCTATATGAAGTTTTTGTTTCAAAGAACAAATATAGAGGAAGAGAAACGCGGCACTTATGTTCTTGCCTTTATGCAAGAAATTAAATACGGCAAAGAAAGAGTCAATGGACACAACCAATAGAAAAATATGAGAATGTGTGATCCAGTTTTTCTCTCTAATATCGGTACAAGAAAGAAGATTAATCGAGCGTTTCTGAAGTATTTTCGCGAGGTTTTTACGCGTCCCCTATTTCCTGAGTGTCCTGAAAGCTTTCGCCGATTTGTATGTGTCTCGGGTGAACTGCACACGAGGGAATACAAAGTGACGTAACCGAGTAAACGATTATAGTGCAGCGAACTCTGATGAATCTAAAGAAGTCCCAAAAGTGCATTATCTTTACCTTAGTAGTCATTTAAACGGTTATATATTGTAGAACCTGCATTCCCCTTCTTTCTCATTTACTTAACACGTGCACCTCCAATGATAATCATTGTTTTTTACATATTTAGTTAGACACAGTTAGTTTTTCCACCCCACTGTTCTTAATGAATAAACATTGACTGCTATGGGGGTCACCGGTGCTACTAAATTCAATGAAACTTCATGTTACGTTTAAATCGCAATATTTATGAATTTTCGAACACATTGAATATTTAAATATGGGCGTTAGGAAAATAAAGATCTGCTGAATATCGATCTATCAGTGTCTTTAACACTAGATGTACGGCAACCGTCGAATTGATGGGTTCCAACTTTTTTAAACAATTATTCCCAAGTTGATAGAGAAGCAGTACGGTAAAAATTTCGCGTATATCTTAGAATATACAAATTACTGTATTGATCGTATTTTTTACCGCTTGATCCATCTTTTTTTAATGCACTTATTAAATATACTTAAATGTACCAGATTTATCAGCCATAGACATAGTGTTAAAGATTCTGCTTTATAAGTATATGATTTTAACAGCAAAAGTTTCACTTAACACATTGCGCACGGGTAACGAGATATCTCGTATTTGGCAAACCGACTACTCGAGACTTCTTGCTACTTTACTAAAGCAACGTAGGTTTGAATATTCTTATAACAAATACTTAGCGAAATAAATGTATATCGAAGTTCCAAAAGAGTCCAAAATAATCGGATATATAAAATATACCAAATGTCTGGAGCACTTAAAAATCTGCGGGCACATTGAAACAGCAGAATGCCGTACGCAATGTGTTAAGTAAAAATAACGAAACAAGCAAAATATCGGTAGCATTCATTGTGTTAACTAATTGCTACTAATTATACAGTAAAAATATTTCACACAATGATTGCAACGTATTTCCTTTGCTTATACTACGTACAAACTACCTGAAATCTCAACAAGGAGAATTCCTCAAAGCAAACCCACCCACGTCTAAAATCAATGTAAACAGGGAACGGAGTAAGGGAACGAACAGGGAAGAGCGTAAACCCTACGAACAGTTTCGTTAACAGCTTTGTATCCTCTCGTAATCTTAAACTTCCTGAACATCGTAGTTTCCCACACGTGAGGCATATTTCCTCTCGCCTGCGAAATTGCCCTCGTAAAACCTTCGAAAAATCGACTTCATCCCCGATCTTCACCGAGGGGATGAACGGCAAAGAACAAGGTTCGATTACGAGTACATGTTAGTAGACAGGAGGGAAGCTAAATCGTTTGGGTCGAGTCGAATCGAGCCGGTGTGTAAATCACTGCTCGAGGTAGCCGAGTTGCCTTCGTGTAAATCACGAAGCGCTAACCGATACCTGATAACGATACTGCGATGTCGCAAAACCTCACGCCTGTCCATCGAGGTTAACTGTCAACGACTGCCATGCGGCACACATTTGCTTGTCAGCAATTACGCGCGTGCACGTGCGTTCACACAAGCGTATGCACGGTGTCTCGTGCTTACGAATGATTTCTTGGTAATACGTGGAAGGAAAACTTTGCTCGGGAAACAAAGCAATTTGAGGCTTCTTTCTGACGTGGAAGATGAAGATATGTTGTTTTTAGTGTTGATGTAAAGGAAGGTTATAGTTTTCTTCTGACGCGGATGTTGAAAATTGTATTTCTTAGGACTATAGTAGGTAAAGACTTCAATGGTCAGACTCACAGTCAGTAGACAGTATAAAACTATCTTCGTCGTCAGTTGGAATTAACGTCTTGTGTTTATTGATGATTCTTTGGTAATACAAAGAACGAAAACCTTGATCGGGAAACAAAGCAAATTGAGGCTCCTTTCTGACGTGGAAGATGAAGACATGTTGTTTTTAGTGTTGATGTAAAGGAAGATTATAGTTTTCTTCTGACGCGGATGTTGAAAATTGTATTTCTTAGGACTATAGTAGGTAAAGACTTCAATGGTCAGACTCACAGTCGGTGGACAGTATAAAACTCTCTTCGTCTTCACTTGGAATTAACGTCTTGTGCTTACTGATGATTCTTTGGTAATACAAAGAAGGAAAACCTTGATCGGGAAACAAAGCAAATTGAGGCTTCTTTCTGACGTGGAAGATGAAGAAATGTTGTTTTTAGTGTTGATGTAAAGGAAGATTATAGTTTTCTTCTGACGCAGATTTTGAAAATGGTATTTCTTGGGACTATAGTAGGTAAAGACTTCAATGGTCAGACTCACAATCAGTGGACAGTATAAAACTCTCTTCGTCTTGACTTTGAATTAACGTCTTGTGCTTACTGATGATTCTTTGGTAATACAAAGAAGGAAAACCTTGATCGGGAAACAAAGCAAATTGAGGCTTCTTTCTGACGTGGAAGATGAAGAAATGTTGTTTTTAGTGTTGATGTAAAGGAAGATTATAGTTTTCTTCTGACGCAGATTTTGAAAATGGTATTTCTTGGGACTATAGTAGGTAAAGACTTCAATGGTCAGACTCACAATCAGTGGACAGTATAAAACTCTCTTCGTCTTGACTTTGAATTAACGTCTTGTGCTTACTGATGATTCTTTGGTAATACAAAGAAGGAAAACTTTGATAGGGAAACAAAACAAATTGAGGCTTCTTTCTGACGTGGAAGATGAAGACATGTTGTTTTTAGTGTTGATGTAAAGGAAGATTATAGTTTTCTTCTGACGCAGATTTTGAAAATGGTATTTGTTGGGGCTATAGTAGGTAAAGACGTCAATGGCCAGACTCACAGTCAGTGGACAGCATAAAACTCTCTTCGTCTTCACTTGGAATTAACGTCTTGTGTTTATTGATGATTCTTTGGTAATACAAAGAACGAAAACTTTGCTGAAGAAAAAGAGCAAATTGTTGCTCCTTTCTGGCGTAGAAGACGAAAATATGTTGCTTTTGGGGTTGGTGTACAGGAAGATTATAGTTTTCTTCTGACACGGATGACGAAAATGGTATTTATAAGAGCTAAAGTAGACGAGGAAGTAAATGGTCAGACTCACAATTAACCCTTTGCACTCCTATGTCGAGCTACACTCGACACAGCTCTTTGTGACACTTAATGTTTCGTATACTAATTATCGACTTTTCGAAATCAACAATAATTTTGCATTTTAACAGGAATACACCGCAGTATCTACAATTGTTCCTAGTATTAAATAAAAGCGAATAATCAACAGTAGACAATTTTCCGAGATTATATTTGCTTATCTGACAGAAAGTTATTAAATTAATTCGGAGCGCAAAGGGTTAATGAAACCGATTTTAAATCTCTCACCGTCATCCCTGGAAAATATGATTGATGTCTATTTGTTACTGATGATTTTCTATCAATGGGTGGAAAAAGAACTTTGCTGAAGAAATAACTTTTTTGTTATTTGAGATGTTATCAGAAAGGTCTGATAATGAGTGGAGGGTATACAGGAAGATTGTATTTGTTTTCTGGAGCGAAGGACGAAGATGATATTTTCGGGGCGTATAGTAGGTAAAGAGGTAAATGATTAGACTCACAATCAGTGGATCCGAGTTTAAATCGCTTTCCCTCATCGCTGGAAAATTTCATTGAACGATTTCTTGGTAGTACGAGGAGAGGAGAACTTTGCACGAAAAATACCGCGGACTGATACTTCCTTCTACTACAGAAGATGAAGAAAAATTGTTTTTGGTGTTGTCCAGAAAGGTCTGATAATGAGTGTAGGCTATTAGAGAGGTTATAGATTTTTTCTGTTCTCTTCATTATTAACATACGGGTAATTTTTTTTTACGGGATTTGTATATCATAATGTTGATGATTCGAAATCCACTTAAAATAATAGAAGCCAGGTGACTTTATCACATCAGTTAAAGCCGAAACGTATAAAAGAAGAAAGAGCGATGAATTATTCACTTCACAAGTGGAATGTTTTTTTATCGTTGACCTCGATAATAATTTATGCTGTTATCTCGATGCAGGAAACTCTAATTGACGTTCTAGTCGAAATACATGCAGTGACGTTGCATCAAATGAAAATGAAAAGAAATTCATTCAATTCACATACGTATATATCACTGTTTGCTTTTTCCAATTTTATCCTTATCCATATCGTCGATTTAAATTTTTTTCCATTGAAACAATTTCAAATTGAGATTGCTTCTTGTCTTATAAGTTTCTGTTCATACTTTTGACGAATTTTATCATATTTTTTGTAAATTAATTTTTGTTGTATAATTTTCTGATGACACAGAAATGCAACAGAAAATTTGAATGATATTTCCTATATTATTTTTTTTTCAAAGTTATTTCTTTTTTTTCCGCAACGTAATCAAATAAAATTTCCTATGCTCAAGAAAATGCAAATATCACGATTCATACGTTGCAGAAATTCCCAATTTTCTTCCTTCCAAAAAAGAAATATTGCCCTCAAAGATTCATTTTCGTTCCACAAACATGATTATATCATCATGATACGCCGAAACGATTTTACGCACAACGCGTATTTCCCGTAAGATTTTCGTATTTCATTGCGTTTACGTTTCATCGTAGCTGCAATTCTCATACGCGATTCCACATTTTACGAGTAAACTTGTTATTCCCTGCAGCTACGTGATTCGATAAGATTGAAGTTTAAGAGGAATTTCAAAGACACGCGTTGAAAGTCCACGCTAGGAACGTTTAGAATACTAATTGCAGGTTTGAATGAAAATTCCATCGGTACGTGCGCCAGCTCGGCTTCGCATTTCCGCAACCCAACCGCTCCGAATCGACCGCAGACCGTTGCGATAATTCGCAGACGATGCACGATCCTGCCAGAGCAGAAATGCTAATTTATGTCAACGACTTTAACGAGTCGACATTTTGCGAAATTAAAATTCAACGAACTTTTCGTATCGTTAAGTATTTTATTCTATTGCTCTTTTTTTTTTATCATTGACGTTTTGAGTGTCGCTAATTTACGAGGCAATTTCGCATAAAATACAGAAGTGTCCGATAATTGAAGTGGTTTGTGTTATATGCATTGTGCGGCAACACTGAAATCGCTCGGTGAACGAGAAAAGCAGTCACGTGTTGCGCTTATATCTGAATCGTCCACAATGCGATGCGATTGTCCGACCATTTTACAGAACTAAAGTTTAACGTATTTTTTTTTTTTTTTTAGTTGAATTCAAATACTTTATTCCCAACGTAGGTTTTTTATGAGTTACTTAACACTAGACACTACCAAGCAAGTCAAAATGACTGGATCACAATTTTTTACGAAAATTTTCCAAGTTTGTAGGACAGTTATGGAACAGACACTCTACGAAGATCTTATAAAATACAAGTTACCGAATCGATCATCCTTCCACTTTATGATTTCTCTTTTTCCAAAATACTTATCTATTATATAAAGCTCAAATACCACTGACTGACTGACTCATTCATCCACTCATCACGAAATCTCAAAAACCACAGAACGGATTGCAATGAAATTTGGAACATACCTTCTCCTTGGATCTTAGGTGCTCACTAAGAAAGGGTTTTGAAAAATTCGAAATTTTAGGGGGGTTTTGGGAGGTTAAAGTATGGACCAAACTCATCAACGCAGAGCCGAAACTACTTGACCTAGAAACTTGAAATTTTGCATGAGCGTTCCTTCTAGGTTATAAGCACCCACTAAGAAAGGATTTTTCAAAATTCGAAATTTTAAGGTTTTTTTTTAGTTTCGATTAAACCGTAGCGAAGCACGGGAGCTTTCAGCTAGTTTACTATATTAAAATAATATAGCTTTAACTCCAGTAGTTCTAGTGTTAACATACTAACAAAAAACAATTCCTTTTTTTTGAAACTTCCCGGTATCCAATCTTGGCAACCAATCGCTCATTACATTTTCTATTATGACAGAACGAAAACACGTTGCAAATTCTTTTTAAACAGACATTCGCTTTATATTCTACATTAATCTTATAAAATACATATTACGAAATCAATAATCTTTTCCATCCCTTGACTTCTCTTTTTCGAAAGTGCATATTTAATATATTGAAATACAATAGACTTAACTTCTATAGTTCTACACAACTGCCGTAAAAAAACATTCAAAAGCATCCCCCTTCAGTATTCACCTCTTCCCAACCATCTGTAGCCACAATCAGACAACATATTACCCCATCCCGCCATGCACAATCCACACAAAAATTCCAAGCATATTCTCTCCATCCCTATAATCTCTCACCCTCATCACCGTTGCAGTGGCTCACGTAAAAATAAGAAAAAAAAAAAAAAGTAAATGGAGAACATCACGTTACACAGTTTTGCGTATAAAAACGACCAAAGAATTGGTCGTAAAATCGAGGATACATCGTTTGAATAGTGCGAGTGCATACGTACACGCATCGGCAATGTGTCGAAGGAATATCTTGGCGCCACGTTTCCGTAACCTCGCGACGACGCCGCTCTGGATCGCCGGTAGGCCGTTGTGATAACTCTCGTGTCAGACGGCTCACAATCACACGAGCAAAAAAAATGCACACTTGCATCAGGGAGAAGCGTGCAACGGCAGCGCCTTGTTGTCGACACAAACGATATCCGTTTTAACGCGAGAAACGAGAAAACGCGGGCGTACACACGTCGCATATCCACGTATGTAGCACGCCATACATATTCACCGGCGGGGAACCCCGACGACAGTGGCACGCTTTACGATTTCATTCTTCGCCGCGCACTCGTGGAATTTACGCGGCTCGTGCGATACGTTTCGCAAGCCGCAAACGACCGACACGATGAAAAACATTGGAGCTTGACGATGAAAGGATTAATAGGATTTTTCGTCGCGACAGATTCATATCGGAATTGTAGTAAGAAGTAGAGAACATGGCTGATGCTGTTCCGCCGGAAGATGGAGTCTGGGAGACAATGATGGACGAGGTTTATTGCAATCGTGAAATTTAGAGCGGAAGAGTTGTGGGTGGTGCTGTGTTTATACGCGGGGGTGTGCTTTTGGAGACTGAGAAATGTTTGTTTATTTGTTTGGAGAAAATTGTCTGGGTGGAATAATAGAAATGTTAGTGGACTTTTCTTTTTTAAATTGACGACAAAGGGTTGGTTGCTGATGAAGAATGACTGAAGTCAAATTGTAGAAGAGATGTATTAAATAATATATATGTCGTAATTGAATTTTATTGAAAAGGAGGCACTGAAAAAGAGAAAAATATTCAAAGGCAATGTAATTGGCTCTTGATATTTAACACTAGATTTACGGATGTTGATTATATACCTATTTTTCTCAAGTGGACCAATTTGACTCATACAAGAAATTGAAGTTTTTGTGCAAAGAAAATTGTTCCAAATCAATTGAAATTAAAGATTTATTACTAAAATATTAACCGACCGATATACTATATATACATATATATATATATATAGTAATCCAATTTTGAATGAGCCAAATTGGCTCCGTAAATTTAGTGTTAATAAATGAATTTGTAATAGCGCAGAACGAATATTTCATTTTTACCAAAAGCTGACATTGCATTATAAATCATGCAAACCTGTTTGTCCAACGAAATTTAACTTTCTACTTTTCTATCCTTTGCATCATTCATTATCAGCAATCATTTTTTGCAATAGCGAAATGAGATTTGAAATTATTTAAGTCTCTATAACATTAGATCTGCGGCAGCCATTGAATTGACTGGTACCTAGTATTTTCAAAATTCTTCTCAAATTAACAGAGAATTAATATAGTAGATATTTCACGTGTATCATGTAACATACAAATTACTTAACTGATTATATTTTTCATCGCTTGATCCATCTTTCTGAAAGATACTTATTTAATATATTTAAACTTACCAAATTTAACGGCCGTAGATCTAGTGTTAACCCTTTGTGCTCGGAGCCGTCTTTGACGTTAAGTATCAACAACTCGGTGGCACTCTGAGATTTGCTATATTGTGACATTTTAATAGAAAACTTTAGGAAAACATGCATTTTTAACACTAAAACTACCGACGTTATATCTACTAAAATTTGGATTTATTGAACAAATACTTTGGAAAAAGATAAATCAAGGAGTGAAGGGATTAGTAAATTAATTAATTTCGGCTTTATGTGGTAGAAGTAGAATTTTTACTTCACCGCTCGCCTATCAATTTAGGTAGTTTTTTGAAAGAATTGAGAACCGGTCATTTTGACCGGCTTGGTAGGTTTAGTGTTAAAATGTTTCGGTGCCATAGGTTGATCCTTGTTAATCATAATATTTCCTCAACCTGTGCACCCAAGTGATATGATAAGACTTACGATGTCCTCTCATATTAACCAATGTATGGCTGCTTAAGTATAGCCAGTGCTTCTTTATACAAAAAGAACATCTTAACAGAAAATGTTATACAAACATGCATTTTAGAAAATGTTTCGGTGCAATAAATCCGTCCATCTTACAATTCGTCATTAATGAACTCGAATATTCTCTCAGACTGAGCAACCAAGTGATTCTATAAGACTTACAATATCCTCTCAAATGGGACATACGGGTGGAAAGGGTTAAAGAATTTACAGATTTCCGCACATTCAAATAAATAAATCAAATTAACCAATGTGTGCCTACGTAAAGTACAACACGGTGCTTCTCTATTACAAAAAAAAACTCGATGCAAACGATCCAACCAGGGTGTCCCTGCATAACAGTCCTGGTCGTAAAGACAATTTGTGACGAGTTTCTTGCATATCTTCAGCGAACCAAGGGTGTAAAATAACATCTGGTGGTTGTCTCAAATATTTTTGAAACACCCTGTACAAACGTGGAGAACGGATCACAGAGGAGACTATACACGTAGAAGCACATCGTCAGGGCGATTATAGTAGCCGGTAGTCCGGCAGCTGCCCAGCTGGCTACCAATGACGTACGAAAGAGGCGCTTTGACGCACGGTAGCCAGCTGGAAGGAGAGAAAGAGGCGGATGGTGAAGAAGAAGACGAAGAAGAATATATAAGTATACATCGGAAGGCGAGAGAGGTGAGCTGAGGGCTCGAAAACAGAGATCGGCCGCGAGACGAGACGCGTAGGAAGAAAGATATCGGGGATGCTTCGAAGAGGAAAAAGAAGAGTGGAACGAGTAAAAGTGACGGAGGCTCGAGCGAAACGAAAACAGTGAGGCTGGATGACGCGGTGGAAGGGCGGCAAGGGAGGGAAGTTTTGAGAGGAGCACAACAGGATCTTGTTTTTCCCCATTTGGAGGGTGAGGATTCTGAAGATGACGGTGTATTAATACGTTGTGGACCTTACGGATGTTCATCGAGTAAAAAGTCTATTCTTTGCTACTTGTAAATCGTATTTTTATATTTCTTTACATTGATTGCAAACAGATGTATGTTTACGTTGATTCTATTTGTTTTGTTGGTACTTTTCATTGGCAACTTTTTTAACAAGATTGGCGCACGATTCTCATTCAAAACCGTAAGTTCTTCGAGGAAGCAATCGTCGCCATTAAAACCACCATTTTAAAGAAAACAGTATGCAAATTTCTAAGAAAACAACAAATCCAAACGGCACAAGAGAACAAATATTCCTCGAAAGTTTGAAAGCAAACATCGAGGAAAAGAAGAGTAGGAGCCAATGTACCTCGAAGTTCGCCGATTAAAAGTACAACGATCCCGCAACTCCCAGTATCACAACACCATGCACAACATCAAGAACATAAAAGAAACCGTTACAATTCCTCGAAAAACATCGCCAAAAAAATGTTTCACGACATCTCAACAAAAGAAGCATCGACCAATCACTGCTCGATCCGTGGAATTCATAAAAGCCAAATAACAACCGAAGCACGCGACATCATTGAAACGGGAAGAAAAGTACGTGCTGGAGGAGCATACGGTACCAAAAGTGAGCGAAAAACCGCAGATAAATCAAGCAGCAAAAAGTCGTGAAGACGAACCGAGACGAAAAGCCAAAGAGAGGGTGGACGGTTGGAAGGGAGAAGGGGACTTTGTGGCCCAGGAAAAAAAGCAGACAAAGAGGGAGCAAGATACGAAAAACGGTAGCATTGAACTTGACACGACGACGAAGTACGTGGCCTTTGCGGGAGAAGAAGAGGAGCGGTGGCACCAGGCCTCGAAGAGGGGATGCGATGAGGGCGACCGGTCCCAAGAGCAGGTTTCGGTGGCCTCTCCGTATAAATTCGAACGTAGGGGGGCCCCCCAACGGACATGAAGAGGGATCGACGGCCGAGACTCGATAAATCCTTCTTCGTTCCGCCTCTCTGTCCTCCGGAGTCCTTCGACCTTGTCGCAGTTGCGGTTACAAGCTTGACTCGTCGACTCGAGCAACGTATGTCTCGCGCTGCCCCGCTTCCGGATCCTAGAGAACTGGTTGGAGGGAACCGGAGCCAGGAAATGCTCTGGTATTATCTACTACGTTGTAAAGATCCTGTGTAACGGAATTTTTATATACGTTTTAAAAGTCCGTAACATTTTACTGGAACGTTCCGAGATGATAGAGTTTTTCGAAGCGTCTCTTGTGATATTGTTTTATGCATGGTACTTCATGGGTTAATCTCGATTCGTTTAACGCAGTTTGACGTGGGAAGATGGACGATGAGAGTTGTAAAATTGTAATTTCTTGATTTTGATTGCACGTTAAATTTTGATGGCGATAGTTGTTAATTTTTACGGTACTTCGTGGAAGTGAAATAAAATTTGAAGTAGTATACATAATTTCTTCAATTTTGAAACACGGAGAGGAATATCTGTTGTTTATTAAACGTAATAGAAGCACTTGAGACAATTAAGGAAGACTGGTCTGGTGGAAGAACTTAATAAAGAGTTCTTAATGGTACTTCCGTTTTAATGTAATTACTTGTAATTTCCGGACTTGCTTTTTTCTTTTGCCGTGTTTGTCCTTTTAATCGTGGACACGGAGAAAAGTGTTATTACACTTTTTAACATAGTCGCATATATGAGACAATTTGCACATGTTTTGTAATAGTGAAAATCTCATTCCTGTTATCAACGTTCCTATCTCTCTATTAACGAGTCCTTCGATCTTATCTATGCGGAGAGTCGAGTGTCTCCGGTTGCATCGCTTCCGGATTCAGGAGAACTAGTTCGAGGAGATTCCAGACGGAGGACTACCTCCACGATCATTACGTACTTCGTCATGAAACTGATGCATAATGTACTCTTTGTAAGTGTCCCAGTTTCTCGCATCGTAGTATTTCAAACGTAATACTTTTTCAACCTGATCATAAGACATTTCTCAACAACTTATGGAATTTCAATAACTATGTTTCTCATCACTAATCTCGGTTCATGAAATGGTATCAACGTGTTCCATCAAACACAAATTACCAAACGAAAGTACAAAGTTTCAAACATTCAATCACCCTCGACATTAAAAGTCGTTCACCATCCAGCGCGCCAAATTTGAAAAAAAAACAATGCACATACCTTCAAACACTCACTCATACTCGAAATGAAAACTCGATCACAATCTGGCACGTCAAATCTGAAGAAAAACAATGCATGCACCTCTAAACATTCAGTCATACTCAAAATTAAAACTCGATCACAATCCAGCGCGTCAAATTTAATAAAAAACAACCTTACCTTCAAACACTCAGTCATACTCAAAGTTAAAACTCGATCACAATCCGGCCCGTCAAGTTTTGAAAAAACAACGCACATACCTCCAAACGTTCAGTCATCTTCGAAATGAAAACTCTATCACAATCCGGCGCGCCAAATTAAAAAAAAAAAAGAACGATAGGTATACATACTTGGAAACATTCAGTCACCCTCGAAATTGAAACTCGATGACAATCCGGCGCGCTAAGTTTGAAAAAAAAAAACGGTCAGAAAAATAATTTCTCTACCTACGAGCAGTCTGAGGTAATCGCAACGAACCTTGCGCACTCGAAGAAAAAGAAGCGAACGATAGGAGTTCTCGTGCGATTACGCGGTGCATCGTGCTTCAATCGTTGGAAACACGTGCACACAGAGGCACACGCGCCGGTATATCGAAGTCTCGTGTGCGTACGTACGTTCGTACATGCATACGTAACACACGGAGAAAAACATGGTTGCGCGAGCACGTCTGCACTTTCCTGCGAGGCAGTCAGGCAAGCATGGGCAACAGTCAGGCAGTACTCTCAGGCAAAGGATGGCGAAGGAAGGCAAAGGAAAGCAAAGGAAGGCAAGGCAAAGCAAGGCGATGGCAAGGCAAGCCGTGTTGGTGGAACAGATAGGTCAGCTTGGCGCCACCAGGCCGAGGCGAGGCGAGTGAAGGCCGGTCGGTTGCATGCTCTTGTTGCTGCCTTACTGTTCTTCGATACTCGACCACCACCACCACCATCGCCACCGCCATCGGCTGCCGCTACTACCATCGTCAACGGTCGAACAGCGCATTGTCACTGTCAGCAAAACCGAGAACGACGAATGCCAACTCGCAATGAGTAATATTCCATTGCGCGACACGATCCATGTTTCGTGAAAAGCATTGCGCGTCGCGACGGAAGATCTTCGCGGAAAGTCTTATCGGTAGGCGAGACGAGCCTGAATGTCTGCATGGATGTTGGATTTACCGACTCAACGATTATGAGAGGAAACTTCAAGATCATTATTTGTTAGGAGATTGATATCTTGAGAAAGGGTATAGCCGGTTAAGATGGTCAAATGTGCCCTTGAACCGAATTCAAATCGCGATGAGTCATTCGAAAGCTAATAAAAAAAGAATGATTTCTGCCAAGTTTCAACTTTGAATCTCGACCCGGGGGGTAGTAAAGGGTAAAAATAGAAAATCAGGTTTTTGCCGAATTTCTCCTATACCAGCGGATAAAAAATTTTGAAATAATTCAGAGGCACTTCTGTTATCAGGGCACATATTAGAGAATTTTTTCAGATTTTTAAATTGAAAAAACAAGCTGTGAAAAATAAAAAACGCTAAAAAATGATGAAAAATGCCGATTGTATATCGAAGCAGTCTTGGCACTATAATTATATTTTTACTGTAAGTACGTATCATTGTTACTATTGTCCTGAATTTTTTTCAGATTTTTCAATTTGGTGCGCCGCAGTTAAAAAAATTAAAAACCGATTTTTTCGTCGTTTTTTCCGTGTCAGAGTAACTTATACGTCGAATTGCTTCATGAAATAGGTATTTTATGCAATCTTCTATGTTTATACGTACAGCAAAACATCACAGGAATTAAAGAAACTGAAAAAACCGAATCATTTGAAACTGTTATGCGCCTTACATTGTAAAGTATGTACCGTATTTTCCAACGGCGTCGGTGGCGCAGCGGTAGAGTGTCGAGCTGTCGCTGCGAACTTTTTGAACGTAGGTTCGAGCCTCGAACTTCCAAGTCCCTTAGGCTAAGTTTTTTTTTTTTGTTAATTACATATATTTCCTAACTTTACGGCACAACGATCAATATTTACTTTCAAATGTTTTAAGAATATTTGAAAAACATATTAACCTGAAATATACGTAAATATAAGTTTGGACTGCTTGTTATGCCGCCGTTTATCCTGTCAATTACGGCATTGTTTGAAATTGGTTTTCAAATCTCTTACCTTTAACAGTTATGGATGGATGGCAACAAAAATCGTGTTGTTGTTTTTCTACTATTTAGCCTTTTCGTCTATTCGCATTAGATCATACAATTCTATTCTCTCTTTTATTCAAAATGTATGTTAGAATTTCTGTCACGGGTTCAATGCATGAAAGGTAAGAGATTTGAAAACCAATTTCAACCAATTTCAAACAATGCCGTAATTGACAGGATAAACGGCGGCATAACAAGCAGTCCAAAGTCATATTTACGTATATTTCAGGTTAATATGTTTTTCAAATATTCTTAAAACATTTGAAAGTAAATATTGATCGTTGTGTCGTAAAGTTAGGAAATATATGTAATTAACGAAAAAAAAAAAACTTAGCCTAAGGGACTTGGAAGTTCGAGGCTCGAACCTACGTTCAAAAAGTTCGCAGCGGCAGCTCGACACTCTACCGCTGCGCCACCGACGCCGTTGGAAAATACGGTACATACTTTACAATGTAAGGCGCATAACAGTTTCAAATGATTCGGTTTTTTCAGTTTCTTTAAATCCTGTGATGTTTTGCTGTACGTATAAACATAGAAGATCGCATAAAATACCTATTTCATGAAGCAATTCGACGTATAAGTTACTCTGACACGGAAAAAACGACGAAAAAATCGGTTTTTAATTTTTTTAACTGCGGCGCACCAAATTGAAAAATCTGAAAAAAATTCAGGACAATAGTAACAATGATACGTACTTACAGTAAAAATATAATTATAGTGCCAAGACTGCTTCGATACACAATCGGCATTTTTCATCATTTTTTAGCGTTTTTTATTTTTCACAGCTTGTTTTTTCAATTTAAAAATCTGAAAAAATTCTCTAATATGTGCCCTGATAACAGAAGTGCCTCTGAATTTTTTCAAAATTTTTTATCCGCTGGTATAGGAGAAATTCGGCAAAAACCTGATTTTCTATTTTTACCCTTTACTACCCCCCGGGTCGAGATTCAAAGTTGAAACTTGGCAGAAATCATTCTTTTTTTATAAGCTTTCGAATGACTCATCGCGATTTGAATTCGGTTCAAGGGCACATTTGACCATCTTAACCGGCTATACCCTTTTGAGAATTTCGTATGTGGATTAATTTGGAGTTAGGGATTAACTTCGAATTTTAATATGAGATACTTTGAAGTAGTAGGAGGGCATGTTGTTTTTTGTGGTTGGAAGAAGGAAAATGGAAAGTTATCAATTTTATGAGAATTGTGTTGTATTGAGGAAATGGTACACAAGTTGCTAAGTAATACGGTGTAGGATGTCATCTTTGATTCAGAAAGCACGAGATGAGTACCTATTTGTGTAAGTAAAGACAAATGTTTGTACTTAACGAGATCGGATTTTCTAATTGTAAGATGAACACATTGACGGTGATTATTAGTGAGGAGATTGATATTTTCAGAAATGTTGGGAATTTTGTTTGTGGATTAATTTGGAGTTAGGGATTAATTTTAAATTTAAGTATCAGATATTTTGGAGTAGTAGTAGGCCATGTTGATTCTTGTGGTAGGAAAAAGGAAAATGGAAAATTATCAATTTTATGAGAATTTTGTTGTTTTGAGAAAACGGTACACAAGTTGCTAAGTGTAGGATGTCGTTTTCGATGCAGGAAGCACGATATGAGTATTTGTGTAAGTAGAGGCAAATGTTTGTACTCAACGCGATTGGGTTTTCTAAGATGAATACATTGACGGTGATTATTAGTGAAGAGATTGATATTTTGAGAAATGTTGGGAATTTCGTATATGGATTAATTTGGAGTTAGAATTTAACTGCGAATTTAAGTATGAGACACTTTGAAGTAGTTGCAGGCCATGTTGATTCTTGTGGTAGGAGAAAGGAAAATGAAAAGTTATGAATTTTATGAGAATTTTGTTGTTTTGAGAAAACGGTACACAGGTTGCTAAGTGCAGGATGTCATCTTTGATTCAGGAAGCACGATATGAGTATTTGTGTAAGTAAAGGCAAATGTTTGTACTTAACGAGATCGGATTTTCTAATTGTAAGATGAACACATTGACGGTGATTATTAGTGAGGAGATTGATATTTTGAGAAATGTTGGGAATTTCGTATGTGGATTAATTTGGAGTTAGAATTTAACTTTGAATTTAAGTATGAGACACTTTGAAGTAGTTGCAGGCCATGTTGATTCTTGTGGTAGGAGAAAGGAAAATGAAAAGTTATGAATTTTATGAGAATTTTGTTGTTTTGAGAAAACGGTACACAAATTGCTAAGTAATCTGGTGTAGGATGTCATCTTTCATTTAGGAAGCACGATATGAGTATTTGTGTGAGTACAGTCAAATGTTTGAATTCTAGGCGATTGGGTTTTCTAAGATGACGAATCGTGGAGTGACGCTGATAGAAAAGACTGTGCTTAGAGTTGGCAAACAGAAATGAGAGATCTTTCGTGGAAGTTGGCTGACTGAATAAAGTGGACGGATCCGGAAACTCTTTGGAGGAAAAAAGTCCGCGAGTAGAGATATGGAAGAGAAAATCAACAACGATGATATCTCTTGGCCTTCGTTGTCGGTCTAATATCGCTATTTGTCGACTACGTTACTAGTTATTTGTTATAATCGCGAATTAAAATGAAAGAAAATTGTTCAACAACTCTCAAAGAATCAGATAAGATACACGGAAGATTGTTTGATCAAATTGATCTTATTGGACGAATATTGTTCTTACTCACTCGAAGATCGATAGAAGAAACAATAACAGATTACATTGCCTGTATTCTTCACGTTTCACGATATTTTTTTATTTTGTACCTCTACATCGTTGTATTTGCAACGTGTGCAACATCTTACCGCACAATTAATTTTCTCAAGTACTTACAATAAATTTAAAAAAAAAATACATTCCAATGTGATTCTAGTTAAAATTGGTAAAGATATTTTCTAACTGATGAACACTGAATTCAAAAGTTTTATACTAGAAAATTGCGACTACTTGTTCATCAACGATAAAAATGAAGCCCTATCAAAATGTCACAGCGACCAATTCAAATCCGTGCTATCCGTAAAATCTGAAATATCCAAAATCTGAGAATACAACGAACGAAGATAATCGCAGCTGAAATTCAAATGCTCAACCTCCAACTCATGATACGACAACGTCCACGGTCTCTTCTGTTCGCGTTTCGATCCAACCCGTAACCATTAAGCTGAAAATCTACGGTTTATAAAGTAGTTTCCAAACCGTCGGAGGCTACGATACAAATATCGCATGAAAATGTCCAGAGGCAACGTTGGCATTCAAATACAAGCCACCCACGTAGGAGGTAAACTTTTATTCGCTTGACCAGGACGTCTCTCCGTTGCTGTTTCGTCACTCGCTCCGTTGCTATTGAACGGTGGAAATAAACGGGCAACATTGTTCACTCGAGCATTCTATTCTCCTCGATCAATCACCATTGTTACAAATTTTTGCAACATCCTCCATGCAAAGACGAGAGAGCTCTCATGGTCGAGTAAAACCGCGATACATACCTTGGAGAAAGTCAAGCAAGAATGATTACATCCAAGCCACCGGGGTCATTTCGATCTCCCTCGATCGTTTTCTTCTGATTTTTCTTCTCTTTCTCCTCTTAATTCGATGTTCTCCAATCCGCGATCATGCACGAGATACAATGGAGAACGCAACGTAGACGATCGAACCGCCAGCGCGCCGGTTGTCGTTGCCGTTTCATTATTTGGATTGGTTATCATCGGACGCAGAAGATAAAAGAGAAACGTTGCGCAGCCTGGTTGGTATTTTTGAGGAAGTCGAGCAATCAGGCAGGGCAACCATGTCGGTGGAAGAGATAGGTCAGCTTGGCGCCACCGCGCCGAGCGTCGAAGCCGAGCGAAGGCCGCTCGACTGCATGCTCTTGTTGCTACCTTACTGTTCCTTGCCGTTCAACTGGCACCACCATAATACGATCGCTACTGTCACCATTAGCGGTAACGGGTACGCGTCGATTCCATCCCGATTCCAAGACATGGCTTTACTCGTCAGGTCCGCGAGAAAGGAAAAAGAAAACGAGATAGATGTCCGCGCTTCTCACGTATAATCGTTGGCTTGGGAAATGCAGGAATTACCGGTGATACTTCTGGATATTCCTACGAGTAATGGAGAAAAAAAAATAAACGAAAGAACCGATAGAATGACGCAGAAAAGTCGCTGGTAATCCATGCGGAAGGATTACGTATTATCCGCGAAGATAGAGAGGAATATGATTAATGTATACCCGTTGAGTCGTGGATTTATGAAAGAGACGATCGACGATAACGATTCGATTTATTTGTATGTTAATTCTACGTACATTGTTTCTCCGATATTACATCGGAATAAGGAGACTTTAGAAAATTTTACAAGCGAGGTGGTAATCATGTGGTGTGAGGAGAGGAGATCACTCGTGACCCATATTTCGTGGTAGAATAAGATACGGTCCTTGGCATTTACCGTATATTATCGTAGAGGATTTGGAGAGCTAAGAAACTTCAAGAGAATTTGACGATTGCTCAAGGTTACCGTTCTCCATTACTGAACGACTACCGCAACATCCGTCAAACGAGGATTAATCTCCCGACTCCGTTGCAACGGAGATATCATCTCGTCGATAATTTATTTGATCGCTCGTAGCCAGTTATCAGTCGTTATCAATTGCGCCTCCGGTTCGTTTATTCGTCTTCATTAATACCGGCGTGTTTCGCGCGAGTCGTGACGCACCGATGCTACCGTCCCGTGAAGAGCACGCAGAAGACTTACCGTGGAATCCACTCGTCGTGGTCGGGCCTGCAAAACACCGTGTACCATTAATTGTAACTAACGTCCATCTACTCCATTAATTACGATTTGCGATCGACTGCGTTCCTGCTCGTTTCGTATGTGTACCGAGAATCGTTAATGGCACCTGATGGAGATGCCCTCTCGGCTAACCTCGAATGACCTCGGATAGATCATACATGGAGAGATCGGGTCGATATGATCGACGAGGAACATTCTTTTAAGAGATAGTGTCTTGGAAGAGGTACTAGATCTTTTAGGTCTAGAAGTTTTGGAGAATTGCGACATTAGGTTTATGAATTTTGCTGTTTTATTTTGTGAAGTTAGAGATTGTGTCTTGGAAGAGGTACTAGATATTTTTGCTCTAGAGGTTTTGGAGAATTGTGACATTAGGTTTATGAATTTTGCTGTTTTGTTTTGTGGAGTTAGAGATAGTGTCTTGGAAGAGGCACTAGATGTTTTAGATTTAGAGCAGTGGTTGTCCAAACTTTTCTCACCAACCGTCCCCTTTTCAGAAAAACTATTACTTAGCGCCCCCTGGAAATAAATTTTTTAACAAATTTTAATAGCAAGTAATAGGAAAGATGTTTGTATTAATTTTTCTACCTCTTCCGTAAAATATAGTAAAGAAAGTAAATTAAAAAGAAAATCATCCTGAGTCGCTGCAGCAACCACCAGGAGGCGGTGGCGCCCACTTTGGGAATCACTTGTCTAGAGGTTTTGGAGAATTGTGTCATTTGGTTAATGAATCTTGCTGCTCTATTTTGTGGAGTTAGATATAGTGTCTTGGAAAAGGTACCAGATTCTCTGGGTCTGGAGGTTTTGGAAAATTGTGACGTTAGATTTATGAATCTTGCTGCTTTGTTTGTTGAACTTAGAATATTCTAAATCTGCATCACGCTTCATTATTTTACACTTTTCGGTTTTTAATTATTACGATTATTTTGTTTTTGAGTTGTAGTTTTAGATTGACATTGCTGTGATGTATTAACACTAAAACTATCAGCTTTAAATCTATTATATTTTGATATATTAAATACGTACGTTGGAAAATAAAGAATCAAGGGTGGCAAAGGTAATCGATTGGGTGATCTGTGTTTTATAAGTGCAACGTAGAATATCTGCTCTATCACTGTTCTATAAGCTTGGGAAACTTTTGGAAAAAATCAGAAGCGAGTCATTTTTACTTGTTTGGCAGTTCTAGTGTTAAATGATAATTTAGGAGAAATTTCTCTGGCGTGATGAGAATTTGAACCCAGCCATTAATTGGGATGTCTGTCACTACACTCACCATAATCCCCTTTAATTTTTCTGACGATGAATTTACTGCGATTATGTGAATTCAGTAAACGGTCATTGAAGCGATAGAAGTTGGAATGATTATTAACGCTGGTGAGATTTACGACGTACAATTTTTTTAATAACTACATTACTGTGAAAGGATGTTATAGGCGATGAAGCAGATGTATCTGTTAAGTATAATTAACGATTTTCACACTAACGAAGTAAATTAAAAGGTGTTTGCAATATCCACAGCAGATGAGAGATTTCATAGTTTCTCTTTCACACGAGATTAATTATCTGATTTCATGAAGACGTACAAATCGTTGATAAAATGCTTATTATAATCATGGGGATAAATCTTGTCGTTCAGAGTTAAAGGGTTAAAGATGAAATTACGTCATCCATGTAATATTACAAACTTATTACCATGGTCCGTGAAAGCGGAAAAATTTCATCTTCCCCACTTGCAAATATTATCTTATATAAACCTGACAAAAAGAATCACATTTATTTCTCCTTAGAGAAAGCCGGAAAGGTAAAATCATTATCTCTTTTTGCACCGGAAAAAAAAGAAATGAACCATATTTTCTTATCTGCGACTGCAACTTGCAACACAAAGATACGAAATCGTGATTACTCCGTTCCGGTGAGAAATCAGAAAAACGCGGGAAAGCAATTACATTTGTTTTTGTAGATTCGCCGTCGCGTCAGTGGAAGTCAGTGAGTGATAAATCTTTGATCCATTACTTTATCGAAATCGAATCGTATAATTAAATGATTAATAATCAGCCGCCGGCAAGTATGACCAATGCATAGATCTTGGACACCGATAGATGGAATATCGCGCACGCGAATCATTCTATCCGATGAAGGAAAAGGGAATTTGATTTACATCGTGAATTATGGAACCGTGCACACGATGATCGTGCAAAAAGTTTCATCGTTCAACCCTTGCTGGGTTACATGGTGTTTTGGATCCACTCCAGAATTACTACCACGGCCGGACGTGTTTTCACGGCGTGATAACGAGGTGTGGTACTTTAATCGACGTTTATTTTCAATCGCGAAACGACGAGGATGAAATGTCGGAGAGAAAAGCGGTTTGGGTTGTGCAACCAATTTGCCCGACTTGATGTACTCGCCAATTTCTCGCTGCAGGTCGTTTCGGACGGACAATACCGCGCAGACGTAGCAAAACTATCGTCTAACGAAATGTCGGCTAATTAGGGGAATATAATTTTAGAATGCTCGCACAGTATTACGATAAGTCACGCTCATTAGCCAATTTGGCAGAGACTGGTTAAATTCATCGGGAATATTTGCACGTATGAAGGAATCACGAGTCGCAAGGGTTTATTTGGTTTAAAGCGTTAAAATTTGTCAGCCATTTCGACATTTCAAGACTTATAGTTTACTGACAATAAATTTATAATATTCGAACACGTTGAACACCAGAGGTACTTCGCTACTTTCATCATTTCTACTGAAGTGCAGTTGTTTTTTTATTATATGTTTATAATGTAGATACTTTAAAGGTACAGTTAGATAGATATTCGGCAGAATATTTGACCTTTTGACGCCAATATTTAAATATTAGGTATGTTCGAAAATTCATAAATATTGCAATTTAACCCTTTGCATTCCGATGTGCATTCTAAGGTGGACATCAGAATTCTACCATATCACTCGGTTGCCGCCTCTAAGGGGACCTTCGAATTTCTTAGTGGTCACAGAGGATGAACTTATTGCACCGCAACATTTAAAAAAATGTATATCTACCTGAACTTTTCTTTTGCAAAAGAGCAAACAGTAAAATATAGCCAAATTGCTAATACATAACGTCAGAGATGTCTTCGAGTGCAAAGGGTTAAAAGTCACACGATATTTCGTTGAATTCAATAGCGCCGGTCACCATCGACTCCCATGACAGTTAATTAGAAATGTCCTTCAACATGGGATAATTTGTATGAAGGAGAAATGCATTTAAATGATACATACAAAAATTTTGTTCAAGTCCAGTAAAACTATGTTGAGAATAGGTCAAAGGGAAGAATTCCAAATCTACACTGAAATCTTTATCAGGAATTTCAACGATAACGGGATCGTTGACGCACCGATAATAAAATGCGTCATAGAACAACAATCACGCAATTGGCAGAAGTACAGTGTTGTTTTCCTTGAAGTAAAACATTTTTGCGGGCAAAGAATTTTATTCGTTTAGCAAGCTTAAAGTCTTAAAGTTCGCGCGAGCAATTCGAACGGTAACTCGTGCACTTTGCACGCGAGGAATACGACGTAGACCGTCCTCGACGGCACGACCGTGTGGCGATGACGTTACGTGGTTTTCCTCTGATGTGCAATATCCGCTCGCAACTATACACTTACTCTATGCGTGCACCGCGTGCGTGTCGAAGAGGGAGCAAAAGAGAAAAAGAACAGGATAGAATGAGAAGCAGGATTGGAGAAAGATAGAGAGAAAAGAGAGAGAGTATACGCAAAAGCGCGTGTATTGGAAAAGGTGGGGGTTCAGGTTAAAGCGGAGTTAAATGCACGAGTCGAACGATCGAAGGTATTCTAGTTATTGTTCTTGCAATTGCATTGCAAATTACAGTCATTATATTTTATTATCGATATGTCGCGACGAATGATCGGAATATAAAACGAAACATACCACTTTGCAAAAACGTTGCCCTCGGGATTTTCCATTCTGCACAATCATGACACGTGATCCGACCGAAACTTCAATCTCGCTGAATCTTAAGAGTGAGAACACTCCATGGTCGTGAACTTTATAAGGATTTTTTTGCCATTGGGGTGTAATTTTATTCATATGATCCTATTTCACCTTCCATCGACTAATCATCAATCAAATTAATTTCGTCATTGCAATACCTACTCTAATAATTTGCTGAACTAGTCTATGAACCTAATGCTATCAAATTTTCATTTACCTGAAGTACTCAGTCACGAAAAAAAGGTCATGAACTTTATAAGGATTTTTTTGTCATCGAGGTGTAATTTTATCCAATTGATCCTATTTTATCTTCCTTTGACTAATCATTAAACAAATTAATTTTGTTTTTGTAATACCTACTCTAATAATTTTTTAAAATAGTCTATCAACCTAATGCTATCAAATTTTCATTTACCTGAAGTACTCAGCCAAGAAGAAAAGGTCATGAACTTTATAACTGATCCCATTTTATTTTCCTTTGACTAATCATTAATCAAATTAATTTCGTTTTTGTAATATCTACTCTAATAATTATTTGAAATAGTCTTTCAACTTAACGCTACCAAGTTTTCATCTACCCGAAGCACTCAGCCAAGAAGTTAAGGTCATGAACTTTATAAGGATTTTTTTGTCATCGAGGTGCAATTTTATCCAATTGATCCTATTTTATCTTTCTTTGACTAATCATTAAACAAATTAATTTTGTTTCTGTAATATCTACTCTAATAATTTTCTGAAATAGTTTTTCAACTTAACGCTACCAAATTTTCATCTACCCGAAGCACTCAGCCAAGAAGTTAAGGTCACAAACTTTATAAGGATTTTTTTGTCATCGAGGTGCAATTTTATCCAATTGATCCTATTTTATCTTTCTTTGACTAATCATTAAAGAAATTAATTTTATTTTTGTAATATCTACTCTAATAATTTTCTGAAATAGTCTTTCAACTTAAATCTACCAAATTTTCATCTACCCGAAGCACTCAGCCAAGAAGTTAAGGTCATGAACTTTATAAGGATTTTTTGTCATCGGGGTGTAATTTTATCCATCCGATCCTACTTCATCTTCCTTCAATTAATCATGAATCAAATTAATTCCGACTTTGTAATACCTACTCTAATAATTTTCTGAAATAGTCTTTCAACTTAACGCTATCAAATTTTCATCAAGCCGAAGCACTCATCCAAGAAGAAAATTTCAAATTAGAATTGTCCCCAGTGACGCGACACCGTGTCGCTTATCGGGGGTTCCTTGATCGTCGTCTGTTCACCCCCGTCTCTCGTTGGCGCGCTTCCCCGGCTGGTTTGAAATACGAAAGAACGGAATAACCCCGGTGCGAGACCGCGATTCAGTGCACCGCCGGCGGAGCGTTCGAAACCCATGGAAAAACACAGAGAGAGTCGGCTTACCGGGTAAAATTCCTACGTGGCCGTTGCCGGCCCGTCCCCGCTGCAAAAAGTCCCATGCTAATTCGCCGTCGAGGTGAGCGCTCGATCTCTTCACGGATGAGCTAGCGCGCCTCATGATCCTCTGCAATGTCGAGCCCTGAATCTCGATTATGGGGCGCGGGGGTGACGGCGACGTTGACAGTAACGGTAATAAACCTTCCATGGACTTTCTAGTCGAACGGGGGAAGAGCCGTCATTCCTCTTTCTCTTCGCTTGTCAATTTTCTAGACCTCCCTAACGTAATTCGTCTTGCGCGGATTTTATAGTTTTTGCGGCACGTCGAGCCACGGATTTCCGTAAATGACGCTTGACGACGCTTAAGCGACTAATTGGATTACCTGCTGTTTAATGCCGTTTTGCCAGCTTTCACGAAAGGGGATCAAGTCGTTGTTTTTGTTCAATCCTCGTTTGCTTCGTTTACATTACCTCGCGTTGAGTAATATAAATGAAGTTGGATAAGCAGTTTTGATTGTTCTTCTGATTGGTTAGGGTGAATTTTGTTAGAGGGGAGATGATATTTAGGATGCCGTTTTAGGGGAATTAAATTCGGAAGGAAGATACTGATTCACTCGTGCACCAAACATCTTCAATGTAACCATAAATCTTGTAAATAACAAACTCAGTTTCTCTAGAGTAAATTAACCGAATCTATATTCAATAATTGGTTTTTTATGATCTAATTAAGAAGGAAAAAACTGTTTAAAACGCGATGAACTTATTTATAGTTGAATAACTGTAATATCCCATCATCGCCAATTGGCAAGAACGAATAAAAAAAGACGTCGCAAATAACTGCAAAATTGACGGCACCACATAAACAAACTTAACAACTCTGCCAATCGTTATATTTCTTCGTCGCAGAAATTCAACAGATTTCACGTGACTGGCAATATGTTAAATAAACAATCACATCGATGATACCACCGCAACGGAACAACGGGAGTACTTGCTATTCGTCTCCCAACGTGACAATAATTCAATTTCCATACAAAAGCCCTCTTCGCCCTCCGAATCCGATAATCTTGTACAAGCCACGCGAGAGTCATCGAAACACGCTCATCGGATCGTTAATCGGAATGCAAATTGTTATCAATATCGAGTACTAAGAACCGACGTGTTCTCAATTGTCTTTCAAGCCGCTCGTAAACAATATACGTGGATCGATTACGCTGGTGGTCAAAACTCTCAAGAATTCCTCCTTGTATGTCAACATTTCCAAATGACACGTCCACGTGCATCGAATAACGAACATCCGTTTATATAAATGACCGATTGTCGTGGCCAAGCATACGCGTATTTTCCAGGTGCAACCAACGCCTTGGAGAACGTTGTGCATTTAAGTCTCACCCCTATTTTGCAGACTGCAGCGCACGGAAGTCGTCGAAGCTATTGCAACCTCTTCGGCATCGATTTCCGACGAGACAATGGAAATTATCATAGACCCTCGACTCGATTCCGAGGCAGTCACTTTGGCAGGCTTTATCATACGCTCATTATTGCCTCCGCATATTCATGCGATAGGGACGCGAAAAAGAATGAATTCCGTTCGTGATAATGCGGTAATCGTTGCCGCAAAGATAATGCGCCAACGGCCAAACAACTTCGATTATTCCCTTAAATGCGAGCCGATAATTGGGCGCATAGTGAAATTTACGATTAGGTTATCTATCGTATTATCATGCGTGCTCGAAGCTACCCCGATGATTGTCCTCGTTACCTACTCTTATTTTCGACGATGCATTGACGATGCGAGCGTGTGTCTGCTTCTAATTCACGATCGCATGTCCGTAATTACGCTTATCGTTGATCGTGTTGTTGGAGAGCGAAAAAACGTGGTTGCAGTTTAGACGTAGATCGAAATGGTTTCTTCTGAGGCAAATGCTTCTGGGACGCGCGAAACGTTTATATTTGTTTTTAGGAGGGAGCGAGTAGGAAGAATGAAATCGGAGAAGAAATTATTGTAAATTAAATATTATTTCTTTATAGAGGTACCCTTTTTACAACACGATATCCTGTAACATGGTTTCGTTATAACACGATTCATAAATTGCTGGAAGCTTTGTACAGTGGATAACATAAATTTTTGTTTAACACTAGAACTACCGGCATTAAATTCACTATATGCCAATATACAAGATCCGTCAGCAAAATCCGGAAAAAATTCTATTTTAATTTCCCGCTATATGTAATGTCAGCAGTAGATGTTTCTTTCTTTTCAAGCAAGGCATATGTACATATATACAATACGTATGTAACATCTCAATGGCAGATTTGATTAGATAGTGTTCGGAATATATTCACAAAGCAGCAATTACTGAAGCGCTTCGCGCGGAGCATTCAGCTATTGAAATTATTCGATTCTTTAGATACCCGAGTTCTACTGTTTATGATATTGTACGAAGGTATGCGACTGTAGCGAAGTTCGTTGAAGGCTCTGCTAATCGGTCAAAGCGAATTTATTCCAAAGAAAAGTCTGTAAGCACAGCGGCTGTCGACGAAAGAGCTCAGCATTAACAATAAACTGTACCTCCGGATCATAATTTCGTTAGTGAAGCCAAATATGGAAAGTGTAGCATCCGAGAGATCCCACATTTTACAATAGGTTGACGCACAGGCTCATCCGAGTCATTTAATGCAAAACTGGTTTTCCGATAACGTCGAAATATTTCGGTCCAAAGACTTCTGGCCTCCCAATTGACTAGATTTGAAGCTTCTAAGTTATTATGTTTGGAGCGTTATTGAAAGGGTGTCTAATAAATCCAGGCACCCCATCGTGGCATCCCTTCACGTCGCTATAGAGGCAGCATTCGCGAATTTGTACAAAGATGAGGTGAAAAGAGCATGTTCGCGCTTCAGATCAAGAATTCAAGAAGTGATCGCAGCGGAAGGAGCCTATACTGAATGATAAAACTTAATAAGGATCCCCTAATTAATTTACACATTTTTTTTTCATCAATACAACTAATTTCTAACTAAACAAGTGTTTGAATGAACTCTTAATTTTGTCCGGATTTTGCTGACGGACCCTGTATTAACACTAGATTTGCGGTAGCCATCAAATTGACGGGTTCCTGCTTTTTTAAAAATATTTCTCAGATTTATAGAGAAGCAGTACAGTAGATATTTCACGTGCATCTTATTATACACAAGTTACTTAACTAATTGCTTTTTTTGCCGCTTAGTCCATCTTTTTTTAAAGTTCTTATTTAATATATTTAAACTTACCAGATTTAGCCACCGTAAATCTAGTGTAAAATATGTAATTTAGAAAAAGAGAAATCAAGAGGTGTAAAAGGTGATCGATTCGATCATGTGTATTTTACGAGATCAATGTAGAATATCTGCTCTACGGCTATATATATATTTATTTATTTTGACGAGTCATTTCGACTTGCTTGATAGTTCTAGTGTTAAGAAATTTAAAAGCTAAATTTCTTTAAAATATTAATGGAATGTTATAATACACTATAGTGTCTTTACATGAAAATGCACAAATAAATTTTAATAATCTACTCATTTATAACGCTACTCCGATGTTATAGCGAAGAGCGTTCTGCAGTTTACGTGTTATCCGCAGCGAGATCTGCTGTTTCAGAGATACGGCATTAAAGAAATGTTTGCTTTTATTAAGTTCTCGAAACGTAACTCCTTTTGTACTGGTTCTGGGTCACATATAAAATGGTTTCCTACAACATGGCAATTTCTAGGAACATATCTATCATGTTACTGGAGTATTACCTTTATTTCAAAAATGCTATATTATTTGCAAGAAACAATTACATTTTGCGACTGAATATAATCTATCGTCAATGTACACGGATTAAACGGTTATTAGCAAACTAGTAAGTTCCATGGACTCGATTAAACGTTATTTATTACATTTCGGTGAGAAAAGGTGTCGTTTCTTTATTACTAATTGCATCAATTTGGATTAGCGATATGATCTGCACTACTTTTCCACGTTTCGTGCATACAGGCCGTATTGCATAACGACCATTCGTAAGTTCTTATCGGCATCGTAATACATGCTGCAGAAAGTTGCCGGGTGATATCAGGATAGCGAGGCCAATTAAAAGATCAGTTCCTCCTCCAACGTGGATAAATTATCGGCGAAATTCGCCCAAGTGCTAGTCCTTCTCGCGGAAGCGATTAAAAAGTTGAAACGTTACTTTCAACTGGGTTAATTCTCGAACGCGTAAAACTCCAGGTCGAAATAGCCTAATTAATTGCACCTATGGCGCCATTACACTTGACGGTAGTTCGATACCGGAATCGTCTGTCGCCGGTGCAAATTGGGAGTAACTGCTTGACAGAACCGACACGGCTACGTTTCTTGCCATCTAATATCGAATATCAGAAATCAGTGAAAGTTACCCGTACGGCTTTCATTAAGTTAACAAGAAGTTCGAACGTTGCGATAAAATGGACAAATAAAGTTTCCGACTATAAAAGCAGTTTTATCTTAGTCGCAAAGAAGTATCCACTTTCTCGAGGAATCTCTTCGAGTGTGGAGCTACGAGACTGTTACTTCTTTCTTCTTTTTTATTTTTTAAATTCTAGTTTTAATGGCGCAGGGACGTGTAAATTGCTAAATAGCATGGGACGTATGGGTGCCGTTATTCAGACAGCATCGTAAAATAAATGAGTATGGTATACTTTTAGCAAGTTTATTTTAATATCTAACTTATGAAGTTTTTTGCGTAATAATTCATGTTTTTTTTTTTATTAGTATAATTGGAATTTCAAATAATAGAATTTGTTTGTTAAGGGATTTTAATGGAGATTCGAATTAGTGTTATAATGTATAAATCTGCTGGAGAAATTACTTGTAATTAAGATGCAATTTTAATTTACATTTAAGATGTAATTAGTTACCTAATTTCAATGATAGAATATTTAATATTTCTGTTTTGGTTTTATGATGTTCCATGGCAAAATATGAAATAAAGACGTGAAAAGAGGAAATGGAAAGCACTAGATATGACGGAATAACTCGATACGTAATATTTCGACGTAACCGTAGCTCGATGAATTACGTTTTATCAAGTTCTACGCTTTATTATCATTCTCAGGCTCATTTTTTCGTAATTTCTTTCCACTGTTTCTCGCCGTTATCGTTGAAAACCGCAATATCATAGATTTCCTCTTTTGACGACCACTTGCGACATTGATAAGATCTTTCTAGTAATAACAGCAATATTATTGACGGAATACATGACGTAATGAAACCAATGATAATTTCTGAACAGTTTGAAAGAAACCTCCACGATCCTTTGATGTTTCGCGGCTGAAAATTATCTCCATTTGTCGTTAATGGAATGAAATTAATTCAACAAAACTTTAATGCCAGATGACATTTCAAAGCCAAATTTCATTTCATAGGCAATTAGCCACGAGGGAAAGCTGCATGCGACATGGGACCACAAATGGAGAACTCGTTTAACGTTACCTGGGTCATTGAGGTCGAGTGATACCAAAATGAATGGAGTTCTTCGTAATTCGTTGATACAAATATTCAAAGAGAAATTTTGTCGATAGATTTAACGATTAACCCCTTGCCCTACAATAATGAATAGCACTCGTGATAGGATAGAAAATTTTCAAATTTTCCAAAACCTATTGGATTGAAAATATTAATGAGATCCGACAATAATATTATTTCTATAACATTAATATTACTTACACTGTACAATTTTTAATTTATCAATTTAATTCTGAATTATTGCAGAGACAGTTTCAAAAGAAATCGTATGAGAAAGAGTTAAATTCAAAATTGTACGATTCGAAATACTTTCACTTTCGGCACACATTCTCAGTCCTGACTTGAAGTAAATAAATACTTGACCTGGACGTAGACGGAAAGACAAACGAAATACGTTCAACATTCAACGTGTTAAATAAGAGCCCAGGGGCTATGGTGACAATGACAACAAAGCTTTAGTCTCCGAAATAACGGATCTCCAAATCCCCTGTACGTCTTTTCTGCGGCGTTCACCTAAATCTGTGGATCTTTCACGAAATGTTCTCAGTAATCCATACTGAAAATTCCCTAACGTAGTAAATAAAATCCAGAAAATCGGCCGTCTTCAAAACTTCAAAAAATTGTAAGAATTCGTAAGATCGAGTTTCATTTAAATTGTAAAATAAAAACTTTCAAACGATTGTTGTATTCCGTGTGTGGTGAACAACACTTTATCTAGGAAGAACTATTATGCTCTCGGAGTTTTAACAATTTAACACTACAACTACCGGCGACAAAACAACATATTTTAATAAATCATATAAGTACTTTGAAAAAGGGGAAATCAAGCGGCGGAAAATTTGATCGATTGGGTGATTTACGTTTATTGATATAGACGTAGAACATTTATTCTATGACTCTTATATAAAATTGGAGAATTTTTTGAAAAAATTGTGTACCAGTCATTTTGACTGGTTTGGTAGTTCTAGTGTTAAAAATAACGTCGTTGCGATATACGGACTGCCAGCGATGCGGTACAAAATTCGTTGATTTCGGGGCAGAACTGACCTTTTAAAGATTTTTAACTAGTGTGGTGGGAGGTTTGGATGACCCAGAGACTTCTCGTGATTAAGGTTCCAAAAGGGCGATCGCTTTTCCAGTGACTTTCGCTAAGACCGAAGGTCTTGAAAACATATTCTGAGGGAAAAGCAATGACGGAATTTGAAAATGATTAACAGTTCCGTTTTGGACCTTGAATCACATTGAGTATTATTTGGAGCTAATATCTTATTGTTAAAGAAAATAGTGAATCTGGGAAAACATGAACTGAATCGGTGTCCAACACGACCTTCAAAGACGGAAATCCATAGTGGATCAGTCAAGATCTATTTCAGTTTCAAAATGATTTTGAAAATCAAAAATCTTCGGTTTTACCTGGTCGCGTATTCACCTCTTCTTAGATTTTTTTTTTTGGTCTTTTTTATCTCGTTTGCCTGCCAATTATATCTTCATGTAGTCAGTCTGTATCGTCGTCTTATCGACACCCAGCCAGTTGGAGAATTATTAGGGCGCGGGATTTGCGAGAAAGATGAAAGTTCCCTCGGCAATTAGGCTCGTTGATTGGCTCCCAGGAGATCCACTTACCTGAAACGAACCACGAGACCTGTTTCTCACGTGAAGGCACCTACGTTCACGTAAAGATTGACCGTTGACGCTCCTTGGATTGGTTCTTCTCCATGAACGTCTTCCTCGTGAAAAAATTGAGCGTAGAAACACGAAAGATTTATGAGAAATCTCCTGGAAACGGGTTCCTTTGAATGTGTCTCGTGGAGTGTTTGTATTTTATGATTTCTCATTGTTGTTTCGTGTGCCCAGTACACATAACTATTCCTGCGAAATTTGATAAATGATAAATTAACTTTGATAATAATTGAAAGCCATTATTTTTCATTTTTGTTCTACTTTCTATACACGCATATATATTAACACTTTACCGACCGGTATTTTTTAACATCCTAACCACTTGTGATCGGTCACTTGCACGCAAATATTTCCTTGATACTGATATGTCTTCGAAAATTGCAAAGTTTCTTTACAGAATCATTGGTACAGTCAACCACAATGAAAACTAATAATTTATTAATTGCCGTGGCGACCAATTAATAAGTTAAAAGCCCGAAAGTGTTGGGCCCGAAAAGCCGATTAATCGGCTACCGGTCGGTAAAGTGTTAAACTGGCAAACGCTAGAAGATGAATAAGTTGTGTCACTACTTCAAATCAGATGCAGTTATTTGCTGCAATCAACACATCCGCGGACTGTTTAAATTAATCCTCTATGGGCCTTCGTAACTTTGAAGTAACATAAGATGATTCTAAGCTTTCATTCTTTAAAGTGAATTTTTTAACTTTCTTGTAGATTACAATTTAGCTTTTAAACATCATGAAATTCTTTACAATTCAATGTTTCTATAACCAGGTAAATCTATTATTTATAATAGTGTTTTTACCATTTTCTAATGTGTTATCATGCAGCTGATCTTCAGATGCCGTGGGAAATTCGAACTATAGAGGGTTAACATATGAAAACCCTGTGTAAATGCAATTTTAATGTCTGATACGTGTAATTGGACAAGAAAGTTTTGATACATTATAAAAATGAACATCAAAAATGTACTACATATGCAGTAATTACTAGACTGCGGATGTTTATGCAAATTTCGAGTTTCACAAATGCAGGTGAGACAGGAAAACCTCTCTAGGGATTTATTACACTCATTGAATATTACAACAAATACCATACTTTGGATATTTTAGATATATTTTTATATTATGTCCTTTTTGTATATTTTAGCCGTATTTAATTTGTCATAAATGCATAAAAATCCGCCGTCTGGTAATTATCCATCAGAATAAAGTAACCATACTGCATATGCAGTAGCCGTGCGTGAACGTGTTAATGTGACGATGTAAAAAAATAAGACAATTTTCTTCGGGTTGACATTAGACAAACAACTTTTTAACGTTCTTTTTTCGCACAACAATTGACTTTAACCCCTTAGCCTACGATTTCTTTTCTAATCGGACTTGCAAAGACTCAAAATTAATTCTTAGAATCAAAAGGTTTCATTGATTTCTGATATTTCGTATAACTGAACGTGATATTAATAGTACAGAAATAATGAGAGCGTTTCGTGATTGGCTGATATTGTCAATTTAATAGTTTTTGGAAGTCTTCAAAATTTCCTATTCCATTTTCCGCACTACGAGTCTCACACGTAGTTGTAGGCTAAAGAGTTAATCCAAGGCGAGTCAAATGTTTTGGACTTCATTGATCGGTCGAAAGCAACCAAGGAAAAGAAATTTAATTAAACCCGGCAGGCCGATGCTTTCAATGTCTGGACACCTGTCGTCCTCTATTCTGTCTACGGTCATTCCGCTTTTCATTTGGATCTTATCCTTCCTTCTTTCATATCCGACAACCGTCTTGTAATGTAACTTCAACAACGGCAGAGAAATAAAAATTTTCTCATCCTGACTCGTGCACCATCTTTATCATCCTTGTCTTCGGTAAATCTTTACAAATAAGATAAGTCCGTTTCAATTTTATGCAATACCACCGCCATCGCCCGACAAAACGATAAAAAAATATCCGAACACCTTGCCGATGCTGCGCTGGTTTATGACGCGCTTAAATTTCTGTGAGATTTGAAATTCAATTTTCATACGGAAGTAGTATCGCGTTGTAATTTCGTCTCGCGTTGCTTAAACGCAAGATTCTATGAAATTCAAAAAAGTTTCACTTCAATGAAATTGAAAATTCTTTTAAAATGAAAAGTCAGAAATGACAGAAAGTTTACGTATTTTGTAAAATGAGATGTTATACGAAAAATACTTTTAAGGTGTATATGTTTAGAGATCTATTTCGATACAAAAATGCAAGAATATTCGGCGAGGATGAAGTTGGAACCTAAAATATTTTATGGTGGAAATATACGACGTATTCTATCGAAGAATTTTATATACCTATATAACGACAAAGAAGACTCGAAATTTAATAACGTGTTTTTTTCTCTGGAATAATTTCATTGTTCTGCAAAAATGCTTTCAACCACCAGCAATCTTGAAAGCGGCGTATGTAACTTAATTAAACTTGCTTCAATATTCTGCAAAATTCTCAATGTCGCAAACGTTTACGAACGCAGACTTTTTTGGCGTACACCTTTTTGGGTATAGAGAGATAATCATATATTTGGCGATGGAAAAACACTTTTTTATCAGAAAGCTAGAGTGTTGATGTATACGAGTTACACATTACTATCAGCAGAATCGTGTTTTTACGATTATTTAAATATATTTCAACTCTAATCGTGTATCCATGCTCCGATAACCTATAATTAGATATTTCTTAGATCATCTATATACGTCCGCATTTCTCAAAGTGTTTTAAACACAACTGCACCTCGCAGAATATGATTGATTATTTTAAAACAGATTTCAAACTCATATCTAATTGTAATCGCAGTCTACCTCTGCATATTTAGTTTTTTTAAGTTACTCATCATCCTTAACATATTACCGTGTAAATAAACACTTGTAATTTATACATACGATAACTTCAAAACAGGAAGATCATCAATAAACATTTCATGACGTAAAATACTTTCATTAAAATCGCGCCACCTGTTTCGTCTAAATTGGACAAATGTCGACATGATATTTTAAATGCTATGCAAAATTAACTCCAAACACTGAAGAGATATTTAAATAAAATTTAAAAAAAAAAAAAAAAACAGCGCAACCTACAGACTGCAGCGACTTGAAGAATGGATCTCATTAGTCGTGTTAATTCACTGCATCATGTGTGAATTGCATTTTATCCGAGGGTTAATTCAAATCGACGTGAAATCGAGATTATTTCCACTCTCCCTGGTGAGTTGATGCGGTTTTACTGTCCCTAGGGGAGGAATAAAGATCGAGTTGGCTCGGCAAGACCTCTGAGTCCGTTGCATCGGAGTTATTGCGTGAAACGTTTTCATCGGACTTACCGCTTAGCTTCTTGCAAAAATGAAGAGTTACGACCTCGGGAAGCGTTAAGAAACAACCTAGATCTCCCTCGACTATCTAGGATCAAGGACACTCGACTTTCCGATGTATATATGTATACGTTCAACCCCGAGGAGCTTACTTACCGCAATGCGTATAGACACTCTTGCTTACACTCGATTTTTTCTCCTCTTTTCTTACCAAGTGCTTTTTCGTAAACACGAATTTCAGATAAAGCACGATCCACGAAGAAAGTAACAGCGAGGGTGACTCTTTTTTTGCGACGAAACAACGGGATACATCGTCGACGTTCGAGATGCATTTAAGGGGATGCAAAAAAGTGTTGGAGGGTTAATTGTGGATGCAGGACGGTAAATGGAAATTGTTCTTTGTGGTTTACAAATGGGAGAGGATGGAAATGTTTGTAAATGGGGATTATGGTGACACGGGGGAGAAAAACTTCTGTGAGAGAGTTTTTATTTAAATTTCGTCGTCAGTAGCGTAAGATTTATTCGTGTATCAGATTAGGTTACTTCTAAAGTGATTTTACATGGGGACATTTGACGCGAGAAACTGGACACATTTTTTCATTTACTGTGAAGCATTTTTACTCCTTCAGACCCGAATTTCTTTTCGTTTAAAAGAAAATTATTTTTATACAAAAATTAACTCAATTCATGTAAATGAAAGCTACAATATACTTTTTACAAAAATATTTATTGATTTATTTATAATTTGTAAATGTACATTTTAATGGACATATGGTCCTTACGCAAAATTTGTTACATTAAGGAGATACTGAGAAATATTTGTATAAAAAAATAAAATTCATTAGGTGTTGAAACTAAGTTTAAACCTATACGTAATAAAATACAGCATGAAAAGTACATTATAATGTGCACAGGGTCAGAAGGGGTTAAAGAAAGAGAACTCAGACTTTGTACACAGATACGGCGAGTAGAAATTTATGGAACGATGAGAAACTGTATTTAGCAATTAGCTAGAACGAATTGTAGCAATTTATTATGATCAACAAATTATCTTCTAGACATTAATGTAAAACATTTCCCAAATAATACGTCGATTTTCACTTCCAAAATTTTAAAAGTGAATACATTTTATTCCATTTTCTCCACGCCAATCGAATATTAGTTTCTACATCAATTAAATATCCTAATATGAATTTTAAATTTCTCGCTGAACATATCTGCAATCTCATGCATTGCATACAAATTACAATGTTTAATTTAACATCGTATATAAATTACAATTTACATTCACGAAATATCAAACAGACTTCGTAATTCTTCCTCACTATCTTCCACTCAGAATCAAGCTTCAGATATTATTGATAAGTAAAGCTCTTATGTTAGCCCTAAGAAAATAAATTCGAAGCTGAATTCTCGGGAAGCAGGAACACGGAACACGATAGAGCATCCTGCTGGCTTTAACGGTGGCTACACCGATCGTTATTATAGTACACTCGCCGAATACGAAACATTGGCAACTGTCCGCTCGTAATCCACAATGAATTTCACCGATACGAGCGTAGAAGTTTCAGGGCAATTTAGTCGATTTTTATGTTGAATAAAATCGTAACTCGTACAAGCTCTTGTTCAGCCAACAGAAAAGTTACTCCTGCCTCACGTTGCTCGCAGTATTCGAGGAAATATTTATGATCTCTGTGACCTCCCTCTGCTTCAGGGAGGAAATCATCCCCGTTGCAATTTCACATTGCTGCATTCTATTCTGTCAATAACGACGACTCAATACTCTTTCTTTTTGATTTCAAATTTATTGTCCCTGGGAAGATCGTAATTTTGAGCTTCTCGTTCGACACGATCTTCAGGATAGCTTGTAGTAAAAATATATGGTATCGTTTTCTATCCATGAGGAGATAGGAGAATACTTTCGTCATTTTAATAGCAAGCTGGTTATGGTGTATCTTAGATGTTTTCTTCGTTTAATGTGTATCCTCGTGTAGCTTTTTTGCGAGTATTCTTCCCGTTTGAATCAGCGAATATTACGGAGAAGTTCTAATGTTATGGGTTGCGCGGTACGTTGGAATTATGGGGTAGTTCTGGCGTAGTGTTATAGGTTGAATATATGGTAACTTAAGAAATTTAATGAACATGAGAAATTTCTTGTTATGCGGCCCTTTATGAATAGGAGTTAATTTTAATTCTTTACGGTCTTATGTTAAATTTTATGAACTTCTGTCATAATTAAGTTTCTGCTAAAAATAATTTGAATTTTGGAATTCTATTGTCAATGAAAAGGAAGTATCTAATCATAATAAATGTAACCATATTAATTTTAGTTAAATGGCAGTAAATTGAACAATTTATACGGATCATAAAGGGTTCTTTTCAGGTCTATATGAAGGGAATTAAGTACTGATGTTTAAAATGATTACATCTTGATTTACAAAGGTGATAGATTTTTTAGAAACCACGTAAATCGAGAACAACATTAACCCTAGATCACTAACCTTCGTTGATTCGACGACACGGATTTAATAAGTATGCCATATTAGTTAACGTTATCGTAATAAATAAATACCTATCTTTAATAATAGAAAAAAACATATTTAAATTTTATTTAAATAATACCCTTTAAGCCCTTTTGTAAACACCGTAGTCGAAGAAACGAAGGTTAGTGTTAAGCGTCGAAAAATAAGGTTAGTGGTCTAGGGTTAAATATAAATAATTCAGTCTTCGTTTCGAAGTAAAATAAAAGAAATATTTTTTAAATCTCTTATTCTAAAAATCGTATGAAAGTGAAATCATGCAAAAAAGTATCGTGTAAATCGAGAGATAGGTGTAATTAATTAATTGCTCACTAATATCAGAAATTGAGTTATCAGATCAATTAACACTCTTCAATCACATTAATAATTCACGAACTGTTTCTTTTTTATTTATTACTCTTTTAACAGCCATATCGTACGGCATATTGTATTAACGTATTAATAAAGATAAAAATTATTGCCCATCCAAGACAGGACTTCCCGAAATGCGTGAATCACGTTAACATCTATGTTGTACCTCTTGCCCTTCTTTTACGATGTATAAACTAAGGTCGTAAAAATTTACGGTATACTACTTACCCATGAAATGGAGAATGAACGGCCAGTACTTTTGGCACTGTCAGTCGTCCATTATTCTGTACTTCCCACGAACATGTTTGTTCGTCCTTCCTCTCATTTTCTTCCAAAGAACTTTATCGCTAGTAAAAAGGGCGAATCGAATGTTTCATCGGTACCAAGAAAATTTCGTGCGTGCGAATGAAATTTAACGGAATTACAATGGATCGTTTCATTTTCCGTCCTCTGTCGCGAGATATTTTCTTTATAAAGAGGCATTCAGTGGAACGGCAAAGAATATTTTACGATCTGACGTTATATGTATGCAAATAGTAGTACATCTTATAAAATTTCAGGTTCTACACTACCGTTCAAAAGGGGTCTTCTTCCCCGCATTTTCATGCATAATGATACTCGAATTTTCGAGAATTTCGTCGGTGAATTCAGACGAGATTTCTCATGTAATGATTTCCTCCACACTACCGTGTTACGTGGAATTTTCTGTGAATTTTTCCACCATACTTTGTTTCTCAATTATTCGCAAGGTAGAAAATGTTAATTCACGCGCAGCCGTTCGTTTATGCTGTTTTTCCAACTTCTACGAGGGTTTAATAAAGTTTTTTCTCTTCTTTCTTTTTTATCGTACGACATACACCGTAAGATCTGCTGCAAAGTAATGGAACATAAAAGACGTTTTAAAGTACGTTTCGTGTTTCTTTGCAGTTTTTCTACGTTTAACAGCGCCCTCGTGTAACCGTGGAATATCGCGTGCTGATGCAGCCTAGTTGAAGTATTTTTTCCTACGATGAAAATTCAGTTTTACTTTGATATTTTCTACTTTCTCGACGCAAATTTCATCTTACATAAAGCTTCGCACTGAATTAACAATGATTGCGAAGTATCGATTAATCTCGACCTCCTTTTTGGTGATTCCCTTCGAGCTCGACTTTTAAGCTTTTAAGCTAAATAGGAGGATCGGTGTTAACCCCTTTAAAAACACTTTCTTACTCTTCCATTTATCGCTTCAACCATAGACAACCAAAAAAAAAACTAGTCATGTTACTTGATGTGCGAACGAAATGCAAATTCGTGTCACACTTTTTTTACGTTTCGTTGTGAAATAAAATGATATTTCCTTGCTGAAAAACTTAATCCTCGGTTGATTATACGTACGTTTATGTCTACTTGAACTTTCCTGCCACATTTTGAATTTTCGTGCTTTTAGTTTGATGTTCGTTTATATCAAAACTCTTTAAGTTTGTGCGAGGAGTTGTACTCATTAGCGTTTTCATTTATAGATAATTTTTCATCGGATGAATTTATGTTTTTGAGATGCAGGATGATCTTTATTTCACTTGGATATTTTTGTATGTTATTATGACTGTGGTATATGTTATTTTTTGAGATGTTTAAATTTTCATATTGGTGTGTGTTCTGAGTTTTGTGCAATGAGACTGGTACTTTTTTAAGTGGTTCAATATTTTATTATTTAAAAAAATTCTTCCTCTACGTTGTAATTTGTATTGGCAAAATACAAAATACGTGATAAATTGCTCTTTTCTCTTAGAGCATTCTTATAATCATCGGCACATTTGTTTCTTGATATGAAAAATAAGTTAGTCGTTATATAACAATACCTGAGTCATTTGAAGTACAGCTATTAAAAGTAATCCTCTCTTTACGACAGTTAAACCGATCTCAAATTTGCGCCTTACTTATGTTATATATTTCAATTGCATCGTATTTAATAATATATTAAAATGACACCTTAATGTTTCCGTCACACTAATGTACATGTTTCAGAAACATAAAATGTTAACGTGTTCTTAAGTGCCATATGAAATTTCCGCGGTTAATTTGGCAAGTCCATTTTCTAGTTTGTAAATATCTGTGTTATGTTTAACAAGTAATCGGATTTATGAAATGAAATACAGAAACTGCAATGCGATTCAGTGTAGTTAATTGCAGGAATATTAGAGTGAAGAATAAAAGTTACTTCATAGTTGTCATATTGAAAAGTTTTAATTCACTTGTGAATAATACGGAGAAGTATGACTATTTCGTTATAAATTTGACACTTTCAACTAAGCAATTCCATAATCTCCGACACTATTAAAGAATTTCCCTTTCAAAAAATAATTCCGTTATCGAAAATCACCGGTGCATATATTCATGGAGATCTACAAGCTGAAAAATAAAATTCAAGGAATTAAAAAAACACACAGTACTTGCACTCAAATTTCTAAACCGCAAATAATTAACACTAGATTTACGGATGTTGAAATACCTATTTTTCTGAAGCGAGCTAATTTGACTCACATAAGAAAATTGAAGTTTTTTATAAAGAAAATAGTTCCATATCAATTGAAATGAAAGATTTATCGTTAAAAAAACTAGCCAACCGATATATTATATGTATAGTAATCAAATTTTGAACGAGCGAAATTGGCTCCGTAAATCTAGTGCTAAGATTCTTCGTATAAGATGAATTTCCAATTTGTCTAGTAAAAAAAAAACTTTCCTAACTACAATTCAGTGATAATTTCCATCTTTCTCGTCCAAAAACGTGTGCCTCGTTACACGTTTACTTGGCGTCGTCAAAACTGACGGAAGGAAACTTTTGAAATGGCACTCGAGTTGGTCGTGATGCGAATATGAATTTCGGCACGGAGACATACTGTCTCGGAATTTCCGGCACTGTTACCGTACCGTCATTCTGAAACTCTTGTTCTCACTCCTCTACACCCTCGGCAATTTAACGAGGTCGTTGCATAATTAAAACAAGGAGGACAATGGAATTTCGTCGAAGGAACGAGTTGTTTCTTCTATTTCACAACGGTTTCCTCGGTCCTCTCGATTCCTCCTCAAATTGACACATTATCCAAACATATGAATTCATCAGTCACCTTCGAAGTGCCATTTTAACGTGTCCTTAAATGTTTCCACGATATTTACACTTCAACTTCTTTTCGCCCATCGGTGTCTCTATGTACTTAAAACGATCCTTGAACAATGTAAATTTACAGTGGGCAAAAAATCTTTAGAAAATTGAGTACGAGGATATTCCTAAAACGTATTTGTTTCCCTAAGTGTCAAGGTATAATCGATTACCTCTCCTGTTCCGTGAAAAATCATACATGGGACAACGACACTGGTAGACAAGATTGTACGAGCTGAAAATAGACCGGATGGTGTATACGGTCACGTTGGGAACCATGACGGTTCCTTCGACCGAATAAAATCTCCTGGTACAACCTACGTCATTTTTTCCCGTTGCCGTAAGCGCCACCGTAAACATTTATGGGCCACTTCGAGGCTGTGAAAACAAGAAAGAACGTCGACGACACTCCACGTTACGTCACAGGATCTTCTTTGCCCGGTTTAGTTGTCTTTGTCGAGGTGAAACGTAAAATCATAAAAAGCTGTTACGTCCGTTGAACAAGGAGAGAAGCAATTTTCCGAGGTGAAATTTCATTCTCGATGACTTTGTATCGTACGTGGAAATCGAGGACGATGAAACGATCGTATTATAGAGGTTATATTATTATCGCTTTTAAACGTACATTCATTTATTTTTTTATTCAAGTGTTGGTAGTCTCAATCAACAGCTTTATTTTGAAGTGTGCAGTAAAAATGTTGGTACGTATACGAAAGATTAACGTAGAATATTCATATGAGACTAGATTTGCAGATGGATGTATCTTTTATTAAAATGGAGACATATTTATGAAAGTGGAACACACATTATTACCTGGTTTTCACGGAGAGTTATTACCTGTCCTTTGTTAAAATGCGTTACTTTATAAATCGCGTAAAAATGATATCGTGTAAACAAAGTGCCGGAAAGCTGGTGTAATTATTTTAATATTGTACAAATTACAAGGCAGTATTTCATAAAAATTTTCTATCTTTCATCACTATTACAAATTTGACTACTTTCACAAAAAATCTCTGCTGTTTTCAGAAAGATACAGCAATCAAACGGACACCACGTTTTACCCTTTTAAATTTAATTCAATTGCGTGTTGCCCCGGCGCGAAAAAATTTGTTCGGTTTTGGTGAAAGGCAATTCAGCAATCGATTAAAAAAAAACTCCTTTCAAAGGCTGTACGATTTCGCATGCGGTGAACCCAACACGATGTGCAATTTCATCCAGGATACAAGCGTCACCTTTGTTTCATCCCAGACAAAGTATAGTCGTAAAAATAAACGATATACTTGCTGATCAACGAAACGAAAAGAAACATTGATCCTACGTTCATTGTAACGGATCATTTAAAAGAAACTCGATCCCAAATCTATCTTACCAGATAACACGAATCATTACCTAGTTCAAGTTCAAAATCAACATAAACGAACACATAAAAATTTTCACTTACAATTAGACACTTCAGAAGTATCTCCCTATCGAAAAATCTCTGCAAAAAAAAAGGAACTGCCCTTCACACAGAAATGTCGCATATAAAAAGTGCAAGGCAAATACACTCGTTAAAGTTGAACATACTTTCCCATTTTTCACAGTAAAAGTCTTCTACCAGTGACATATTTCTACACATTAAATTCCTCTAATTATAATCTCTTCATTGTAATCCATTGACAGTACCTTTCTACTTTTAACCCCTTGCCTTTCTTTTGTGACTGAAGGCATAAAAACTCCAAATTAATTTTCGGAATAATAATGAATCACTGATTTCTGATATACCGGTATAAGTTAAAGCAATGCTAATAATATAGGATTAATTTCAACGTCTCATGACCTAGTAATATTTTCAATTTAATAGTTTTAGAAAAACTTCAAAATTTTCGATTCCATTTACCGCGTTACGTGCGCCACACATCATTGTAAGCCAAGGGGTTAATTACCTACTGAAATAAGTCGGAGCATCACTGGTTGTAGAATTTACTGAATCTTCTCTGCAAGTCGTTCCATTCCATTCTGGTATACCAAAATTCGACTCAATCCTACAGCTACCAACGTTAAATCTATTATATCATAGGTACCGAAAAGTAATCAAAATTTGTTTCCTGTTGAAAAACATTTATTTATTAAAGAAATCTTAAATACTAATCAACAAAATAATTTCCATAATTTTCCAGTACTTTTTGCCAACATAAATGTAATTGTTAGATTCCCTTTTTAAAAAAGTCCTTCGATTTCTTGTTGAAAAACGTTTCCGATTACGTTTTTACTTCTCCAATCTTGATTACTTTTCGGTACCCCTAATATTTCAAAGCATTAAATAAATACTTCAGAAAAATTGTGATCAAGAGATTAAAGCAATGGTCGATTCGGTAATCTATCTTTTAGAAGAGCAATGTAGAATATCTGCTCTATGACTCTCCTATAAACTTTGAGAATTATTCGAAAAAATTGAAAATCACTAATTTTAACTTGATTGGTTGTTGTAGTGTTAATATCATTAAATTGGCATCGCATCTTACGACCCTGAAAACGAGGTCGACTCGCGGATGTTGCTCCTGCTTTATCGAGCCGTAAGATCCCTCTGCACTCGTTATGCTTCCTCGTATTCGTATGACCATTTAATGAGGCCCTTGCATAACGGCCTGCAACGACAACACGCATGCAGCCGTTTGTCAAAGACCGACGTAGAGGACGTTTAAAACTTTCAGGTCCCCTCTTTCGTTTGCATAAGCTTACACACATATTTACGTGTGGGTATTGCTTACAGTGTGTAGAAGTAATTCCGTTTGTGGCTCGATAGGCGTACAAACCCTATGGTTTTAGGTAGGATGTTAGTAGGCTGAGATGCATGCATGGAATATATTTCATTATGTGTCTCCTTTGATCGATGGGAAAATGATTGTTGCGGAATTCTGCTTGGATTTATGTAGGTTTAGTTTCATTTTTTAATGGTGATATGTTATTAGGGTGGAAAGGAAGGCAAGGTTGTATATGAGGCTTGGAAATGATTGCATTATATTTAGGTAATCAATATTTCTACTTGTTCTTGCGCAATTCGAAGTGAAAGTAGAAGACTTTGAAGATAATTAAAAGTGGAAGATTTATTTTTTTTGGTTTCGTTTAGGTAGGGTAGAAGTATTTATAAATTTTGTTTTTGGAGACTGAAAGCTCTGATTTGTTAACCATTTGCACTCCGAATCATTTTTAGTATGAGTTATCAGTTGCTCCAAAACTATTTAAAATTGGGCTAGTGTCCATCTGTCGAAAATTGAAAACCTTGCTTTGTTATTAAAAGAAAAGTATACATTTTTAAATTGTTTTACAATTTTTGAAAAATATAAAAATATATCGAATTTCCCTGACAACGGTGTTATCAGTTTCTATTACAATGTCGCCCTTGTATCGAGAACGGAGTGCAAAGGGTTGATATTTTTGCCAGGTTGACAATTAAGATATTTGACTTTTAGAAAATTAATAGTACTAATTGTAAGTTGAATTATTTTAGAAGCATAGAATCTCATATATAATAATTGCAGTGCGCAACGTATAATCAATATCCGTCAAACTGTACGGAATTTGAAAAATTAAGGCAATTTTCACGACTCAATTTAGTAAAAAATACCAATAAACGACTCATATCGAAATAACTATCTATAACCCGAGGCAAAATACTTGAAATCCTTTAATAAATCCCTGCAGGGACAATGTCCTCTCAAAAAATTTCCAATTTCTCCCTTATTAAATACCTCTCATTCCGTCCATCAAAATAAAACCACATTACTTTCGACAATTACTATGCGATCCTCTAAAACGACACGTACAATTGAAGAAATAATTCAAAGAATGCATCCAAGCATAAAACAATATTGACTCGCCGAATATAAACACTAGTAACGTTCCATTTCTGCCATATTAAAAGGTAAAAAACATCTTGCATTTACACGGTACAAAAGGAGAAGTCTAACAATGAATCTTCTTTTCTGTCAAGTAGGCCTGCACTTGCGGAGCATCGAGGAGCCGAGGATGACGGCGGAGACGGCAGCTCCTTGTGTGCAGGGGGTGCAAGGGGTGCAGAGCGTTATGGCAGGTCAGGGTTCACTGCAACAGGTGCAAGATGGGAAATCCAGCGGTGGATACTATTCCTCGACTTCGGCCGTATACGATCCGGAGTATGCCCGCATGGAAGCCTGGCTAGACGAGCACCCCGACTTCGTCAACGATTACTTTCTAAGGTTTTTCAACGTTTTCTATTAATTACTAGATAGTAGAATCTCTCTCTACATATTTACGTTTTTTTTCTTCTCTTAACCCGGCGAGAGTGTGGTGAAAAATGTAACAAGGTGTATGTGGCAGGGTATGACATACCCGTTTACAAAATTGGCTGTAAAACTTTGTAAAGAAACGGCTGTAAAGCCCCTTTACTTTAGCTACTCAAAGCAACAACAGTTTTGAAGGCCACAAACAAAAAATACACGCAAATAAGAAACATGGTGGGTATGACATACCGTGCCACACTCTCGCCGGGTTAAATTCTATACATATTAACACTTTAATGGCCGCACGTCTATGCAGTGAAACGTTTTCATAGGCAGGAAATATTTTTGAAGAATTAATTTCAATAACCTTTAATAAAATTAAAAGGAGATCTTATAAAATCAAAGATGTAGCGATGAAATAGGAAGCCAATAGCAATGTCCATAATTGTTTACATTCATAAATCATCACACAGAGAGTGTGGTACTGGGCAGTAATCTTCGGTGGTAGCATCACACACATCTTGTGTGAGCGGCCATTAAAATTTTAAACTAATGATATCGTAGCCTAAACATAAAACTATAAAATAAACAATCTCACTAATTATCAAAAACTGAATATTCCAACTCGTATTGTATTAAATTTTTTTCTCCTCTCAAGGTTTAATTCTCCACTGTTCTCAAATCAACTTTGTCTATGTCTGCAGTGGCTCTCAAAAAATTCACCCTTGAAACTCTTTCTCAGAGCAAGCATTCTTCATCTTTCTCACAGAATGCATTTTCTATTGCACTCTAATTTTCTTCTTATCAATAGACTAAACATTCAGGCTAGATTTGCCATTTGTCGTCTTCAAAATCACGTATTCTAAATATCCACTCTCGCTTATACAACATCCATCCATATTCGAAAATTATAAATTATTTTCTATCTCTAAAAAATTTCGACACGACAATGATATTTATTACTTTAATTTTTCTTCATCCAGAGAATTAAGTAGATGAGGTAGAGTACTGTGGGGAAGGTCATTAGATTGTGGCAGATTGGGAATTTCATCATAGTTTTTATTCATGTAGAATGTAGGAAAGGCGGAAAGAATTAAAATTTTTGTGGATGTAAATAATCCAATATTAGAAACTTGTATCTAGTAAGTCGTTAAAAATTGTTTGATTCTGTGAGACGAACATTTAGTTCAAATTGAAATATATTAAATGGTGCTTAATTAACACTAGAACGACCGACGTTAAATTGATTACATTTAAATATATTAAATAAGTACTTTGGAAGAAGAGGGATCAAGGGGTGGAAAATATGATCGGTTTGGTAATCTGTGTTTTATGAGATCAACTTAGAATTTCTAGTCTAGAACTCTCCTGTAGACTTAGGAAATTTTTGAAAAAAAATGTGAACAAGTCATTTTGACTTGCTTGATCGTTCTAGTGTTAATGCGTCAAAGTTTGCTGCGGAAATGTAGTTTAATTTGATAATGCGATCATTGAATACAATAATATTGTAACTCCCTATTGACATATAGACTTTGAATTGGTGTGTGTCAATAGGAACTTTGCAACGGTGTAACGTTTGCAATGTAATTCTGTTTCCTCTTTGCCGGCGTTAGTCAGGTTCAAATTAAGTAGTTTGTTCCGCTCGCTGCCAGACGAAATCCGGTATGCGCGATGATTATCGAAAAATCAAGGCTGACAACACCGACTCGTTGACTTTGATTTATTTGGGAAAAAAGGATACTCATTATTTAAACACACATGTTAGCCTTTCTCATTTTGTATTAATTACATGGATTACCAAAAAAGATGTAATGTTATCATATAGATTTTTGCATACAAACAGCGACGGTCAAAATTGCAACCTCTCACGTATCGTATTATCTTCTAATTCCGCTGTACCTCGTTCTTAACCCTTTATGGACGGGAAAGTTTTTGAAAATTGAGAGATAAACATTTATTTATTTGGCGATCCAAAACTACCTTTTTATGAGAAATTTAGGCTGTTAATGTACCTAAATTGTAAATTGCTATTTATTTAATCATATTTCATTGGTTGTATTTCAGTTTTTCAACTTCAATCGTTAATACATGCAGTAATAAACTGTAATGAAATTTTCTCTTATACCACATATATGCGTTGCTAGTCCTCAAAGGGATAACGTCTTCATTTATTTACTCAACATTCTTCCCTTCTGCATATTTTCACGATCTTCATTTATTTCAATCCATTTATTCTCTCTTCCTACATCGTTTTCCTTCATTTTAATCATCTCCATTTATTACTTTCCATTCAACCGTCAACCATTCTCCTTTTCAATCCAAATCTAACAAACTTCTCTTTCAGCAAAGAATCATATTCGGATTTCCATAGATTATAAGATATAGTATCACCACACACCAATAAACACTTTAGCAAATTATTGCAAAATAACACGTAAAATCAAATGCACAATCATACCCGTACAACGATTGCCAATCAACGCGAACAAGGATCGGCAATCAAAGCGTACAATGATCGGCAGTCGACGCAAATGAACAATTCACGAAATGTTAAAAGCTTCAAGTCGAACGACCGCCCAAAGCAAAGCGACGGCGTACTCCTGTCAGTAGCGGACAGATCTAAATTACCTGCGATACTGTGAATATTAATGATCGGCGATTATACCGTGCCGATCGGCGTGGCATTGCCTCTGTTACTCCATTAAGTTTCGACCAGGAGGCCGTGAGCGGCAGCAGTCGCGAGATAAACTGGAGTCTTGGGAAATCTTAAGATCGTTGGAGCGCCACTTTTCTAAATGATATAACACGACAACGATAATCCGATCGTGAGAGTGCAAGAGTATTCTGATATAAATACCGCTAGAACGATGAACATTTTCACGAAATTTACAACCGTTCTTACCCTAACGATCTCATACTCTCTGAACATTATTGCCTCATGAAAGTGTCCCTTATTTACTGCTTAGACTCTCGCCATTTATTAACTCCGATTATCTTTTGGTTCTTGTATACATATTGACTCCTTATGTATACATATTCGTCGCTGAATTTCCGATCTTAGGAAGTGATATTTTGTCTACTTGATTTTATCTAAGAGAGTATCGATAAATAGTGAACCCGAGCGAGTGGTATTATTTCTAATCGCAGATTATTAGTGTTGCACCGATTAGCACCGGACTACCGTGGCAATGAAGAGTGTTACTACTTTGTGCAAGGTTTCGCAAAAGGAATGGTAAATCGTCTGTGACAGGAAAGGATTAAATAATGAGTCTCTTACAGTTCTTCGCGCTTTAACGATTTCTTACGACATTCCATCGCGAATGATAGAACAGTGCTCTTTGAAGTCGAGTCTCACGGTGAAGTTGGTGATTGAATTATTAGCTATCCCATAGGATGTATTTGAAGCGTTGCTTGAAACGTTCACGAAGCTATTATCCATTGCCATAAATAACGTCGATTAAAAATCCGCTTATCGGCTGAAATTCGCAGCCGGGACGGCTATAAAGTACAATCTTTCGAATTGAAATCTGGAATAACTCAGGGCGTTTATTTTGCAAGTACAGTTTATCGTCGTGCAATTACGTAGCTGTTTCGAGTCTCGGTTCCATTAATTCGTCGAACCTTTTCGAACTACGTAATACACGGAGGAGAATTTATGCGCGGTAAACGTGAACCAGCGCATGAAACTGAGCACTAAAATATCAACTACGCTGGCGGGTATACTGAATGCGGAAGCAGTGGGTGCAAATGTAAAACATAACGTTCGTAGAGAGTATAATAATTGGAAATGAACAGGATCGATCCGCGTGAAATGCACGGCGGGATGCAAATTTGAATGCGAGCCAGTTCGAGCGTTGAATATAAAGAGGTATCATGATTAACCGACCCTTCGACAGTTCTAACTTCTCTTTGGTTCTGTTCTCGGAAATCCGTTTTAAATATCATTCTTGTTTGCAAGTTGTCTCCATTTGAAAATTTTGCGGCCCTTTGACAGTTCTAATTTCTCTTTGGTGCTGTTCTGGTCAGTGCGTTATGAATATCATTCTTGCTTGCAAGTTGTTTCCATTTGAAAATTTCGCGAGCCTTCGACAGTTCTAATTTTTGTTTGGTACTGTTCTCGGAAATCCGTTTTAAATATCATTCTTGGTTGCACGTTGTCTTCATTTGAAAATTTTGCGCCCCTTCGACAGTTCTAATTTTTCTTTGGAGCTCTTTTCGTATGTCCGTTCTAAATACTGTTTTTGTTTGTAAGTTGTCTGCATTTGAAAGTTTTGCGGCCCTTTGACACTTTTAATTTCTCTGTGGTCCTGTTCTGGTGAGTTCGCTATGAATATTATTTTTGTCTGCAAGTTGTCTCCATTCGAAAATTTTGCGGCCCTTCTACAGTTCTAATTTTTCTTTGGAGCTCTTTTCGTATGTCCGTTTTAAATATCATTCTTGTCTGCAAGTTGTTTCCATTTGAAAATTTTGCGGCCCTTCGACAGTTCTAATTTTTCTTTGGTGCTATTCTTGTAAATCCGTTGTAAATATTATTTTTGTTTGCAAGTTGTCTCCCTTTGAAAATTTCGCGGGACACGCGAATAAAGGATGTTTAACGCGTTTACTTTGAAACATCGATCTTGTTTCTTCTCTATTTTCACGAGCATATAAAGAAAATTGGCAATCTATGGGTAATCCATCATTCTTCGGAAAACAATCGATCTACACACGTTGACATTCAATTTCTAAAGTAATCAATCTAATCGTGCATTAACTCACTACATACTGTTGTCGTATGGGGAGTAAACCTTGCTATCACGCATTCTTTCGGTGGAGAACGGTGAAGTAACTTTCTCGCCTTGTAATTAGTCTCTCTCAAAGTTCGAAACTTATCGGCACGTTTTATTGTGTCACAGCATGGAGACAGTATACGATTATTGCGAGAATAGTGGCTGCAAATGTATCGTGTCGTTGCAATTATTTTGACGTTTACGCGAATTGACGCGTGTAATTCAGTTTTACGAGCGACGTTAAGTCTAAACTGAAAATTCCAATAACTTTGTCTTTTGCACTAAGTTACTAATAACAATAAATTAGATCGATCTAAAAGATAAACTTGACAATTTTGACAAAATATAAACCGTTATTCTGTTTTCTAAATGTGTCACTCATTATTCTAGGGAAAGATGTTTAAAAAAGTACTCCATTCAAATAGTGAAAATAATAAGTCATATAGAATTCTTGTCGCAAAAATAAGCTAAAACTTTTCAAATTGACGGTATGGTATATAAGAAAGCAGATGCTCGGAATTACTGGCATAGAATTCAACCCCTTTTCCATCACTTCTGGGAAATTTTTCCTATCTGACATGTATAATTTAGCCTGGGTGATTTAGAACCTATCTAAAAGAGTGGGTAGTAGGCAAAATGGTCACAGGAATTAACACTAAGAAAAGTACAAAACAAAATGAAGAGCCTATGACAAATAAGAAATGATAAATGCTCAGTTTTACGATCAGCAAGCCCGAGATACTTCCCACTTTCTTTGGGAAGTAAGACCTTTTTTATTATAAAGTATGGCATAATCTCAGTTGATCGGAGGCCACTTAGAATAATAGGTATTTGACAAAATAATCATATCAATTAAAAAAATCATGGCAATTTATTGAAAAAAATACAAAAATGTGACTATAATGAATAAGGAGATAAAGGTTCCAATTCACGATCAGTACGGAAAAGTTTGAATCCTATCTGTCTGTCACTAGGAAGTTTGACCCACTTTATTATCAAATATATTATAGTCTATATCAACGGTGGGCAAATGCTGCTCCGAGAGCCGCATGCGGCTTTTCGTTTAGTCAAGTGCGGCTCCCATTATAATTTTAGATTTATTTTTTTCCTAACCATTTGCAGTGCACATATGCGTAAACCGTATTTAACGTAACTCGTTCGTCCGATATTTTCTTTTCCTATTATCTTTAATATATTTTTATTATTTTTTCTGTTATTTGTTTTTCATAATTATACAAAATATTGAATTTGTGTACCTACACGTTGCTCTTTATAAAATACAAAAAAATGGATTGGGCCTCTTGTTGGTCTCGTGTGTGCACACCCCTGTTCTATGTATTTGGAGGCCCAACTTAACCCTTTACGGTCCACTGATTTTACTGGAGTGTTTGTAGCCGGATCCAAGTTGATTTTGAGAACAAAATACGTCAATTCACAGCATGAAACATTAAATTATTCATCTAACAATAAGTCTATTAAATATTATTCTTCCTTGCTACTATCAAAATCATTTATAATTATAAATAAGTATGTCAATTAAATTTGTCCAGTTTCACTAAAATAGGGGAATTATTCAACCAAAATACAATGCCCACTACCAATGAACAATGGACAACTAAGGGTTAAAATAAACGATCTCAGACAAATTGACGATAGCAATTAATGCAGAAAAAATACAGTAATTCTTTTCCAGCATAATTTAAGAAATAACAAGCAAACGAAACATCCACAGGAAAGTGACGAGACAAACAGTGGACATGTGGCTGGTCTCTCACGCAACGCCGACTTCCTCGTCGGGTAGCTGCGTGGAGCTTTCAAGTCCGACCCACGCTGGTGGAACCTCTTCGTCGGGAAGGGGTGGCTCTGGTGGTTCGGGTGCGACGACTCCTGTTCGCAAGATCTCAGCGCATGAATTCGAACGTGGTGGTTTGTTGAAGCCGATCGTCAATACGATCGACGGGACACCGACCTTCCTAAGTGTTTCACCTGGAGAAACGGGCCAGTCAGGGGGCCAACAGGTTGGACCTGGAAATTCAGGAAGGCCCCAAAGGCGGTCGAGGCACGAGCTGAGGCACCTCGACGAGAAGGATCTCATCTTCGAGCTGGTACAGTTCGTTTTTTCGTTCAGTATACAGTAATCCCCCCTATAACACGGTACTCTTATAACGCGATTTCATGTCCCTCGTATAACACGTGTTTTCCCCCATATAACGCGGGGATTTCCCACGTTACATTTCTGTACTGTGAAATTTATAATGAATTTGTACATAATCAATTGTGCGTACGTTTGCACATTATGTCAATTGTGTTCTTATAAAATTTGTGACAATGCAGATTTTTAAGAAATGAAAAATTACAAAACAGTGTAAATAATGTTAAATTTTTAATTTTACATGTAATATAACTATTTTCGGAATTACGTAATTTTTTTGAAATTAACTGTTTTTTAGTTACATATGTATAAGTTTTTTATTTAAAATGTTCTTAGTTTGATTTTAATAAAATGCACATATTTCGCACATATTTAGTTTTTCCTTAATATTCGATTTACTTGAATCATTTGTACTACATAACGCGTTATACGGGGTCATAGAGCGCGTTATACGAGAATACTCCTGCAACGCGTTTTCCTATAACGCGGAACGAATCTACCGTGTTATAGGGGGGATTACTGTACTTGGATGAAGAACCTTTCCGCGATTTTTGTACGATTTTCATGATATGGAGGATTTCTTTTTTAATGGAATGGGAAATTAGATTTGGTTGAAGATGGATTTGTTTTTCTTCAATGAGGGAAGAAGAATTATCGAGAGGGTTGGAACGATGCGATGGATAATTGAAATATATTTAAAAATATATGGGAGACAATTTTATTGTTGTAATCTATGTGATATCTAACATTTTAAATAATTGTTTTTTTTTTATTAGATTCATTTAATCTCCTTAAGTGTCTGTAAGGTGATTAATACCATCTTTCGCGAAATGTATGCGATACTGTGTTGTAAATAATTCAAAACAAAGGGAATATGTTTTATCGTTTCCTTTTCGTTGAATTTTAATCACTTTGACTAGAATTAATCGATGGCGTATCGTTCTAACTGGAAGCAATCGGCAATCTTGAGTATTCATGATTAATATCATTAATTTCCAGTAACATAAAATCCTGTGTTTCGAATTTATTGTTTTCATTGTTTCACTTTTGACAGAAATTACATGCCTGATAAACTTAATGTGTCATCAAAAACCTCTAATCTCTTGACGTTCATATTTGTGAAATTCACGGTACAATAATCTTGAAGATTGTGGTCTATTTTCTAGAAATTACGCCCCCAGAGGATAACTTTCTAAACGGATCAAACGGCTCGCGTGTAACAGCTGATTAAAATTCAACGATTAAAATATATATTATAATTAGATGCGATATACTACCCGATTATATCGTCGTTAATAACACCTCGTATTGATACAAATTGAAACCATACACTTATCGCGCACACCGATCGAAATCTTCGAACGTAGATTTATTTGATTCATTCTTGACCTTTCCTAAATGCTTATCACACACTTTTCGAAATGTCAGTTGCCTGTTCGAAGAACATGCTCGCATTATCTTCCTTATCAGCGAACGACCGTGCGATACTACATACTTACGAGGATACTAGCTATACATTACTCCTGTTATATTGTTATGATTGACGTAATATTGTTCCGCTTTATGAAAATACTTTTCTACTTTCTTCGATCGTGTGTAAAGTAAACGATGCTTTCGCGAGATGCAGCTATCAGACTTGCTACAAATCTGGCTCTAAAGGTTGGAATAAATGTCAGGCGGCCAACAAATTTTGACATATGTGTTTAATGTACGGTTCGTGTATCTCGTAAAATTCTACAGATAATACTTTAGCTCTCGTTACACGCACTATAATTACGATTAATGTCCTTAATAATACTCCATGTTCCTGAATTAAAATGACGAAAGTATATTTACCTTAATTTTATAAAAGTAAAAAAAATGTCTAACCGGTAGATTTTGCTCGCTTGCACATTGATTTTGTCTAGTCATCAATAATGATTGCTAAATTTGCAATATTAGCTATTTAGAAAGAGCAGAATTTTATCCATAATAATAAAAGAAGTAAAATAATACGATCCTTCAAACTTAGACAAGTAAATAAAGACAAAGCCCAATTCCACCACGATCTTAAATCACTCCTGGCCTTAATGAACAGAAATTCCACACTTCCTTCTATTCCATCACACACTAGTATCGATTGCCACCTCCCGCCTACAAAGAAAGAAAGAAAAAATAATGAAAGAATTCTCTTGGAACCTTTTGTTCGCCGGTCCTTAATCACCCTTTCCTCATCAATCCTTCCGTCACATTCAGGATATCGTTCGCAGATCACGTTCCGCAAAATTTCCCCCACAAATTACACTCTAGCAGAACCGGGAAATTTCCTGTACACCGCACTCCATGAGAATCAATCTTGAATGACAGGTCAAGGACATCTGTAACGAGCTGGACGTGAGGTCCTTGTGCCACAAGATCCTGCAGAATGTGAGCACCCTTCTTCATGCGGACCGTGGTTCCCTGTTTCTCGTGCAGGGTGAGAGAGGTGGTGGTTGTATGCCCTCCTCGCATAATCACGAGAACATCATGGCCAATTCTGACAATTCCGGTCCACGTAGAACCGGAAATGGTAGCACCGAGCACCGTAGAACAGGATATACGAGGAGTAGATGCCTGGTATCGAAACTTTTCGACGTCTGCTCGAGGTCCACCCTCCTCGAGATGGAGAAGAAGGACGAAATTAAGATCCCATGGGGAACGGGGATCGTTGGATACGTTGCTGAGAGTGGAGAACCTGTTAATATACCGGACGCTTATAAGGCAAGGATTTGCTGATTGTTACGGGAAGCGGAAATAGAATTTTGGGAAAGAGGGTTGGATGTTTTTGTTCATTTTTTTCTGTAAGGGATGTCGTTTGTAATTGGAGAGAGAATGTGGTAATTTTTCGGTGATTTTTTTTATGAGGCTTTTTATGTTTATAATTTAATGTTACCTGGTTGTATTCTTTTGTTTAAAAAGTCTTTCCTTTGCTTTTGGGGAAGATAGTCACAAGCTTGGGATATTTGTAAGATTTTGTAACTTTTATGATCACTATTGTGCTTTGAAAGGCTTTGAATAGGATTTGGGAAAATATACCATACATTTTGGGAATATTTTCCAAGGGAATAATTACTGTGTAATAAGTTATGTTTAATAACGGATGGAGACATTCTTGAATATTGGGAGATAACCATTTATTTGGCGATCGAAAACCATCTTTTTACAAGAAAGTTGTTACTTTATACAAATTATAAATTACTATTTGTGTAATCATATTTGGATTTTGATTCTTCAACTCTACATACGTGGCGATGAACTACAATTAAATTTTTTCTCGTGCCACATACACATATGTGCTGCTAATCCTCGAAGGGTTAATACTAGGACTCCTAAGGCAGTTCAAATGACTGATTCCTAATTGTCATCTCATAAAATATAAATTATCCCATTGATAATATTTTTCACCCCTTGACTCCTCTATCTCCAATTTTCTTATTCAATACATTTAAATATAATATGTAGACTTACCATCGTTGGTTCTAGTGTTAAAATATCCTAATCCACAATGTAACAGGGATATTTCTTGTTTCCATTACCCTTCGAGCAATTATGAGATCACTAAAGGTATTTAATATCTATAATTGATACATTTTATGTTTTAATTTTATAGGATTCAAATAATGTTTAGATTCGTGGCACTTAATAGATGCTACAGATTTTCAAAAATAATTAATAATATGATAGTTAATATAATACATGAACAATAAGACGCTTTTGTACGTACACTGTTACGAAATTAATTAAAATCTAAAATGATCCTTGAATTTTTCGTCGCTTTGATGTGGCAGAAATGTTACTAATTTGTTTGTTTACCAATTCAAAGATGACATTGGTTTCTGAATTATATTTTATGGCAATAAATTGCATAGAAATGGGAAAATCGATAACAACACATTCTGACACGTTTCTATCATTTTCATAACTAATTTGCATCTCACTTTTCTAAAAATTACTAAATGTTTGTGTCATATTTCTATTACTCTTAAATTTTTTAATACTAGTTACCGTATTTAGAACATAATTTTGCAGCAATATTCGCGAAAGCAAAAACGAAGTCTCATGGAACCGTAAAAGAGAAGACAGATAGGACGGTTCTTCGAAGTTGTTAAAGATTTCCAAAAAGTTATCAAAGTTACGTAAACTTTCCTCATTCTGAGAGGAAAATAATACTGCCAACAATGTCGCGAGTATGCAGATATAAAATATTGCTTCGCCTTGTTAAAATTAATTTAGAAAAAAAAGGAAATAACATTGGTATACTGTTTCATTTAGAGAACTACCGTTTTTTTTTTTGTAACGTTTTAAATTATATTTCTCATTTTTTTTAAATCCTAGTAAATCCTTATAAATTTTTCCATGTCATTTCAGTTTATGAAAATTTGATAATAGTGGCATGCAATTAGATTTTGCCTCTTTCTATTTGATTTATTAAATTTTGCACATGGAAAATCCTTGGGTACAGTGTGGAATTTTGGTTTCTACTTAATTGTGCTTTAAGTCACTGGTTTCCTAAGATTATTGCCACATCAGATTCGCTTTCCAATCGTTCCGATAAAGCAAACGAACTACGAATCGAGATTTCGCAATGACTCATCTCAAAAGATAATTTTTCCTGGTTTTGATTGTTTTTCAACGAAGCAAGATAAGAAGCATGATGGTTGTCAAATCGAAGGTTACATTATGAATGTTTTCTCTTTAAAAATTGGCTTTTAAATCGTAGAAAAAAACAAGTGCGCACGTAGTTATCTTTTTTCGACATAAATCACGGTACTTTAGCTATCATCGAACACTCTTCGATATTATCAACGATTTTTACGCATTTTAAATCGACACACTGTACTTTAATCAAATTAAAAAGAAAACTTAGAAGCTTCTTCCAATATTATAAAATATTTTAATGATAAATTGTGAATATAAATAGTTTTCTATTTCCATTCACTTTGTTTCATACTATAGGTATGCCTTTTAGGTATATTGACAAATTCTGAATAAACTTTCATATTAAAACATTCCAGAAGTATGCTTGAAATATTAAAAATGGTAGATAATCAGTAATTTTTCATTTTCATGGTGCAGAAGACATTTTAAACTGGTCACATACCCTCCAAACAAGACGATAATTATATTACTTTGAAATTTAATGGGTTGCAACAAAATTACTGTTATTTTTTGAAATTTGTATTTTACATATATGACTAAAAATGTTTAAGAATATATTCAGATATAATATTTATAATTTGAATTACACCCTGGATCGTTTTCGCTGAGTTTTACGTAAATTTCACTCTATAAATACCCCTTTAAGTAGGACGTATTCCGTTCCCAATGACGTACGTGCGTACTTATTAAATCTACATATTTGTCGTGGATTAGTATAGACTTTGTACTACTTAATAGTATTCCAAAAGTTCCCTCAGTCTTCTTCCTTTGTTATTCGAGCGGAAGCCAGTGTCAATTAAAGTACCCACGAACTTACTGTAAATGCACTCCGTCGGAAATTTGGACTTTCGCGGTTAAGTTCTAATTAAATTTGCGAACAATAAATTACTGGTTGAGAACACTATCAAAATTATAGAATACTGGGCTACTTATAATTAAGTAATCTTTTAAGCAGATTCAATTATACAATTGTAGTACTTCATTATTTCTTCTAAATAGGCATCATTGCTAAACGATTGCTTTTGAATTTCAGAAAGTAAATCTTGATTGCGGTTCTGTTGATTCTCAATTAAATTTCCGATTTTACGTGTGTATTATTAAAGATATTTCAATTAATGCCTGTCTACTGATTCCAAAAAATAATTTCTAAACAATTTTTAAAAAATATCTAGATAACTAATTTCATAAAAACTACCTGCTCAGTCAATAATTAATATCGGGCGATAATGAGTATACAATAACAGCATATAGATACCTTTGCATTGAGGATCCATGGTAATATGATATGGTGTTTCTGTTTTAGTTGATAGGTTTTCAGCAAATATCAATTAATATTAGTACTGTTTGCAGATCATAAAATACGATATACACGATCTTAACAATTTACGTCCATTAGTACGTTAGCTGCTACATAATCTGATTCAGTACATTAAAATTTCAGAATGTAACTAATGTAACTTGTAAAAACTGCATCGATTGTCAAAATATTCATAAATGTCTCCTCCATTTAGTAACCATTAATGCGGTTAAATGAAATTAAAACCCCTTTGTTTAATTCATTCTGTACTTTAAACAAGTCATTTATGTATTATAGTCACCAAAGGAACGTTAAAAATTAAACAATTATCATGATAGAAGAATAATTATAAGGTTTATCGACAGATGAATTGAATTTTTAGGATTCGAGGTTCAATCGCGAAATCGATGCATTAACCGGGTACAGAACTAGAGCACTGTTATGCATGCCGATCAAAGATTGCAACGGCGACGTGATTGGAGTTGCACAGGTGATCAACAAACTCGGTGGCGAGGGCCAATTTACGGCACAGGACGAGAAGGTCTTCGCCGGATATTTGCAATTCTGCGGAATCGGTCTCAGAAACGCACAGCTTTACGAAAAGAGTCAATTAGAAGTGAAGAGGAATCAAGTATGTCAATTAGAGAAGTACTTGAGACTAGTTCACCAGGGTGAATTCTATTTGCCCTGAAACTTTGAAACTCAAATGTGTAGGCGATGGAAAAATAATCGGAACGTAAGGAATCGCTTCTAAAACAGGAATCATTTATTTATGATAGGACTAATTTTACCGATTGATCTATGTAATATCCTTACGTGCTGAATATTTCTCCAGGTCTCTTAAATCAGACTCCTCGAATTGTTTATTTATCAGTCCATATTACGATCTCTAGGTCCTTCTGGATTTAGCCAGGATGATCTTCGAAGAGCAGAGCACGATCGAACATATGGTGCTGAGGATTTTAACCCACACGCAGTCTCTCATTCAATGTCAACGAGTCCAAGTAATTTGCATACTTTTACTTCAATCTATACTTCAATATCTTTGCAAATGTCCGATTGGAGTACTTGGAAAGATATCGACTAAGATCGATATTATTTCCATTTGTTTAATTTAACACGAGACACTGGTATGAATTCTTCCTCAGGTTCTTCTGGTTCACAAAGCATCGAAGGGTAGTTTCTCCCGAGTCTTCGACTTCGAGGCGAACGACCTCGCCGGCGAGGACTCAGATTCTCGCACTAGGTGAATGAAGTTTGTAATTACGCTCTTTACTTTTCTTTATTCGATTACCATAAGCGTGTCGATATCCCCGGAAGCCTTACACGTTTTGTTACGTTCTGTTCACGCAGTCCATTCGAGAGCAGATTCCCTATAAATGTCGGCATCACCGGTTACGTCGCGACGACTGGTGAGGTGAGCAGATATCGATCTCCTTTCCTCTCGTACACTTCCGTCTACGGTCGATGAATCGTCCAAGCTCGGGATGTAGGATTTTTAAAGAGTGCTTAAGAGAAACCGATACCTTTCGCAGACGGTGAACATACCGAACGCCTATGAGGATCCACGATTCGACCCCTCGGTCGACGATGGTACCGGTTTCAGGCATCGTACCATTCTCTGCATGCCCATCAAGAACTCGTCGGGTCAGATCATCGGTGTCATTCAGCTGATCAATAAGTTCGATGACCTCGCCTTCACGAAGAACGACGAGAATTTCGTCGAGGCGTTTGCCATTTTTTGTGGCATGGGCATTCATAATACGCATATGTAAGTATTATTTGAAAATCGATATCGATCAACCCTGTTGATGGTAAAACTGTGCCATACAACATGAATCGGATGTTTGTTGATGTTATAGCAAACTTTTCAGCATTTTTTGTACCAAGTCCCTTCAGTAGATGATGTTAATCAAGGATATTTAACTAGTTTTATAGTTTCGAAATTATACTATTCGTTTGTTCTTGTATTTTTGGGATTATTGATATTAACACTAGATTTACCAAGCCAGTCAAAATGACTGGTACCCAATTTTTTCCAAAAATTCTACGGGTTTATGAGAGAGTCGTAGAATAAATATTCTTCGCCCATCGTATAAAATATAAATTACCGAATCTATCATCTATTCCACGTCTTAATTTTCCTTACTTTAAGGTACATATTTAACATATTTAAATATAATAGATTTCACGCTGGTAAATCTAGTGTTAAGAAGAATTGGTATTTACTGATATTTGAAATGTATAATGATCTTTTCAGGTACGAAAAAGCTGTGATAGCGATGGCCAAACAGAGCGTCACGTTGGAAGTATTGAGTTACCACGCTTCAGCGTCGTTGGAGGACGCGCAGAGATTAAGGGTTGGTTTTGTTATAAATATTTTATTTGTGAATGTATTTTGTACATTATCATATGTATCTAACTAATAACAGTATAAAATGTATTAATATTTTGCCATTTTTATTTCAGGGCTTAAGGGTTCCCTCCGCGGCGCACTTTCAGCTGCACGATTTTAAGTTCGACGACATCCACATGGAGGACGACGAAACCCTCACCGCGTGTCTTCGAATGTTTTTGGATTTGGATTTCGTGGAGCGATTTCACATCGACTATGATGTACTTTGTCGTTGGCTACTCAGCGTGAAAAAAAATTATCGGAACGTCACTTACCATAATTGGAGGCACGCCTTCAACGTCGCCCAAATGATGTTCGCCATTTTGACCGTGAGTAAACTGACAATGAAGGATATCGACAACGATCAATTTGCAAGCGATCTCACTTTGTGCGAGGACAATTTATTTGGTATTTTTTTTTATTACTAATTGTTTAACTTGTCGCAGGCCACACAATGGTGGAAGATTTTCGGTGAAATTGAGTGCCTCGCTCTGATAATTGCTTGTCTTTGCCATGATCTGGATCATCGTGGAACCAACAACTCCTTTCAAATAAAGTGAGTGATATCTGCAATAGCCTAACGTGACGAAACTTTATTAAAATACAAAAAAGAACACATCAACTGTTTCTCGAATAAAAGAAATAACCATTTTTCTCCCTCACGGTATATTTGGCTCAAACTTTTAAAGAGATTCTAAACTTTTGCGTGTGTAACATCAAATAAAACGTTTCCACGCACGTTAATGTTATTCTTGAAGCTTTCTTATCCCACGGAAACTTTCTTATATTTTTCAACCCTCAGCATGGAATTAATCAACTCACGTATTTCGCAGAGCTTCTTCTCCGTTGGCACAGCTCTATTCAACCTCGACGATGGAGCATCATCATTTCGACCAGTGTCTAATGATCCTCAGCAGTCAGGGTAACCAGATCTTGTCGAATCTATCACCGGAAGAATACTCTCGAGTGGTGAAAGTCCTCGAGGAGGCCATTTTGTCTACGGATCTGGCAGTTTATTTCCGGAAGAGGGGAGCTTTTCTTACATTAGCAAGAGGAGGTGGTTACAATTGGGCGTACAGCGAGCATCGAGAGCTTCTACGAGGTATGCTAATGACTGTCTGCGACCTGGCAGCCATCACGAAGCCATGGGAAGTTGAAAAGAGGGTTGCGGAGTTGGTCAGCAGCGAATTCTTCGAACAAGGGGACATCGAGAGGCGGACTTTGAATATTACCCCTATCGTAAGTATGATATTTTCTACGAATTCAGAAAAATCATTTTTACACGATGTAAAAGATATTTATTTAAAATGAAAATATCATTAATTAGTTTTTAATTAATTCTTGGATTTTCATTCGAAAATTTGTAAAAGTTGAAAAAATATTAGGAGGACCGGAAAGTAACATCGCTTCTCTAGATATTTTAAATGGAAATCAGTTGATTTTTATCGAACTGGCATTGAAAATTTGAACACTGTGTGGAAAAAGGTTATTTATAACGAGGGTAATTACATCCTTCATTAAAAATAAAATTAAATCTCGGTACAAAGTTCTTTTCTCGAATCTAATGTAAAAAGGATATTACTTTCTGATTCCCCTAATACAGGGGTCGGCAACCTGCGGCTCAGTAGAATCACACTTGTGGCTCTTAATTTAATAGTACATATATTTTGATTTCACAATAAATACATGTTTTACAGCAAATAACGGTATATTATTTTTTCTAATACATATTACCGATGTATGTGCTTATATTTGGCTCTTTAAAAAAACAATTTGTCACATCGGGAAAAAACTGGCTCTTAACTCTAGAAAGGTTGCCGACCCCTGCCCTAATATGATTTTCAATTTTCTATAATTTTTGAAATTTTAAAGCACTGATAAGTGTAAATGCATTTTCTTTTTTTTTTTGTAGTCTAGCCTGAATTATATAAACAATTCTAAAGCAGAACGCAATGAAAATTGAATAGAACAAAATTACATTTGCATTGATAATTTCGGGGTACAACGTGAAGCTTGGTTCTTTCACAGTTTCATTTTTAATGTTAAAACAGTTTTCGCAGCATTGTTTTGAGATAATCAGTTTTTTTTTTATAGAATCGAAAACATTAGCTACGAAATAGAATTTCAAAAAATACATTACGATGTACTGTTAGCATGGGAACAAAGAACAGTTGTGTCAACAACTAATGAAAAAACCTGTTTTATCAGTATTTTCTGGTTTGAGTTGAAGTGTTATTGTTTTCTTTCCTCTCGTACGATCGAGTTCGTTATTCTGTTGATGTTGTTGTTTATTTAATCCGGAAGAAGATTTTTCGAAATTGTATCCAGCAATTTGAAAAAAAAAGGAATTACAAAAATACGAATAACAATAACATTCTCCGTGATCGATAACGTGGTGCCTCGCTTGGCATTGCAGGACATTATGAACCGAGAAAAGGAGGATCAGCTGCCAGTGATGCAAGTTGGCTTCATCGATTCGATCTGCCTACCTATCTATGAGGTAACTTCCTACGCTATCGGCGACACTGAATTACCAATGATAACGCTCTCCGTTATTGTAACAAAATTAAAGCACCTGATAAACATTCCTTTATTCCTTACTTTTTGAAAAAGAAGTCTCAAATTCTATTCCTAAACGACAACAATTACATTCTACTTATTTTCAGCATGAAGTCAAGTACGAAAAATACTTTTATCATCAGCTATCCAATTGTTACTTGTAAAATTTCATAATTACAATATCTCTTTGTTTTAAATAATTTATTTCAGATTTATAAATACTATTTTCAGTACGTTTTACCATTATACTAAAAATTCAAATGGCGAAGTTTTAAGAAGTATAATGACTTGAAATAGAAACTTTGTAGAATTAACCCTTTGCGGTTTTATGTAGAGCAGAACTCGATATAGGTTTTCACTTGATTGTATTTTCAGACAATTTAATATTGACTTTCCAATTTCATAAAAAGTTTGCAATATCACATAAATGTCCGTAAATATCTAGAGTTATCGATATCATTTTAAGAAATGAATAACCAATGATAGAAAATATTGTGAAATTCATTTTCATTATCTCACTACCAAATTAACGAAATAATTCGGACCGCAAACGGTTAACACTAAAACTACCAAGCAAATCAAAATAATTGATTCCCAATTTCTTCCAAATGTTCTCCAAGTTTATAGGACCTTATAGATTCTCATAAAGTACAAGTTATTGAATCGCTCATCTCTTCCACTTTTTGATTTCTCTTTTTCCAAAGTACTTATTTAATATAATAAAAGATCACAGATTTAACGCCGGTAGTTCTAGTGTTAACGTATTAGCAAAAAAAACTTTTTCTTTTTGTGGAACTTTGCGGTATCCAATCTCAGCAACCACTTCATTCATTAGATTTTCTATTATGACAGAAGGAAAACACGTTGCAACTTCTTTTTAAACAGGCATTCGCCTTACTGTCGGACAAATTGAAGCCGTTAGTGGACGGGGTGATGCATAACAAGCAACACTGGCTCGAAATCGCCGAATCCAGTTGTAAAACGGAGAACTGCACGAACCACGACAGGACGCCGTCGATCTCCGACAATGAAGAGACCAGCGAGCAGGCGGACCAATAGTCATTATTACATTGTAACGACGCATTAAAAGAAGGAAAACTTATGATACGGCAGGTGATGAATCGTTCACCTGCCGACGAGACGGAGTGTGCGTATCGAAGCTTATCAAAAGAATTAGGGTGTCATTACACCTCGTAAAATCGCAAACTCCGTGAATACCCCTCCCCCTTCGTTACGATTTTAGGTATTGCAGACATTCTACGTTAATTTATTAATTTATATTCATCACTACGGAATCTTACTTATTGTTAGTATTGATACCAACGAGTCCGCGTTGGCTCGCGCAAGAAGAGTTCTCCTGATGCTTTCCTTATATTTGTTTCTTCTTTCTTTAAATAAGAACAGTCACGCGATGCCGATTATTTACGAATTTATCTCGAGTGAATCTCGACGACTTCTTTCACACGTGACGCGCGAGTGAATCATCCCAGAATGACCCGACCGTCTTAAAACGAAGAGGAAATGTTTGATATCGAATTACGAGATGTTTCGGTGAGAATTTAAGGCGATCGGGAAACTTCGTCCTCTCTTTGGAGATAAAACAGATCGACCCTGAGAATGCTACTCTTGTACCTGATCGTATTGTACGTATATTTACTATGGCAGAACTTCGGCGTCGAGAGAGGACGAAGAGGAATGAGGGAAAATGTCGAGGAACCGCAAAGAGAATTTGCACGATTGGTATATTTGCAATGTTTCATGGGGATTGAAGACTCGCGACGAACAGCTTTATGTACGGATCTTTTCGACTTTGAGCAGATTGGGTTTCAATTTTTGCAATTTCCAGAAAACTTGACAATCGTTTCGTGGATATCGAAATCTTGAAGTTGCTAGCATTGCTGGTATTAAGAGAAGAAAACGGTATAACGGTTCTGAAATAATCTGAAGGATTCATGTATTATCATCGATATTGATTGACTTTATTAAACAGTCCGATAATTATTATTTTAAGATTGTTGTCTTGCAAAAACTCCACGACTTAAAGCGCCGAATATGTTGAATATAAAAGGAACAAATCAGTAAAAGTTGAAATAACGGTAAAATCAATCAAATTTCAATCCAGAATTCCTTGTCGATTCATTAAAGAGATCTGACAGAATCAGTCGTAGCAAATTTACAAATTCGTTGCTGCAAAATTCGCTAAAAGGTGGATGCAATTGAGTATCAAACAAGAAGTTAACGCAATCGTTAGAGGGATCGTGTGGACTCAGAATAAAATTGAAATTGTACCCAGAAAAGAGATAAATTCAAATCCTCTGTGTTTACGCGAAACAATTAGGCATTCAGGCTTTCAATTAACTAAACAGACGATTCTGCGATGAAAGGAAAGGGCAGGATGGCTCTTCCTGAAATTACGTTCTTTACGTCCTGAAAACTTTTTCTGTGGCGCGACTCGGTTAAATTGAAAAGCAACCGAGCCATGTCTGTAATTAGGTAATGTATTCGTATACCAAAGTGTACATTTATATATCGTGGTCGATCGTGACCGCTACTACCCGATACGACCGTGATTTTAATTGTCTATTGTGCGTGCTAATTAATTAGTGGTTAGAGAAAGTGAGACAGGACGATATCCTTCTCGCTGTTCATTTTGCTTTCTAATCTCGAAAATTTCGCGGAACCGTTTTGAATACGGACGATCGTTTTCCTCTTCGTTTGGAGCTGTCGTCTTTTCACTAGAATAGTTTAAAAAAAACAAACGAAAATGCAACAGTATATTTCCATGATTTTGAATTTGCGACGAAATCGTTTGAACTTTTAACGATAAACTGGATTGATACAAGCTCGCTACTTCATTTTGCGTAAAATTAGCTAAATCACGAATATATACTCTGATTATTACATAAAATTCTATAATCGAAAGGAAACATATCATTGATCGTTAGTTTCGTACGACGTAAGATCTTCGGTGTCATAGAACCTCGTTGTTAATAATTTATCTAGATTTTACCGTAGACGTATAATTAAATGCGATGTGTCCGCGATTCAGATCATGGAAACGATGGAAATCCCAACTGGTCGAAACGTCCATTGGAAACGTTGATAAATCGTACACGAATTTTGCAGATCCATGCACTACATTTCGAATTAATTGCAGTAAAATGTCAATATTGTATCAAGAAACGATCGGAGAATCGTTCGACGGATTTAATTAATTAATGTGATTTTGAAATTATTTCCAATTATAGGGACCAATGATATGGTTGCCCATCTCGCGTGTCGTTTTATCAACGTATTCAAATTTACGCAGCCTCGGCGAAGAAGAAAGCCAGTCAGGCATTCGTTCGTGTGTGATCGTTACTTATAATTATAGTCCGTTTCTCCTACATGTTCCTTTCGATCCTTGAAGTGTCCTCTTCTTTTATGTTCTTTTCTCTCTCTTCTTTTTTATTATTATTATCATTACTATTATTATTATTATTATTTACTATTATTATCGTCGATCCGAGAAACGAAAGATCGTCTCCAATTGGACGAAAAGGATGGTGTAAGATGTGTGTGATAAATGATGAGAAAATCCTTTTGTATGATTGTTGTGTCGCAGATGTGGATGAATGTTACGAGGAAGAGAATCAAGATGTACAGATTTGTCCGTGTAAATTATTGATACGACGAGATGGCGGTGTTTAGTGTGTATGCCGTTTATTGTTACGATTAACGATAGCACGAGAGTCATATATTATATGAACAATATCTAATATATTAAAGCGAGACTAAATTATGTGATACACGTATGGATTGTCGTTGATCTTGTTTATCCTGCTTGTCGTTTCGATCCTGTCCTTTGAAGTAGGAATAATTTGAATTTTCCGCAATATTTTTTTTTTTTTCTTGATTAACAGAGAGAATTCAGGTACTTTTACATTTTTTATTCAATTTATGATGTACTTTCAGGTGGTAAGTGACATTTGGCTTTCTTTACTTAACAATTATTGTCTAGCTTTGCATTAACATTAGATTTTCGGAGGCCGTCAGGTTGACAGGTTTATACTTTCTTTATAAACATTTCTTTAATTTACAGAGAAACAGTACAATAAATATTCCACATGTGTTTTATAATACAAAAATTAGTTAGTGAATTATTTTTGCAGTTGTGTAAATTCGAGAGGCTTTTTAACTTTTTTATTTTATAATCTTTTTTAAAGGTAATTATAAATTATGAGGAAAAAAGCATTTGATTATTTCACCCGAAAGCTGTAAATTTTTTTGAACAATTTGGAGTAGATCTTGCTAATAAATATTTTGTTGAAACGTTTCACAAAAAATTATCTACAAATTTATAATCACCTTTCAAACAATACTTGCCACTTCATTCCATCGGACAATCATTAACAAACTGGTAATTTTTAATATTTTCAAACACTACGTTTTAAACTCAGAAAGAATGCTGGAATTGCACAATTTCAATGATTACAACAATCTTAAGCACTGCTCCTTCTTCCGGCATTCAATTTCACGATCAAATGCCATTAAAAATTCATACAAACATCACAAATTTCCCTCTGCAAGCTTTTACCCGTGTTAATGAATAATTTACGTAACGTGAACATCTCGAGAAATCTTCGTCGGATAAAGGCACACCTCATCGCGTCTTATTCGTCTCAAAGGTCTCTTTAATTCGAGGGTTTCGCTCTCCGAATGAAAGATTCCCTTGCAAATTTTCCCACGTTTGCTGTGAAAACACGATATTTCGTTTATTCCTTTTTCACACTTGGCCTAAGTGCAAATCCGCGTAACGAGGCGCACTTAAGGCACCGAGCAGCCGTTCAAGTGGCACGACTTAAACTGCATTTTAAAATGCCACTTTAAGCCGAACGATGACTCATTGCCAGAGGAGGCACGATCGTAGAGGAGGACGGATCGATAGTTGACAAATTGTATTTTGCAATGTGGGTCAATCGTCGTCACATAATGACAACGCGATGTTGCAAGCCGGTCCCGATGGACCTTGATTATCGTTGCCAGATCCATCGTGAACAACAGCCAACAAATAACGATACCTCTAATCGCAAAGTAATTTTTGCAGTCGTTATTGCTACGTTGAAAATTTATTTTGTTTTCGGTTTGATTGGTTGTATTAATTAAAGAATAAAATATTTCCAAGTTTAAAGGCACGTACTTACTTTGAATTTTGAGTAAGTAGAATAGGAGTTGAAACCAGGAACTGCTGGTAAATGTTACAGTAGCAATTGTTATTGTGATGAGTAAGGAGATAAAGGGTCAAATTTGCAATCAATGGGACTTAATTCAAATATCCTGTCACCTTTGGGACTTTTTTCGTATGTGTACCATAGTCTAGATGACTCGGAACCCATCTCAAATTGTAGTCATACAAAAAATGCAGTTGCATCCAAAAATTACAAGAGAAAGAAAAGAGAGCAATAGTAGTTTATGTAAATACTGAAATTTCTATCGTATCATATAAGAATATGATTTTTTTTCTTATATTGTGATAGGGATAGAATTCCCATCCATGATCGAAATTTTATTCATTTTTTGTTGTAAGTTTACATATGTTTGAATATATGATTTCTTGGGAATCGATATTTTTGAAACATGAAATTAACATAGTTGTTGATAATAAGGAAAAGGCAGAAGATCCTGACAGGAAATTATGCCGCTGTTTATGAAAGTGGTCTGAAGCAAAATGTTCAAAAACTGAACTTTAACGAATATCTTTTGCCCGTGATAATTAAATTTTTGCTGATATAAATTCTGATAATGAAGGAATAAAATGTAGGATTAATGAATCAGAAAAATTGTCGTAGATTCTCATTAATATGAATTTATTATCGCGCAACATTCACAAACGGTTCGTTGAATTTACAAAATGATGGCATTTCGCGTCGAAGCGTGAAATAATCGAGGGGAAAGGGATAAAGATTCGTCATTCTTTCGGTGCTCGTTCGAATTTTAGATTTCGTGCAACAGTCAACGTGAATTCATTGCCAGCCTTGCGAATTTGATCGTGGACCTCGTCGTGCCTCAAATGATGCACAGTTGCTCCATTTAATTTGGTGACTATATCACCGGCTTCCAATCCAGCTTGATTGGCCAAACCTCCAATTTGCACCTTTCCAAAAAAATTGCAAATAAGCATCATTAAAATTCTAGAAAATACTTAAATACTCCTCATAATTTCTTTTCTTTTATAATCCAATATATTATTTTAGAAATCAGTAAAAACTCTTGATATTCTTCCACTTTCTCACCGTAAAGACCAATAAAAATTCTTATTATCTGAAAAACGTCAAACTGAAAACAGTTAAAACGATGAATATGTTAATGATTCGAAGCTTTTACAGGTAAACGTGTACACCAGAAGCCTGAATCTCCATCGAAGAATTTGAATTCCTTTGAAGGACCAAGCGCAGTGGAATTTAGCTAGGGAAAAATTTACATTTCTGTTTTCCCATTTTAAAGAAAGCTCCATGACACTAGAAACTTATTATTCGATTATAAAGCCGCGAGCTTTGAATACTTGAATAATCCAAAATTTGAAATTACATTTATTTTACAAATCTTCGCGATCCCTACATTTCGATGGCTTCTTGCATGGATGATTCGTGACATTCGAGGAGAATTTTTTTTTTTTTGAAAATTCGGAACGATGCGTTAACATCGACTCTTCGCCTGCCATTCAATTAATAACTTCCTCTCGTTTTTTGCAAGCCGATATCCAGTAGGACCGACCGCAGAATCGAGGCCAAACGAGAACCGGGTCATGCGATTCGATAGTACAACGCAGCTGCGATAAAAATCTGTAAAACCGAGAAACGCGAATGCTTCACGCGACAATTTTTCGGGACACGAGAAATCATTAAAATGCTTTTGCGGTCTCGGTCTCGGGATAAACTGAACGTGAAATCGATTTCAGCTTACCTGCGACAATCGCGTTTAAATTGCAGATGGAAATTAAATCGGAAACTATTCCGACGTTTTTCATATCGGCGAAGAATTCTTAAATTCTGTAGTATTAAATTTATTGTATCAATTTGCCGCTCTCTCTCGCTCTATTAATATCTTTTAATTGATAATATTCAGTAACATAATGAAAGTTTCTGACAGTTCTTGTTTGAAATAGTAATACATTTTGTTGAGGCGAAACGAACAGTTTAATATGAAATGTACTAGTTATATTTCCAGAGAAAACATAGATTATTGTTATAAAATCAAATAAATCTGTGAATTTACAATACCGTGGAAATTATGTTCCAACACTTTAAAAGATAGGTAGAATATAATCCGTTTAGAAAACATAGCTGTATAATAAACACTTTAAGCAAATGGAGTTACGTATTTAATATATTTCTCGTGCCACAGCAACATTTCAATTATTTAGTACAGTAGAAAATTTCAAAAGTACTTTTCACCCCTTGCTCTAACAGAATTTCCACTTACTGTGGAACAGCAAAATGGAATTAAAAAATTTTGAATTCTCATATAAAAACTTACTTTTTCATAAAATTGATCACGTGCTATTAGTTTTATTTAGAAGTGTATAATATAATAAAAACTATATTCAAACTTTTATATCGGTAATTTAATGCATACTTGCGGCATACACAGTCACAACAGAAATGTTAAAGCAAGGAGTTAAAAAGCTAGAAAAAATTTTATTGAATTTTAACGTGCCTCTGATGTCTTTAGAACGAATTATTTCTCGCGTCCCGAATAAGGTGTTAATTGTTCCGTCTTGATTACATGGCACCGCCACAAATTACGTCGCGCTAAAATCTAAAAGCAACAAGATTCTCGCGAAGAATTCTCTTCGAGAATAATTAACGTCACGTATTAGTGTTTAAAGTATTAATGAGAGAATGTTACCCTGACGACGGTTAAAGGGAAACTGAAATCAACCCCTCCGGATAAACGGAAGCCCCAAGGTTGGTTGTTACTTCTTGAGAGTTTTATGTCGACGTCCATAGTAGCAATTAACGTGACTCGAGAAAGGGTGCTGAAAGCAGAGACATGAATTCTAGTGAATAATTACTCCGGGGGTAATTATTGCCCTGCAAGAGCAGAATAATGATGTCTTAAACCGTAATACGTCACTCTGAATTGTGACGGAAAATCAGATGAGGGTAAAATGATATTTCTTTTTTCCCTCGATTGACTCATTCATTACTCGCATTAATTAATTGCAGTGCTGATGAAATTATTTAATAGTTTAGAAACGGTAAATGAATACCTGGAATCGTTTCAGAATTTATGGCGTCATATAATACACTCGTTTGACCATTAATATCATGTACGTGCAATTATATTGATTAAGTATTCTATCAGTTTTATGATACCATTTTTCAGCAGCCACTTTTTTTAATTCAACATTATGTCTTCTTTTATTCTATGAAGTGATACTTATATTAACTGAATACAATATGTTTGCAGTATCCATTAGTATTTCTGTTAACAACTATAATTTAGGTTTGTTTCCTTTACATATTTGAATCCGAAATTATATTTGCATTAACTAACAGATACTTAGTTCGAGGAAAATTGAAGTTAAACAACTGCAATAAGAAATATCATAAGAAGGTATACAATTTTTTTTACTGTAACTATTCCGTCTTTATGCTTCTTGACTACTTGAATTTTATGATGCCAAGTGAAATCGGTGATTTCGTTATCAAGTAAAATAGTAGTACATATAATTTATCAGGTAATAGTAGTCGGTCATAGTCAAGTAAAATAAAATGATCTTACGCTCTCCGAAATGTATAAAAATATTAACTTTGATCCTTCACGATAGAATTTGCCGTGAAATAAGAGCCGAAAGTCGAGCGTGAATCTTGTATTTAATCGGAAAGTCATCCGACTGCCGTCTCTCTTTCACGATCTATCGGGAATGGAGTTTGTAAGAGAGTTTCTCGGCTGATCCGAGGGATACGACGAAGGAAAAATGAAAGTAGGCATTCTCACAAATTGAACGGCTCACTGTGAACTTTTTGATTCTTTATCCGATGCAGTCGGATGAACTGGCAGAACTTGGATGAAATACGTTCTTCAAACGCTGCTTCGTCATTTTGTACCGTGAACGGGAAAATCTGAGATTTAGCACGATATAAATTCCGTAAAAAATTTATAGAATTGTACAATAATGAAATTTTAACGAAGGAAATTTCATTTGTGCCTATTTTTCAAGTGTTAAATTTTTCCAAAAGTTCATTGTATTTGCATAATTTAATTTTTGTTATAAATAGATGATAAATATTAAGAATATTTTTATAATTCTTGATATCACAAAATATTAATGAAGAGATTATATTGGAATTCTTCATTTATTCTGATAATATTTCAAACTTAAATTCCTATTCGTTCTGTTACAATCGACGAAGAAAATGCATATTTTCTTTACACTAACATGTTCTTTTTATTTCTAGTGTTTCTCACCAAATGTTCAAAATATGGAGGCTGGAGCATCCGAAATGTCGCCCAAAACTTCATTGAATTCAAACTTTCATCGATGCCTTTCAAAATCTCAGCACCCACTCAAATAACAATCACGATCACTATCAAAAAGGAAGCACTGACAATAAAGAATTCACAATTACAAAGTCCTTCAACGAGTCTCAAATATCGAAACACCATTCAAATTCATTATTTCGCATTGTAATAATTTCCGCCGATGCCATTCATCCGATCGATAACCACGATTATCAAAAGAGGAAGAGAATTCCGTTACTCACCCTGGCGAATCGGCAATCCGAAAGTAAAATTTTCTTCGAACCCTCAAGAAGCTCGATCAAGCAGTCAACGAAAGACCACTGTCGAAGATACCTGTCGTTTGGACAGGTGACATGTCAGAAACGCGCGCAAACGCAAATAAACGAAACTCAATGCTCGCGGGATGACCATAGCCATGAGATGTGGCATGAAGTGGCCATGTACGAATTTCAGCGAACTATAGACACGTTATAGCCTAAATACCATTTTAGATGCAACAAGCGTCTCGACGTGAGCCAAAAAGAAAGCTTGAACTCTGCTACCCATCCTTCTCGCCATTCATTTGTAGCTGCAGAGGCAAAAATAAAAATGTAAGTTCTATTTTTATACGATTTATTTTAGTAATTATATTTATTATTAGATTTTAATTTGATATTGAATTTAATGTTGCTTGATATGCAATTTTGAAATAATGCGCAAAGTTAGTAAACGTTAATTTATAAATGTGTGGCAATTGTATGATTTTCACACAAAGTGGACCGACAATTTATAAATAAGTCCTTTTTATGCAGGAGACAGTCAAGTTAATACAGGAATGTGCCGTGAAATTGACGGATTCCCATTTTGTTTTAAGTATTTATAGAGAAGCAGTACAGTGGATATTTCACACGTATCTTACAATACACAAATTACTTAACTGACCGTATTTTTGACCGCTTGATTCATCTAGTTTCAAAGTTTTTATTTAACATATTAAAATATACTAGATTTAGTGACTGTAAATCGAGTGTTAGTAATAAAAGAAATTATATATTTTAATTCCATTGTACTGATCGTTCGACAAGTTAGGGTTAGTGTTAAGTTCTAAGGGTAGGGTCGCAAACAAATTAGATGAGAAGTAAAAGTAAATATATATGCTGGATTATTTACGGGATATTTGTATCGTACAGACTTCGCAGAAATTTCTAGGAGAATCATTATTGTTATTGTTTTTCACATTATAGAAATGAAATATTACAGTGCATTATTTACTGTTCGTGTTGTGCGTGATATCAGGTTCTGCGTGATACTTCAAAATCTCCACGCAGAACGAGCAATAAAATGATTTGAGGCTGATAAAAGTATGTTCATTGAAAATATGAGATTTATCGGTATAATATTCCGTATCATGAAAAGAACGAATTAAAAAAAAACAGGAAAATTATTTAAAGCTGCTATTGCATGGTAAAAAGAAGTTAACACTTTTCGCGCAATAATTTAAAATATTCTTTTTCCGGAAACAATTAAAAATAATGGCTATGATGTGTATTACAAAGAATCTTACCAGATGTCAGTAATTAATAAAAATAACAATTTTTAAAGAAGATGGATAATCATAGAAAGTTAGTATTAATATGGAAATCGTAAGAACCAGTTTGGAAGAAGGGATAAGAATTTCATTTTCCTTTTTTTTGTTTTTATCTAATTTAAAACGAAAGTTTTAAAAAATAGATATAAATTCTGAATATCGTGGAATTTTTTCGATGACGAACAGAATGGAACTGCATCGATCTTTAGGAACTTCCGTGCCGGAGAGGACGCAATTAAAGCCGCTCTCGATGAGCGTCCGGATTCGAACACCCTCTACCTAAATTTCCCCCCTACTTCCGGAACACTTTTCGTTCGTAATATCGAACGTAACAAGAATGGGATTTTCGTTTACCATTAAAACGATGTTACCCATAAAACATAAAATTTGACGTTGCTAAAATCGTAAATATATTTATTATAAATCACCATGCAGAATTTAAACGTAGGGTAAAATCTAGGATTGCATTCTCATTAACACTATATCTATGGAAGTCGTCAAATTGACAGATTCTTACTTTTTTTAGAAACGGGTTCTTAATTTATATGTATGTGACAATGTACAAATTACTTAACTGGTTATCTTGTTTGTCGATTGATCTCTCTTTTTGCAAAATACTTATTTAACACTAGATTTACGGGCGTGAAATCTGTTAAAGTGCAATATATTAAATGGAGACTTTGGAAAAAGGGGGATGGAGCGGATAAGAAGATAATTCGTTAAGTAGTTAATGTATTATATTGGGTTGGCATGAAAGTATAATTTCGGTTTTGTAGTGTGAAATGGAACTTAATTTTTTTTTAACAAAGAATTTTTTCGATGACCTTTACTCGATGACCTTTTGCCATCGTTTTGACAAATTCGTGATTCCGTTTTTATAATAATACTGGCCCATATCAACAAAAAATTGAACCCAATACAATTTTAGGCTATCATCGCCATTGAAAGTTTTACCACTCAAAAAGTTTTGCATGCTGAAAAATAAATGGTAATCTCATGGTGTCAGATCAGGGCTACATGGAGGTTGTGACATAACTTCCCAACCAAGCTTAGATTTTGCAACAAATAAAAAAGTAAAATATATCAGAAATGTTCGTTTTTCACTCTATGTTAAAATTCTCCTAAACAAACAATTACAAACAAAATAAAACGCAATTTGTTTCTAAGCCAAGTCAAAAGTTTCACAACTTTCGATTGGTAGAAGGAAAAAATCATAACATTGTCAGAAATCATTGAGAACAAACGTAACGCTGGCTCTCATCAAAAACTGAAATTACTTTCTTGCTGACCCAATAAAATACACGCCAGATATCTACTGTACAGAAACTCTGTAAAGAGAAATATTTATAAAACAAGTAGGAGCCCATCAATTTGATCGCTTCCGCAAGTCTAATGTTAATAAAAAGTATAACAGATTTAGCGCCCGTAAATCTAGTGTTAAAAAAATTCATTAATGTAATTTATTTTCTCTGCATTCAAAACTTTTACTTCGCGCTTCCACAAGGCGTAAAATAAGGATAAAAATAATGATTCAAACAATCGAAAATATGGGATTTATTAATAAAACAATTCTTTGCAAAATCAGTCGCAGTACAGAGTTTTTCATGGCAACAACCGAATTGTATGGCCAACAGTATAACAGAATTGCGAAAGATAAAATACCGGTCACTGAGGAGTTTTAGTGATCAAGTATAAATAATAAAATATACAAAGTAAAAGTAGGAGGAAAAAGTCATTGTTATATCTGTATGTTTGTTATAAACTTCCCTGTCTCTCTGACAATCTATATTTTCACGGTATAATCGAAACATAAAATATTTTCCCCTTTTCTCTTCGGCGTTCATTGAAATGCCATGTCGCTACGAATAGCACGTACACTCAAAAACGAATCATGTACACATACGCACACACGTTCGTGTAAAATGTTTCGATAGTTGACAACAAACTCTTTTTCCTGGATCACACAAAGCTCGGAATTGTGAGAAAGGAAATTCTTTTTGAGATTTGGCATTTTAATCGATTCCATTATTAAAATCCATTTATAAATACTCTGAAGAAGAAAATTAAAAGAGTAGAATTTCTAAGTAGCACGTAGTAAATTTATATCAACGTCGGAGGAAATTTAATATTATCGTAAGTGCGAATTTTCAACGTGAAACGTGTTAGCAGAAAGAAAGCTAGTAGAAAATTCTATCGTAGTCAGACTATGAAATTTCCTTCTCGGTAGTCAAGTTTGCATTCTCCGATGATGTCTTCCGATTATTGTTGCTTATTCTAACAAGTGCACGTTGCGATATGCGGGAGGAATACGAAACACATCCAAGAATGAACTGAACTGGAGGAAGTTTAGAGTCATTATGCTTGCAACCCACGTGCACGCAATTTGATTCAAATCTTGGCAAATACCCCGACTTTAAATGTAAAACAGTTAATTGCCATATCTGACGATGAATTTATTAGGAACACTTTCTTACATCTTGGAAATGATGAGTGGCGAAAATAAAGTAAGGGTGAGTTTGTAAGTAGGTTTACAGTTTCATGTATTCTGTGCAAATTATTTATACTTGCAATTGATACAATTATGTTTCTTTCACTTTGACTAGGAAACAATATTTTCGTTCTATCTGTGACTATGATTTTTTTTTTGGAAACTATGATCCATAAAACATTGAATAATGTTTGTCCCTATAGAATATAAAAAATGCAATTTGTGCAGATATTAATTCTATGAATAATATCTTCTTATTACTCAGTTACTTTCTTTTAGTATAACAAAAATAATTCCTCTGAATATTTAATAGTTATTTTTTTTTGTTTGGCACATATACATTCCATTTGCGAACTGATTAGAATTCTTTACTTCAAGTCTTTATATATTTGGACGTGTTATATCTGCAGTAAAATCAATATTTGTGAACAAATTTATTTTTTATGTGAACTATCCAGTTATGTAATTCATCGAGTCAAATATAATATTCAGTATAACCGCGATGCCAGATATAAATACTAATTTGCTCAAATGATGCGTATTCACATCTAGCTGGTTGTCACGGGAAAAATCACTTGATTTCCTCTTTCTCGTTTTTTTCTTTTTTCTCCTTCTCTTTTAGGAAATTTGTTTGCGTCGCTGACGCGATTGTTTAGAAGACATAAATAAGATTTAGGTAGTACTTTAATGGAGGATTTTTATCTAGATACCTTCCACTAAGCATGACGAATGCTTGAGAATGGCTGTCTCGCAGGAAAATAAGTCACTACGTGATCGTCCCTATTTCTGCGAAAAGGAAAGCCACTGAAGAAAAATTGCATCGGCAAGAATGAAAAGTAATACGAATATCGAAGTACATTTCTCACGACGTTAATAATTTAACAGATTAATTTAATTAATTATTGTAGAACTGTTAAAATTAAAAAATATACTAAACATTCATTTTCTGTTATTTTTTAAATAAAGTTTAATTTCTGATGCCTAAGTTTTAGTGGTACATGATCACTTATTTAAATGAAATTAAATACTTTTATTGTAAATGCACGGAAAATTTAAGATAAAGCATTAGATATGTGGGAAATGTGCTTTATTTAATTACAATTAAGATCGAATTTTAAGAATCCGTTATAAGTTTTGACGAAAAAATTTTGAGGATGGAAAATCAATCGAAGTGTAATAACAATATCCATCATAGTCTGACTTGACAAGTTAGAAAAGAATGGAACACATGAAAATGGTATTTTCAGAGAAATAGTCACATGATACAAGATTTTTCTAGAAAAACTTTTCCAATAGAAAGTGAAACGAACTGAAATTGAAGTCTAAGAACAAACAGCACGTCGAAAACTATGTAGTTTCAGATCTACCCTCGTCAATAAGCAGAAGAAAACGAGGATAACTTCGAATTTTGAAGTAATGAGGTTTTCCAGATCTCAAGCTATAGTTTTTTATAAGAAGTATTTTTAAATTATTATAATTTAAAGACAACAATTTCTGGAAAAACTCCTACTTATTTTTCTTTCGTTTAAAATATAATATTTGAACCAATTTTATAGCAAAGTTTGCAGTATTCGTAACAAACCAGACAGTAAAATGTAAATGTGTTAATTTTAGAGTATTAATATTCTTTCAACACTAAAAACAAAAAACACGTATTTCTGACGTGGGGTTTCTTTTTATGCACAGTATAGTAATTACAAAAGTTGGCCAGAAAAATGGTTATACTTATTGCACACTAGACGAAAGAAGTTGGGACTAAAGGTAAGAAACCCTCCCTTAGTCTGGCGCATAGTGAAACTTCCCAGGGGTAACGACAGTGATCCTTACTTTTTCAGGCAAGCATGACAGATACCACCCTCGCTTGGGAAGTAAAATAAATCAAGAGACACAATACCGGCGAGTCTTCATGAGTCTGCGTAAATAACACGTCTCGAACACTTGCAAGAAATCGTCACAGAACTAATGTAAGTATAAAAAAAAACGTCCAACCCTTTGAAAATCCTTTTTTTTCCATCTGTCCAGAAGAATTTCTTTTATACTATAACGGTAAAATTTCTGACATAATTTATTTTTAATAAGAAGACGAGTAGAGAATTTTCTAGCAAATAACATTATACTTAATTGTCTTAAATATTTTATCCAGTTTTCTTTACAAAATATTCAACGTTATGTTATTCGTTAAAAAAGAATCGCATATTATGAATTTTTGAGTACTACACATTTTCCAAATACTCACTTCTTTATTGATTCAATCAATTATTATTTTAAACTGCAATATTTCCAAACATACGTTCGAAATAGCTTCGTGTTTTCAATTGCAGAAAACATTACGTTACTTAAGGATCTGCTGAAAAATTTCAAGTAATTTATTTCCACTGACAAAACCATACAAGTTAACTAGATATTATAAATTCCACCCTGTGAACCCGACCGAAACGATAAGCATAAACTTCTTCTCACCCTCACTGCGTGCTTCTATGCCAAGGTGACCGACATCAACCCCTTCTTTTTTTTAGTGGGACATTAACGTACGCCTAAGAGCTCGCGCCGAAAAGTACATCAATTCGCAGTCACCCTCGTCTGGAGAGGCAGCCAAGAGAAGATCAAGAGAGAAAAACGAAGCCAGAAAGATCGAACAAGGAAAATGGAAGAATATAAGAAGTAAGGATCCAAAGACAGCAATGAGAACAAGCAGAGACACAGCAAGGAAGTAGAGTACAAAAAAGATAAGGAAAATAGAGACAGATATAGTTGGGGAAGCTAAAAAAAGACAAAGAAAAATAGACAGAGACTGAGACAACTAGAAAAGCAAAAAAGTAGGTAAGAAAAATAGACAGAGACACAGAGAGGTACAAAAAGACAGAGGAAAGGAAAGACAAGCAAGAGCAAAGACAGGTAGGACAGCATAAGAGCAGAAAACTAAAAAGAAAGACCAATAGCATAAAAAGCACCACGAAAAGACTGACAAAGAAGAAAAGAGGACGACAACATAAAGAACTCACAATAAAATAGAGAAAAACAGATCCAGTCACAAACAGAAGAAAACATGAAGTAAGACAGAGCAAGGGGAGGGCCACAAACTAAAAGAGTCTGATAAAGGGTAGGAAAGAAGTAGCGGAGGAAAAAGAGGAAAATGCAAAGGCAAAATAGTCCAAAAGAAGCCGACAGGGACTCGCAGAGAGGAACAGAGGTACAGAAAGCAATGGGGAAAGAGAGGGTAGCACAATACACGGCAGCCCGTCCGTGGATTTCCTCGAGTGGAGGCAAAGTTTGATTTTGCGGAGGGCGCACGCCCCGGTCCCAGCTGCACAGCCGAGTGGGCTTTAAGCAGTCACGAACGAACCTTCGTTCGTCGCAGCCGCAAGGACGGCGCGCGGCTCTCGCACCCTCATCGCGCGATTTTCATCCCCCTTGTCGAGGCAACGAGAACAGGCCGTTTAAGGAGATACCCTCTACCAATTGCCGATACCACTTTCGCGTGTGTTTTCCTCCGTTTCTCCTCGAAGGTGCAGGAATTCGTGGCTGCACCTGTTGGGCTTACCTCCGGGCGAGAGATGTTCGTTGGGGTGGAGAACAGGGGATGTTATATGTAAGTACGTCTATATATGATATTTTTCAAAATTTTAAGTGAGGTTTGATATTACTTTGAACGGATTTATGGAGTTACGGTTTAGTTTTACGGGGTTGAAGTTTGTAGAGATTCTGAGGGTTGGTGCCGAGGGAATTCGTTTTGTTGGTGGTTTTACAGATTTTGCGAGGTAGAAAAGATTTGTAATGTTTTGAAGATTTTCAAGATTTTTTGAATTTTGTAACGGGAGTTGCGGGTTTGGTTGAAAGGTCTGATTTTCTTTTTTTTCAAATGTGAAATATTTTGTGTTAATTAAAATAGAGGGTGAAAGGTTCGAAATTTTTAATGATATAATGGATTGACTGATTTCTTAGTTGTGTCCTGGGGAAATTGTTAATACAATTTCCAAGATTTTTGTGTTGAGAAACAGTTTCGACAACGAAGTATCATTAATCGAGCTGGTGGTCTAAACGTTGAGTAATTTCTCTTCGCTAAGTATCTCAAGAATTAAGTGAAGAACACGTTAGGAACATAATAAAAGACTCTCGGTGATAAATAGAACAAAACCGATCGATGGTGCGCGTTTGTGGGAAATGTTTCGACACAAAATGGGGTCTACATAATTTACATTAAACGAGCATTTCACGCGTTGATACCAGTGAGCAGATTTCCCACGGAACACCGTCCTGTGTAAAATTTCCTAGATAGAACTACGAGGTATATAAATGTTTAATAATAAATCGGTTAGCACGCCCACTGTCGATTTTTCGTTCTCACACTCATCTAGTCGTCGATGCAGCGTGTTTTCCACTTTAAATTCCATATTGATCATTATAAAGTGCTCGCGCGTACACGCGTCCCACGAGATCATTATTTTCTGATTCTGCGTGATATATCGCGAATAATATCAGATAAAGCAGCCGTGGACGGCTTTTTCAATAGGCGAGAATCGATTTTCCGATAGAAGCGAATATCAATTTACTAGTTTCATGATGACACGAAAATCGCTCAATATATGACTCATTTGCACGGTTTCGGGCTAAGCTATTTTTGTTTTGTACGAACGTCGTTTAGACATTGTCATGGGAAGGAAGTACGTTGAAATAGATCACGAAAGGTGATGGCAACATGAAGATATGTATACTCGAGAGATTGGAGTATCAAAAGAAATGAAACTCCGTGTAGAAAATGTACTGCTGTTTGGAATGTAAATATGGATTTTTTTCTATATGGTATTAACATTTTCATTGTAACTTATTATGGTCTAATTGAAAACTAAATTTATCATTTATAGAAATATTAACATTAGAACTACCAAGCAAGTCTAAACCACTGGTTCCCACTTTTTTTCAAAATTTTTCTAATTTTACAGAAAACCCATAGTGCAGATATTCTACGTTAATGTTATAAAACATAGATCAGTCAATCGATCGTCTTTTTCAAATAGCTTTTACCAAAGTCCTTATTTCATATATTGAAATATAATGGATTTAACGTCGATAGTTCTAGTGTTAAAAAAACGTTGGAATCAGTGAGCGTTGAGTGAAAAGTATTTTTATTTTATTATAATATATATAATACATAGTTAATATATTGTATTGTTTATTTATTTTCAATAAACCTATCCTTTTCATTAGCAAAGTATAACACACTTCTTCACAAAATAAGTTAGTAAACCGTAAAATTTCACCAGCCAATTTCCCATCAATCTAAGTACTCCATGTTTCACCGAACTCAAATCTAATACAAATCTCTAAACCACACAGTTTGCAAACAGTTCCAATGTTAACCTACGAGCAGTCCTAATTTTCCTAAACAATGACACATTCCTCGAAAGAAGTGCCTCTCTACGTTGCTATTCGCAAATCATTCTATGGTCCGTTACTTTGCACACGCGATGGAACGATCTATCAGAGGCTAGAAACCGAAAGTCCATTGTTTACAGAACACAATGAAATGGTTAAGAAGCTGTTATTAGCGTACGATCGAACGAAGTAGAATTAGTCGCATGGCCGTCGCAATTTCGCACTTTTTGCGACCCTGACTCTCGTAAACATTTTACGTGCGTGTAGTAAAATACAAGGATCACCGTCTCTGCTCAGAATCGTGCAATGTAAACGTTGTTTAAGGCCGTCGTAAAGAGCGACGTGTCTGACCTTTATTACTGGTTTGAGATAGGCACGCTTATTGGGTGATTAGTTGGTACGATAGGAAATGGGACTCCATTCTCTGCCGATTTCTGTTCACGGTGTGCTAAATTTATAATTAGTTTTTTACTAACTGAGAATAGTATTGGAAAACAGCTCATTATAGTGTGCACTTTATAACTGTCATATTTTGCATTTGAATAGAAGATATGAAAATTTTTATGTTTATTTTTTCTTTTGTGGAGATTTTTTTCAATTAGAAAGTTGATGATGTTTTGATGCTTTGAGAAAATATATTTTTGAGAAATTAATTTATAGGAGGATATACATATTTTTCACTGGAATAATCTCCGTTCCCTTGGAGGATTAAAATAAGTGGACTTTAGTTAACGTAGATTGTGCATGGATTTACGAGGGATTGTTTCATTTTTGAACGTTTCCAGAAAAGTGAATTGCGTTTTATATAACAAACGACTGATCCTCATGATCCAGAGAGATGATACGAGGAAATAGAATTTTTCAAATTTTTTTTGGGATAGTCAATTTGTGGGGAAACTATTAGGGGGTCCCGAAAGTAACGTCGTTCCTCCACATATGTTGATCGAAAACCAATTGAATTTTAGCTAACAAGCATTGAAAATTTGCACACTAGATGGAAAAAAGTTATTGATAACGAGAGTAATTATATCCTTCGTTAAAAATAAAAACCTGGTACAAATTTCTTTGTTCAAATTTAATGGAAAAGCGACAGTAATTTCCGGTCTCCCTTATCTTAAATTCAAGCTAAACGTCTGTCCCGTATAACAGGCTGAAGCTTGTAAGTAGCACATTTAAATAAATCAATTTTAACAACCTCAACTCAATATAGGTAACGACGGTCTTCATTAAGGTCATCGACATTTATAGTTATTCCCAGCGATTAAGATTGACAGACAGAAACCACTTTTCTGAAAATCCCTGACTCTTTGTTAGTATCAATCGAAGTTGTTATCAGGCCGATGTGAATTTAACAGTAAAACTTTTTGCTACAATTCGCAAAATCCTTAACTGTAGAGAAAAAAACAATTTTCCTAACAATTCTGACATTTATGACCTACCACAATTTACACACTTAACTACAATTAAAATTTAATTATCACGATAATTCTGTCTCAGTCCAAAAAAACTATTTCGTTAAATTATTATCCTGTAGCAACAATTTTCAACTTCCCTGATTTTCAACAATACAAAATCTGCAAGTTTCAAAATCAATCGATTTCCACGTACAATAAAACACACCTTGAAAGCATTCATTTCGATTGCAGGGGGGGTTGAACACAATTTACGTTCACGTTCAATCTCGTTCACCAGACGGTAAACAAACCACGACTGATATACGTTTTAACCTGGTATCGCTGAAATTCAACATTGAATTTAATCGCGCCACTCCAAGTTCAATTTGCATAATCGCACGGCGCACGATTTCCCAGCCATCTTGGGGAATCCGCGTCACGGTGAACCATGGACGATTCATCTTCGTCCCCGTATATCGCGAAATCACGCCGACGAAACGGACGATGTTGAAAGTCGCGTTGAATTCGGCCGGTGCACCCCTACACACTACCCTGGCATCAATCTCGCCCCGTCCGTTTGGCTCTTGCTGGCCCCGAAACACCCCCTTCTATTCTCTTCCTTTCTCCCTTTCACCTTTCTCCCTTTATTGGCAGCCGGCCACGAGCAGTTTCCGACATGTGATACCGCGCCGATCGTGCGTGATATCAGTGGAGAGGTTTAAGGAAATTTAAGGGGGTTGCGTGCAGAGGGTGAGCTTCTTTCAGATTTTCAAGGGAATATTCAGTGTAAGTGGAAGGTGACTAAATATGTCCGATGGAGATTGAATTATCAGCGAAATTTAAGAGGAATTGAAATTTTCGATGTTGAAGGGTTTTACTGTGATGCAAGGAAATGTTGAGTAGTGTTAATTAATGTTGGATTTATGGCAGCCGTCAAATTGACGGGTTCCTGCATTAATTAAATTTTTCTCAAAGTTATATTTTTTGCCGCTTGATCCAGCTTTTATCAAAGTATTATACACCAGATTTAGCGGTCGCAAATTTAGTGTTAAACAATAGTAGATTTTATAAAGTGGTTATGTGCTGATAATTATGAAAGTGTCGTAAGTCAGGTCTATTCTTCGTTCTGAGGTAATCAGAGTTTTAGAAATTAACTTTGTTAAGCTATTTCATTTCTGATTGTTTCTCCAAAATATGGTTTTATCATATTGCAATATAAATGGGTGCTACATAAAATAAAGAGTAAAAACCATCCTTTATATTTTTAAATTAAATCACTTACATAATAGTCGCCACATATGTGAATTAATATTTGTGAACAAAACGCAACAATCGACTTGAAGTTGCAGTTTCCAAAGCGTACACTCATTTGTGAATGTTCAAGCTCTAACAATAAGATAAGGATTGAACTTTGAAAAAGATTCTATATTTAGAAAAACATCCCTCTTTTGATGTACACATAGTTTAAGTAGTTTAAAATTCCCTTAAAATAGTAAGTCTGGTTAGTTTCGAATGAAATCACAGTCTTAATGTCCAATTTTCTTCAAACGTTGCAACAAAGCAGTATAGACTTTTCACGGGAAGCTTCAATATTCATTTATATTCCGAGCAGGTAGATTTATCCATTGTTAGATACAGGCAACTACTCCTCGCTGTTATGTTTCTACAATTGTCTTTTTCCTAGACGTTACCTATACACCTGAGTGTAACTTTTCCATCTGTTTTCCGTTCACTTCCTTCTCTTCCTTTTGTTTCACCTTTCTCGTTTGTCTCTTGTTTCTCTCTGCCTTTGTTTATTTCCCTTTGTTTTACATGCGCTATGTTTACTGCAGGGCGTGTGCCGTAAATAAACAAATCAATAAATAAAAAAAAGTCCACGTAAATAAACGATAATAATTGAATAAACGCCGGTAGCAAGTAAATATCTTATGCAACTACAGTAATCCCTGGATAAATGCACAAGAAATTTCCCTGGATAAATGCATCGCGGCCATCCCCTCCACATAGGGGGATCCCCCTCGGTCGAACCTCGACGTTCGGCGACGAGGCAGTGTAATATGATATCATCGGAACGTGTCGGTGTCGCAATACTAATCGGAAGATGGAATTTTTCCATTTTTGATTTTTTTGTTTTGAAAACTTCGCTAACGTATTTGTGACAATTTTCTGATTAAAATGATACCAAACACGACATAGTTTGGGCAATATTTACTTAATATTTAATTCGTTTACTTGCTATTTAGATAACTCAAACATATCGTGTTTGGTATCATTTTAATCAGAAAATTGTCATAAATACGTTAGCGAAGGTTTCAAAACAAAAAAATCAAAAATGGAAAAATTCCATCCTCCGATTAGTATTGCGACACCGACACGTTCGGGCCGGTCCCCCTGTAGCTTGGACCTCTCTGTCTCTTCTACTGTCTGTTCTTTTCTAAGTTCACGCTCGGCTGGAGCCCGAACGTAAACACAACATAGAAACCACCACTTCGTAACTGCACTGTTTCGGTCCCGAATTCAGTGCATTTATCCAGGATTTACTGTATTACGATAAAGAAAGTGATGAACAAAGTTTTTTGAGTTTTTGTGAATCGAATTATTTTTTTTACTTTTTGTAAACTGATTATAAGGAATTTTGACAAATTCTTTGCCGTTATGCAGTTTTATCTGGTAATTAAAATCATTAACGGGTATTGAGGTATACTTGGAGGGTAGCGCGAAATAATTATCAAATTCCAAAGTCAAAATTATCTCGGTAGAAAATTAATTACGTTAGAAACTTCCATCGAATACAGCTTGACACGTAACAACATGAAATTACTATGAAATTTCCAAACCGATATTAAATCGCAAATATTAATCATAAAAGATTTCTTTACTATAAAATACCGTAATCCAAATTAAATAAAAAAGAAATTAATCATAATTAAAAGTTGATTAATTACGATCGAATTTTCTATCAAGTGCAACTGAACATAAAAGAATCAATTGTTAAAACAAAATTACTATGAAATTCCAAAATAAAAATAATGTCTACAGTTGATTAACCACGGCGGAAGTCTTGCGTAAGAAGTTAGATGTAAGTGTACGAAGGATGAAGGCGAAATTGCTAAATTTCAAAGTCAAAATTAAGCCGTCAGAAGATTAACCGCAGCGGATATCGTCTCCAACAGTAGCTCGACATATTTCAGCGAAGACTTCAGATTAGATTTCTGTCAAATTGCAAGCCGAAATTATATCGACAAAATTACAACAGGAAGCTTCATCGAGTGCAATCTAACACGCGAAACGAAAAGTTTAAACCAACATTACTATTATACTTCAAACTCAAAATAATGTTAGAAGATCACAGCAGTAGAAATCTTCTCCAAGAGCAGCTTTACATAAATCAGCGAATGGTTAATATTTTCTATCAAATTGCAAAGCCAAAACTAAATCGACAAAATCGCAACAGGAAGCTTCATCGAGGGCAACTTGATACAAGATAGAAAAAGTTTAAGCCAATATTGCTATTAAACTCCAAAGACAAAATAATGTAAAAAGTTCACTACAGAAGAAGCCTTCTTTAATAGCAGCTCGACATAGATCAGCGAAGGGCTAAGATAAAATTACAAACAAACTCCAATAACCATAATTAAATCAACAAAAATATAGCAGGAAGCTTCATCGAATGCAACAATAAATGTCAGAAATAATGTCAGAAGATCACAACAGTAGAAGTCTTCTTCAAGACAAGCTCGATATAAATCAGCAAAAGATTAAGATGGAATTAATAACAAACTGCAATAGCCATAATTAAGTCATAAAAATCACAACAGGAACCTTCGTCGAGTCCAACTTGACACAGCGCACAAAAATTTTAAACCACTATAACTATTAAACTCCAAGGTCGAAAAAAATGTTAGAAGCTCGCTATAGTAGAAGTTGTCCAAGAGCAGCTTGTCATAGATCAGCGAAGGATTAAGATAAAATTGCTATCGAACTGCAATAACCATAATTAAGTCAGCAAAAGCATAACAGAAATCTTCATAGAGTACTTCTTGATACAGGACAGCAAAGGGTTAAGACGTTGGTCGAGCGAAAAGGTCACGCGGTGACTGCACGTCTCAATAGCCCATCGGAAATAATGAACGGAATTAAAAAAGGGCTTAGCTAGTCCTTCTCCTTGCAGACCCCCCCTCGTTTCTCAGCAGAGCGATATCAATCGAGACGCGGTCTATCCGGTCTATCGATTTTTCCTGAAATCCGTTGTTGACCTTAATAGCCGACTGTCGTCGCTATCTCTGTCCGCTTCGCCTTCGAGCCTTCTCCTAGAGGAATCGGCAGCGAAAATCACTCGTTGGTCGAAGATGAGCTTCGATGAAAGATCTGAAAAGGTTCGAGAAAATGTGCAACTTTTTTCTGGGGCAACCTTTACGGCGATGCTGATACAAGAATGGAACTGCATGCGCGTTATGGAAGAATTTAATTGCTATTCGAGACCTAGATCTTGTTAGCGATATTTTTACAAGTAGGGAAATTTGAATATTGTAGGAATAATTTAATTCATATTTCGTGCTGAATAGCGACAGGGCAAAATGAAAGTCTGAAGTCTTACGTGTTAAGTGAGAAACGGAGCACGCATTTCGAACAATACGAACACTAAAACTACCGACGTTATATCTGTTCATATTTAAATACACTGAATAAGTGCTTTGGGAAGAAAGGAATCAAGAGGTAAAAGCGATGATTAATTAACTAATTTACGTTTTACAGGATAAAAGTGGAGTATTTGCTCCATTGCTCGCCCATTAATTTAAGGAATTTTTAGACAAAATGAAGGACTGGTCATTTTGACCGGCTTGGTAGGTTTAGTGTTAAATTGGAATCAGAAAGGGTATAGCCGGTTAAGATGGTCAAATGTGCCCTTGAACCGAATTCAAATCGCGATGAGTCATTCGAAAGCTTATAAAAAAAGAATGATTTCTGCCAAGTTTCAACTTTGAATCTCGACCCGGGGGGTAGTAAAGGGTAAAAATAGAAAATCAGGTTTTTGCCGAATTTCTCCTATACCAGCGGATAAAAAATTTTGAAAAAATTCAGAGGCACTTCTGTTATCAGGGCACATATTAGAGAATTTTTTCAGATTTTTAAATTGAAAAAACAAGCTGTGAAAAATAAAAAACGCTAAAAAATGATGAAAAATGCCGATTGTGTATCGAAGCAGTCTTGGCACTATAATTATATTTTTACTGTAAGTACGTATCATTGTTACTATTGTCCTGAATTTTTTTCAGATTTTTCAATTTGGTGCGCCGCAGTTAAAAAAATTAAAAACCGATTTTTTCGTCGTTTTTTCCGTGTCAGAGTAACTTATACGTCGAATTGCTTCATGAAATAGGTATTTTATGCGATCTTCTATGTTTATACGTACAGTAAAACATCAGAGGAATTAAAGAAACTGAAAAAACCGAATCATTTGAAACTGTTATGCGCCTTATATTGTAAAGTATCTACCGTATTTTCCAACGGCGTCGGTGGCGCAGCGGTAGAGTGTCGAGCTGCCGCTGCGAACTTTTTGAACGTAGGTTCGAGCCTCGAACTTCCAAGTCCCTTAGGCTAAGTTTTTTTTTTTTTCGTTAATTACATATATTTCCTAACTTTACGACACAACGATCAATATTTACTTTCAAATGTTTTAAGAATATTTGAAAAACATATTAACCTGAAATATACGTAAATATAAGTTTGGACTGCTTGTTATGCCGCCGTTTATCCTGTCAATTACGGCATTGTTTGAAATTGGTTGAAATTGGTTTTCAAATCTCTTACCTTTAACAGTTATGGATGGATGGCAACAAAAATCGTGTTGTTGTTTTTCTACTATTTAGCCTTTTCGTCTATTCGAATTAGATCATACAATTCTATTCTCTCTTTTATTCAAAATGTATGTTAGAATTTCTGTCACGGGTTCAATGCATGAAAGGTAAGAGATTTGAAAACCAATTTCAACCAATTTCAAACAATGCCGTAATTGACAGGATAAACGGCGGCATAACAAGCAGTTCAAAGTCATATTTACGTATATTTCAGGTTAATATGTTTTTCAAATATTCTTAAAACATTTGAAAGTAAATATTGATCGTTGTGTCGTAAAGTTAGGAAATATATGTAATTAACGAAAAAAAAAAAACTTAGCCTAAGGGACTTGGAAGTTCGAGGCTCGAACCTACGTTCAAAAAGTTCGCAGCGGCAGCTCGACACTCTACCGCTGCGCCACCGACGCTGTTGGAAAATACGGTACATACTTTACAATGTAAGGCGCATAACAGTTTCAAATGATTCGGTTTTTTCAGTTTCTTTAAATCCTGTGATGTTTTGCTGTACGTATAAACATAGAAGATCGCATAAAATACCTATTTCATGAAGCAATTCGACGTATAAGTTACTCTGACACGGAAAAAACGACGAAAAAATCGGTTTTTAATTTTTTTAACTGCGGCGCACCAAATTGAAAAATCTGAAAAAAATTCAGGACAATAGTAACAATGATACGTACTTACAGTAAAAATATAATTATAGTGCCAAGACTGCTTCGATACACAATCGGCATTTTTCATCATTTTTTAGCGTTTTTTATTTTTCACAGCTTGTTTTTTCAATTTAAAAATCTGAAAAAATTCTCTAATATGTGCCCTGATAACAGAAGTGCCTCTGAATTTTTTCAAAATTTTTTATCCGCTGGTATAGGAGAAATTCGGCAAAAACCTGATTTTCTATTTTTACCCTTTACTACCCCCCGGGTCGAGATTCAAAGTTGAAACTTGGCAGAAATCATTCTTTTTTTATAAGCTTTCGAATGACTCATCGCGATTTGAATTCGGTTCAAGGGCACATTTGACCATCTTAACCGGCTATACCCTTTCGGATAAATTTTGGACAGTTTTAATATCATGTTTGTATTTCATAATTATTATATTCTAAGGAGCAAACTCCTATTTCTTTTTGATCGCCTTGCTTTCAATATAACTGTCAGCAAAACAGGAGATCAAAGGATAAAACTGAAATTACCCTTCGCACTATAACTTGTAGCTCTAACTTCAGTCGAGAAGTTTTCAGAGATCTTGTTGCTTGAAAATTTTGAATTCCATATAAATTTAGCAAATACAAATTTTATTCATAAATTTGTAATAATACTGATTAAAATCGTCAAATAAACGGGTACACTTTCGATTCAGTGGCCAACAAAGGACAATAATGGCGCGAAGATGATGAAGAAGTTGTCAGAAGTAAATCGAAAAGTGTCTTCACGAAAGAAAATGAGTTCTTATTACCTCGAAGAAAGTTTCATCCGCCGGAGGGAGGAAAGTCCTGACGAGGATTCTGGTTAATTATCCGTACTCCAAGTTCCAGGACGATTTCGTAAGTTGCCTCGTCGCGGCTCCATGCGTCGGATTAATTAAACTGCACAATTAACGAGGAAGATGTACAATTGTTTTCCCTGCTCCGTCGAACGTGGAAAATGGGAGAGGGAAAAAGAAAAAAAAGACACAGTTTACGGTAGAGCCGAAACTTACCGTGATCGGATTACAAAGTTGAGAAATGCAAAAATGTTGGAAAGTAGGAGATTGAAGAAGTCTTTATATAAATAAAACTGTCTGAAGTCGGATTGTATTAACGTAAAATGTGAACGGAAGTAAAGGAGGAAACGAAGCTTGGAGAAAAAGCCGCAGACAGTCGGAAAGTTTCAAATTATCGGCGTTTTATTCGTTATCAGGTATCGAATGAATTATTCAAACTTCACGAACGAATGGAGAAATCTTCTTATACCTCGAAGCAGTTTACGATAAAATATTGAAATACTTCTCCCTTCGAAATAAATGTCGGGTTAACTTGGCTCCTCCATTGAAATTTATTACGAAAAATTTCGTCCCCCACTGCCAGAAATTAATTTCAACTAAACAGATCGTACTCACAAAATTTATGCCTTTCTGTTGGAGAGCGGCTCAGATTTATGAAAATATGCGAATTAAATATTTTAGATATTGCATCGTCGATTTTTAAACTGGAAAAAGAGTATCAATGGCGAGCTTTTAATTATGTATACAGATTTACCTTTTATATAGTAATTTGACAGCATTTCATATAATATTTCGCGTAAATATATATTTCATTTGTTTTTAACGTTTTATGGCACGATATTTCATTATTTCGGCTGTTTTACTGTCTCGAATCTTAAGATAGGGTTGTAATTAATCGAGAATAATTTTTACAACGTATACAAATTGCGAGGACGATGGGAGAGTGCACAATTTAAAGAGAAATCGTTCACCCGGCGACGAGATTCTCGTGCTTACAAATCGGTACATGGATCTAAGCTAAAACACTTTGCATTCGATTTCAGGAGGAATCGAGTCGGTGCATTTAAGGAAGTCAGATTAAATTGAATCTCCTTGGAGATTCGTCGTTTTCGATTTCCCGTCGGAATTCGGCGAATCCGCTGATTCTACGGCAAAATATATTTCTCTGGCGACCTTTCGCGATTGCTCTTGTAGTCGATCAATTCTGTGTCATGATGGAAAAAAAAATTGTAAGACAAGCAGAAATTCATAAAATACAATCCTCTAAATTATCCAAGCAAAACGAGATCTACGTTGAGGATTTTTGATTTTTTTTTTAACGATGAAGAAGTCAAACATATATTATAGTCTTGTCGGTACACAACAAGGATAATATTTAGTTAAAAAGTTTTGAACTTTATATAAATAGAGCACGCTGTGATGATTCTAACCGATTTTTAGAATATAATTGGTAAATAATACCGATGAAGTGTCCTACTTAATTAATTAAAAAGAGAAATGTTCTATTTCTACTCCTAAATTATTAATACTTGTGTTACAAAACCTATAGGTTATTTTGTATTATGAATTTAACAGCGAGAATGTCGATGAATTCTATTTGATGTCAGTAAACTGTCGTTCACATCATTAAATATGAATCACGAAAAACGAAGGATCTCACAATCAGATTAAAAATTCACTCTGTCTCTTTGTGGCACGTCATTTTTCTCGCAGACCTTTCTAATGAGGCCCTCGAGTTCTTATTGCTTTCTCCTACATTCTTAACTCGGTTCTCGTTGTTCTTTCCCGGATTCATTTCCAGATATTAAAAGCTTTTTTGACACCGCTGTACGGTCCGCCAATCGACATCATTTATTTTAATTTTACCGTATCACAGATGCCCTTTTCGTGCAAAACACTTCACGGAAGAAAAGATTTTATGTGAAAGCAAATCCTGGAAATTGTTTGTGCGACGGTATATGATGTATTTTTATTCATTTGTACTTTAGAAAAATTGCTGAATTTTGCAGGTAAACCTTTTTAATTAAAACGTAATATTTAAAAGTCAAAGGCAATCTCTTCTTTGTGAAATAATTGATTTTAATATTGACTTTAATATCAATTTATTCCTTTGAAAATTTTACAACATTATTGTCATATCAAATGCTATTCGTAATAATTTTAATATTTTATTATTTCAATATTTATACTTTGTATGAAATAAAATCAGAAAAAATAAAATATAACGAAATGATTCCATCGAATAAAAATGCATTCTCAAGTTAAGAAAAACATAAAATTCCGGGGAAATTACTTTGATAAAGTTGATGGTGTAAAGTGCGATTCTTCGGTTGGTTTGACTTTGCGGTAGAAAAATGTGAAAATTTCAACGGGCAGAGGAGATAAGCAAAATTATATTAGGTGTTCAGCGTCTATTCGAGATAAGTTCTCATTACTCGATTTCTCAGTATTTTCAAAGGTTGTAGCGTGAAATTGGCGTATTTCTATTTGATCGTCCAGAAAACACTTGCAACGGAAGGCTTTCAAGTTATTCCAAGAAGCATCCCGCAATTTACAATCGCTCGAAAGATCAATTTATCGTGTCTCTCTCCTTTCTAAGCTTCCATTTATAAATTCACCAACGAACTTTATGAGCGCCACATTTTCCTTGTCACGTTTGTAAACTTTGTCGCCATTTTTGTAGAAACAACCCTTACGTTTAACTTGTTCAACTGTTTCCTTGTTTTAGCAATGTACAATGGAATCGTCAATGAACAAACAAGCAAGAAAACTATATAATGGAGAAAACAATTGTTAAACACTTTTTATTTAAGAAATCTTTCGGTATTATCGTCGGAAAACATGGAAATCATGGAAACGTGAGTGAAAACATAGGATGAAGGGTTGATTAATAAAAAATCAACTCTTGATTCTTCTTCTCGCTGTAATAAAGAGACGTTGTACAGTCGCTTAAAAAAAAATGAGAAAAAAAATAGTGATTAAAAAGGGAAAGCAAACGATTGGATTTTGTAATTATCGGAAAACCCGTGAATGATAGAAACGCAATTAAAATTCGTTTCCGGAAGATCTACCTACAAAGAAGTACTCCCGCTGTTTTATTTTATCTTGCAAGTGTAAAATGAATTTTTCTCGTGAAAAAATTAATTCCTCGTATTTGCAATGAAATAAAGAAGAAGTTTTAATATAAATTTAATTTAGGAAAAGTACTTAACGATTTTGGCCCCCCTTTTTTACATTTATAAAAGCGTGAAGGGAATTGCATAAAAAAGAAGTTGATGCATGAATTTCGATCAGAGCTACTTGTACGGTTTCCGAATAAAGAAACACGTTGGACGGAGAGCTAAAACTCTTTCGAGGAAAATTACTTTTTCAGTGTGCAGTAATTCGTGATTCCAGTACACTCGTAAGAGCAGTTCTCGGAACTCCGAAACATTTCGTAGTGGATCGTTCAGGAAATGTTTCCATCAGATGTGAATGAAGCTGCTTTCGCGAATCGCTCTTCCTGCACTCGTCTTCTCTGAAGATATTTTTCTCCTACTATCTACGACTGATATTTCGACGTGTCGTTGAACGTATTCTTCGTGTGAAAGTCTATTCCATATTACAGTAACAAGTTTCTACTTTGAAAAGAAAATATTTCATTTACCGACATTAATATCTTAAGCTACCACAGCTTTGAATTCAGTGTTTGAGTTTGATTAATAGATTTCTTTGAATTAATCATTTTCTACTATCATTCTTCTTCAAAATTCAATTTATCAACATTTCATTCTGTTATTAATATATGGTATAAAATCTGTCAATATGTAATATTTATAAAATTATTATTATTGGATGATATTGAAATTAAATTTTTTAAAATGTGTAATTCCTGACTCGTTATTAAAATGTAGGATACATAATCATGGCACGCTAGACCAAAAAGATTTAAATATATTTTTTATTTCTCTGCAATCTAATAATTGAAGTACAATTGGAATTCTATTCATCCGAATTCCATTAAATTTAGGAGAAAAGGAGAATCTCGCACGTTAAATCGTTCCTAATCTACTGGACGCAATTCATCAAGCTCAAATTGCATGAACGTCCATCACGTCTAATTTCTATTAATGAAAATAAAATTGGTATTATTGGTACATCGTCACTAACGCACCACGCAGAAATAAATTATTGTGCAACATAGGATGTCATTCGTCCGATTTTCATCATTTCCGGGAAAATGGGGAACCTCTCATTAAATCGTTCCAAAGCGGATAGGGAAAATTCATCGTGCTTAAATTGCACGAATATCAACGTCTATCATAAATCATTCTTAATAATTAAAATAAAATCAGTGTGATCGATATATGAATATTATCGCTCCGCATAGAAATAAATTATTGCGCGATATTATATATCGTTCACCAAATTTTCATCATTTTGAGGAAAGAAAGGCATCTCAAACGTTAAATCGCTGGAAATCGGTCGGATACGATTCGTCGAGTTTAAGCTGTATAGGTACCAACGTCTACCGCATCTCTTTTGTAATATTTAAAATAAAATTAATATAATCAGTTCATGAATACTGTCAAATCGCATAGAAATAAAGTATGGTACGACATCTCATATCGTTCACCAAATTTTCATCATTTTGAGGAAAGAAAGGCATCTCAACCGTTAAATCGCTGGAAATCGGTCGGATACGATTCGTCGATCTTAAACTGTACAACTATCTACGTCTATCACAGCTTCTTTCTAATAATTAAAACTAAATTAATATGATCAGTGTACAAATGCTATCAATCCGCGTAGAAGTAAATTATTGCGCGATATCACACATTATCCACCAGATTTTCATCATTTTGAAGAATAAGAGGAATCTCATAAATTAATTCGCTGGAAATCGGTCGAAGACGATTCGTCGATCTTAAACTACACGAGTATCGATGTCTATCGCATTCCGTTTCTAATAATTAAAATAAAATTAGTACTGTCAGTGCATGAATGCTATCAATCCGTATAGAAATAAATTATTCCATATCGTTCACCAGATTTTCACCATTTTGACGGGAAAAAAGGAATCTCATACGTTAAATCGTTGGAAATCGGTCGGGTAGAATTCGTCGGGCTTAAATTGCACGAATATCAACGTCTATCGAGATTCATCCCTCCCTTTTGTCGATGGAGCTTTTCGTTTGGAACGGAATTATTTTAACCGCTGTATAGTCACCAGCTAGGTCTACACCGTCCTATTCCTTTCGTACGGATCATCTCTATTTAAATTCGTTCATTCGACTCGATTTGCAAGAATAAAGACGTAACGATATTCCGTCTCTCTGTGTGTCACAAGTCCCGCTCTCGTCGATTCCGCTTATCCGATATCTACAACAATAGCACCGAATTGAATTGCGGAGTTCCAAAATGCGACGGTCAATTCAATATCTGTCGAGGAGTACTTGAAGCGATTCGAGCCAATTTGCGAGTTCATCGTTACGATCCTCGGAATCGGCGATATTATCGGCAAACTTAATAACGTCGTTACTGTTTTCTTTGTAGGCCGAGCTTAATATTGTCTGCACTAATGGCCATGGTTATTTCGATTTTTGGCAAATTTCGTTGGAGAGAAAGGAATAAAGGTTATTGGTGAGAGTATACGTGACAATGACCTCGTAAGATTTTTTTAAAACGACGTAGACTTGTATTGTTAATCCGAGAACGAATTGTGGCTGATTTATCTCCTGAGAGCACTTAAGCACCTCTCGTAAATTTAGGTTGTATCAGGTTTAAAGTAAATGGATTTGCACGTAGTCTTAAGAGAATTGAAGATGAAGAGCTTTATTTATGAAAGAATATCGGTATTTTCTCTTTCCAATGAACTTAAATGGCAGCTGAATGAATTTTGTAAAGTACAAAATAATTGCCTTTGTAAGTGGCTATTTCAGAAATATTTAAATCTGCAAAGGGAATGAAGACTTTTTGAAATAACAATTACGTTGCCCCATTTTCACTTTGTAAGATGAAACTGACGAATTAATAATTCAAGGAAACACAGTGAAATATAAACAATTACAAATTTACATATATTCAATTAAAATCCTAAAGCTACCATTCAAGTAAAAAATATTTGAATTCATAAAGAGTGCAACGATTTTCTAAGATGAGAATTACGTTCTTCTGTTTGTAATTTAAACAATTACATAAAGCAATTAATAATCGGGAAAACAGTGTAAATTGGGAACGATGTAAAGCCCCATATGCTCCCATAACACCCTAAAAATGATCCTAGGATTAACCCTTTGCGGACGGAGGCATTTTTGAATATCGGGAAACAATCAATTATTTAGCGATGAAAAAACACTTTTTCATCGGAAAGACAGTCTGTTAATGTATACAAGTTAAAATTTACTCTTTGTAAAATAATATTTCAACGATTATATTTTAATTTTTCAACTCTAACCGTTTATATATGCACCGACAAACTATAACCAATTTTTTTCTCAGGGCGGATATATTCGCCCGTCGTTCTCAAAGGGTTAATGACGATGTTAATGCCGCTAAATTAGATAAATCCATCCCAATATTGTATATGCTAGTCAGTGAAATTAATAGCGGTATTATAGTCATCATGTTGGCTGAAAGTGGCAACGATATTAAGGACGCTGCATCGATGCAATTAATAGCAAAATTGAAATTAGTACGTTAATTGAATCAACGGCCGTGTTGGAAGGAATGATGCGTTTCCCTTAAAATATCCAAACCAGCTTTACTTTATACGTGCGCGTTTTATAAATGCAAATTTGCGCATTGCTGTTCTCGTTAACTCCGATTCATTTGCGCGGAAAAATAATCACTTAACGAGCGCATGTTTTCCACTGCGGAGCAAAGGACCCGAATAAATTTCTAGAATGGCGATTCGTGACAATTTCTTCATCTGTATAAAAATATTTATTTGATTATATCGTTCCATGTCATTCTTTAACGTTCGATCAGCCAAGATTTTCAAAATAACTTGTTTTGAATTTTTTCTGCAATAAATTTCTAAAATTTCAATATTATAAAATTCGATATCGATATTATAATATATATTCAATATTTATTATTATAATATTTCTTAATTTTCAACGTAGATTTGTTAGACTACAAGCAATTAAATCAATAAACTTTCTTCTGACCTTCACTTCTTTCTCTAACGTATTCAATTGACATTTTTAATTTATATTGAATTAATCATCGGAAGATCTAGCATTAAAAATATCAAGAGACTAATACGAATCTTATTGTAATAAATTTTAGCTATAATTCTCAATCTCTTCATCCTATTTTAATTACAGATAAATAATCTTAAAAGAATCAATTCGAGTCATAGAAACGCGCTTTTTCCTGTCACGATTTTTTCTCTCTTTCATTTCCAACCCCTCGGATGACACGTAACGAAATTTCCGATGTGTCGGCCGCACGTTTCGATCGAATGGCCTCGAATTCGACGGATAAATACAACAGTGTTTCGATAATGCCGAAATTCACCGTGACGCTGTATGGCTACGAATGCGATTATCCTGTCAGCGAACAGGAACGATTCTAGCTTTGAATCCATCGTGGCAGTATCATGACCAGACTGCGGATTTTTATGCATTTATGACAAATTAAGTGCGTCTAAAATATACAAAAAGGACATAATATAAAAATATACCTAAAATATCGAAAGTATGGTATTTGTTGTAATATTTAATGAGTGCAATAAATCCCTAGATAGGTTTTCCTGTCTCACCTGCATTTTTGAAACTCGAAATTTGCATAAACATCCGCAGTCTAATCATGACATTCTCTTGCCAACGTTAAACAAGTTGGTAGGAAAATGAATTTGTGGCATGTCAATAACGAATGAACTTATGACAGCATAAAAATGCGATCGGGTGAAAAATAATATTAATGGAAATGCCATTATGGATTAATTTTGTTATTTGAAACTTTATTGGACAATTTTAACTCTTTATCCCTTTCGCACCGGACGGGACATGTGCTGTCCCAGTCTGGCAAATTTTTGATATTACGGCTGGGACAACATATGTCCCAGTTAGTGAAAAACATCTAGGGCAGAAAATAACGCCAAGTTGGGCCTCCAAACTGATTCTCAATCGTTCTGAGTCAATAAATTTCTCATCTCGATCGTTCCCCGATCTAATCAAACAAGCGACAATTGTTAAGGTTGCTCAGTTTTCGGTATAAAAATTATTTTATCTCATAATCGCTTGGAGGAGAAATAACTGACCCCGGTAATGGGGCGCACTCGGACAGGATTTTTCGCCGTATTGAAAAGGTTATAGAAGTATCTTGGAAAGGTTCAAACTTGCCATTAGCGAGATCGAATATAAATTTTGAAATATTTTTCCTTCATTAATACTTAATATGTCTTAACCTCGGTTACTTGCAATCTTCGTAATACAGTGACTAATTGACAGTGAGAGTTAAAGTTGAAAAGGGTAAAAGGGCGAAAACAATATGTAAATCAAAATTCATACATTAAGAAAAATCTCACTAAAGACGATCGTGAGAAAGGTGTACAAAATTGAATTTACTATTTCGAAACTCGAATTTTTTTGCTTTTTATTTGCTAAAGATACATGAATCTATTTTCTTATCTCCAAAATTGAGTGATAAAACTTCTGCTGAAAAAGTTTCTGTCAAGGAGACTCTATACTAACACACATTTTTTAACATTCCTATCAATACAGATATACTATAAAACTAGGAAGACATTTTCTCATAAGCAATTAAGGGGGTCATCCCATGTGACAGTTATTTTTTTTTCGCTTCCTTTGGGATTTTTTTTTTATGGATCATTAAAATGTACGATCTTGGAATTTTTACCACACGTTTATTGATACTTTTGCAGCCTATTGGAATTTTTGCAAGCAAAAATAACGATCTTAATTGGCTTCACACTGTTCGAAAAACATCCATGTATTTTTTATAGCTGTCCAGATTCCAGAAGTTTCGCTCACCGAAAATAAAAAAATCAAACGGCATTTTAATTTGTAAACCTAAGGCTATCGCCAGGACATTTTAATGGTTTGTCAAAAAAAATTTCCAAAGGAAGCGAAAAAAAATAGTTTTCACATGGGATGACCACCTTAAGCTATAATATCTTTATAACGTTATGACAGATCCATTAACTGCCTGCTCCTATTCTTACAATTCTTACTTTATTTTGCGCCATAGCAAAACTTTAATAATCCGAGAAATTTTAAGAGTTCATCCATGTAATGAAAGCTTTACTTTGCCATTATAATTGAGCCGGAACCATTGAGACAGTCCTTTGAGAGAATCGTTTGTAGAAACGTACACATGATATCAAAATAATCGAGCACCAATACAAAAGCAAGTACAATCAAGGACTCTACCCTTTGTCGTGGTTATAAGACACTTTGTCCGAGAATAGCAATTTCAAAGGCCACAGACAGTCCCAAACCGACGACCTCCGAACGTTGTATCGTTTTAATCTTCATCTTCGCAGTAAACCGGACGAGATGAAATTTGATGACCTCGGTACACATACAACGTATGACTGTTTCAAACTGTTCTGCGATTCGAATAGAAACGTAGTTACTCAGTGGTGATGAGAATTTTGATTAACCGTATCGTGGAATCGATGAGTAAAATAGACGAGAATCCTTTCGTAAGCGAAATGTAATGAAAGCACAAATAAAACTGCAAACGCTGTATTTGTTTTCCATTAATTAAGGGTTTAAAATTCCGACGGTTGTTTATCAATTATACGATTGCGCCGTGGAAATTTTCAATTGTATAATTATTTTTATTTGATTTTCATTGATACTTAATTCTTTTAGTTTTATCGAATAACATCGTATTTGGACTATAGTATATTTATGAAATAACTGTCTCGACAATACAAAGTAGGGAAGTGAATATAAATGGAAAAATTTCATTTAATATTGAACGTGTAAATTACATTTACATCTGATATTTCATTTACATATTCACATGAGAAAAATGAAGTTGACTTGATATTTATGAAACACCGTGTAACTTCTCCATATACACATTTTATTTCAAAATACAATACGCAAGATAATAATTAATTAGCAATTAGATTCTTGACAATTTTCCGCGTTATTTAGTCACCAATTTGTGCAATATTCCGTAGCTCATTTTCATACTCTGTGGGTCCGAATTAAATTACACCGTTGAATCGTCCGACCAGAAATGATTCTGTTTCTTTTTCGCTTTCCTCTCGATTATTCCATTTATTTTGGAAATTCCGTAGTAAAGAGAACACGATTAATTTTTCGGTAGGTTACTGTGAAACTCGGGTCAGCGGAACGGCGAAAAAATCAATATCCTGCGCTTACAACATTAAGAAGTAAACAAACTCAGGATGAAGCTTTGTATTGGGACTTTCCGGCATAGATTCGAGCTCGAAAAAACAAAAGACACACGCGCTGCATAAATGAAAAGCTACAGGAATATTGAGAACGAGGAGAGAAGGAGGAGGAGATAAATGAAAAATTGATAACAGACATTTTTTCGGTGACGAATGTTTGAAAATCTGAAGATATAGGTAGGATTGATAGGAAGAAGGACATGAATTAAAAAGGGAGAGGGAGACATAGTATAAATTCAAGGGAGTAAATTAAAGTAAAGGATGAAGAAATTGCAAGCAGAAGAAAATAAAGAGAGAAAGAAAGGCTAAGGTAGATAAACAGGGACGGTGAAAGACAAGAAGAATAGGTAGCGCAAGAAAAATGACCTAGAACAGGTAGAAACAAAGAGAAAGAGAAATAAAAATTTTCTAGCTGAAGGATTCAAGATGGAGAGAGAGAAAGAAAAATGAGTGTGAGAATTGCGAAGCTAGCAAAATGGAAGCAGAAAAAGGCAAGGAAATAAAAATGAAAAAGTTATGGGCTTAGAGGAACAAAGATGTACAAACGACAAAATGGTAAAATAGGAAAAGTAAGAAAGTGCAAGCTAAGTAACATAAGCAAAAAAGAGGAAAGAGAAAAAAATGAAAAAATGAGCAAAGTACGGGCCTTCCAACACAACGTAATTATCGGAAGAGCCACAGCGAAAGATGAGAATGATCGATAAATTCTTTAGTTTACGACAGGCTCGTCGTATGGATCAATCGATTACGGATAGACAACTATTAGGGGACTCTTCATCAACCGTGGTGCTTCTCATCGCCGGTAATTAAAGGGGCAAGGGGGTTGCTAAGGGACTCTCTACCCCTGTTGCAGCTTGAAATACCGTTAATATAGTCGCCATGAGGTGACCTTAGTGTCATGTAAATACAATGTTTTAAATCCGGAGACGACGATAAAACAGACATGCAAATCTGTATCGCCAGCAGCATTTTTTCCCCCTTTTACTGCAAAGCATGCAAATCGAGGTGAGCAATAGGCTCGTTGCGTCAGATTGTTCGACGGAGAACGACGATGCAATTTTAACCTTCGATTTATAGAATTTCTAATTCTTTTCATCGTGTCAACGGTTTTATTATGTTATTTTATTACGGAATACCGAGAAATTTCTGTCCAGTTCATGGACGTTACGAATTTCAAAATATTAGTATTTATTTTCTCGGTACGCCTCGTTAATTCCGTGTACTTCGTGTTTACCTCGTTCACTTAATTGTGTCAGAAATTACGACAATGAGACAAGTGATTATTTGTTATTTTCAAGATATTTAGATTTCTGCTTTGGTGCACACTCGAATAGTTTTATTATTTCTATAAAACGTAGCTCCATCATATTTTAATGTACATTGGTGTAACGCAATAAGTAATAAGTTCAATTTTTCGTAATGTAGGACATTGATAGCAATATACTTAATAAAATAACATGTACAAGTGGAAACTTAAGTTTATCGTAAAATATAGGGAACGTACACTCTAATATACTTACACACAAACACAAATATAACAAAATATAAACTCTACTGTAAAATCCGTCTAGTCGTCTATAGTCTACTGTTCGTCTATCGTCTATAATTCGTCAAACTCGTCTATCGTCTACTGTATATGTCGTCTATTCGTCTACTCTATGCGTCTACCGTCTATAGTTCGTCTAATCTTCTATCATCTACTTCGTCTACTCTATTACTCGTCTATCGTCAAACACGTCTATAGTCGATCTCGTCTACTGTCGATCTGTTCGCTCGTCCTCGTGCAGTCCACGTTTTGTCGTCGATCGTCTTTTCGTCCGTCGATTGTCTCATGGCGGCTCTCACCAACTACGCGCGGGATTTAGAAAATCCCCACAATAATTTAGACTTATATTTCTGTCCCTACTTTCAAACCTATTTGTTACTCAGTTTATTTGCTTAATAATAACGAGATATTAAATTCCAGGAAAGTATACAACTTCCCTCTAGTATCATTTGCATCAAAACACCTTCCAACAACACGAAGTCTGTTGGTACACAGTAAACAGCTTCTAAGTAACTTAATTACTAAGAATTTCAATGTTTCACAACCCCAATAGTCGAATTGACCCTTCAATCACGTTATACATCAAAACCATAGATTTTACCTTCGACAAAAAAAAAAGTGTAGACAATTTCATAGACTTTAATTCGTACTGACTGCAACTTGCGAAAACACGAGTTGCTTTTGCGGTCGAATTACCTCCGAGACCCAATTACCCTGAAGTTTTCGTCGAATTGCCGCATGACACGAGAAAGAGTACACGCTTGCCTGTACGCGCAGTAATCACTTTATAAGCTCGCGCACCGTGTCACGATATCACTTTTGCCCAATAAATTCGCGTGACCAGTTCGCGTTTCGGCTAATCATAACCTAATCGTGAAAAGCAATCGTGGCAGACGTATTATTCGATGCCGTTCAATTTGTACCACCTATTGCTTTCCCTATTTCATCTCCTCTCTTTCGTTGCAACGCATTCGTTTTACTCCTAGCTCGCTGTTTTCGCGAATTATTGGATACACCGTGCAGGAATTGTATTATCGCATGGAGCATGAAAAATCGTTTTTGAATTGTCGGACAAATTGGAGGAATTTGTTACTTGGGCAGTGAAATATTCATGCGACGAGGGTTGAAGGGAGATTGATTCTTTTTGTTGTTAGTTCGTCTGGAAATTTGTGGAATATCGGAATACTGAAAAATTTCTAGCTGAAGTGAAACTTTTTATTCTCTTGCAAATAATTTTGGTTTTATGTTAGACGTGGTAAAGTTTGATTCAAATGGTTTTTATTTAAGACTTTGTGCAAACGGTGTTGGGTGGATATTTTTATTTATAGGCAAGAAGTTCTCAATAATATTGTTAACACTAGAACTACCGGCCTCAAATCTATCATATTTTATTAAATTACATAAGTACTTCGAAAAAGGGGGAATCAAGCGGCGGAAAATTCGATCGATTGGGTGATTTATGTTTATTGATATAGACGTAGAATATTTATTCTATGACTCTTGTGTAAACTTGGAGAATTTTTTGAAAAAATCGTGTACCAGTCATTTTGACTGGTTTGGTAGTTCTAGTGTTAATAATTTTAGATTACACTTTGGAATATTGTCACAGAATATCACATTAAAATTTGTATGCTGTAATTTATTTCGAAATTTAGATCGTCGGAACGTCGTTCTTACAATCGCCGCAGTTCATCTCTTTCACTCGTTCTTTATCTTGTGTTGAAGTCCTATCTGAATGAAAATTATCCATACTATAATTCATACTACCCAGAGTCAAATATATAAGAGGAAAACTCTGTACAATATCCAAGATATCCAGAATCGATCACATATAACGGTACTTAACTTTATCACCTTACAAATTTTTCTCCTAAAAATTATTTTACCCATAATACTCACCAACTTTTACAAGATAAATTGTTTTGAATTTCCTGTTAGAAAAGACATTTTCAAGATGATAAAGTTAGGTCACACTTTCCTCTATAAAGGAGAATATTGAAAATTTCAAAATTATAAAACATGCTCTACATCTTCCACCGTGTATGCGGCAGCTTATTATCCAAGCTTCTAAAAACTTTCCTGTGAATTCGCAAGTAACCTGGAAATTGACATTTGACCATGAAGAAATAGATTCCAAGCCACTTTGCCAGTGGCATGAAAGCGGTAGATGAGAGAAAAAAGGTGAAGCACACTCGGAGCTAGAGTCGGGGATGCATGAAAGGCCCGCGAAGCAAACAAGATACTGATAGGCCGGTTGCAGGGTTGAAAGTTGCTGCAAACTGAACTGAAAAAGAGAAGAATGAAGGGAGAGATGAAAACGGAATAAAGCTGAAAGTCGAGGAAGTAAGGGAAACAGTAAAAGAGAAAAATAGTAGGACGAATAAAGTAGAAGAAAAGAGTGGAATAAAAAACAAGAGGACGACGAAGGGTTGAAAACAAAGGCGCACATTCGAGTAAAGGAAGAGATCGTAATAAACGGAGCAAAAGAGTAAAGGGAACAAGGAACGTTTGGATGAAGGGAGCAGCATAATACGATTTGAGGGAAAATGGCATTATTATTGTTAAGGTAAAGAACACACGTTCGTTGGGCAACGAAGAGAAAGGGATGGAAAAAGAGCAGAGTGAATTGTACGGTCGTCAAGTGGAGAACAGAAAATGCGTGGTCTCGGAGAAGAGAAAAACTGGTTCGTTCTGAGTCTTGAGGAGGAGTAAGTAAAAAGTGCTCAGGAGAGTATGAGAAGAAGTACGAAAGTGAAAGATGCATGAAAGCAAAGAGAAGTGCGAAAACAACGTTGAAAGCTGAAGTTCTCGAGGGAAGAAAGAAGCAGCAACTGACACACAACTGGTAGATTCGAAGGTGGCGAAGGTATGCAAGAAGAACGTCGAAAGTGTTATAATTTCAAAGAGACGTTGTTTTCAAAGCAACCAAGACACGTTGTATTTTCATTCGAGGTCTCAGTCTTATCCCAAGATAGTAAACTTTGGTGAACGTTTTCTACAGAGCGTGAAACTTCACAGTCTCTTATCTTTGCACAGAGAAGGCAACTTATTTCCAAATTCTTCCAGAAACTTTTCCAAAATTCATTTAATATTACCCTCGCCCGTACTCCAACTTTTCTTGACACTTAACAAAATAAATCTCACAAGAGAAAAAGCAACTCTACGACAATAAAACACAGAAATTCCCCATCTTACAAGAAAACCGCAGAAACCTCGAAAATAATGCAAAAAATAAGAAGAATTCCAAAGAATAATTGAACCACATGCACAAGAAACACCCTCGAAGAAGCCGCGAAATTACTACGCCGCTGTGATACCACAGCAAGAAATAGAGAAAGAGCATCGTGGGAAATAGGAATAAGAGAAATTGCATCGATGAAGCACAGAAGACATAGAAACGATCCAAGAAACTATAAGGCCAATAAGGAAGCGTAACCCGAGGACACCGATAGAAAAACGGGCCACCGTTAAAACGAGCAACGTCGGAAGAACCGATCGGAATTTAAAGCATAAACGATGCTAGCAGGTAAAAAGAGAATGCAAAAAAAAACTGCAAAAGACATGAAGAAAGAGACAAGGTATGGTGGAAAGGGAAAAATAAAAAGTAGAAGTGAGAAGGGAAATAGAGCGAGGAAAAGCAATACGACGGCTTCGACGGCAGAAAGGGAGAGAGGGTGAGAGAGAGCGAGAGGGTGGTAGAGACGTGGAAAGAGAGAAGAGGGACGTACGATCTGGGGGTGGCTGGTTGTGCCGGTGGCTGCATCGATCGTCCCTACTGCGCTGTAGAGCTCTCCTCGCGCGGACGATGCGGCCTCGGTTCCCTGAAAAATATCATAAATCGCGATAACGACTCATTATACGAGTCGGCTGCCTCGGCTATTCCCATTCCGTTGCCTCTAAATTGTGGTCCGCGTACGGCCTCAACCGCGAGAACCAATAAAGGGGGAAAAAAAAGAGGCGAAAGAAAGAAAAGATAGAGAGGGAGGGACGTAGGGAATCGAGAGGGTGGACTAGTTTCGCGGCTGCAATCTTCCAATCGATCGAGATGTTTCCCTTATTCCGAGTTGGAATTTTCTGCGGAAGCTCTTGCGTGCCGGGACTTGGATGGTTCGTCCTGGTCTTTTCTATGGCGAGCTTTGCATGGTTGTGCCTTCGTGTTAATTATGGTAGTAGGTTGTGCTGCGAATTACAATTTGCTGAAGGCGCGCCACAAATGTTGCATAGGGAAATGTGGATTGCGAGTGTGTTGGACTTGAAACGATCGTTAAGAGGGACGAGCACTTTGGGTTGTAGGTAATATGTTAACGGTAATTCGCAATTTCTCTAGATAAAGGGGGATGAAAGGATTTTAAGAATGAACTACTTTTGGTGATTTTCAATTGTGTACTTTTATTTCGTGATTTCTCTGTTATGAGACTTGTGGGTCAAGCATGCGTACTTTCCACTCCTGTTGCATTTAGAACGCAATTTGGCAAACAGGTTGCAAGTACTGCGTGGGAGGTTGAAATTATAAGTATGCAATTACAGAGATAGTAATTTTGTATGATTCTTTTTGGTATTAATGAAATGTAATATCTGTTTAGAGATGGAAGGGATAAAAATATATAATATGATATAATAAAGAATAATTAAGAAGCACTCTGTAGAGGTGTATTGTTTCCATCGAGGTTGAAATTTTTGAATTTTCTGTAACACAGAAATTTTCTACGGTACTATCGAGGTCAAGCATGCGTACTTCTGACCCGTATTGCGATTTATTAAACAAGTAGCAACTGCTGCATGGAAATTATCCATTATGAATCCATATTACTGGCAATTATTGCAAAAAGTGCTTTCTCAGGAATCACGTTCTTTTTCTTCTTGGTAATTTATTGTTAAAAAGAGTTGGATAGGTACCTAAGACATTTAGAAAATCACGGTATAGTTTGGGTGTAATTTTGTAATTTTAACTGTTACGACAGTTCTTTAGAAGACTTCCTAATCTTCTTTCGAAGGATTCGAGTGTGCGCAAGTTGTGATAGTGCTTTATCTTGTACCGTACTCCCGACTGGTCTTGCATTTAAATTGTAATTTACACGACCACCAGTGACTGCTGTATGGAAATTGCAGATTAGGTGAACATACTTATGGGAATTGTTGCGACATGCAAAAGCTCTGAATTACTGACGCATTGTTCTTGAGAATTCCAGCAAAGGACAACATTCCGACAAGGATAAGGATTAATTAAAACACAGATTATTTTTACAATTACACGTTAAGAAAGATAACGATATCTGTCGTGATTGTCTTTTTTAATTTCATATTATTAGTCATTATTCCCGGTAGGAGAACTAATTAAACGGTTGTACACTTGGGATTAATTTTTCCTTGGCATTAACTATAATCCTTGAACTTTTTAATGAAGCGTATTATAGTATGGACACAAAAGGATTTAGAGTCTCTATTTTTGTAAAAAGTTTATTCTCAGTGCGACAAGTTTTAAATAAATATTTTCCTTCGTTTAAATGAGAGCTTGTGGCAAAGTTTACGGGGTTTATGATAAACATTTACAGACCGTAAAAGTTTCTCTATTTTGTTACAATTATAACGCAAATTTGTATTTCATTAAATATACATTTTTCCGCTAATTTTCATAAATAAAATAAGTGCCCTATATACATTTATATATCATAGGTATAAAATAAAAGCTCTTGCTTACTGTTTCAACGAAATGTTATATTTCTTAAGGAAATATAGAAATAAAGTGAAAATATACAAAAGTAAAATTCGACAAAAATCTTTTAAGATACAAGGAAATCGTGTTCGATATGTGGTACAAAAAAAAACTTCATCTTGAGTGCTCGACGTGAAAATGTAAAAAGAGTTCCTTCTTCTCGAGACTTTCGACTGGTCGCGAATGTTTCCTGTTTTTAGAAGTTCCTTGGGAAGAAGTTTCGGAAGCTCCTTTCGTTACATGTACCTCGGTAGAATCGCTGGAGCGAACCGGAAGGAAAGATGTCGCATCTGGGTGCCTTGCATTTTCCAGCTGCGCTGTCTCAAATGCATAAAAATATCGATATTATTCTGGACTTTATTAAAACGATCTACGTATAAAGATACATGAAAAATGACCATCATCGAAATAAATTTCGTTCAGTTGACCTCTTTAATCTTAAAATCTACATGATATCTTACAAAGATATATGTTCAGTACATAAAGCAAACTTTTAGTTAAAGTACTAAAAGTAGAATTTTTGCCATAAATTTTGTATGTTTGTACATTCGACAAAATCGACGCAAAATTAAATTATCAACTCTAGAACTATCGAGGATTACTTATCATATTTAAACTTAATATGTCAAAAAATGATTGAAAGGGAAAGAAAATTGTTTGATTTATTAATTTCTATCTTGTAAAGTTAATGTAGTAGTTCAAATAATAAAAGGAACGATTGAAAATGTTTCAAATTTCAATCTCCTTAGCAAAGCTTTTGTTGAGACGATGTTCATTGCTCTGGAAAATGGCATCTCCTTAATTCTTTCATTAAATTCGCTTCAAGAATTTCAAATTTTCCTCATTGGTCCGGCCGTAAATTCAACAGAATCACATGTCCGTCATTATTCCAGACTTTCATTAAAATTCATGCAATCGCCCGTCAGCATATTCGCTGGACGATTCGAATAAACGCTGATATGAAATCGATCCCTGTGACACGGCGTGTCTTACAATCCACGACGACCTCGAATATCCGAAAAATATCATAAATCACGCTACGATTAAATCATTCCTTCGTCCAAAAAAAAAAAATGATACCTAGCTGGGCAAGAAGAGCTGGGAGATCGCTGAAAGCTCTCGTACGAGAGGGACAATAAATTATGTCTTATTATAACAGCCGATTCCCGAAAGAAGCTTCGGATTTTGGCGTATTCTCCGTGGAAAAGGGGAATCTTCTTTTTTGCTGTGGGGATTCTCGTTTTCTTAGGCTGCTGTAGCGTCGTATCAATTGCAAGGTCAGGAGAGAAAGGATGTACGATTTGTTTGTATTATACTTGTACGTTGTTTTAATCTTTCTAATGATTTTGATTTAATTAAGTCGTATATTCGGTCGTCAACCTTTTAAAATTGTTTGTTAGTATCAATTTTATAGCGTCCTTTGAGAAAGAGAATATTTTCCAAAAACTTTTAACTGTAGAAAATGACGCCCATTACGTTACTGATTGTGAGCTTTCAAACCTATTTATTAACTTAATTTTTTCTCTTTAGTTACGAGCTGTTGAAAAATGTATTCTTTTTTTACGAATTATATAACTTCGATGTTGTATTATCTTCTTATCACTAGATTTACGGGTGTGAAATCTGTTACAGTGTAGTATATTAAAAAATAATTTTGTAAAAGAAGGATCATTATTGTATTATAAAATATACGTGAAATATGTACTGTACAGTTTCTCTGTAAATTTTAGAAATTTTTATCAAAGAATTAGGAACCCGTCAATTTGACTGCTTTCGTAAATCTAGTGTTAATAACATCATGTGTTTTTTTAAATCAATAATAATGATGTAAAGCAGTAGATACAATTTACATTTGGCTAGTTTCAATCGAAAAGAGATAAAAAAGTTAATTCAATTTTGTTGAACGTTATAAATATAATTTAGAGACATGTAGAGAAGTTTTTGTAAGTTCTTCGACCTGTATGATGTTATATGCTAATTTGTGAATTACAAAAGTCTCTTATAAGGTTTGTAACACATACAATAAAATATGTATGAAGATAGCAGTCCCACATATATACATTTAATAGAGATTTATCGCCGGAATGTTTTGTATCTTTTACTTTCTTCTTTCGTTATTAAATGGAATGGTAAATTCCTAGCCTCGAAAACAATATAAACTTCGGTACATTCAGTGAAATACTTTTCTCCACCTTTCTCATGACGAAGACGACAGGAATGAAGAAAAATCACGTCACGCTCTATAAGACTTTTGCAGTAGATTAAAATTCCAGTAACATGGTAGAAATAAGAGAATATTCTCGAATGCATGGTAATTTTAGAAAAGAAAAGGGCTCCCTGAAAAGTATTACACTTCCAGAGAGTATTACACCTTTAATGGAGACGAAGGGCAATGAAATTTTCTTCCTCAGGTGAAAAAGGAAGGAAAAAAAATCGAAGCACTCGTTATTGTTTCCTACCGGCTTCTCGAGTATCTTTTTACGCTTTTAATGGATCGACCTCTGTATCAGCCAGTTTGCAGCTTCCCCCTTTCTCCAATTGACAGTATTTCCTCGATCGGTTAAGTGATTCGGTAAAGTTTGATAAATCTCATCCAGAGTTTCCTTGGCAAATTACGTTTCGATTTAACGAACCAAAACCATCGTTAACGCATCTTTCCGTTTTTCTCATTCTATTTCTTTCCCTATTTTTCCTCTGCCGAGAAGCTATATAATGACGCGACGTTTCTTCTTTTCTTTCTTATTCTAACCTTTAAGAAGGTAGAGAATCTTCCACATAGATCTGTCACCTTGGCTCTAAGAAAAGCTCCGGTTGCAATACGTTCCTCGCGTTTTAATATTCGGAGTGCGATGGTTTCCCAGAGCTTCAATTGCAGTCGTACCGATAGAGAAATGTATTACTTGTACGCGGCCTGTTTTATTTCTTCGCTCGTAATCCATCATCGGTCTGAAATTTCGAGCTTGACAACGGTCCGGAAATTACTGAATGTATGAAGGATTTCTTCGGTTTTCCCCCCTCTTTCGTCTTACGAAATAAGACCGCTCAGAACTCAGTGAACAGTGGAGTTGCCAGTAATTAACACTAGATTTACCAGCGTGAAATCTACTATATTTAAATATGTTAAATATGTACCTCAAAGCAAGGAAAATTAAGATGCGGAAGAGATGATAGATTCAGTAATTTATGTTTTATACGATGGACGAAAAATATTTATTCTACGGCTCTCTCATAAACCCGTAGAATTTTTGGAAAAAATTGTGCACCAGTCATTTTGACTGGTTTGGTAAATCTAGTGTTAATTCAGTACATCGAAATATAGCAGATCAAAATTTACAAATAAATTTCCATATCATATTTATGAAATACCTAGATATTTTTTTCTGCAACACCAGAAAAAATCATAATTTGCGCGAATACCAGAGAACGAAGTAATTTGTTGCATATTTATTAACATGTTCATGAAAGTACTATATAAAATTATGAGTGTAATGATTTCTTTAACACTAGATCTACGGTCGCTAAATCTGGTAGGTAAATAAATTAACCCCTTGAGGTATAATTTCTTCTGTTACTGCCTCCGTAGTTATTAACACGTTGAATGCCAACCGTATTTCGCTAGTTTCACTGTTTCTACTGAAGCGAAATTTTTTCTATTAAATTCACATCTTTGTACAACAGAAACATTAAAAATATAGATAGATAGGTATTCAGCATACCTTTATCTTTTAAACACCAATATTTAAATATACAGCATGTCTGAAATTTCATAAATATTGCAATTTCAAAGTGACATAAAATTTCATAGAATTCAATAGCGCCGGTCACTGGTGACCGTCAACGTGTTAAGAATTAAATTGATCAGTGATTTTTTATATGTCGTTTAATTTAACGTAATACTGATGTGATAGAAATAATTTTATTGTAACGCTTTTCACTCATATTTTCAATTTGATAGATTTTGCAAAACTTTAAAACGGCAAAGGGTTAAATAAGTACTGAGCAAAAAGATGAGTCAGGTGGTAAAAAATATGATTAGTTAAAAAATTTGAATATTATTACATACACGTGAAATATTTACTGTACTACTTCTTCGTGAATTTACAAAGAATATTTTAAAAAATGGGTACCCGTCAATTTGAGGGCTACCGTAAATCTACTGTTAAAGAAATAGCAAGTATTTTATTTTTCTTTTACTGCTCAAGTTTCTAATGGTGCGACTTTGATTTTTTACGTCTACATTATGTTTTTTTATGTGAATGAAGGTGGTGAAAGTTTATCGAAAGTTATGGAAGAAAGTTAATAGTTTTTTTTTATTAATATTGGATGGGGAATATATAAAAATCAGAGTTGTACATTTAGAAAATTGAGAAATTATAAAAGAAAGACTAACAATAAGTACACGCGAAATTGTTGAAAGAATCATTACCTACTCTTACATTTTTATGTAGAGCTTAAATTAATTTGTTTTTCACAAAGTCGGAGTGATGTATTTGATACTCTGTTATCCGTAAAAATGATGACAGTTAACAATGTTCACATGTTACTGCAAAAAGATACCTGGAAATATATTTCGGAGATGCAATATGAGAATTTATATGTAAAATGACAAATTCTTAATAGGAACACGATGTTAATGTTTTTAAGTGTTAATAGCGAAACATACGATCTCGAGAAAGCATAAACGAGCCATTAAAACATGGCCTGCTTTGCAACTATTTATGGGTTTTAATTATACGGAGTTACAAGCCGTAAAACGCAATAACAGAAACATGGCGTGGTTCTGCGATAATAATCCTTTCCCTGTGCATTTCGTTTGCGGAGGTCGACGTAGTTAATTCTGAAATCTACGTTAATTTAAGAATATTGCCAACAGCTATGCAACAAATTAGTGCTCATTTATTCCTCGAATAAATAGCTGGAACCTCTATGATGCTAATGATAAGATCGTCTGATGCTCTATCTTTGAAGATGCTAATGAATTTCTCTCGTAATTATCTGAATATTTCAGGCATCTCTTTGTGGAGATGTACATAAATTCCTCAAATTCATTATTTAACAATAATACTTCTGCGATTTACCAATTTAGCGAAACAAAATTTTAAAATTCTAATAAGACAGAAATGCAGGTATCCAGGTAACCAATATTCAATATCTGATTTTTAATTGATCAATAACAAATATTTATGTCCCAGAATTTATCACAGTAGTATACTAAACTAAGATACTTATTCCTTGTTTCGAGATATTTAGATTTTCCAAATATCTACTCCACTAAATGATATAATTCTATATCACTCCAATGAACTAATTTTACCATATCGTCATGTAGATTGGTGCAAAAGAAAACATGTGACTTGCCAGTGGAAGAAAGCCAGTGTTCTTTATCACTGGCAAATTTATATATCAATGTTTTAATTGCCAGATATGAAATTATAGCAATTTCGAATTTTTTAATCGAAAAAAAAACACAAAATATAATTTATTATTACATTTAGGTATCTTAGACATTTAATTAAAATAAAAAATTACTTTGAACTGGTTAATCCTTCAACGAAACCTATTTACGTATGTCTCATGTTTATAGCGCGAAATATTTCGACATTTCGAGAAAACAAAAAGGCCTATAAATTTATTCAAAGAGTTTGAAAAAGAAAATACAGAACTCGCAATAAAGAAGAAGATAGGCAGCGTGATTTCATGATACTTCGTCGTGGACTGGGTTCCCGGGGGCAAGGAAAGTAGTTCGAGGTCCTGCGTCGAGGAATATTCTAGCCGCTTATCCTGAAAGCCTTGGCCGCCGTCCTTTACCTTCACGCGCTTTACAACCACCCTGAAGAAAATAAGCTGAAATGCCTTCGCGCGCGATAGAGACGAGAAAGCAGAAAGCAATAAAGGAACGAGCGAAAAGTATTCCAGCAGCGAATTTCAAGCTATAAAACTTCTTGCAGTCAGTATTATCTCGATAATGCAGTGAATCTTCGAAGTTAATGCAGTTGCGAAACATTGACGTAAATCGCAAAACGCTTGAAAAATTAATTCTTTTATATTCGAGTGCGATAACTATTTTATTACTAAACTGTTAAGTGTCATGAAAGAAGATAGATTTAGAAGATCTTTATTATATTTTCTTCAAGTCCTTTTCTCGTTTCAACGAGTCTCCAATCGTTCCTCAAGTTCGACAAAATTCCAACAGTCGTTGCATCTTTGTCGCACTGGACATCTAAAAGTTTTCTAATATTCTCGCAAAATGACAAATATTTCTTCTATTTCCACCCTCAAATATGTAATCTATTAAATCTGAAAATTCATCTTTTTCGCATTGAACATCTAAAAATCTTCTAGTATTCTCGCAAAATGACAAATATTTCTTCTATTTCCACCCTCAAATATGTAACCTATTGAATCTGAAATTTCATCTTTTTCGCATTGAACATCTAAAAATCTTCTAGTATCCTCACAAAATCACAAACGTCCTTTCCACTCCTCGCTTTAAATAATGCAACTTATTAAATCTAAAAATTCCATTTACTTAACAAATTCGACGAGTTTCAATTTTTCATCCAACACCTCGTAATTTCCAAAATTTTTTCTTTCGATGTTCAAGAGACACGAAAAAGCTAAGAAATTCTCGTTATTTCTACAAACTTGAAATACCTCGATGGCATCGATCCTTCCTCATTTTAGTAGATACATCTTCGAAACGAAGGATACACGAACGAACCGACGGAATCGACAGGTGGCATTTGTTTCCAGTTTTGCACCTTTTCCTCTCACCCCCCTGTACCGTGTATTTTTTTGTTCTCTTTCGTCTATATCGAAGCCTCAGGCTTTTGTTTGTACCGTATCGTTCGATATATTCCATGAGCGAGGAGTGGAACGACATAACATAGGATTTCACAGGGATGGAGCCGACCGTGTCAATGGTTCCACCCTGAAGGATGAGTTGATATTCGCCCTTATGGCGATCGTGAAATAGATCCGCCATCAAGCCATAGAGTCTCATCTGTGTCCAATAGAGAGATCTTTCTCGTGAGTAAATAGCTCGAAATTGACAATCTGCTGTATGGTTGGCATTTTTTTTTTAATACCTACAGAATGAAAATTATAATACTTCTTTCATTTTCTTTAACGCGTTGACTGTCATGGGGGTCACCGGTGACTTGCGCTATTGAAATCAATGAAATTTCATGTAACTTTCAAATTGCAATAGTTATGAATTTTCTACCATATTGGATATTTAAATCTTGGCTTTAAAAATGTAAAAGTCTGCCGAATATTATCTATCAGTGTCTTTAAAGTTTCTGCTTTATAACTGGTCATTTAATTTGTCGGTTGATCCCTCTTTTTCTGAAGTACAGGTAGCCCTCCTATAACACGGCTTCGCTATAACACGATTTATGAATTGCGGAAACCCTTCTACAACACGATATCCTATAACACGGTTTCGCTGTAACATGGTAAGAAAATTGCAAAAACCTTTATACAACACTGTACTTCTATAGTCGCGACGCGGCTTGCCGTCTTAAAGATACAGTGTGGCATAAACTATTTTGATTTCATCTCCGTGGCTTGAAAACAAAAGTATTTCACGCTGCTGATCGACAGTCTGCGTCGAGCCACGGTGTGTCAAAAAAAGTAAAACTTTTTCGTCTTTAAAATATTAAGGAAAAATTAACCAGTTAGCTGTGTTTGACGAGTATACTCGTCATGCGTAAAAGCTACCACTGGTTATTTAAATCAGTCAAGTCAAGGTTTGGCTCGACAGAGCCGTTTCTCGAGCTGCTCCGCCTGCTACTCCTTCCTATACACTCGAGAGCTCGCTGATTGACTTTGCCTCCCCTTAATAGTAGCGGACCTATTGGCATGAGCACAGGCGTATTCGGGGCGACATTCGTAGTCAATCAGTCGCGCTGAAAAGTCGTGCCTTGCGCGTCAGTCGCGGAGATCAGAACGTCGTGCGTGGCACGTCGATAAAGGTTATTTGTCGAAATACAATTTCACACCGCACTATATCGCATGTAGGGTAATACAAAAGTATTGTTAGTGAAAAAGTATGCTCGAATATGTGTTAAATAAAGTACAATTAATATATTTTAATATTTTTGGGCTTCTGGCGACGATTTTACCGAAATTAACCACTACGTTATGCATTACGACTAAATATAGTATTGTGTTCCAGCACCAATAGTTGTAAATCAATTATTAGCGCAAATTGTTAAAAGTAACTACACGATAATAGAACGCTAGGTTTCCCAGCGTAAAAGAACACATTGTTGCCGCCGCAGTTGTCTTAAATGTTTTCAGTAACTTTATTCGTCTCAAAATGCTCGACGCAAAGTTCTAATATACCAATTAAAACATAATTAATTATAAGAAGCTCTTAGTAACAAAGAGTGGTTCTGCCTCGTTTAATTTCAATGTTGTTTTGCAATAAAATGCCAAAGTATTGTCAATTTTGTTTCTGTCATCTGTATGATTGTTAGAAAACATTTTCTTCATTTATATTTTAATGCGATTTCTCGACAACGATTCAGCGGAAAAGGACATTGATACAGTGCAATAGATTTTCAGAAGATAACTTTGTAACAAAGAGTGCATTTGCATATTTCCATGGGTAATGTGGAAACCTATATTACCTCTTTACTGTTAAAAGACAACACAACATTGTACAATGTATCGCCCCAATAACTTCTTACATTATTCTACATTCTTTGAGGCGAACAAGTTTGCATTTTGCTGTCGCAAAATTTTTAAAATATAAACGTCGCCCCAATATACCGCCACATGCTACCACGCTTGTACCAGTAGGCACGACCGTAACGCCACCGGTGCGCCTGTGAATCAGTGACATCTCGGCTGTATGTGTAGGTGAAGGAGGCGGCGCAGCTCGAGAAACGGCTCTGTCGAGCCAAACCTTGACTTGACTGATTTAAATTGTAATTTTGACGAAAACTAAAGTATATTCGTAAATTACAAAGTGTTTCGAATATTTTGAGACCATGCCGAAGTAAAACGACTAACTAAGGGGTATAAATAATTTGTAATAGATTTATGCTCATCTCTCGATTTTCGTGGCCCAAAATTCAAACAAATTTTCGCCACAGTTAACTGGTTAACATTGATCCTGTAAAAACCAGAAAGCAAAGTGAAATTACAGATTTTTTAAAGAGGAATGAAAATACAAAAACTTTAAATGAAGAAAAAAGTTCTGAAATTTAAGGCGATATCATTCCACTAAAAAAACGTTCTCGATTGATTATACTGAACAGTGACGATGAAGAAATTTATTAAATTATAATAAAATAATATATCAAATTAAAATAATGCATCAAATTAAAATAATATTTTTTGTTTTGTGTTGTACATACATTTATATATTTTTAATAAAAATTAAGTTGTTTATGTAGAATTTTAAAAAAAATATTTGTTTTTAATAAGTTTTCGGAACGCAACCCCTCTTTTTGAAATTAATTACTTGTTAGATATGCTATAATTTCTAATTAAACTAAACATACTTAATAAACATATTAACCCTTTGCGGTCGTATTAAATTTGGACATGGGTATCGTACTGGTCGGAATTAATTTCCGTCGAAAGAGCAGGAATACATAACATGCAAGATTACGAAGTATAAACAAGATTTAGTAGTTCTTTTGTGAACTTTAGATGTATGTCTACTCAATAAAGTGATCTAATGTCACGTTTTTGTATAAAAATTATATTTTATAGCTTTCCATCGTGTGGTATTTTTCGAAGCAATCTCTAACATGCAGGCCTGGTTTTCGATTGCATGTATCGCACAAATAATTGGTTTGTCGCCTTCCGCCCTTAATCTTTCTGTTTGAACATACTGAGCAATCTTTATTTTTTACGTCTTCACAATGCCACAATATGTGCAGTTTTCCATTCAGTCTTTCCTCCTTATCTGAGGTCGATGGTTTTCCTAGTTTTGATTGTGCTCCATCACGATAACCACCAACCAGTTGTCCCACAAATTTTCGGAAAAAACATCAAATGTGTCATAGGCGTCCTGTTCTCTCTTCTAGCTGACGCCTTATATGCAGAGTCTATATTGAAGGGGTCAAAACAAAACTCTTCATCGCTATTTTCAGTTTCACAGAACACTTCTTGCGGTAACTTTCTTTTTGCCATTTTGGAGTATTATTTTGAAATATTTTAACAAGCGAGAATGTCTTATTACTGTTAAACACAATTTATACAATATTCTTTGGAATTCTACATGGTATCGCCGAACGTTGTCGATTTCTTTACGCTCAAAAGGCAACTGACTCGCCACAGCGCAGCGTCTTGCATGGCGAGTGCGGGGTGACAGCTTTTGTTTAGATTGGATTTCCTTATATCCAATTGATAGGAGCACCGAATTGGTTCGTGAAAAGGTTCCTTAGGCATTTAGGTTCGTTTAGAGAAAGTGTAAATTGATAAATGAATGAATACAGTATAGGATTTGTATGGTTCCTTGCTGTGGTGGCTGAGAGAAGACATACGACCGGAACGGTAAAAAAGCTTTGGTGGCTGAGAGAAGACATACGACCGCAAAGGGTTAATATACGTAATACAAGTAGAAAACTGATTTCAACCATTTTGTATTTCTTTCGCTTCGAAATTTACACAGCGGAAAAACTGACCACGATTCTGAACGAATGAAAAATACTTCATTTCAATTTCGGTAAAAATTGTATCATCACTATGAATGTTTGCACAAACAATTCGCAGAGTTCTATCAAGCGAAAGTACATTTTTGAGCGACGAAATTCCTTTGAAACGAGTCGCGAAATTCGCGTCGGACGAATTAGCAAAAAGAATTGGGACCGTCTGCAATGTGAAAGCTTTGAGCACAAAGAAAAAAGAAAAATTGATCGGAAGACAGAATCTCTGTCGAATAACGTCACAAAGCGACGCTGTCCAAATGGAAAACTTGAGAGGATTGCCGTTCTCCCCGGAGCCGTACGCTCAACACAAACGATATTTTCAATACGCTGGCCGAACGATGAAATCGATGTCTACCTTTTAATCTTTTTGTTGCCAAAACGAATCTCCACGTAAACGTTCAGGCATATATCAAACTTGTATGTTATTTATTAACAATCTTAATAATGCTGTCTGCAGTAATTTTGTTCTTTCAAAAAATCCTGTAAATGAAAAGTTTTCAGATAAAATATTTAAAAATGTCTTACACAATGTACACGGTGATATAGCCTCAAATATCCATTATATGTTATACTTACAGAATTTACACTTCTCTTCTTTCTTCATCCCTTTTGTTATAATTTCTATTATATTCTACGAGGCCACGTAGAACTCATTAGACTGTTTTAAAATGCAATAACTTTTCTACCATTAATATTTTTCAAATTAGGGATTTAGAGGCGATTTGTGGGGCATACATCTAGCAAACTAATTACAAATAATTTTTATGAAATCTACTTTTCGTTTGTAAAACGATAAAAGTGAATTTATAAGTAATACTTAATAGGTAACTTTTGGATTACACTGTATATGAATACATTCCTTTCAGAAATTTTTCTATTATTCTATTCTGTCACTGATTATATTTTCTATGTGTTATATATTTTCATATTTGCTAGTTTATTCCTCGTTCTATGTAATCGTAGTCCTAATTGCGCTAGGATTAACGACGACGAGACGAGAAGATCCTGGAATGCCCGAATTTCGGGTAACAAAGGAGCAGCAGGATAAAGCGGATACTCATAGGTCTCACCGATATTATGTTGGATAACCTGCGGATAGGGAGAGGTTGTAACACGTTCAGAGGGCTTAGAAAAGGATAAGGGAATTTTCTGCAACGTCCGCAATTAATAATATAGATTAGACACCTCGAAGATTGGCCTTAACTATAAAAAAATTTGCGAACATCTCCAACACAACGTTTGTAAATCATGCACCCATATTTTAATTACACTAGTAAAATAGAATCGTTGTTTAATTAACTGTCGTATTTCTAAAAAGAAGCTAAAATTTTATAACAATATTCCTATAATTTTAACTCGAACGACATTTTTATTTAGGCAAATTTGAAATGGATACTTGAACGAAAAATATCGTAGATTGTAACTTTAAAGGCAGCTGTAAAAAGATCAAAATTCTCCCTTCCTTAACATTAATTTTCTCCAATTGAATAATTTTCATCGTTTAATCTTTCCTGAATCTTCTAATCTTCAGAAATTGGATAATATTCGTTAAGTCAAACAAATCCCCAATTGTTTCAGTTAAGTCAAACATCGGACAGTTATGCTAATTATTGTATAATGCAAACATGCCACGCCGTTAATTGAGCAAACCAATTGAGCAAGAGCGACCAGAAGCGTCATTTAATTTCATCGACGTTAAACGACGATATTTGCCGTTATGTGTATCTCATGGGGAACTTTTTTTTATTTCCCTCCTTCGTTGATACTAATGTCAATTTAAGTACGTCATCGTGAAACATCTTCCCTGATAACGAGGTGTGCCATTAACGCTAAAAGTTACGGGGAAATTTCTCAGATCGATATCCAATTCCGTGAACGATCTCAAGGATGTTGATGCTTGTTTGGAGTTGCGAGCAAACCTTAAAACATGAATCGTGCAATGAAATTGGAACAAGCTTTTGTAAGGAGAACAATATGGGTCACCGTAATCCAATATCATCATTGACACAATACCGACTCTCCTCTGTCCGATCGTCGAGAGATGGCTCGACATGGTTTGATCGAAATTAAATTGACGAAATGGACGGGTTTCGTAGAAAATGTGCCGATCGTTTAATTAATGAAATTCGTGATACAGTACCTCCAATGATGTAATTGAGATCTAAGTGATCACTTGGGGGATTGATATTTGTGCTGATAATTATGATTAGACTGTGGATGTTTATGCAAATTTCGAGTTTCATAAATGCAGGTGAGACAGGAAAACCTACCTAGGGATTTATTGCACTTAATAAATATTACAACAAATACCATACTTTGGATATTTTAGATATATTTATATATTTTGTTCTTTTTGTATATTTTAGTATGTCTAATTATATAGTTGGCTAGGACGTTTGTTCTCCGTTTTGACATATTTTTGATCGAGAGCTTTATGTAAGTTCTATGAAATAGGATAGATATTAAGTTCATTAAATGATTCAATTATTTGTGTTTTATGATTATTAATTTTATCATACTGTACTGCGTGTTTGTTCAAACTTGAATTTTTCAAATTTTTTACTTAGACCACACTACTAATCACTTGTCGATACTTATATTATTTATCTCATTATTTCCTGAAGAAAGGAAAAGCAAATTGTCAATTTCAAGGGTTTATGGTAATTAGACTAAATCAATTTTTGCCATCTCGGTATAAGTAATTTGTTCTTGAATGTTTATTCATTTACCTTAATCAATTTATGTAATTAAAATTAAAATTGTTTATTTACGATATCGGAGATGAATATAAACCATTTTTGCAATGTCAATATTGGCTGGAATTGCAATATTTTCTAAGTCAACGCATGAAGCTTCGTTATTCCAACGTGAATTAATTACGATAATAATTAAATATCTTTGCATTAATGATACACGGGAATGAAAAGGCGATACGTTCCTCCTACTTTGAGCTTATTTTCCAGGCTGTTAGCAAGCTCCAATTCCCTTCCACTGAACTTTCATTTAATTCGATTAAAAGTTTATCTCGCAAAGTAATTGGATGCGATTTACGAGATGCACGATCGCTATACGAATTTCCTATTCGTGAAATTTAATTTACACGATATTTTCGATATTCGTTGCGTGGAATTATTGCAGTGAACTTTGATTTTTGTTAAATAAATTCCCATCGTCAATAGACGCGTTCGTTAAGACACGCTCGGATAACTTATTTACGAATAAATATTTGTCGATCTTTCACGGTGCTCGCAATTAATTGAGGGCGTTGAAAATTTCGAATGGTATCGCTAGTGAATCTCGTTAATTAGAAACTATCGATTTTACCACATACGTGTTTTCATTTTCTCGCATTACTATCGACGAATAAAATATCTACTTCCTGCAATTAATTCATCTCTGTTGATTGTATGTAATTTTTCAATTAATATCAAATATTTTTATCTATGTTCCGCTGAAAAAATTTTGGCGATGACACATATTTTTAATCTTATTGAATTTACAAATATTCTTCATAAAGAATTTCAAATTATTATTACAAGAGATTTCAATTCTTATTTCTTTTTTAGTATCGCAATTACATTATTAACAGAAATTCCAAGTTTCAACAAAATTTATTTTATCAACGTTGGAAAAATATACAACTATTTTCGGAATTATATAACTTAATAATCTGCCTCTCAATTGCTTGGAATCAAATATTCAAGTACTGTCACATACTTTATTAATATAATAAAACGTTGAAAATATGGCGCATCTTCTTCATTTTCTTCTCGCGATTTTATTTCCGCAATGAGGTGTTGTTTGATTTGTCATATTGATCCTTCGATGACTTTACGGCGGTGTCGAATTCTCCTAAAATGTTTGACTAAACACATCCCGGAAGGCTTCCGTAACGCCGTTCCGTTTCGACCTAGCTATCGATTCGACGTTATCGAGACCTCGTCGTGTTTGCTCGATTTCCGTTCTTTCCGCTGGCAAAGAACTCCTCTGACTTGGCTGTACGCCGTTGAATTGCAAATTGACTCTGAACTCGCAAGGGGTTCTAGTTCCCTCGGATTTCGATGATACGCATAAATGTGCACTACATTCTTACCTCGAGAAAAGAGATAACGCACGCAATGCAAGAAAACTGATTGAAATAAAGGGAAAATCGCGAGCGCGCAAGTAGAAGGAACGTGATGCATCGATATTTCATGATTTTGAACTTCAGACGTTGATTATTATCGTTATCCTCTCAAAAATTCGTGATCGAGTTTCGTCAAAATATCGACGAGAGTCGTTACCATAAAAATTGGAAAAGTTTGTGATCGGAAATTTTCCAAACTCTTCACTTTTGTAATCTACTTTCGCTCTGGTATCTATATCACCCTTCTGACGCACGGTATTGAGTATGAAATATAGAAAGTGCAAAAATTACGGTTATAGGAACCCCGAGAGACTTTTCTAACGTTAATGTTATCTTGCAACATAGAATCAAGTATTCTATGCCGTAGTTTTAAATAACATACTTATTTTAAATAAGATCTAATGACGATTATTTTAAAATGTTGACAAGTGCTAGAGAAAAATTAATGAAAGAGGCAAAAAGTTAAAGCTATTCAAACTCTTGCAATCGATGAAGTAAACGTTGAGAATTGATAAAGAAGGAGCATTAGAAATTTTAGAAACGTTTACAAAAAATTCAAAGTCCTTTCTACATGGTTTAAACGAAATACCCTCGAAGTTTCCAGGGGATACTCTGAGGTATAGCATGAGTTTTTTAATGTTAAATTGGCAATTTAAACTGAAAAACATGTGTTAAAAAACTTCCATAACTCGTTGAAAAAATAATTTTTTGAAATATTGGTTGTCGGTACTTCAACATTAACTAATGGTAATAAACTGAGCAAAAGATGAAAGTTCTCACAAAATTCTTAATGTCTCTAACAATATCATTTTTTCCACTAAAATATTTGCAAGTTTTCGCACTGGTGAAATTCCTTGTGTTCAAGTGCTGATTTTTGCACTTAGATGATTGCAAAATCAATTATTATTCCTATCACTGGTCTCAGCACACATTATAATTTATGATGAAATTGTTAAAAATCAATTCCCTGACCAGATTTTTATCCACCTAATTTAATAATTTCTGATCTACTGTCAAGTTATTTCATAGAATAAAATTTCCACTCTAAAATTCCCAGCGAAATATTTCTTACAATGAATTCTAACTAGAAACTTTGCTATTACAATCGTCATATTAAATGAGACATTTTCTGCAAACAAAAAGACTTCCGTGAAAAACTTGATTCAACGGCGTCAAAGCCTCGGGTGTCGCGAAAGTGGAGAACAGACGCGAAGATACGACAAAGGAGAAATCCACTGCATACTTTCAATTTAAATACGCTCGTATGAATTCGCTGTCTCGTACAGTTTCACTTATTAAGGTACCAGCGATACGTCGAGTTGATTTGGTCGTTTTATCCCCAACGTGTAGTAAAATAGACGGATATATGTATAGGTGGTTTCATTTTCCACCGACTTATCCAACAGCCTTTGACAAGTGACACGTGAGGATTCACTGAACCATTAATAAGTTCTGCAACCCTCACAATCGCTCGAGTTCTATCGGTGCAGATACTTACATATGTTGTTCGTTGTCGAAATGCAACACGGTGAAATTTTTGCAAATGTGTGTGATGAATTCTTCCTCGTAATTTGACTCCTTTTTTTAGATTAGGTCGTTTTGTATTTTATCGTTAATATTAGAAGTTTATGTGTGTTATATTTGTGCAGAATTTCTTTTATTTTTGCTGGATAAAGTACGTGAAAAGGAATATATTGTTGGTATGATAATATTTATATTGTATTTTGCAGTATGTTATTAAATAAAGGGAGTGATAGAGAATAATCTGAAAACTAGTAAAATAAGCAATTAAACGTAATATTAAAAGTAGTATCTTTGGAATTGCGTGTTTACTGATTACCTTTTGTCCCGATTACTTATATAGCGTTTAGAATTTTTTTAGTCTGTTTCGAAACACCTTTCTTCTACATGAAATCTGTTGCAAAAAAATTTGAGTTTCTTCTCTTTTACAGGAACTCTTATATTATTTTTTCCTATTATCTAATGCACAACCACTTATGGAGGTCATTACAAAGTCAGAGATAAAATTTGCACTTCGGGTTAACTTACGAGGTAACCAAACTTGATCGTTATGCAACTAAAGGGATGATAAAATATGGTGGTGCTTTTTTTATTAAACATAAAAATTCTAAAAGTTAAAACTCCCCCGATATTAAGTTTGGAGTTTTTACAATTGGCGTAAAAATTACTGCCACCAGTTCCAAAGTGCTGAATGGTCATAAAAATTCAGTTATGATCTCATTCTTTAAGAATGTCCCCATTACCATATTTGTAGATGGGAATTCCCTGTAGAATCTTTAGTACAAGCAGGATCCACCTAACCGTGAATATGCTGCATCATATGCACTGCAATAGGTTTCACAAAAGCTACGTTATTCTCTATTGTTAAGACGAAACTTCATGGTTAACATTACGTGGTTGGAGAATGCACATTTGCCTCGCTGCATTTTACAATACGTTAATGTATGTATGTACATATGTGGACACACGATAATAGCAAGAATAATATTACTAGGTGTAAAGTAGGGCAATAAATATTGTTGCATGTGAGAAAATAATGGAATTTTATTGGCTTATGTTATTGAACAAATCGATGTTCCTTTCTTTCTTTTACTTTTATATTTATTTCGACATTAAGTGCTACGGTCATTTTTGCACGGGACCTACTCTTTTATGGGGATTCTAACCACCCAGGCTATGATATAATAAATATGAAATTAACAAGTTTTCTCAAAGGAAAAAGGGGATTTTAACTTGAATCCACTAATTTAGGGACAAATGTTTGCCTTCCTCACTGTTTCATTTTAATTTTTTATCAGTAAATCTATTAAAGCAGAAAATAAACTGGCTCCTTATTTCTTGGGAAAATTCTTGAAAGCTGCTAATTCTTCATTTTCCTACTGTTGCAGTAGTTAAATTTTCTTCCTCTTATCCTGACATATTTATTTATTATGCTCTAATATATGTAATTAATAGTCGACAGTTCTAATGTTAATTAAAAACCGTGACAATCGTATTATTATATCGCCAAAATTATTTTGTAATTTCAGAACTAAGTTATTACTAAAATACAATTAGAGCTCTCTAGAATTATCTCTATAGTGAACGATGGTACAGTTGGGTAAATAAATTTAATCAGAATACATGAAAGGCTCGTCGGAATACGATACTGACACTAGACACACGTTCGATCCATCATTTGGAAAATACGAAATGTCATTTGAAATTCCATGCGTGTTTATACCAGCATACCAGCAGCTAATGCACAATGCTACTGCTAATGGGGTACATGTTCGTGAACGATCACTTTGGCCGCGTTTCGAATTCATCATTGTAATTGTATTATACTGTTTTGCTGTATTCGTACACATAGGAGCAAACCGAGAGGTGCAACGTGGCATTAAGTTACAGGGGATGAAGCTGAAAACTCATGAACACTTTAGTAATTGGAGAAAAACGAGGTTCCCCAAGTTGCATATCTTCATAGATGGGGAACTTTTGGCATCTTAATATTGAATAAGAATCATATCGGATCGATTAATTTAATATCAATAATAATATTGAAAGCAATTATTCTCTAAAATTCCTTTTCACTTTTAATGTGAATGCATCCTGATCTTTACGATATTTAGCAGTGGCAGTATAATAAATTTCCACTTATTTATTACACTTTTGTTTATTACTTCTAAAGAAATATATGTAAATTTTTATTTTTATACGTTTATTATGCTGGTCAAATGCTAACATCTGGAAGATAAGTTAGTACTAACAGAACCATTAGATTCATTGCTGCAAGATGTCAACACTACTATCGATTCCCAATTTTATCGTAAAATTTTCCAAACTGATAAAATTAGTAATGCAGTAATCATTCCACTTCAATCTCGTCTAACCAAAATACTAAATTCATCTACTTTTTCACTCTACATTTTTCTTTTCCCAATGTACTTATTCTATACATTTAAATATAGTAGTTATAACGCCGGTAGTTCTAGTGTTAATGTCTTCATAAAATATTCAACTTAATCTCCATTCATCTCTAACACTTCAAAGAAATTCCAATTACACAAAAGAAACCGTAAGTGAAAAATTCAATTGGCACTTCATCCAACCGTAATAATCATTTTTATAAAGCGGTAAAACAATCTAACATATAGGAGTAGAATAATCTGGAATAATATTAATCGCACAAATCCATGTAATTTGTGGCCAGCCCATCGTAAAATTTATTCCAATATTTTGCAACGAACAGTCGAGAAACTTATGCACTCCTAAATACTCGTCCCATGGGACGAACCAGGAGTAACCATACACTGAATTTTTCATGCATGGCTCTGCTTTATCGTCCAGACATAGAGTTTCACTTCTTCCCATCTCGGAAACACTTTCGCCGTATCAGCATTGCTCGCGTGAGTCAAGTGAAATTATTTCAGTGTCGTGCCACCGCCGGGTGTTAATTTAAATAAAGTCCTTGCGATAGTGTCTCTGAAGTTCCTGCATGATTCCAGCACGGAGACAAAAATTGCTGCAAATATTCTGTTATCCAGTAATCCACATACGGAAGTATATGGACATTTTCATATAAATATTTTCTCAGAGTAAATATTTATTAATTATATTTACTTATTTATTGTTAGTATAAGATCAATTGTTTAATATTTGTATAAAATTGTAATTAACTTTCAAATTACTTTATCTTTTGCATTTGTTAAAATTCAGAGTTGTCGTGGATCAATGATTTTCTGAATGTATGATTGGAACTTCTCAAGTTTTCCGAGTTCAAATTATTATATTCTTTTCTTTTAGAAATAAAGAATATAATTTTGGAAGGTTTTTACTTTTTGCAAAATAAAATGCGATAGCCTCATGAACAGTTCAGGTAGTAATTTTGAAATATACGAGAAACCTGAGAGGAATATTTTGAGTACCGCTATTTCATACTATCATTAACATAAATTGAACCCGATATAAAGTAAATTTTGACTTTCTTGCGGAAGCTCCGACTGAAATTTAACCAGGTATAAAAATGCTTCTTCCCTTTTTGGCCGACAGAATCGTTTCCTCATGATGGACGATCGCTAAAGCTAAAAAGATAATCGGGGGTGGAAAAGGAAAGGAACTATCGGGGAGAATGGTGAGGCTATTAGTAGGGGCGGAAGAGCGCCCCATGGACCCGGGGCTCAGACTCGGCACCACTTGAACGCGGAAGAAGGAGGTTCGTTGCAACACCATAAACAACTTTTCATCCCGTACCTTACAATATCACCTCACGTTCGTAACGCAGAACATAAATATAAAACATTGTCATTTTTCTAAAAACTGTGAACGTTACAATGTAACAAATTCAGCAGAAATCATTTGAATTTATACTTTTATATTTAATAGTCAAGAATGATAAGCGTAGTTAGAAAAGAAAGTGTACGGAGTTAGAATATTTAATGTATCATCCCCACAATAAATTTTGTAAATTTATCCCTGCTTTAATTTTGAATCTGAACTTTTTTACAGGATCTATCTGCATTTGGATGGAAAAAGTGCCTCCAATGTAAATTAATCTTGAAAGTACACGATAGTATGCACACAATTTAGTATAATATCTGTGTTTTTTTTTCGGAATTTTCTATAAAGCCAAATAGAAAAAATTGTAAAATACATTTGACCCAGTAACTACCCCTACTGCCTCAAGATTAATTTGATTTGGGGGTACTTTTTCCACCCTTATCTGGCTAGAATCATTCTCAAGGTCTAATGTCTTTATGTCATCGCTACATAGGATGGCTCTTAAGTTCTTAGGTGATTTTAAAAGCTAATAATAATTAAATCATCTAGGACTCTCACGAGCCATTCTGTATATTGGCGAAATAAAGAAATTAGGCCGTAGGAAACTTACGCAAAATTAAAGCATAAAAATACACCGAAGATATTTTATTTATAATTAGCTTTTAACATCACCTAAGAACTTGTGGAACACGCTGAACAATTTGCTACAGTAGCGAAACTTGAAATTTATGGACACATGACGTAGTTTAACTTAAATTAAGAGAGATTAAAGTATTCAAAAGTGTATAATTTATTATTCGTTGAAAGTACAAATGAGCAGGACGCGGGATGGGCAAATTCTGGCTCTTGGCCCTGTTTCCTGCGACGATAACGACCATGACGATGATGGCATACGTCACCGTAACAACGGCTGGCCCAACATCGGTGCCATCTTTATCCACGACCGGAAGCAACGATGTTCTCGATACAAAACGGGTAAATATTCACAGTTTCTCGACCCTTGTTTCATCTCTAAATAAAATTCATATCTATAACAACTCGATAAATTTTAATTCTACTTGAGATCATGAAATCTCAAATCGCTAATGTTATTAACACTAGAACTACCGGCCACAAATCTAACATATTTTAATAAATTAAATAAGTACTTTGAAAAAGGGGGAATCAAGCGGCAGAAAATTTGATCGATTAGGTGATTTATGTTTATTGATATAGACGTAGAATATTTATCCTATGACTCTTATGTAAACTTGGAGAATTTTTTCAAAAATTTGTGTACCAGTCATTTTGACTGGTTTGGTACTTCTAGTGTTAACACTATTTACACCGGTACTTCATGTATACTTATCCTCTCCGTAGCATATTAATTAATCAGTTATGAAATAACGATTACATTTTTTTGATAAAATGCAGGAGATTGTTAAGTTAACATAGAAAATATCATGGAAGATAGTCTTTTATTGATAATGATAATACAAAAAAAGTAAATATTTTCATTCCATTGAATCGGTCATTCGACCGTATGATACGGTTAACGTGAAACATCGTTCTCTTGCTTTCGATTCGTAACTTTATAGGAAATTTCCCTTGCGTTATGGCAGCTTTAAATTTACTCGTAAACAATACAATTTAATGTTTTGCAAAAGCATCCATAAAATGTGGAAAATAGCTGTGAAATTCAGTTTTACAATGGTTGAAGTAAAACGATGATTCGGCAACAATAGAATCCGTTTAAATTCACGGTAATATTGTAACAGTTTCGAAACATACGAAGCGACACACTAAACATATACTTTAAATGTGTGTTTTATAATCCAGATAATTGTACACGTCGATTAACCCCTCGTAATTTATTAATTAAATCGAAATTGCTCGTAAATCTGAAATAAAACTGTACACATTGACATCTCACTGCGACGACACACTTTCAAAACGATTCTCGGTACAAGATTTACTGAAGTTTCATATTAAATGATATAACAAATTTTTATTCTATTTAATGTTATAATATATAATTTTTATTCTATATAATATTAAATAACGTTTACCAAAAGCACGATATAAATTTTGAAGAATACGAAATGAGACAAGGTGTGGCTTCAAGGTGATGGTATTTGCGGAAGACAACTTTTTATCTTAAAGGCGGACATCGAGGAAGCTCTGGACGTGATAGAAGCAGCATCAACTGGATCTTTAGGAGAAGATTGTGCAACGACAGCTGGATTCAAGTCCCTGCCAGCTGGTGCAGCACTCGACCCACGACGTTACGACCCAGCACGCCAGAAAGCGGACATGACCGCTCTCATGCTCCAAAATCTTGGCTCTGTCGTGGTAACTAAACATAATGGTGAGTTCAAAATAATCATCTAAACCTGTTGGACCCAGTGAAATTGAAAATTATTCTACCATCGCGTTTCCATTACAAGAAAGTACCTGAATTTTAGTTTAACGATACTGTACGACTCGCTTCGATGATCATCATTTAGGAAATTTTGATAATATAGAATAATAATCGAAGTTTATCGAAGTTTAAAATGTTTCAAACAAATAGTACAATTTTTGCACTTTGTGATTATTTGTAGTACTTGCGGCATGCAAACTTTTGAGATAATATCTTTACTTCGGTAAAAAAATAGAAATAGACTACCGATTAGATTTTAACTCATTACCCTGCAAAATGTGTGATATTTTGAAGTTTTGTAAAAATTATTAAATTGAAAATATCAGTGGATTAGAAGACGTGCAGATTAGGCCTGTTCTATTAATATCGCGTTAAATGATATGGTATATTAGGAATCAGTGTTCAATTTTTATTTTAGCAACTAATTCTCAGTTACTAAAGAATGTGTTAAACTTATCGTCTGAATTAACGTAATCCAGCTGTGAATACCTCAATTATTTCCAAGGAACTTTTATATGAACAGAAAACATAAATCTGATTTCGTTATATCAATACACAAACGGTATGTTAATAAAGGTACAATAATATTAAATATAATCAAGCAACACTGTACGAAACACTATCATAGGCGTATAAAAAAAATAATTATAGGAATAAAGGAAAGAATTTCGCAGGTACATCTAGTTTATCATTTATGTACCCATGCACACCTGCAGCACCTGTTGCACGTCGAACAATGTATATTCAAGCCTTCTATTTTTTTCCTGTAAACTTCTACATATTCTACATTCTTTGAAATAATTGTCGTTTCTCCCAAATTGTACACAACATCTTCAATAAACTTAAATAAAGAGAAAAGAATTACTGTCAGAACATTCATTATTGTACACTTACAAATTTGAACAGCCTGACTTTAAAAAGTAATGTTTAAACAAAATAATTCGACATTAATTCATGTACAATTCCATTTATTTTACTGAAGGTAATTCTCAGAAGTACCGGTAACAAAAATAACAATAAATTCTACTCTTTATACAAGATAATAGCATCTAACAATTAAAATACCTACTTACGCAGTAGCCTAATGAAACAAATCTCTTACTTCAGTCCGTAACTAAATTTATTATTAATTAAAGTTATTATTTTACCTATACTATGAACTTTCGTAAAATATAATTTATTTATTTGTAATGTTATTATAAATTCTCTTCACTGGTCGAAGAAAGCTTCATTGTCCAATGTTTGCGGGAAAAAGGGTAGACAGTGTTATGGGATTCCATGGAATGCATCACCAGATTTTCAGTTGGGCGTGACCAAATTCGCTGGGTGAATGTAAAATCGATTTAACCAATAATCCAAGCAGGATGACGGACCGCATTGTCAACAGTCCAATTTGCACGAGGACCGGTATATCGCAGTCTAACCGAATTCCATGGGTTCGAATGGTAACGAGAATATGCGCGCCATTGGATACATCGATCGTTTCTAAACGGTCTTCGTGATTCTGGTGGTGGGCTCGCGGAAACTCAAAGGACCCCGCACAAATCTTATGGATTTTGGATCCCGGTGAAATTGTTTAAAAATTTAATATGTTGTTCTCCTTACTGCCCTGTATAAATGTCTCAATGGGCACAAAGTTCGAAAATGCTTAGGGACCGAGTTATGGAGCGCCAAAGAATGAAGATACATCTAATTTGCTCGATGATTACCGGTAAAATTATAATGCCTTCACATATGTGTGTGAGACCAGGAATCGGTCTAGTTGACGAAGGCGAGTCGAAGGTGGTCTGACTGGTTAAGGGCAAGATTAATTTCCCTAGGTTATGTTAGATTTTCCTATCCTAGGCCAAGATGAAAGTTGTCTTTTCATGTTTCCACACATACTCTACTGGTCAAATGTAATGGAATTATCTTAAATTCACTTGCTGAGGTCTGTTTCTGGCATCCTTGATAGTTTCGATCAATCTACTTGAAGGAAAGTGAACACTTGCTTGATATCGTGCGTAGCCTAGGAACCATAGAACGCTTGTAACATGTGCACACGTACCAAGGGTCCGAGCACCAGATCTGCATGTACAATAGTAACCTTGTATGAGAGGATCATCTTCTATTCTGTCATCTACTTCTATTCCATCATTCTCTTCTAACTGGTTATTCATTTCATTATTACTTATAGGTTTATATGAGATCCACAACTGATGTTTTGTTACATTGCGGAACCTCGAAAACACTCTCACTCTCATCAATCCTGGTTCCGGCAATCGGTTTTGATTTCGCAACATTTCTATTTGGAATTCTTCTAACTGATCTCTTTGTAATTTATCTTGTATGTATGACGGTGATAATTCCAATTGATAAATGCCAAAAGTTAGGTCTTTCAAGAATTCCAAAGTAAGCACTGGAAAGTCAAATAATTGATCAGCACTCAATCGAACCCATCTCTGAGCATTTCTTGTATGGAGATTATTCACTTCTACTAGCGCCTGTACAACGTTCGGTTCCTTAGCCTTTTCCAGTAATCGTTGAGCTAGTGCGGCATTACCTTCATTCATGTGAATGACACTATGATATTTATTAATGATAGCTCCAGCTATTCGGTAGAAATCTCCCAGATTTGGAAGATGCTGGATTTGCATTACTTGTACCAGGAATTTGAAAATGGATTTCAGGTGTCCATTTCTAGCCTCTACTACCCATCTGTTTTTCGTCACCAATCGAGATTCATTACCATCCTCCGTAGAGAGTTGATGCTCACCAGCTTTAAGAAATGCAGGCATTTTACATATAATACCTAACCGTGCCAATAAGTCCTTAATATCCCGATAGCCTCTATCAACGATAATGATGTCATTTTCTCTAAACCATGCATTCATTCTAGCTGCATCATTATCAAATTCATTTTGCAACATAGCTGCATCATTATTGGATGCATCAGAAAAGTAAGGCCCTTGGATTTCCAGTATATAGCCATCAGGAGCGACGATTAGAGCAGGTTTGAGTAGATGTCTTCCCTTATGAAGGCTATAGGATTGGCGAAGAGCTCGAAAATTGCTACTCTTATGTATATAAGTATAAGTACCATCTATTATAGCAATCACTCGCGGAATGTGTGGCTGTGGATTATACAGATGGTTGGCAAACTCTGTAACATGTCTTTCTACATAATTATCTCTAGTAATGGCATCAAATCCAATATTATTGGGTACAAAACGTAACATTAAAGATTGTCTAACGGTAGCGACTGCAATACTAATAGCTTGTCTGCTTGAATACTGAAATATGACCTTAAGAAATTCATCTGATAATCCTTGGCGTAACTTGCACAGAAACACAAGTAAATCTTTCTTAGAGACATATCTGTAACCATTTTCATGAGGCACTCTATCACAGTAAGTGAAAAGATCCTGAAACTGTTCTTTTGTAACTGGAGAAAAACATCCGAAATCTTCATTAGACATACTATCTTCATCAACAATCCTCGATTGATTTTGTGCAACAACGCGAAGTCCTTGCAGAAATAAATGGAGCTGCGGCCCTTTGATAACATAAGGTCGTTTAACAGAACGCAAGCCCAATAATAGAGGTTGTAACAAATAGCCTCTATTATTTAAATGACGTTTGCATGATTTAACATTATCGGGAATATAAATGTTTCGTAGAACAAAAACATTCGCTCTACATTCATCTGATAACCTAGTCAAATTAATATCAGCATTACAAATCAGGCAAGTACTATTTCGACTCTGTGTCAGAACTTCAAGCCGTATGCATGAAGGATCCTGCTCGATTAAAGCTATTTCATTCAATATAGATTGATTGCAGTTCAAACATACTCTGGTTTGATCAGTTACATTAAGAGGGAGTCTAAGAAACTCCTCTCGACGTCGGATGGCTATCTCACGTTTGTCAGCATTTTCTTCTCTGTCTATTCGAGACATTCTTTGCAGCATGAACCGTTTATCGCAAACGTAACACCGTGAATAGATTCTTTGAGCCATGTTTTCTACTGAGCTGATATACCATAAGAACAGATTTTTGAAAAACAGCTATTGAAATACGTAACAATACAAATAGTTTTGATAAATGATAACTTTTGGAAAAGAGGAGGACCAAAAAAGATAGTTCCGTGAAGAAACAATTGAGAAAGAATTCTGACAGGACTTATGTATTATATTTCAGAAGAGAAAGGGAATTTTAGAACAAATTGATTAGCAGAAAGTAGCCCTGAAAAGGACTTATTGTATAATAAGCAATAATCCTAATTGTAAGCAAAAGAAGGTAGCAAACGTCTTAGGATGATCTGATTTGTGTCGAGCAAATAGACCAGGCCTGGGCAACTGCTGCTCTCGTGTATCGGGACATTCGATATCCTTACGAATACTCGGGCAGAAACACTTGCGAAGCGATAACAAAAGACGGCGCGTTAGCAACCAGTGTGTTTTTTAGTGGAGGGGGGGGGGGGGGGGGGGCGGGCGTGTACGGAAGCGTCGGACGACGGACGTCCCGATAGGTGGATGGAAGGGGACATTTCTCCTAAATTCGGCGGTGGCCAGCGGTGGCCTTCAAGAGCACGAGAGCAGCAGTTGCACAGGCTTGAAAGAGATAAATCTTCATTCTTTAGCTATCCATAACTCGGTCCCTAAGCATTTTTGAACTTTATGTCCATTGAGACATTTGTTCAGGACAGTAAGGAGAACAACATACTAAATTTTTAAACAATTTCACCGGGATCCAAAATCCATAAGGTTTGTGCGGGGTCCTTTGCATACGGATTCGCTGTACGAGAAAGTAATCGTCTCATTAGTTAATCGAATAGCGCAAGCATGATGGAACTTTTCTATCTCACTGTATCTGTGCTTTTCGGCGGCAGAATTTGTAATGCCCTTAATACTGTGCTCCATTGGACACGGTGTACTATCGATTTTATTCTTATTATTACCCTTTTTCTAACAACGTATTTTTTTCCACAAATATATAATATTTTCGTAATTTAATTTGGTGTTTGACAGCTATGAAAGTCGAGAAAGAATTCAATATGTACTTGATCTTGAGTCCGATAGAACATTGTAGTGGTTTATTGTCAATTTTGTTCTCGTTGCTACTCTTTATCTAACAAAAGATTTTTTTTCCAGAAATAAATTACATTTGGAATTTAATTTGGAGTTTGATAAATATGAAAATCGATAAAGAATTCAATTTATTCTTGATCATGAGATCGATAAAATGTTGTAAAGGTATATTGTCAATTTTATTCTCGTTGCTACCCTTTTTCTAGCAAATGATTTTTTTTCCAGAAATAAATTACATTTGAAATTTAATTTGGAGTTTGATAAATATGAAAATCGATAAAGAATTCAATATATCCTTGATCTTGAGTTCGAAAAAACGTTGGGAAGGTTTATTTCCAATTTTAATCTCATTGCTACCCTTCTCGTGACAAAGAATTTTTTTTCCAAAAATACGTTATTTTTGGAATTTGATTAGGGTTTTCATAACTCTGAAAATCGGTGGAAGTTTATAGAGCACACTGGTAATTAACATAACAATATAGTTTCATGTACCTGCAGTAACAAATTGTATTTTCTTCGAAGTAGAATTGAGCACTTAAAAAATTAAAAGAACAATCGGTTCAACAAAATTATCTTGTATATATTATAGCTTCACATACACTATACACTTTACTGTTTTATTAAATGCATCGAAAGCTTTGAAATGAAAAGAAGGTCATATGTGCGTTTGTTAATGAATCACATTGTATGTGAGTATAATTTTCTAGCAAATATGTTGTTTACGTAATTCTAGGTAATTCAATTTATCTTTTTACATATGCGAAGGTAAAATTAAACTAGATATCAATTAAAATTACAAAATAAATATTAATTAAGAAGTTGTTTCGTAGGTTAAACAGTTCTGGAAAGTTGCAGTTTATTTACAAAGGCTTTATTTGGGTAGAAAAGTGTGTACGAGAAACTCCTGATTTTCAATGATCTTTTGTGATCTTATTATATTGACAGAGGAAAACTGGGGATGCTTCCGTGACACGTTTATATCAATGCCGTTATATCTGGGATTACGAGCGCACGTGAAAGGCTTGAGTGTCTGACGATCGCAGGGAAATACTACTTGGAAATTTATTAATCCTTTAAGTCTGTTATATCGCCATAAAAGGGCAATTCCCAATTGAAAAATCATTACTAGTAAAAACGTGAGAATTGATATGACGTGGAAAATAAATAATACAACAATAAAACATTAAAATAGAATGAAACTGAGGGAAAATATATTTTAAAAAGTCGAAGTCTTTTCGTTGGAATAACAGTCAATGCAATATTTCCAATAATTACAGCACTTTTCTATGTTTTTGATCTATTTTATTTATCACCGTGGTATATTTATCTGCACAACTTCTATAAACTATGTTTTCCGAGAAACAAAATATGTTTAACAAACTTACAAGGTTTCGGCCATTTTTTGATCACGAACAGTTATATCAATTTTTCATAATACGTTATGTAACCAGATTAAACTCTGTTAAACTTTAACTTTCGGGCTAAACTTTGAAGCAGCCTCAAAAGAGTTTCGTAGGAACAAATGTTTGCTATATGTGAAAAAAGAGACCAACTGAATTTCAATCTAGAAATATGTAAGCCATATATTAAAAAATTGCGGTTGAATAAAATTTTATCCAAAAACTCCTACGAAACTGTCATATATTAACATACAGGGGTAGAGTAATGAATACAAAAGAATTGTCTCCTACGCAATATGTATTAATACACAACATGTTTCATTTAGCTGGAAACAGAAAAATATTTCACGAGGGATTAAAGTTATAAAAAAATGTCAACAGAAGTTACTGTATATAAAAGGGGATATCAAATAACGTTAACTACTTCTCTTCAGGTCATGTAATGGTGAAAATGTTAAGGGTTAACTACATGTTTTAAAATGGTACTGCACAGTTTCAAACCCAATCAAATTTATCTGGCCATGCTCTTAAAAAAAAATACCCTACCAATTCCAAAAGTCTTCATTTTACCAAATATTTAATATTACAATTTCAGAAGTTGATAAAATGATTATCACCTGTTACCAAATTAAACTAATTGTAATATATTTCATCATAGTTAGACTAAACAATATTTACAAAAAATACTAATCTAAATAAATCACAAATAATACCCTAAATATGATATACCCCTTCACACTAAAGTTTCCAAGATCCCTTTCCAATTAAACTTAACATGTATAATGTATATAAACATCATTAATAAAACAAGGCTAAAATTCTGAAAAATAAAAATTCACAGATCGACATTATTCAGGACTTTTAGACGTTCTGGCGAAATCTTTGCTGGTATCGGTCAACGACGCCGTAGAGGCACGAGTTATCGCATTGAATGCATCCACGGGTGCAGTGATAAGTGCAGTGTGGTTGCAACGGAGCCCAGGGAGCGTCGGTGAACCTTCGAAGGTCGAGAGCCATGGACTTCAGGTCGGATCGAGGCCAGATCCGAGTTTACCGTGGTTCGAGAATGCTGGAGCCACCACGGGATTAAGGTTCGATTAGACGTCGGATGATGGAGTTCTGACAACTCGTATAACGGATACCGGGCAAATCTTGACCCAGTGCGAAATTACGTTGTATGCATTTCAAACGATTTTGCGGGTAGTTTGTTTCCTTCCTGGGAATTTCTCGATTTTCGGAATATCTGTTCATTTAGCACGTGAACTTCAATTGTAGAAAATGAAGAGGAAGAAACGCAAAGAAAGAGGAAGGAGTTGTTGATTATCATAAGATAATGGTATTATTAAGTGGGTTTTTGGAGAAAAGGAAACTTTGAATTTGGAAATTTAAAGACTTGCTTGTTTTCTTCACTTGTAACGATAATTATAATTGCTTATTGTTTTTTTATAATTGCTTATTGTATTAACATGAAAGTGTTTAAGGCATGGGTCAGAAGTGATTTGGTATCCGTCGACCGAGAATTAATGTGTGTCACTCGATGTGCACATTTGTCGTGTTGTGCACCATTTATTTGTCATAATGCACTTTAACATGCACCCCTCAATGCACCGATTCTTCTTACTGTGAGAAACGAATCTTTCACGCTTAAATCTGTGAAACTTCAATAACTCTAGTTCTATCTCAAAGATCATGAGACTGTGAAACAAAAAACTGTGAAAGAAAATTGTAAGTAATTGTATAAAAATGACCTAACTTACTAATTTTCTTATAAAATTACTATTCTATGTGGCTGTCCCCACTAAGTGCTGAAAAAGTGTTAAAATACTTTTCAATGAAGGAGGTATTAGATAGAAGCATTAAGTAAGAGATATTTAGAATTTCTTCTTCAATAAATAATTTTGAAAAATGTCTTTTCAGACAGATGACAATATCGTTTTAAAATTATTTAAAATTTTAAAAATGATCGTCGCAATGACAAAGGATAAGTTCCAGTAGAATAAACTGCCCCACCTTAGAGACATTTTGATTTGTTTTCTATTCCAAGGATTTGTAAAAGCTAATTATTTAATTGCAACGGAAATAAGAGATTTCTACTTTTAATGAATGAATAGTAAATAGGAGCTCCGAATATGGGAACAACAAGGCACCAGGAACACTGAAAGTCAGTGGCACATAGTGAAGTGAACAGACACGCATGGATGATGCTTGAAAAAACCTCCGTTTCGTCTTTCATTCCCGGCGTACATTCAAACTATTCGACGAAAGTCTAGCGGACATTTCCTGAAAAAAAATTCCCATTTGGATTTTCTCTGAATATTCTCATCTCTCGTTTCCTCATCCCCTAATGTACCCCTTCTAATAACCTGGAACTTAATGTGACTGCAAACATGAAAGTTACGGAGAGGAACAAAAGAACACCGAAAGGAATGAGACGCTTATTAGCATGACAAACAAATTGCCATGTCCGACGGTCTACTAATTTTATCATTCATGTCTATCGAAATGGCTAATTAAAATATAATTTAAAAAAAAATATCGTTTCTCCAACATCTCATAAAACTTGAAAATTATGATATATTAAAAGAGAACACACACAGTGGATTATTTTATATAATTATTGTAAATGTATCAAAATTGAAAAAAAAACATAGATATTGACATGACAGGAAGTATCTTCGGAAATTGACAATTTTGAAATGATTAAAGCATTACTTTTTGCAGAAAGTAACCGTAAACTTAATATATTTTCTGAATGATTAAAATGTTAGCATTTGTACGGTTTACTTGATGTAATGTAAAAATTTCAAACGTTGAAAGAAAATTTGCAACATCATCTATAATTCACGAGATAGACAAACAATTATCAATGTCTACAAATACACACATCTTATCAAACCGTAAGTTGCAAAGTCCCATAAAATATTATTGCAATAATTGTAGAATTCAATTATACCCTTCAGTTTCAATAATTCTAAGCGAACTGTTAAAGTCTTCCCAAAGAATTGCTGTCAGCAACAATTATCTTATTAATTTTAATTGTTTATCGAAAAGTGCAAAAAAACTGTTGAACCACATTGCAAACTTAATTGAACCTTCAACATATTTTACGTGCAACATGCAACTGTTTCCTCCTCTTTCATTCTCCAAGTTGTATTGCGATATTGATCGAGTATCAATAACACTCAGGTAGCACTTAAGTAGAATCGGTACGGAAGGAAAAGCACTCGAGCATAGACCCGCTGGCAGTTGCATTTTTTACGGTAACAAGGATTCGCGTAAAATGCTTCAGCAGAGGGAAACGTACTTGCAGTTTGTCGACAGTGACTAATTTGACCAAGAAAGACCGGAATTTCGTAGCATTGTGACAGTAATTAGCCTGACGTGTCTATTAGCAACGAAAAGAAAGGACCGCAAAGAAAAGTTTTTGAACATCTAGTTGCAATTAAAGAATTTCTTGCACTATAGAGAAAACAATGTGACTTCAAAATATTCAAAACTGTCTAACAATGAAAAAATTTGAAGTATCTTGAAAATCCTAATAACTTCTTTAAATCGCGATTCCTGCAATTAATGAATAGTGTTATAGCAAAACCGTGTTATAGAATACAGTGTTGTAGACCGGATACATGTACATAGTTTTATAATTGTGTCATGTAGGAATTTTATTATTAAATTATATTTAATAAAGATAAAGGTAGAATCGAGGCAATATTGGAAATATTTTAGTAAAATTTCAATAGGGGTAGAGAGAATTTAAAACAAAGGCAGTTTTTGGTTGATCGTTCCTATCCTTGGCACAACAAAAACTGTAACGTTCGCAAAATCTCGAACGTTCCGTTGCACAAAAGCTAATGATCCGAAAGTCAGGGGATAATTAACGATACCCTCTTATTAGAACGTAAATTTCCGTTCGCAATTAATAACGAGGACGGGCAAGAAAGGAGGAAAATCGCTTTTGTCAATCAGACGATAGAGGTGAATCAATCGGAGGAGTAATTACAGGAGTAATCAGAACGTCTCAATGAGCCGACGGAATTCAGCTGAATTCGTGACGTCCGTCGATCAAAGTGAAACTCTTCTTTGAGGATAACAAACTTTAATTACAGGTTAACCTCGTGTGTGCTCAGAATTCTGAGAGAATTCCAATGGACTTTTGAAGAACAGAATGCACCTAGACTTTGTCGCATTAAACATGTATGAGATCCTCGTCTCTCGTATTTAACTCTGTTGCAAGAAACTGCGACTATGTTTCTCAAATATTGTGACCAAGTAGAATATTTCTTGATTTCATATGTCGGTGGAATTAGAAAAATTAATCAATTTTAGTCAACTATTCCTGTACAATATTAGAAATAGTAATAACAAAATTTTTCACTTATTAAATGGCACATACACGAAATACTCATGGAGTAACTGGTGGCAATGTTCATATATTAAATAATGTTAATTATATAGAGCAACATTTAATGAAATTATTTATATTTATCTCATATGATTCTAAATTTTTGCGAATTTCTTTTTTATTTTCTTTCTGTATGTTTTTCTACGCTAATTGGTAATTTTGCCTGAGGTTTACATATACTCTTAATTACTATAACGACTAACTTCCGGAGTAATTTGAATATTTCTAAATTTTGCACATCAACTGGATATAGTATTTAAAAAAATACCTAATACTCAAAATAAAATTCTATGAGTTGAAATCTGCACGAAGGAGAGTCTAATAAAAACCAGAGGAGCGATAAATACATTTACATATTCTCATTCAAAAGATGCTATTTTACAATCGTTTAAATTACTTTATGTCGCAGATGCGATAGATTTTTCAATAAAAATCGATGTTAAAGTGTCTAATCATTTCTACTGACGATTTATGGGAATTTTGAATTATAAAATTGTATCTGGAGAACGCGAATCATAGCTGGGAGTTAGATAATAAAAAGTAATTATGATTTATAGGTAAAACTCGCGAAAGTTCATTAACATTGCCCATAGACAGCACACCGTGAAAATATTTATTAACGGCCATTGTTACCTTGCAGAAAAAGTACATAATCATATTAACCCCGTGTAGATGGCCGACATATATGTATATTCCTTCTCATGTTCTCTCTCATTCTTGCCTTTTCAACCTGCACGCACGCACACGCACAGACTTCTCTGTTTCGCACCCCCTTCCACCATTTCATATCTAAATTCTCGCTGGCCTTTCCAGTGAAATGAGCAATTACGGCTCGTATTTTTCTCAATTACGATCTACTTGGCACATTGCGAGGGAGAAGTACGCTAATTGTCGATCGAAGAATCGACGAATGTTCTTTAACGAGTAGTAAATGAGAACCCTTTGTAGTTGAATTTAATAAAGTTTTAATTTAATCTACAGCTACTAAGAATTTAATTAAATAAAATCTCATAAAATTTATCCTCATTGAATATTCATTTTCATTAATTATAAATATTTTAATAATAAAGGGTATGTTAATTAAATATACGAATTATTGAATTTCAGATTGGTATTAAAGAAAATTTATGGCGACAGTCGACACTGAGCGTAATTCTTCGAAGGAATTATGATTTGTAATTAATATGTGAATTAAAAATAAGCGTAATTGAAGGACATGCAAATGAAATGTATTAGACTTGCTTACAAATTTATCTCTTACGAATTTAGTGAATGTATTTGTTAATTTGTAAGTGAGTAAACTTCTCTTACGGTTTAAAATGACGTTGAACTGATACCCTGTGATATGAGAAATGTACAAACAGTGTACAGGTCGTCGATTATTTCGACAGTGAACTTTTCCGGGTTATTTGCATAAAACAAGCGTGACATTTCACCGGAAAGGGAACAGCACAGTTTATAGGCGCTCCACGATCATTCATCATCCTTCATCATCCCGTACGAGCGTCAGGTCATAGAAACTCGATTCGCGAAGATGCAAAATGCAAAAGATATTAGTCTTGTAATTGTGATAACATATCGGAATTAATGGAATTTTATGAAACGTCAGGCTGTCACCGAATTCGAGGACGAGACGCAATTATTTAAATTAATAATTTGTGAAATAAGAAACATTGTGAAAGAATAACGACAATACTTTATTCTATCTGGAATTTGTAATTCTATCGGATTTCCTCCATAATTCTATTTAATATTCGTACAATATTCTATGTAATAATCTAATATCCATACAAACGATTTCCCTTCTAAATATCTTGAGAATGAGTTCTTAGTAAAAATTATGAGACAATTTCCCTTTTTCTAGTGTCTTTAATTCAATTTACTTGTCGCTTTCTTCGACTACTTTCTTCTATCGTCATATCTATCGTCAAACGATTTATTTTCTAAATATCTTGAAAATGAGTTCTTAGTAAAAATTATGAAACAAATTTCACTTTTTCTAGTGTCTTTAAGTTAATTTACTTGTCGCTTTCAACTACCGTGAAAAGAACTGTGATTATAATTATATTCAGTAATATTCTTTCATATAATTGATCCAAATATTCAATTCTAAGTTATTATCTGAATTATCACAAGTATATTTTCAATCAAGTCATTCAAAATAATAGAACGCTTTTCATTTTCTTCTTTTCCTTCGACGAAAGGAATGAAGTTCCAATTTTTCGGTACGATGTATTTTTTTCAACTGCTTGTTTGTTGCTTCTTGAAACATTGGAATTATTAACGGAATACAAATATTTTGGTGAAAAATCTCGTCGCTGAGGCAGACATCAACGATAATCAATATGCTATTGGTACACCATTAAAGGCTCTTTATCGCGTATACAGCCTCAGCATATTTATAGCATGCGTCGTAAAAGTGGCCATCGAATGGAACAGCCAGGACTGTTAAAATTATAACGATCGTAAAATTTATACGCTCATAAAATAACTGAAGATACATCAACGATTTTAATCGTAAACATAATGTTTCCACGATGGGAACTAATTTTCAGTGGAATAAAGTAATCTGAATTACAATCGAATCTCTGTGATCCAATTTGATGTCTGTTAAAATGACATATTTGTATTTTTCTTATCAACAATACATCTAAGCCATGCCTTTGCTAAGTACCTATAAATTGTTAAAACAATAAGAATATTATTTTCAGTCGAATTTTGTCATAAAAACTTTATGTTGCCTTCCATTCTGCGAAACGATTAGTGACCGTTATCAAATACGCAGAAGTATTATCAAGAAGGGAGATTTCCCGGTAGAAACCGGCTCTTTTTAACCCTTTGCGATTATATATTGGATCAGACCTGACATAATTTTCCTTTGTAACAAATTTTCTATTGATTTAATTTCAACTATATCATTTGAAGAAAAAGTGGTATTTTTATCAAATATCCTTTAATATCTATAGTTACAGTTATCTTCATATGTTAAAAGTATAATTAGACGGTCAAGATAAGGAATTCTCATTTTTTTCTAAAAATTCCCAAAATTAAAAAGAAAGAGATACAGTAAATATTCCAAGTCTACCTTATGGAACAGAAATTACTTAACTAAATATCTTTTCCACCTCTTAATTCTTATTTTTTCCAAAGTACTCGTTTAGTATATTTAACACTAAACCTACCAAGCCCGTCGAAATGACCTGTTCTCAATTTTTTCAAAAAACTACCTAAATTGATAGGGGAGCTGTGAAGCAAAAATTCTACTTCTACCATATAAAGTCTACATTAGTTAATTAACTAATCCTTTCACTCCTTGATTTATCTTTTTCCAAAGTACTTGTTCAATAAATCTAAATTTTAGTAGATATAACGTCGGTAGTTTTAGTGTTAAGGATAAAAAAAAGTGGTAGTTTTAGAGTTAATAAATTGCTAATTCCAATTTTCAAAAAATTCGAAATAATAATTCCGACTGCAAAGGGTTAATTTCCACCGGTTAAAAATGATTTGATACAGTATTTATTACATTATCGATTAAAGTTTATTACAGTAATTTTATACTCTTTCAACAAGCCATACTAGAATTCAATGACACTGCAAGAAATTATGAAAAAGAAAAGAGTAACTTTCCTATTCATCATTCTTTTACGACTCTCGAGATTCTTTGAAATCCTCGATAATCGGTGCATCCTGACGATGATTTGATCGCGATCGGCGGATTAAAATAAAATCGTCGCATGCCGGATGACCGTGAAGTGCCAGGAGCACGAAGAACACAGGTGGACGATTTAATATTTGATAGGGTCGTTGCACGAAACACGTGTGTACCAAAAGGTCGAAGTTTCTATGGCGGTTTGTGGCGTTTGCGTGTTATCCCAGGTCACCGAAGTTCATGCAGTCACCGCCGATTGAATCCTACAGGGGTTGGTGGACCATCCCGTATTTCTCCTGCAAAAGTCACCGATGGCTCATCTCCTACAGCGTTAACATTAGACCACCGGATGCAAGACACGGGTTTGTATTCACTTTGTATACTTTCTTTTGTAATGGAGGAGTAACATGGTATTCTATAACTCATTATTTGATCTCGTAATGTATAGGGTGTATCAAAATGATGTGTAACGACGTAGCAAGCGTTGTTCTACACCTTTTACATTTGTAAAAGAAATGACCAAGCATTGACCTTATCAACCACATTCAAAACTCGTGTAATATGCGTCTGTCTTAAACTAGTAGATGTGACACGTCGACCAATAAGAGTAATTCCTGTTTTTCTTTTCTCTGTGTCAGTGCCCTTCCAATCGGAAATCCAATCACGACGCTACAACTTTAATATTAACTTGCAAGAAAACGGTTCTTCTCTGATTCATGTTTCTGTCAGACATTTTATCCATGCAATCAGACGAATGCGATGAGCCAATAAAAAAGTTAGAGCTCAATTTTTAATTCTGTCCTGGGTTTGCGACTGGTTTCTTTAACAAAGTCCATTGACCCAAAGATGTAGAACAGAATCTGGTAGGTCGTGACACATGATTTTTAAACACCCTGTTAACGTACAATTGGGCGCCATTGGGTGTATAGGAAACGATGAGGATTTAATTACATTGTACAGTCCCTTGCGAACAAAATTTTTTTACAGTTTTATTATTAAGATTTCTAGTTGGAGCTTTTTTGATTCAAGGAAATAAACTTTAACACTAAAGCTACTGATGTTGTATGTATAATATTTAAATTTTCTGAATTAGTCCTTTGAAAATAGAAAAATTAAGAGATGGAAAAGGTGATCAATTACATAGATTAAATTTTATAAGATGAAAAACACTTTACTAAAATTGGGAACTCGTCCTTTTTGACTGCCTTGGTAGTTTTAGTTTTAAATACATGATATTTTGTTTCGCTTAGTGGAAAAATATGAATGTTAGGATGTTGAAATTGTAAATTATGATAATCTCTGATGGAAAAATCGGCAAGATTTTCAAATGATTAATTTGGTCAGTAATCACTGAAATCTAATAGAGTGATTAAGATTAGTAACTGTACACAGGGTGCTTTCATAAATTACCGACAGACTGTTAACAGAAATGATGGACTAAAGAAATTATAAATTAAGGTGGTCGTTCGACGTAGTCGGCCAGCGATAAGCGACTTCGCAGACGCTTTCATCGGTGACGGGAAAATTCATTCCCGAGCCGTGGCTTTATCTTTGCGAAGCTCGAAACTTTGTGAGACTCTGAGCAGAAACAACTTTCTCCCGTCTTCTATCACACTTTTTGTTCTCTCGAAATTATCTCAGACGTAACTCTGATTTACTTTCCGTCACTTTTTATCTCGCCCTCTCCAGTAGCCCCGAAACTTTCACGGATTTTCGGAGAATCGAATTAAGAGACTGTTTATGTACGATCAAATATTTATGTGGAAAAAGCTCAAAGTATATTTAAGATACTTATATTTTCATATAAATTTTGCAATGAATTTTGCGCATCAGACAGATATTTATATAGTACTGTCAATTATTTAAATATTTCTAATTACTTAGTGTCTCCCTTATGACAAAATGAAACTGCGAAAAAAAGGATATGGAAAAATGTACAAGTTTTATAATTAATAAATGTGAAAAGTAAAATTTGAAATTCCCGTATAATTTTCGGTGAAGAAGAGTCTTATTAATAAATCTGTTTAAGGGTACGAGAATTTCTAAGCGTGGATATCGACATCAGCGGTTTGGAAGTGAACCAATGCGATACACCATCACCGAGCAGCGAGAGTGGACTTGCTAATAATCAAATAGCATCGTTTAAAGGCACTCATAAGTGCCATAACGACACCACGCAAGTAACTGTCGAACAACTGTTTGTAATTTCATATCTAAACTGAACAAAAATATCTCACATTATTTATTAAAATAGACTCATCGAAGAACCAAAAATTTGTATACCAATTTCATTGCTTTGTTTAAGGAACTTAAAAGTAAATTTCCAGAAACTATAAATTGTCCGCCAGGATTTTTCTATCAATTAAATTGAACTATAATTGCAATTATAATTATCGCTGCTCTATGGTACATTCTTGAATAACTAATTCAATATTGGCCTATGAGATCATCAAAATTCAGGAAACTATCTTACAGTGCGACTACCATGGTCCCAGTAGTCGAATTAATCAAAATGGTGTTGGTGCCGGTTGGGCAAAGGGTGCATACGTTTGCAAATGTCGGAAGGGTTATTACAGCACGAATCAGCACCAACCTGGCTTCGATGGACTTCTCGTCGAAGGTCAGAAATTCTACCACGAAATTATGACGCGTCATCAAATTACAATCGTTCTCTCTAACAATGTTGATGTATTTTCAGCTGCTTGGAAGGAGATGCAAGAGAATATTAGTGATTCTTACACGAAGGTTTTCCGATGTCTGCGTTGTGCACCTGGATGCGCTAAATGCAAAGGTCCTGAACCTTGTCTGGCTACTTACAATTGGCCATTTAGGTACGAGTAATATTTTTATTACAATCACTTTGACTTATAGACATAATTATTAGTATAAAATTATTCATTGTTCTTCACATAGTACTAAAATGTACATATTCACGCTTAAAAATAAAGAAAAAGCTTATTTCTTATTTCATAATTATCTATTGAATATTTGATGATCGAATATTTAATAGAATGCTCATTTAATTTTGTGTAAGATGTTACGAGAATTTGTCTTTCTAAAATTTATTTTAATTTCTAGCAAAGAACAATTTTTTTCTTGATAGCTTATCTAGTTTAACACTAGAACGACCAAGCAAGTCAATATGACTTATTCACATTTTTTTCCAAAAATTCCCGAAGTTTACAGGAGAGTCCTAGGGTAGAAATTCTTAGTTGATCTTATAAAACACAGATTACCAAACCGATCATATTTTCCACCCCTTGATTCCTCTTCTTTCAAAGTTCTTTTTTAATATATTTAAATGTAATAAATTTAACGTCGGTCATTCTAGTGTTAAGAATGTCTGCACGTCGCAGAAAAATAAGGAAAAGTTTGAGATTGAGAGAAATAACGAAAGGTTCTTTTAAGGATCACCCTTCTATCGTTCTCCATTTTCTGCGTCTTCGGTACCATCGTTCTGGTGGCCTACATGTATCAGCACCGTAAGCTCAAAGTGTTCAAGGTCGCCTCGCCGATATTTCTATCAATCACGCTTCTAGGATGCGCTATCATGTACCTCGAAGTACGTACAATAACAGAAAAAATTATTAACAATTTCATAACAAACACTTTTTACCTAACGAATCCAATTTGCATTCAGATGGCAGCTATATTTCCGGTTCTCGACATGTACTCCTGCATCGCAACAAAGTGGACAAGGCACCTTGGCTTTTGTATCTCTTACACCGCCTTGCTAATGAAAACTTGGCGGTAAGGAACTTTCAAGGAACTCAAAATTCCTTGCCTCAAATATTCTAAAAAAAAAAGTAATAACAAAAGTACTAAAATTTTTCAAATAAACCATCCCCTAAATTCACACGGTCCAATATTAATCTCCTCGCAAAATGTAATTTCACTGTGAAAAAGAAAGAATTTGCAGATTACAAATTGATTCGTTAAAATAATTAAAATTGCCATTTTCCAATTTTGCAAATTGATTAATATTTCATATATACAACAATTTGTCACTGTCAATTCGCAACGTTGACGAAGAAACGGTGGTATTGTACCTCCATCGATTGATCGAAACAGGAAGTGTGTGTTTTATTTGGAATTCGTGAAAGTCTGCAGATGCCATTCTGATATCACTGCATACTGTACCTACGCGCAGCTTACGTGAGATAGCATTGTTTCTCGCAGATAGATTCGTCTCTCGTGCACAATAACGCCACTCCCTCGAACCTGTCGGGAACAAATTAATTACTCGGTTATGTCATTGAAGTACTCGGTGTGTGCGTTTGAAAGGATGTCAGACTCGTTGGGAGACGAGCAGAATATGTACTGTTATCGACTTTCTTCGTGAATAACGGCACCATGGAAATGGGTTTAATTTAGAAGCGTATTTCAAAACTGCGCTCGTAATTCATTCCCAGGTTGTCATAATGCAAATAGACTTCATTTCACGATTAACAATTAAAGACACTCTAAGCGAAATAATGTGATATGGGTAGAATTTCGAAAGTGGCTGCTTAGTACTTAATGAATTTTATCTTCATAATATTCATAATGTATCTAATTTTCAATTGTAATTTTTGTTACGATTGTAAGTCTGTTACAAAATTCTGTAGAAGATAATTACGTGAAATGAGTCTTGTATATTTATGACATTATTTGTTGATGTTTGAGAGGTAGATATAGATAAAATTTAGACCGATCGGAAGAAAATTTTGATTATTTATTGCTGCAGAGTTTCTCTGACGTATCGTGTGAAAAGTGCACATAAGGTGAAACTTACGGACAAGCAGCTGTTGCAGTGGATGGTGCCGATATTGTTAGTAATGTTAATTTATCTCGGTACGTGGACACTCAGTGCACCACCATTCGCCGAGGTGATAGCCGATAATTATGGTCTCAAATTCTACCAGTGCTCGTTTAACTGGTGGGACCATAGTTTAGCAATAGGTAATTATATTTTTCAAATTCTTCTCCCTTTCGACTGATTTATTATTTTCAATTAACACTGAGACTACCGGCGTTAAATCTATTATGTTTAAATATATTAAATGAATACACTAAAAAAAGATGAATAGAAGGAGAAAATAATTATTAAATAAGAAATTTATATCAAATAAAATAATATCAATAATATATAAATATTATAAAACATGGCTGTGACAAATACTTTTGAAACATCATATATTTACTTTATATATTTTACAATTTAAGAAGAATAAATTTAATTGCAGGAGAAATTCTTTTCCTCGCATGGGGCATCAAAGTGTGTTACAATGTGCGAAACGCGGAGAGTCTTTTCAATGAGGCTCGCCTGATCAGTTACGCAATTTACAACATAGCAGCTGTGAATATAACCATGATTGCCATACAGTGAGTTCATTTGTTTCTTTATGAGGTCATAAACAAGAATTAAACCCAAGAAATTTACACGCTATCATTTATTCTGCGCAGTGTTTTCATTTTCCCTCATGCCGGACCGGATATTAAGTACTTGCTGGGCTTCCTGCGTACCCAGCTCTCCACTTCCGTCACCGTGTTCCTTGTGTTTGCACCTAAGGTAATAATACTGTTCTACAATCAGTCTATATTATAATCTAGGGATCAAACAGTCTTTACAATTAATTTCTTATTTTTATTTTGCATTCTCTACTTTCCTCTGAGCGCATCTGCGGCACCCGCTTCCCTCTAACAAGGAGAACGCAAGGCCTTCGAGTGACCGATTTGATTGAAATTTTACATACTCGGAGAGTAAGTCGTTCTGATTAAGAATATAGCCTATTATAGGGGAGACTGACAATAGTTTTTAAGATATTTGTAATTACAGTTTCATTGACATTCTTATCAACAACTGTTGAATGCGGTACCAATATCTACCGTGGCACAATATCTCTTGAATATTTTCTTAACATTTTTTAAATATATATTTTATATCTCCTTAATATTTTCTGAATATTTGTTAAATATTTATTTTATATCTGAAACTTTAATTAACTATTATATTTGTATACTAAAAATGATACTTTAATTGTAAATATCTTAGAAACTATTGACCGTCTGACCCTATAGTAGGGTATATTCTTAATCAGAACGACTTACTCTACAAGTATATAAAATTTGAATAAAATCGGTGACCCGAAGGCATTGCGTTTTCCTTGTAAGCTTAAGGCGGCTCGCACGCTATCCTCATTTAAGTCTCGGTTTTATCGACACCTGTTTGACACTGACGATTTGCGTGTCTCATCGTTGCTTATTATACTTTCTCTGTATTTTGTTTTTCATGCATTACTTTATCTATGAAACTTTATCTATGCTATTTTATCTATACTTTACATTATCTATGTATTTTCTTTACTCACTATTTAATAATTTATTCCCGAGTAAAAATAAAATACGGAAAAAAAACTGAAATAAATCTGAAAACAGGATTTTGGACGAATTTCGAACGGAAATAAGACGAAACAAATAATTGCCACTGGAAATTATCTGAAAATGTATTGAAGACATATGCTATTGAGAAAGTTCAAACGGAATTGAAGCTGAAACAAGACGGAAGAATAGTTCAGTTGAAGCCGAGACTAAAGTCAAACTGAAAATTTTACATTGATTCAGCTCGATCGAAAATCCTTCTCTTATTTAATTTAGTATAATATTTATTGCGGCCTGTTTTCCGTCTGAATTCAATGCTTAATTTACGATTAGATTTTATTTTAGTTTCTTGATATTTTCATATCGTTTTCAGTTTTTTTCGCTTACAATTTTCCGACTTTTGTTCACTACCCCAGTTTTCTTTAAGTTAAGTTTCCGACTGTAGATTAATATAGAAAAGTTACTCGAATTTTCAGTCTGTTTTCAGTTTTTTATTTTCACCCGGAATTTTATTTCATTTTATTTTTACTGTGTATTACTTTATGTTTTCTGTGTAATAACTATTGTTGCTTCTTTTTTTGTCCTTGGGGCTTGTCCAACATTGCAATGGACAACAACAATAAATATATATATATCTAACTTTACGGTACCCTGGTTTCGTATTATGTGATAGATTAAATTTTGTTCTAACACCTAGGTTATATAGATCGAAATTCCGTCAGATGCAATATTTCCTAAGCCCTCGCTATAAATTATTCTCATTAGCACCAACATCCTCAAATTAACATGTTCCGTCTAATCCCAGGTGATCCGGGTATTGCGGGGTCAAGGAGATCAATGGGACAGTCGCGCAAGGGCACGGGGGGTAACTGCGAGTTTCTCATTAAATGGGATTGGTCTTGTACCCGAGGAAACGACAGACTTGTATCAAGAAAATGAGGAACTTAAGGTAAACGATCTCAAGCTAACCTGTGCCTCGCTTAGCTCTGATAGAAGACACTTTTCTTCAATGAAGACCCACAGTAGTCAAAGCAAAATACTTAAAAACAATCCTACAAATTCCCATTAACTTTAAAACCACCAAAACTGTTCCTATTTCTTTCTAAAAATCTCCGAAATTGATAGTGGAGCAGCAAAGTAAATATTCCACTTTAATCTCATAACACCTAAAGTACTTAACCCTTTGCCATACGATTTCTTTTCTGACTGGAAGTATAATGATTCAAAATCACTTTTTGAAATCGAAAGTTTTCACTAATATTTGATATTTCTTATAACTGAAAGTAATATTAAAACTTTACGGTACCCTATTAATAGGATTTTCGAACCAAATGCTTTTGGACTTTTAATCTGGTAATCGGTTATCGTGGCACTTAATAAATTGTAATTCATCATTGTGGTTTACTGTTCCAACGTCTCAGTAACGAGAATTTCTAATTTTCGAAAAGATAACAGTATCAAGGACCTATTTGCGGTCAAGTGATCGATCAAAGGTGGATAGGATGTTTAAAAAATATCGGTCCGTAGAATGTTAATAATATAGAAATAATGAGACTGTTCCGCAACCGGATGATATTTTCAATTTAATAACTTTTGAAAAACTTCGAAATTTCCTATTCCATTTTTCACGCCACGAGTGTCAAACGTTATCGTAAGTTAAGTGGTTAATTAATCGTCTTTTCCACTTTTCCCTTTCTCATTTTCCAAACTACTTATTTAACATATTCAAATTAATATATTCTATTTTACTCTTACTCCTTCGATATAATCAAATTCTACAATCCAAGGAGGAAATTCAAAAGCTAGCAGCTCAAATCGAGTTCATGAAGATCGTCCACATGGAGATGCACAATCGCCACATAAAGCCAAAAGCCGGAGGTTACTTCAGCACCCATGGTCACGGCCATGGTCACTCGTCCTCGGCACAGAGTCCCATAGCCAAAAGCTCAACGGCCAGCTTCATCCTCAAAGTATGTACCTAAGACTTCCCGTCATCATCGCGCGTATTACTCAAAAACACATGCCAGCTTGCGATAGAACTACCCTGGAAATACATTCGAGTGACTTATTGAGCAGACTGCCGTGGAGCGAGGGGCAAGTGCCGCCGCAGCAGCGGCGGTTGAAGACTCGACTTTCCCCTCAGGAAGTTTGCACAGGGCACGCAGAATGGAGATTCTAAGAGAGAGAAAAGCCGAGAGGGAAAGAGAACGAGAAAAGGAACGTGAGAAAGAACGAGAAAAGGTCAAGGATCAGCAACAGGAGAAGACTCAAACGGAGACCGCGCAAACCAGCGGTGAAAAGGTCTGACTAGTGGTCAATAGTGAGGAGGTGGGTTATGATTCATTTAAAACGCGTTGATCGTTTTAGAAAAATAGTTGTGATCCTAGTAATAAGTGTAACAATAATGTTTCCAATGTCCGCTAGCTAATCACTAATAACTTGAGACGTATATATACGTTGGACGAGGGAACTTCATTATTTCTTATTGTTCAGCGTCTTATCAGCGACAGAATGTATGAATTGTTCCAGCATACTGTTATCGTTCTCAGGTATGGTTATGACGAAGACAGTGCACCGAGAAAAACGGGAAAGCGCAAAAGAGATGGAGTCGTACGAGTAGAAGGCTGAAAAAGAGAAAGAAATTCAAATGGTACCCGCTGATGGACACGAGACATCCGGTTTTCGTGTGAAATTCGAATCTATACGATACGTTGAGACACTGTCTTCGCGTCAGTCATTTGTGATAGTGATTTCCTCGTGATTAAATCTCATTGTAAACCGTTTCCAAGGTCGAATCATCTAGAATCATCCGGGAGGAGGATAACTTTAGGTCCACTTGTAGTTCAAGCAGAAGGAAGAGAGATTAGAAAGAATGAATTTGGCGTTGTTGAATGTTCTTCATTATCGAACATTCACGTGGAAGTTGCTGTCGTGAGATTTTTGTTGAAAAATGATGTCGAGTTGAGAGACAGATAGAAATAGAAGTAATCATACCTTCTCACTATTGAGGCTACTTCCTTTGCGATTGTCGTCGGCGAAACTGCAACTGCATTTTTTATTTTTATGTTAAACTTGTTTGAAATTGATTGAATATTTTTAAAAATCAAGTACTCATAAAGAAATTCTAATACTGGTGGAAGATATTAGTGGTATTTTTACTTATGTTGGAGAAGAAAGAAGAAAGGGAACTAGTTGTTTGTTTTATAAATTATTTTGCGGTTGCTTAGAAAGAAAATGTTGGATGAGCATTTTTTCCTTCGTCGACGAAAATATTTTGCTAATTTTAGGCTTCTTGACATAGTGGTAGTTTCGTCATCGTAGAATAAAATTACGAATGATGAACGAAATCATATCAGATAACGTAGGAAGACCGATTAAAGTCATTTATAGTCGTGCATTTCAATCGATAGAGTTAATTAACCCTTGCTCGACAAAATCGAACTGAGAAATGAAATCGAAAGGACATTGTAACTGAGATGGAAGGAGAAAATAAGAAATTTAATAGAAAATATGAGAAACATCGACACAGAATATCTAGGCATCACAAAAGAAAATGGTAAAGATTATTTGAAATATCACTTCGGCATAATATACATACATCAATAGTAACAATTCAATTTCCACGAGCCGTTGATAGAATTATTTGAAAAATATGGAACTTATTTAATCCATCTAAAAATCGAGAACATTTACAGTTTTAGATAAATCTGCCTTCAAATTAATTTTGACTTTTGAGCAGCGCACAGAATCGTTAAAAAATTGCCTTCTCTTTCTTTACAAACGGATGAAACAGGTTTGAATAATAATCACATTTCCATGAGGAAACCCTCTGCGAAATTTCACTGAAAGTAAAAATCCGATTGTCGATCGAAACATATTTTCGAATAACCGCGCAATTCCACGACGTAAAAGTCGCGAAAGGAATTTACAAGAGTAACGTAATCGAAAGTAAACCGAAACCAAAGAAATCAATTGTACCGCACAAAGTAACAATAAATTCGACGAGGTCACGCTGAGCACTTTGACGCACGATCGAGAGGACGACAATCGATGTACGTTCGAGAAAGATTCTTCAAAAAAAAAAGAAACGCGAAAAAATTACGGAAAAAAAACGCGCATTTTGTACGACAATAAAATACAATTTAAGGTGTTTTCTTGGTACATAAGAACGGAAGTGATCGTTTAACGTACAAAGTGTTCCCCGTTGCACTTCCGTCGATGGAAAAATCGAATGTATTCACGATCGTGTAAGGAAGAAAGTTTAGGAACAATGAAATATATCTTGTAATCGTTACGAAATCGAAAGCTCGATAATCGCTTTAAGTGTGCCGAAGCTTCTTCAACGTTCAACAATTTAAAAAAGAAAATGGGAGAAAAAATGCGACCGACAGGATCGACGAGGGATCGAGATCGAACGTATAAGATCGTTGAATCACAAGCCAACCAGGCACTCATTGGTTTACACTTTTTTAACAGGTTTTAAAGGGTTTTACGTTATCACGATAATGACTATTGAAGAACTATCAGGTTGTTTATAGTTATGTATTGTTAACGGCCGACAGGTATCGCTGTTTGTGTCTAAGATATTTATTGTATGTATCATCGTTGTTAAACATGTGAATTAATTAACGTAAACGCATAATCAAGAAGAAGATCGAGAAGTGGACCTTAGCTGATTATGACAAAATCTCTCTTCTTGAATTTTTTTCGACGAAGTTGTAACTATTGATTACTGAAATTGTTATTAGTTCTCAACGTAGATTTTTTTAAATTTGCAAGTGTCTTCGACATTGTAGAGTTTTTAGCGAATTGGAAAATTTGATGGACGGAAAAGTTGACTTTTGTTTCCGAATTTGAGAAGGGAAAATGAAGGGGGGATTCGAATAGGAAATCGTGTTGAATGGAATTTATTGGATTTATTTAACGGAACAGTATTTAGCGTTTGATGCGCTTTAATACATTATCATTTAGAAAGCATTTCTGTGATAATCCGTCAAGGATAATTAAACGAAGAATTTCCTTATTCATTTCCAAAGATTTTTCCTTACATTATTAATATTCGACATGTGGATATTTGTCTTGATAAGAAAGTTTGAATTAAATCTTTGTGTATGTACATAAATGAGGGTTTAATATCTCATTTACTCAAACATTTTTTTTTATAAATAACATTTAATCAAAAAATGTTCTTACAATTCTTAAATCAATAAAAAAGACTTAGTTAAGAATTATTAAAAAACTCGAATGCACATTGTGCATTTATAGCATGATATAAAGTTATAAATTCGTCGAAAAAAAAGCATTATGGAGGGCAACGTCGAAGCAAAGGTCAACTGGAAGCATCAGAGTTCAAAGTGGTACCACCAAACGGAGATGTAAGGCTGGAAAAACTTTCAAAATGACAAACAAAAGAATTCCAATACGAAGTGTCAACTTTGAAGATCGTGTCGAGATCGAATTCTTCTCGAGATATACAAAGTTACCATGTAAACGAGTGTAATCGTACTCTCAGTGAGATTCGAAGTACATAGTTAAAAAACCTAGGAACGTTGATTAAATGTTTTTTCCGACTAGTGACACCGTTACTGCTTAAGAAACTTAGAATAGTCTTAATGACACCTTGGCGAACGAATCGATGAAAACTATTCCACTAAAAAATCATTGAAACTTCAAACACAAAGGGGCGGTTTCAGAGAACGAGAATTAATCTGAAAAAAAACTCATTCAGTATTTAAAACATCACAGACACGATCATCGAAAAATTTGCGAATTTTCATCGATTCCAGTTGAGGTATAAATAATTGATAGCAAATAGTTGATAATAAATAGTCGAAAGTTGGCCGCAATATGTTGAGGATAATAACGTCGATATATCTATCGACCGGAAAGACTTTAAAAGCTGCTCCGTCGATCTTCGATATAAATCGCGATTTAGAAAGACAGAACATTGAGGAGAATGGTGAAAATGTGCTTTCGATGTCAGTGTAACTCGCACTCTAATTAATGCTACTTTAAATCGAGTCAGTGTTGAAAAATTTGCGCAGATTCGCGAGTTCCCTCTCGAGATCTGATTTCGATCTTAAGACGATTCTTCGATAATTGTTAATTACCGATGAGGTGTCGCGGCTGGGAAACGTTTTATGGTCGTTGTGACGTTGGTTGCATAAAAAATTGCGATAATGAGAAAGTATATGATTATGAGTAAGCGAAAAACAAAAATCCGTATTGTTCCATCACTTACCTTATCCCACCTTCTACCCTCTATCCCACCCGAACCATCCACAATTTCAAAATAAAATCTATGTACAACCGAATACATATTTGTAAAGATATACTGTATGTCAATGAATATAACGATAATTGCGATTAACGAGGATTTTGAAGGTGTCATTAATAGAACCCGTTATTACATTGCTGAATTCATTAATCGAAGTTTGAAATTACAGTTGTCGTCGTTAGTGAGAGGATTTTCAGAACGTTATGTATTATTTATGAATAACATAGAACATATTAATGATAGAAGTATCTTTTTTACATCTTCACAATTATGTAAAATAGGGGAGATTAATGCAGTTTGTTGTTAAGGTACTAAACTAGTTGACTGAGTTTTTCTGTCTGACAATGAGTCCTTTTTATACTACGGCTACGAAGGCGGTCAAAATCACTGATTTCTAATTTTATAGAAGAATTCACCAAATTGGTGAAGGAGCTATGCAGCAAATACTTCACTTGTGTGTCATAAAACCTAAATTACTTAATTGATCCTTCTTTTTCGACAATGCCTATTTTAGTAGTACATTTATATCCGTCATATGATCGTTTATATTCGTCATATAATCCTTTATGTATTTTTATACGGGTATATAATACATCTATATCCAAATATTGTCACTACATTCGGAATATGATCGTTTATATTCGTTACAGGATCCTTTATATCCTAGTTGTATTTCTAGTCTGAACTGACCGCTTTAGAGCTAATAATTTTGAAATAAGTACTTTTCTCTTTCCACTTGAGACAAGAAAGAGTTCCAGCTGTCAAAGTATTTTACTATATTATTTTTACATTATTTAAGTATTGCTACGCCTAAAATTCCTGAAATTTGAAAAGCTGAAATAGGAAAAAGTTCGAATAATCAACAAAAATTCGATCAGCTTTCCGTAAATTTCGTCTGCCGTCAAACGGCTTGTAAATCGTAACAAAAAGAGGTATCAATTAAAGAAGACATTGACTTTAAGATTTATTTACACATGCTACACAATATACACTAGAAGATATGAAGACTCACGCGCGACCATTTGGACGCCCTAAAGAATTGCACGAGAACTCATTCGCAGATTGCCACGACGGACCAGAATCGTCGTATCACTGAAAACGATTGCACATTGCCATTATAGAAGTTAGAATCCTGGAAGAATAACGCTGTAAGGTCGATCAACAAGCATTCAACGAAACAGAATGCAATTTGTACAACAACAACAAGCGATTTCACGGAACAGGCGCGTACGAAATATTTCCTGCGAATCTACCGGATTCGCAATGAATTGTTTTACATCGAGATGAATGTCGAGTTTTTCTTCAAATACGGATGAATATTCGTTTTAATTTTTCGTAATATTCCATTGATTATTTTGAATCTCCCCCTATTATTTTTCTTTGCAGAATATCAATCCATTTACGATTGCATTATCTTAAAGTATTAAATAAAACTATTCGTTAACTTCGAAAGAAATTAATTTTTAATAACTAAAGAATTATGTTAATTAGGGGACAAAAAGTTTAATTACACTGAGTAATTATTATTTCTTTAAGAGTCGTTTTAAACTACCAGTGCATAATAGAACATAACATAATTAATTACTTTAATTAATAACTGCTTCAAGTTATCAACCTGACAATTTGAACGTTTAATTCGCTCATTTCAAGGGGAACATTCCACCGTTAAATCTGTTTAATACTAAAATCAAGAAAAAAAAACGATAATTTTCATAACAAAACAAAATATATATTAGTATCAATGGACAAACGAAATATTGCACTGTGCCTCTAAAGAAAACTTTTCATCGATTCTCAGAACGCTTAGAAAAGAAACTTAGATCGAACTTCTACTCCGTATTTCAAGAATCCAACATTAAACTCGATATAATTGTTACAGCTCATTAAACGCGTCTGACACGGTAAATCGCACAAACGAGAACACTAAGAAGGTCGATTAACGAAAAACTATCGGCTCTGGAAGCTACATTTGTCCCTCAAAAAGAAGGCAAAAAAGAGATAAAACAGAAAGAAAACGCAACAACAATCTTCGCCCATAATGCAAGAAACATATGGCCAGAATTAACCCTTTTGGTGTATTAAACATCGCAGAAATTGAAAATTCCTTTAGTACTTTCATTATAATATTTTAATGTCAATAGAAACATACTTGCTATAAAAGTACCTCCGTTATACCGAAGTACTCTTTTCATTTTTCCGACAAAGATACTTTCGTTATAATTGCATAGATGAAATCAATATTATCGATAAGTAGTAACCTTAGTAACAGAAACATCTTTATCGTATTTTATAATAAAAGTACTTTCATTGTAATAAAAGAAATGAATATCAGATGTCAACGATCAACAAAAAATTATCAAGCAGACATGTATAACTGCTTTCAATTAACAATCTATGATAACTAAAAGAACAACTTATTATTTATCGTCTCTTTAAAACATAATAAACACTTATTCATTTTTATTATGGAAAATCACTGATGTACTCACCAAAAGGGTTAAAGAAGGCTACACCCTATTTCACTCTTACTTATTTCGTATATGGCAGGCACGCACATTTATGCACACGTATACTCTCTAATTATTTGGACATTTGTACTTGACGTATCATAATCGCGTGTATGACAAAATATCCGAAGCTACTCTTCTTATTTCTCTCGGCTCGAGGATCGTTGAGCCGCCTCTACATAGGTATAATTTGCACTGCATCGGTGTAATGTACTTAATTGCACAGAAAATTTCTTAATTACTCGACGAGAAATATAATCAACGAGCAGTCGGTGCATTTCGTTCGGCAGAAATTTCAAAATATTGAGCTTTGTTTCGTGAAGTTCAGAGCTGAATGACATTCTTTACAGATATTGTGTTCGAACGGTTTACAAAAGTCGGTGTAATCTTCATTATTACTTCATAGAGAAAGAAAATAAAGAAAGTGATTTAGCATGGACTATTTACAATGTATTGTATCGTTTAATATTGATTGATTATTATGGTCGTAAGATCGATCGTAAAAAAGAAAATGGTAAATGAATTTTGTGTTTTTCACTGAAGCTGTGAATGTTTCAATAATCTTGTAAAGTCTTATTTGTCAGGTTTAAGTATTGCCTATGTTTTTCTTTAATGTTCAATTTATAAATATGAGTTATTGTTTGAATAAAGCACAGTTATAATATCATCTACATCAATATCAAGCTCGATCACCTTTTAAGCCTATGACGTTGTTGTATCCATGTAAATTCAACAGATTCAATTTTATTGAAATTCAACAGAATATTCCACGTACTTGTTATTAAGATTTTCAATAATTTTCAAGTTACCATGCTGCGTATAATGTTCGAAGACAATATCCAAAAGAGAAGTATTCAAGCTAGGCCATGTACTGGAAAAAATCGACATATAAACACACATATGTACTTGAAATAGCTTCCTCAAGTTAAAAGAGCAAGCTCGACTGACTATTATCCTTGATAGAAAATTCATTGAAGTAATTAAATCATCGTTGTATTCCCATCGACTGAAGAATAATCGCAGAAAATTATGACACTCATAGAACACGTGGTACATGTATACAGATATAAAAGTCTCGAAGTGAAGGAACACATTATAAAGAGAACAACCGAATCCGACGAACAAACCAATAATTATGTAATATCTTCGTTAACACTAGAACTACCAAACCAGTCAAAATGACTGGTACACAATTTTTTCCAAAAATTCTCCAAGTTTATATAAGAGTCATAGAGTAAATATTCTACGTCTATATCAATAAATATAAATCACCTAATCGGTCAAGTTTCCTGTCGCTTGATTCCCTCTTTTTCAAAGTACTTATTTAATATCTTGAAATATAATAGATTTAACGCCGGTAGTTCTAGTGTTAAACATTCAGTCCAATTGTGAACTTTCTGTTAAACTTTCCAATATTTAAAACGAACACGCAGTGCAAACCATGCCGCAGTCTTCAAGCTTAAGTAATTTGGTCGTATTTGTTTCAGCGACGTAGACTCTCCTCTTCGTTTCTTTTTCCTAATCTTATCATTCGAATATGAATATCCATCACGTCGGCAACGGGAACCATCGTGTAGCTCGATTTATCAGTAACGACGAGAAACGCGAGATAAAAGGGTCTTTCGTTAGTTTCCTAAGCACATGGTTCTCCTCCACCCTCGATTATCTTGAAGTCACGGAATAATAACGTCGATGCTTTCAGGTACTCCTACAATGAGAATCCAACAGAGAACGCTCGAATCTCGATAAATAAATAAATAGCGATAGAATTGCAAAGTCTCAACGTAAACAATATCTCTGGCTCGATTTCAGCGCCGAAAAGGCCGTACACGTGAGGGATTATTCCGTTTTTCTTTTCTTTTTCTTTTTTTAAGTCAAGATCGAAGGCGGATTTTCCAACGTTGAAGAATTATAGTTTAATACTCTAAGTATAGAGATCGTAGTCTTTTGAATACACAATCAGCGATCCAAAGAATGTCTAGAATTATTTTTTAAGTTCATTCCGAGTATGTAACGGGAGAGTTCGTGGTTTTTCACGTTTCGAGGTTCTGGAATGATAGATTTTATGACGGCGATTTGTTGGCGACGACAAGGAGACGGTGTAGAAAAGTTTAGAATTGTTGATTCTTCAAGTAGTTGCTTTAACTTCAGGTTATCATTTGGTCGAAGATAGTTTGAGGTGAGTTTTGAACACTTTATGATTCATCATTTGTTCAAAATCAAACACGTTATTTAGAACATCTAAACTTCATTCCCGTTATCATTATAGACCTCATTATTTAATATTGTGACCCCGTTAATTTTCTATAAACGCGAATCTTTGCTCTTCTTCCGAAGCTTTCGTGAGATGAGATTTAATTTGAATAATGAAAAATACAGACGAGTAAAAGTGACTTTAACGTCTTATAAAGGGACGTTCGTTAGAATCGAGAAGAAATCGAGGATCGTCAGATCCCACGAAGAAGCTCGAAAATTGGCGTCAATATCGTCATTAATCTCTCCGAGGATGAGACTGACTTGCGCATAGAAAAATATTTTTTCTAAGAGTACGAAGGAGAATCGAGGGAAGGTTTTGTTTAAACGATGTCTTGACCGTTTTCGACCTGGCAACCGTAATTGTCTTTGTTCTTCGGATCCGTGGCATTCTCCTCCTCGTTCTTAGCTTTCTTCTCGTTCTCCACTGACGTCGAATCCTCGTCTTTACTTGTCGTATTTGCGGAATGAGATTTGTTCAAGAGCGAACTGAATTCCCCGAATTTCAAAATTTCTTCCATGGCTGACTGCTCGAGGTTTACCTACGAGATTTTTTATTTTAATTACTAGTACATGAAAATGCACCTATGATTAATTAGTTGGTTAAAGAAACTGTTTGAATTTCCTTGACATAATAAAATTACAAATGCTTAACACTTTAATGGACGCACGTTTATGCAGTCAAACGTTTCCAGGTGTTGGAAATATTAGATTGTTCGGAAAATAATTTCGTTTTTTCCCAACGGAGGACATAATTATATTTTTTCACAGCCAACTTCACACTTAATTCGCATTGCTATTAAATATTTTGACAGTTGATGTAGCAACGCTTGTTTATGAAAAAATTTGTTTGATTCTATACAATAGTTTTTGTTTGGTGCCCTATTAAAGGTGGAAAGTCGAAAGCAGCATTTTCGCCATATTTTACTTTTTCACTATCGAAACGGTAAAAATGCTGTTCAAGCAAGAAAAAAAACGACGCATCAACCGAAGATGACAAAAGGTATTAGAAAAAAATGGAGAATATATAATTCAATAACATATTTATGGACTACAAGAAAATCGTCTTTCTTTCTCACCGAAAAAAAACGAAATTACTTTCCGAACGATCCAATTTTTTGAAGAATTAATTTAAAAAACCATTATTAAAATTAAAAGAAGGTCTTATAAAATCAAAGACGTAGCGATGAAATACGAAGCCAGTAGCAATATGCACAATTGTTTACATTCATAATTCATCACACAGAGAGTGTGGTACTGGTCAAAAATCTTCGGCGGTAGAATCACACACATGTTGTGTGAGCGGCCATTAAAGTGTTAATATTATGCTATTTTTGTGTAGCATAAAAGGTCCGTTCAAGGGTGGTTGACTATTCACAGACTTTGTACCCACAAAGAAACTACCATTCGGCAGAAATAAGAAGTCATTTGGTCCGATTACGGGGTAAGGGGAGAGCGTCGATCGCACCTCCTCTTATCTTCACTAGGTATATCGTTTCCGGAAACCTCACATCGACAAATTTCAATGAAAAAAAAAGAAATGTTTCTTTCGTCGTTCCCACGACAATATAACGAGTGTAAGGTTTTTTCGACTAGTCACGGATTAAAATTTAAAATGGCGTCAGAACGAGGGGTGTCTCTGTCCATCGGGCGAATAGAAGCAAACTGACAACTTCTGATTTTTTAGTTCTGCTGAATGGTATATCTGTGCAAAATAATTTTGACGGGTTTCCTGCCAATCATACGTAGACAATTTAGTTAAATCTGACCGTTTTTCGAAAGAACCGTCACTGAAAACACTGCCTTTGCAACGAAGCAAAGAGATTAAGTAGGGTGGCGCAATAATCATTTACAATTTGTTCAAAATTCACAATTATTTGTTAGCAATTCTTTCTAATCAGTTCAGTAGATAACACATTAAGTGCCACATCGGTCCCTACTGACCGGTCGTTGATTTTTGTTTATGTTGACGCTGATCAATGAAAATCAACGATTAGCTTCTTCCCTAAGTTACGCTGTCGCACTTGACTAAGCCATAATTAGTGATTTTTACTCTTTGCATTCTTAGTCATCTCTGACTTTATCTATTGGAAACTTGGCGACACTTTACTATTTGCTATCTTGTGCCATTTCAATTGCAAAGTTCAGGTAAAGATACATTTCTTTAAATGTTGCGATGCAATAAGTTCATTTTCTGTAGTCACCAATAAATTTGAAGGTCCTCTTAGAGGGGGCAGTCGAGTGATATGGTAGACTTACAATGTCCTCTCAAATGGAACATCGGAGTGCAAAATGTTAAGTAAGAAATAGAGCATTTTCAAAAATGAATGTAATTTAATAAAACAATTAGAAAGATATCTTTCCTATTAAAGGGCCTAAGCGAAAAGTGTAGTACCGGTCTCTAGGAACGGACATGGCACTTAACGTCATAATGTCCGTTAAATAATCATCATTGTCTTCTTAACACGTTTCGTGCCGGATCATTTTGAAAGATTTTCTATTCAAACCGCGTAAGGCGTATACAACCCACACTTTTACGATTAAATAAAGTTGTTTGGAGTATACATGATATTAAGGTGCCTATATTTAACTCTAGAATATATTTTTCACAATAAAATTCTTCGTTTTGCAATAAGAAATGCAAGCGGCTTGAACGTAAAGTTTAGTGGTAATACGCCCCACGCGACATGGAACGTGTTAACTTGAGAAGATCAAGAGCAACGAAATTTTTATATTTTAACCCTTTCACTACTACGGGTGACTATAGTCACCGGCCACAAAATGCCTCCTATACCCGACGCACAGTAGTCGATTTCGCCGAAATCCTGGCCAAAACCCCAAAATCTTTTTTTAGAATTTTCAAAATTTAGCAATTGCGTTTGATTTGTAACACATCAGAGCATTGTTTTCCATTAATAAAAATTTTTATTGAACAATACTCTTAGAGATATGCAATGTCAAAGTTGGCACTTAAATAATGTAACGTTTTCACGTCGAAATTGAGAATACGTTTTCAATGTGAAATTAAAGTTTGATCCACTTTTTCAGTATTGGTAGCTATTTATTATAATTTTAATTTATAAATATCTTGGTTTCATTTTTTTATTTAATATTTTACAACTGTGATGGCACAGAATGTAAATCCTATATATTTTTTTCCTTCTGCTAGTGAAATAGTTGTGAATTCCAAAACCATCCAAGCTAATTTTTTTTTTAAATTAAACTTTGAAGCTTCCCGAAGAAGACCTCGTTGAGTTTTCTTGCGACTTTTTGCGATTCTTCGAGTAATTGTTATTTGTTTGTCGCGCGCGCCATGCTCGGGGAAGTGCATTTACGACATAAGGCCGGGCTATCGTGTCTTACTTAATGAATACTGCTAATCTTTCTCTAAAATCAACCTGGCAATTAACGAAATAATATGTTTATTTCATCGGGTTAAAAGTCGGAATGAGTTTAAGCAAACTGGTGGCCTATTGTTTCGAAGCAACAATAGATAGCTGCGGCTACCTCGACAGGGTTACCGTCATAAACCGAAAGATCTTTGACAATTCCAATGAAAATCTGGCTAGTTGCAGGTATGAAGGAAATATTTGTTCCTTACAATGTTCCATCTTTCTCCTTCGGCCGAAATTTTTATTAAACAGAGGGAAATTCGGAGATGGAACAGCAGTGATATGCTTGTATTAAGATCCAGCGACTGCTGCAATAAATATCATTAGAACTTTAGAAGGCCGTGAAATAACATAATATTTTTTGTTTTAAAGTAAACTTTGAAGCTTCCTGAGGAAGGCCCCGTTGAATTTTCTTGCGACTTTTTGCGACTCTACGAGTTATTCTTATGTGTTAATCGTGCGCGTCATACTCGAAGAAGTGCACTTATGACGTATTGCCGGGCTATCGTGCCTTACTTAATGAATACTGTTAATCTTACTCTACAGGCACTCTGGTAATTTACGAAATAATATATTTATTTCGTCGGGTTGAAAATTCAAATGGGGTTAAGTAGACTGATAGTCTAATAGTTTCATTTTGAGACAGCAATAGGTAGCAGCGTACAATTTTTCCACTGACCGCCATCCGTGGAGCAGTGCATGTATGACCTCAGACCAGGATATCGTGTTTTATTTATTGTTATTTTGTATCCATCAGTATATTTTAGGAAATTTTAGTTTCAGATTCGTAAGCAGTAGCTCAAAAAACATTAGAATACCAATTTTGGCGCGCAACCAAACATTTTTTATACGGATGTCCGCCATATTGATTCCGCCATTTTATTTTTAAATATTTTGAATTCGGATTCTTAATTAGCGACCGGGAAAACATAAGAATACTAATTTTCGTGCCGATCCGACAATTTTTCGATACTAGCACCCGCCATATTGAAACCGTCATTTTGTTTTTGGAAATTCTGAGTTCGGATTCTTAATCAGCGACCGAAATAATACTAATATGCCAATTTTCAGCTAAATTGAAAAACTCCTTGGGGTTTTGGCCAGGATTTCGGCAAAATCGACCACTGTGCGACGGGTGACTACAGTCACCCGCACCAACAATGAAACCACGAGTTAACCCTTTGAGGACAACGGGCGTATATATTCGCCCTGAGAAAAAAATTGGTTATAGTTCGTCGGTGCATATATAAACGGTTAGAGTTGAAAAATTAAAATATAATCATTGAAATATTATTTTACAAAGAGTAAATTTCAACTTGTATACATTAACAGACTGTCATTCCGATGAAAAAGTGTTTTTTCATCGCTAAATAATTGATTGTTTCTCGATATTCAAAAATGCCTCCGTCCGCAAAGGGTTCAAACTAGTGCCATATAAAAATACGTTCATGAAAAAAATTATGAATACATTGTGATGAACACAAATCATTTTGCTTCTAAATACAATGTCACAACATCATTTTTTAGACAAAAGATTTAGCCCTGAATGCTGAAGACTGCGCCCGCTTACTGTTCGCACTTTCGGCGTGGCGCGTCGTAGCGAAAGGGTTAATATGGGCCACTGTATTTTACAGCCTACTCTTGGTCCATAATTTATTTATAATGTTGCTATATAACAATATCGTGACACAGGCTATAAATGAAGTTGAACATCTAAAAAGTCTCTCACCTTTCGCGGTCTACCCCTCTTTCCCTTGCTAGGCGCAGAGGGTGCCGATTGACTGCTGGTGCTCGACAAACTGCTCTTCCTCTTCGGCCACTGCAAGTGCGAATCCAAGTGTTGCTTCAATTTATCCTGCCTGGCGAACATCCTCGGACAGATACTGCAAGCGAATGGCCTCTCGCCTGTGTGAACTCTTCTGTGTCTCGCCAAATGAGAAGCCCTCGTAAAGGCCAAAGTGCAAAGGTCACAAGAGAACGGCTTATACTGCGCCCTCTCCGACTTGGGGAGAATCGACCTCGTCTCTTTTCCCTCGTTCGTTCTCTTCGAGATCTCGCCTTTTCTTCTCGCCACTAACCTCGAGCTCTCGTCTGTGCTCTTTGAAGAATCCTGAAAATTCGAGGAGAACGCAATTAGAGCAACGAGCAATGGAGTCGAAGAGGTTCGCGTGAACTTACAAGAACGCACAGAGAAATTAGTCTTTTTCGTAATGGCGTTAAGACAGATGTTTTCATTTTAGTCAAAGATAAGTTATCTCTGAATTAGTCAGAGTCTGACTTCTTGGACGGAGTCTGAGAGAGAAGTTAGCCTTCATCCCTTTGAGCTAAATTAACAGTAGATCTATCAAAGTGATCGAAATAACTTGGGCTGATTTCTTTGTGAATATTCTTTATATTCTTAACTATATTTCTTTTCCAACTTTTTACGCATATTACTTTCAGATTGAAAACATTTAAATCGATCAAGTTTTTTTAATTCTCCATTTTCTCTTATTCTAACAGATTGATTTGCCATTTTCAACACGTTGAGTGCCATCGGGGTCTCACCATGGGGTAACTGACGCTATGGAATTTAATGTAATTTCATGTAACTTTTAAAGTGCAATATTTATGAATTTTTGGACATACCGAATATTTAAATATTGGCTTTCAATTGATCAAGAGCTGCTGAAAATCTATCTATCTGTATCTTTAAAGTTTCTGCTTTATGAAGAGGTTAATTTGATAAAAAAAAGTTTTATTTCAGTAGAAATGATGAAACTAGCGAAATACTGGTGGCATTCAACGTGATAAATATATTTATGTCGATCGACTGTAGATCTAGCGTTAACTCTATTTTTATTTCTGTATTTAACTTCCATTATTCTTTAATTGTACGGGAAAAAAAGATAAAAGAGAATAGAGATGTGTGTAGATGTGCCTCCTCATGAATATTTAGAGTGTTTTGAAAACATACAGTCAAGTTTATATAATCGAGAAAATCGAGCACATGATTCAGCTAATGTAAACATATCCTTGATGATATTTTACTGGAATATTGCGAGAGAATTCTAATTTCTTGCGACAAAACACTTTCTTTTTGGAATAATACATTTATGGGGAAATACAGTGAAGTATTTGTTCATAGCAGGAGAGATATCAACTTCTACTCCATAAATTTTAAATTCTTTAAATAAAACTATTTAATCGCGACACAGGCTTCAACGTCACATAGAGTTCTCTAATTAAATTTAGAGAACTCACGATAATCAACACTTTTGAAATTGGTAAAAGACGAAATCCGATGAAGTTTAGTAAGGCTAATGTGATGAGAATGAAAAATGGATCGAACGTCGTTAGAAAGCTAATTAAAATGATCACTGTCCTCTCATACCAGACTTTCATCTCGTTCTTGTAAGTCGTCGCTCATCTGTATGTCCGGTACCGTAGGATCTGAGGATCCATTGTTGAAATTCGGCTCGGATTTCACCATATTTGAATCCTCGTAATTTTCATCTCTGGAAGAGTCCTCCCTTAGAATAGACCGATCTTTTGACCTCAGTTCCAAAAGGTCGTTATTTCTGGTGGCACGACCGACGGACACTCTCTTTTGCCCTTTGAACCTTGTTTCGCGTTTGTACATCGGTGGTGGTATGTGCCTCTGAAACATTTCGAAACATTACTCAACAAAGAAAATTGTGTCCTAGGAAAATATTGTTAAGCAGAAAGCATCCAAAAGGAAGGGCTGAATGTATTTGGAATATGGATTCAATTTGTTCTTCCTGAAGCGTGAAAACATAGAAAAATATATTTTCTCTTCTTTTTCGCACAACAATGCAGTGAATCTAAGAGTAAATTTTTAGTTTGAATCATCAACAATCACTCTGATAAATTATGATCTAAATTTTGTTTGTGTTTTGAGCTTTTATACAATTTTGCGATTTTGATAATTTTTCATAGTTATGAGAATATTCTCGAAATATTTTGTTAACACTAGATTTACGAGCGTCAAATCTGTTATACCTAAATAATATTAAATAAGTACTTTGACAAAAGATGAATGAACCGGAAAAGAAGATAATCGCTTAGGTGATTTGTGTATTATAAGATTCATGTAAATATCTACAGTACCAATTCACAAATTTAAGAACTGTTTATAAAAAAATAAGTATCTGTCAATTTTACGGTTTCGATAGATCTAGTGTTAAAGAAGATAAATTTCCAAGAGTCAATATTAACACTAGAATTACCGGCGTTAAATCTATTTTATTTTAATACTTACATAAAATAAGTACATTGGAAAAATAGATTTCAAAAGGTCGAAAAGATGATCGACTTGGTAATCTGTATTTTATAAGATCAACGTAGAATATTTAGTCTACGCTTTTCCTGTAAACTTATAGAATTTTTGAAAAAAAGTGGGGACCAATCATTTTGACTTGCCTTGTAGTTCTACCGTTGAAAAAGGTAAAACGGAATTGGAAATGTAAATGTAGTTAAACACAGAAAAAAAAGTTTCGGAAGAAAAGGGACAATTGATGAAGAATTCGTCATGGGAGAGGGAACGTAGATGGAAATGTACATGATTTTTAAATTAGATGAGTAGCCAATTTTTTATTCAAACTTCATTAGCTTCTCTCTGGAAGAACAGCATTCGACTAACTTCTTTTAATTGAACCAAACTTCTCAATTCCGATTCCACTGACACAGAACTTTACGATCTGCAAACCTCTGATGATCAAAGGAAACGAGACGAACTCGTATCTTTTTTCTCTACCTCAACTTGATTAATCAACAGTCTGCGTTGCAGAAAAATGATGACACGAGTAAACTTTCGTGGCGTTTCGTGTGTGCAAATATTCTAACTGATGTACAAACTAAGGAATATAAATTTAATTTCGTATCCCTCATCCATCCAGGCAATTCATGGAATTATAAAATAAATTTTTTAACACTAGATTTAATTACATTAAATTTGTTATACTTAAATATATTCAATAAGTACTTTGAAAAAAGGAGCATCAACAAGCAAAGGAAATGATCGATTAAGTAATTTATATATTATAAAGTACACATGAAATATTTATTGTACTGCGTTTCTGTAAATTTTAAAACTGTTTCTAAAAAAGCAGAAATCCGTTAATTTGTCGACTTTCGTAGATCTAGTGTTAACACTTTATCGACCGGTATTTTTTTAACATCCTACCCTAATACTTCCTTGATACAGATATCTATTCGAAAATTACGAATTCTTGTCATGAGTCCTTAACAGAGGTAACCGCAATGATAAATGATAATTTATTAATTGAAATGGCGACCAATTAATAAGTTAAAATTTCAAAGGCGTTGGGCCCGAAAAGCCTATTAATAGGCTTCCGGTCGGTAAAGTGTTAATAAGATGAAACTGTTCTTCAAAAATGATTTCAGAATGTATAATACTGTTCAATCTTCCTAATTCAATTTCAATCAAAAATACTATTTGCATCCCCATCAAAAACAAACAAAGAATAATAACAACAAGCCTTTACACTAAACCAGATATTCCAAAAAAAAATTATTAGAATCTTTGTATTTCTAGATTAAAAATATTGTAAATACATATATTTCTTCCAATTGAAGTTTATACTTACAATCTGTGTATCAGTGGATCGTAGAGGTTCGTCATAAGAATCCTCGTGTCCATCGATGACCATCGGATCATCTTCAACTTCTATCTCTTCGACTTTAATGTGATCCTCCAATGATTCCACCGACGATTGTTTCGGTAAAAATGGAATCATCGATGGCTCCTTGATGTACTCAGTTGTGTGAACTCTGGTTTCAATGTGACACCTCTGCATTCGAGCTTCGACCCTCGTGTAAGAGCTACGATTATTCTCCTGATTTCTGTTGTCACCGGAGAGGCCACGAATCTCGAGATCGGTTGCGGTTTTTATCAGAGAAGGTAAATGTTCCTCGGCAACGTCGATCGAGCCTCGGTACATAAAATCTAAGAGACATTCCATTTCTTCGACTGCTACCCCTGAAATTGAATATTTATGAATGATGAATAATTGAGAGAAATAAAACCATAAAAAATTTCAAAATAAAGGATACCTAGAAAGGTCCAATAAAATTCGCGACACTAGGTCTAACAAAGATCAATGCGACACATCTAAAAATATTAAATAAATGTGCCACGAGAAAAAGAATGAGAGAGTGACAAAATTTGATCGAAAATTTAACACTAGAACTACCAAGCGATTCGAAATGACTCGTGCTCAATTTCTTTCAAAAATTCTCAAAGTTTATAGGAAAGTCATAGAGCAGATACTCTACGTTGAACTTATAAAACACAGATTACAGAGTCGACCGCTTTTCTTCATATCATTATTCTTCTTCCCAAAATATTTATTTAAGATAATGAGATATAATAAATTTAACGTCGGTAGTTCTAATGTTGAAAAAAATTATTTTAAACACCTAGGTAGATCTGGTGTTTAAGTTATTCAAAATGAGAGATGTAAGTAAGGATCTGTCAAAGCAATTTGCTACTTAAATTATACACGTGCTGGTAATTATGAAAATAGTCTAAGTAACAGGGAGCACGGTTAACAATGAATTTTAGAACTAGTGGAAATTAATTTTAATTACGTGTGAAGCACACTGTCATCAGATATTTCAAGAACTATTCATACAGGTATGTCATTAAGTTAACTAACGCTACTATATTGTTTTCAGTTGAGTGTTCTGGATTACAAACCTTTTAAAATAAGAATGGGCTGTTCGCCATAATGTTCCTTGAAAACCCTTTCGAAATAAGGGCTGCACGCTGCCAGGACCAACCTGTGAGCCCTTAGCATGCCACCTTGACACGCCAAAGTCGTGTCTGTCAAAGAACCGCTTTTGTACAGTCCTTCGAACAATCCCGACAGATTCGCCAGGTGATTGTTCCATGTTAAGTTGAATGTCTTTTCCCCCATTATTTTAACTCCTGGCTTCCTGCAAATTATTCATTAGTAACATCATTAGTATTATAATATTTTGTAATTTAATATCATAATATTATTATGTTATCTTATTATATTATCGTTGTTATTTGAAAATTTCATTGTTTCCTGGGATATTATTGCCAGTATGATATCTGTTTCATGAATTTGTAATAATTGTTTTGATATCTAATTTGCTACATTGATGTTATTATCATCGTATCTCATCTTTTCCTGCTGTATCGGGACAATTGTAATATTGTATTTTTAATTGCAGTATCTTTGTTACCGAGATACTTAATCTTCGGTTATTACGACATCAAACTGTATAATAGTATGATGGAAGAGTTACATAATTAACTCCTTTCTAGAAGGAATTATTATTTTCAATTTTTCTTCAACTAGACGAAATTAAATAATAATTTTCTACAGTTTCTTATGTATTTTAAATGATAGACTAATAATTATAAGTGATAAGGGATTTTTCAGTGAAAGTACAAAATCACTGTGAAATTCCAAAGTAGAAGTTAAGTAGACGGGAAACTAATTACAGCGAAAATTACGCCAAACATACTTCAACTGCAAAGGATCTAATTTAAAGCTTATTAAAATGTTTATTATCTATCGTCTCCTCCGATCAAAATTTGATTGGAAGATAATATTTTAACACTTGAACTACCAAACCAGTCAAAATGACTGGTACACAATTTTTTCAAAAAATTCTCCAAGTTTATATAAGAGTCATAGAATAAATATTCTACGTCTATATCAATAAACATAAATCACCCAATCGATCAAATTTTCCGCCGCTTGATTCTCCCTTTTTCAAAGTACTTATTTAATTTATTAAAATATGTTAGATTTGACGCCGGTAGTTCTAGTGTTAAACAAAACATCTCGCATGGTCCAAGAGCAAAACAATATCAAAGTCGATTACAATATTTTACATCAACATAAGGCTTTAATAACTCAAGCAACAATTTACCATCGCCTCAAAATGCAATTTCAATTTCTATCTAAAATATCCATCAAACACAGCCGCAACGCCCTCCATCATTCCCACGACTTGCTTTTAATCCTATCGCGCCATACTTTCCTTATCGACTTATCAACATTCCACAATAACTCTGAACAAATATCCCAACAATATTCGCAAAATAAATCATCTTACTACAAAAACTCCTATTTAAAATACAACAACAAAGTCCATTTCGCAATCCCACCTCCATATCCGATAATTAACATTGGTCAAAAGAAGTGACGTAACACCATAGTCCTCAAAATAATATAAAATATTGTAAAATATTCTCGTTTCTTTTTCAGCATCTATTGCAAAAACATGGCCTCGGATTACTATAGGATTCACCTGTAAATCTGAACGAATAAACGGACAGCATAATCGATAATTAATAATGCATGCCGTTCTGCGCATTAACTCGTTTCTCAGCTGGGGACTCGTAATCGTTACGTCACAATCGAGAAAAATCGACGGCAAGAAAGAAAACGACGGCTTAATTGACGCATCGCGTACGATTATACCGTGATCACTCGTCCGCCGTGGGATTCGCGTATTACGCGATGCCAGAACGTAATTACGGACACGTATACAATAGAAATGTTGCTTGTATTTTGCAAGACGAGCTACGGTGACCGTGCGATTTTCTTACATGCTAAAGTCGGAAGTACGAGTCTCCAATGACTGCCACCGAGAATAACTTGGCAGGTAAAACTCCTCGTTTTCGAGAACGACGCATCGAGACGTCCGGAGGCTGAACGAGAGATGCGCGACGCGTCTTTGATCTATGGATGCGTGGATTTTTTTTTGTCCGATGGGTAATTAACAGTGGAAAATTTTCTTCCGTTTCGTAATAAGTCAGAGCTTCAATGACGGAAATTTTGTACGTTAATGAAGGTATGATGGGATATTTTAATGGGGATTGGTACATCGTTTGAATGGAGATAAGTTTAAGGATTTAGATAATTTTTATATTAGACTGAGTGGAATTCTTTTATTTTTTAGGACTAATTGGGTATGGGAAATATTTCGTTGTTTCGTGTTTCAATGGCAATTTAGACGATTGCAGGTTTTGGTTTGGAGAGTGCATTAGGAAAATTTAATGGATGGAGGAATTTTGAGAAAGATAAGAAAACAAGGTTGGAGAGTTTGACGTTTTTGATGTTTAATGGCGAGAAAACCTCTTGAATACTTAACAGCTTCGAGGAAATTATTGATTCTGTAGATATGAAACGTTATAGGGAAATCTGCATAGATTAATAAACATGTGGTTAGTACTATATGAGTGTGTAGAATTGTTCCACGAAAGATAGGAATTTTATAGAGTTAATTATTTATTCAGTTGTTTTGTGGAACAGCGTATTGATGTAAGATAATCCGATGGAAAACGGCGGAGGATTAAATGTCGCGGAAACAACGATGAAGTTATAATTCCGTGCTTCTTTGTACACTACCTCTACTCCATTATTAAAAATTTCATAACATTTTCCTCTCTTTAATCGTAAAAATAGTTTTTACAAATCGAAAAGCACAACGACACATAAATCGAGAATTTTACGAATAAGATAACATCTGGAAGCTATAAAACTCTTGCTTCCATACCGGAGACTCTTAATGACACTGTAATTACCACCCCAATGAAGCGAGACTCTCAACATTTAATCAACCTAAGCAAAATCTCTTAAAACATCCTCTCCAAAACATCCCAAACTTCCCTTTCTCCATCGAACCCTCAAAAATCTCCTACAAAATTCCTTCCATTAATTTCTCTCATTCCCAAACCACAATCCCTAAAACCAGCAAAACTCGAGACAAAACTAAATGTCTCAAATCATCCGTCAAATATCAAAAAAGGAATATCAACCCAAACAAGTGCCATACGAGAGTCAGGAAACATTGAAATCCAACAACAGACGAAGAAACCTTTAAACTCCAACCATCCATTAACCAACAAAGCGAAGTTATCTCCACGCATTAACCAACAGCAGGCTCGAAACAACCCGAAACATGCGGACGTAGCAAGGGAACCAGAAAAGGCACATAGAACACAACGAGAGAGAGAGGGAGAAAGAAGAAAAAAAAAGGGGGCGATGGAAAACGAAGAACAGGGTAGAAATATACACCACGAAATACGTGTGCTCGATGCGTGGGTGCGTGTACATGCAGGAAAAGGGGGATAGATGGTTGAAGAAGGGAGGTAACCCGAAGAAGAAGGGCAGAGGGATCTGAGGATGGTCATGCGCAGTCGTGGTAACTCGGGCCGATCCATAATTTCGTTGGTGGACCCCCTCACGCATCGCTAAGGGGCTCCGCATTCTCGTGTGTCGTCCGAACGCACCCTTTTTTTTTCCTCTCCTACCATCAGAAGACCACGAGAGACGAAGGGAGTTAAAGGGACCGGGAAAAACAGGGTCCCCTGCATGAAGACGAAAAGCGTCGAGGCGCTCCACGTCGTCGCCCGGGGCTTCCAACGATCGTCCCGAAATCCACACGACGACACCACCCTGAAGAGAGTCACGTGCTGAAGAGATCGTGGCTCCGTTACGACGACACGAATCGTTAGAGGGGACTTTCATAGGATCGTTTTGGATCCTTGCTTTATTGGATCCTCGTAGATCGTGTTTGCGTAATCGTTTCCGCGACTGAAGTCGCTCGTTAAACGACCTTTTGTAGTATAGAGACTGAGATCACGTTTTGCGCGTGTAATTGGTATTTTGGAGGAGCCTCTTGATGTGGTTGGCGGCCTGGAGGAATTATATTAACACGCTTCGAGTTGGGTGAAACTTGTAGTATGAGAATACAACGTTGAGATATGTTTTTCAGGGGTGGATTAACGAAACTGTCTGTTTTTTCGAGGCGTCTGGCAGATTGGGAGGTGCGCGATTGTTTTTGTTGAAATGTTTGTAACAGGGGTCTGTCGGTATTGAATAGAAAGTACAGTAGAATAATTAGTTGATTGAAACTTTCATGGCTTTAATCATTATTGTTTTAATGAAGCGATACAGTGTCTGTATCGGTGTCCTGTTTGACCTTAGGAAAGGTAGCTGCAGTGCTGGTGAAACATCAGCTTTAGCACTAGATTTACCAAGCCAGTCAAAATGACTAGAATAAAAATTCTTCGTTCATCGTAAAAAACATAAATTACCGAATCTATCATCTTTTCCACGTCTTAATTTTCCTTGCTTTAAGGTACATATTTAAGATATTAAAATATAATAGATTTCACGCTGGTAAATCTAGTGTTAATACTAGATCTATGGTTGCTAAATCGAGTAGATTTAAATATATTAAATAAGTGTCTTGCAGAAGGATGGATAAAGTGGTAAAAAATTTGACCAGATAAATAATTTGTATATTATAAAAGATAAGTGAAATATTTACTGTACTACTTCTTTATCAATTTAAAAAGAATTTTTTAAAAGAGTAGGAACCCGACAATTTGACGCTGCCGTGAATCTAGTGTTAAGTAAATTGTGGGCATGATTTCTGCAAAAAAGTAAAATTTTGTCCTTTTTTGTTGAACTTTTAAAGATCTTTTACGAATATTAAACATATTTTCACGGTATTAGTAAAAGTACAATTTCAAATCCTTTCCTGAGTAAAACTACAGCATTTCGAGTTGACATCCTGGTATGATTTAACCCCTTAATATCGCGAAGGGAGGAAATTTTTATTTCAATAGTAATTTATAGCCAGCATTAGGAGAATTCTACGAGGCATTATGATCCCAGAATTTATTGAGCTTCCGTACAGAGCGTTGGAGTACCGTTAAATCAATTCCATTGGATCATTTTTTTTTCGAAAATCATTTAAATTCCAAAAGGAAGGGTAATTCAAAGTAAAGAGATTGTTTCTTCATCCAAGTGCGAGCTATCTCCCGAAAAGCGATAATTTAAGTATAATCATTACCGTAAAAACAGCTCGTTCCATACATACCACGGTGATAACGTTCTCCGTGCTAAATTGGTGCTCTAAAAGAATTATTTGTTGTAAGAATTGCAACGAAGAAAGTGACGACGGTACGCAATCTTTATCTAACTAAAGTGGTAACGACCTACTTGCGAAGGCAATCGCACTACTCGACGTTGTACGGCCGCCGAGATAAAAGAATCTATATCACAGAAAGATAAGTGGAAATGGTAGATATACATTATCGAACGGTGTGCTCATAATTGCTGAATAATAGAGTAATTAAGCAAAAAGTAATCGTTCCATCCGCACAACTACTATTCGCACGGGCAATCGATTTTCACTGGACTCTGGCCATATGCAGTTTACCAATTGGCAAATGGGTCAACAAAGAACAATGTTTCAAAAGATATCTTGTAAGCATCGATATTATATTCGATACTATTTTTTGTCTAATTAAGTCTCATCGTTTTAGAGAAGTTAAGTTGTGGTGTTTTAATTTAACACTAGAACTACCAAGCAAGTCAAAACGACTCTGCCTTAATTTTTTCCAAAAGTTCTCCTAGTTTGTAGGTCAGTCATAGAGCAGATATTCTATGTTAGCCTTATAAAATAGAAAATTACCGAATCAATCAACTTTTTCATTTGTTGATTCCTCTTTTTCCAAAGTACTTATTTAATGTATTGAAATACAATGAATATAACGTCGGTAGTTCTATTGTTAACCCTTTGCGCTCCTAAGTCGAGTGTAATTTAGGAACTACAACGACTTCGACATCGAATCTTAATCGAGATTCTCAGAACGATTCTTTAAAGTACTGTTTATTTATTTATTTAAATTTCCCTATTTTCCAGTGCAAGTAAATGTCAAACAAAACACTTAAAAGCGTTGCGAGCTGCTGGTACCAAAATTGAAGAGCAATTCGGAGTGCAAAAAATTAAAATACTGATGCACTAAATGTTCTTTCGTTGGTTTGAAAATTCGACGTATGTTTGCGAGTATAAAATAAAAAGTGATAAGAGGTTTTCCCTTTTATTAATACCTTCCCACACATGTGAGATATTACATCGATCAGGACATTTCACCTGTTATCTTGATTCGTGTCTATCGATGTAACGAACCAGAATAATCGATACATCTATAGTTTGAGAAACAGTCCTTATCTCACTTACAATCCATCCCAAAAAAACTCGTAATTTCGCGCAACGAAGAATCCAAGAGAGACATTGTTTTCATGAGATAGAATTTAATTGTTATCCACGAAGATCTTAATTTAGAGAAACGAAGATTCTAAATAAAGAATACTATCTCAACGGAAACACGATGTGACGAATTACCAATGTTTTTGAGGTTGACGGGAAATGAACTATGATCGAAGAGATGAAATTTCTATTGCTTTGAAAATGATGCTAAAGAATGAATGGTGTTTTCACTGACTCATTTTAACACATTGCGTACGGGTGACGAGATATCTCGTTTTTGGCAAACCGACTAGTCGACTACTGCTACTTTACTAAGGTAGCGTAACTTTGATTATTTTTATAACAAATACTTAGCGAAATAAATGTATATCGAACTTCCAAAAGAGTGCAAAATAGTCGGACATATAAAATTAATCAAATCTCTGAAGCGCTTAGAAATCTGCGGACACATTGAAACAGCAGAGTGCCGTACGCAATGTGTTAAGTATTGAAAAAGTAAATTAAAAAAAAAGAATTATACTACGAAAATGTCAAACAAAGGCGTTTGAAATACTATTTCTTCTTAGATGCAGATGTGAAGAGACTTATTAACACAACGAGATGTACTGACGGCTTGCATCTAGAACTAAAAATTGGACAGTCATCGTTGTCAACTATCATCTTAAGAAGTCCTAATTTAAAACAATGAAGATTCAAAAACGAGTACCATAACATGTTTGGATATAAAATTTAACGCTCGAATTCCCAATTAGTAAAACCCAGTTTCAAATCCCCATCGCCTCTGGCCAATTTTTCCTAAATTACTCATAATGTAACATAGCCTCATCAACTGCAAACTCATCTAAAACTATAAGTCTCAGATAAAACTACAAGTCTTTCTGTAGATCTCTAAAAACTCACCTAAAATGATTGTACTAACAAAAACCAAAAGAGGACAAATAAAAAGCAACAATCGCCAATTTAAATCCGTCCCAAAGATCGTTATTATCGTCGCAAATTCCTTCGCGAAATCATAATTCAAATCAAGCAAGATATCAGCCAAGAAATTATGTCAGAGGAAGAGTAGTGAGAAAGAGAGAATTCATAATTTAACGAATTAGAACAACCACGCCTTTGATGTTGATGCGAAACGACACTCGTTGATCGCAATTTGACGTTAGAACGTAGAGTCTACGTCGTAGACGAAGGAGGAGTTGGCTACGTCGACATCGGCGACGTCGCCGACGACGTCGAAGGAATAGGTCAGAAACGCTGAAAAGCTTAATGAGCCTCAAGCCACGTGGGAGGCTGTGCGTTGTTTCTCGCTGAAAATCAATCCCTCGTTTTACCGGAGAACTTTCGCAACGAGACTTCCTCTCTTTCTCCGTTGTACGTCTTCCTTCGACGTTCTCCTTTTGCGCCCGCACGTTTCGTCTTCCACGAAAAGGTCGAAACGTGCTGGCAAAACGGAACTAAGTGACGTCAGTGGACACCCACGCAATTCATGGCGCGATAATTGAAGTTACTCTGTTAGGATGACGATTGGCATAATTGGCAGTGTTGCATTTATGCTGACACGCTTCAGTGTTTTTGTCGATCGACGAAACGAGTTGGAATAACGAGAAGTTCTAATTACTTTTTTACATTGAAAATTTCTGCACTTCGTGATTAGAGAAGGTGATTGGTTACATTGATCAGTTTTTCTGAAAGTGATACCTTGTTGAATGAAAATGGCTATGAGAGATCTATTGAAGATGGATTGAAATGATGTTGATGATCTTTATCATCTAAATCTACGTTGCAGTAATCGAATTAGTCTTTTGCAAAATGTATACATGGATTGAGTTGCCAATTCAGTTTGCATATTAGAATCAACGATAGAACTTTAATAGTAATGTCGAATTTCTAGATAGATCCTCTTGATTTACATTGCATAACATACAGTACGACAACTGAAAGATGGCTAAGGAGTGACGGCACTTCTTGTTTTCAAGTGCCCATTTTCACCATTTCGTTTTTAGTATCGCCAAACTCAAATTTTTTAAAGTTAACATTCCGCATAGTCGTTTACTTTAAAAGGCTGAATTTGAGGAATCCAAAATGGAATTTTGCAATGATAGGCAATTGAAAATAAGAAACTCCGCCGCTCCCAAGTCAAGTTAGAGTTGTCGAACTATACTTACTTTCATCAGAGCATCAAACCAGAATATACTTCGTTTCTTCCACCTAACATAAAGAATCATCTATATCAAAATTCAATCCTCATCTTTCAATAGACGAAGAACGTCATCTACAACAAAGCTAGACAAACAATTCCAAGAAAACCAATCGGATTAATCTACTAGATCTACGAGCAGAACAAAAACATCACATCGTTATTACATACTCTTTCAAATCGTATCATTCTCTTATCAAATCACTCTATAAAATTACAAAAGACGATCAAACAAAAACAATTGTAGAAAGAAAATTCAAATAGTTACAAAAGAATAAAAAAAAGTACTGAAACATTCGAAGAAAATACGGTTGATTACGATTAAATCTCTCTGCGAATCGGCGCAACGGAGGCGCGGCTCAACACTTTAAACTATTCGACTAAACTCTGACGTGGAATTGTAATTGACGCACGTGCATGTTACGCGAATTGGCTGTTCCGTGATGAAGCATGTAGCAGACAGATGCTTATGACGGAAAGAAAGAAAACTGACGGCAAAGTTCAATATCGATGATTCAAGGCCGTTACCAGTTGTCCAAGAGTCGTTGAGGATTCGTCGATTGAGTTCCCCTGTAATCCGTTTTCCGCGAAGTTCCTTCAATTAGCATTATTTACCTCGATCGAATAGCAATTCGAGTTTTCAGTATCACACTCGGACAATTCTTCGTTAGATTCACGTAACAGGAAGAAAAAGTTATTCACACTTGACGAACGTGTAAACAATTTGTCGACAAGTGACTTTTTCGATTTGGTATCAATGCGCACGTAAATTCGCAATAACAGAAACATTAAGAAATTAATTCTTTGTTACAAGAAAAGATGATAGATGTCAAGTACTCAATTAATCCCTTATTTTACGACTGCTTTTGTGACTTCCTTCACAAAGATTTAGAATTAACACTATGACTACCAAGGAAGTCAAAATGACTTGTTCCCAATTTTTTCCAATAATTCTCCGATTTTATAGGAGAGTCAGAATGTAGATATTCTACGTTGATCTTATAAACACAAATTACCGAATCATCCATCTTTTCCATAACTTGATTCCTCTTTTTCGAAAGTACTTAATTAACACTAGAACTACCGGCGTTAAATCTGTTGGATATATATCTATTAAATAAGTACTTTGAAAAAAAGGGAATTAGAAGGTGGAAAAGATGATCGATTCCGTAATTTATGTTTTATAAGATGGACGTCGAATATCTGTTTTGTAATTCTCCTGCAAACTTGGAGAATATTTGGAAAATATTGTGCACCAGTCATTTTGACTTGTTTGGTAGTTCTGGTGTTAAATTACTGAAATAAAAATTTGTCAATAATTTTAGATATATGGTATAATTTCACATAATATTAATATCATAGGAATAATTTTATCCTATCTCATTAATGTCTTCAATTTTATAGGTTGTACGAATTTTGAAAGTTTCCTATTCCATTTACCACGGCACGAGTATCACTCGTTGTTGTAGTCTATGATGTTAATCTATAAAATAGTATTAATGTGTTCTTAGAGTTAATGTAAATCGTAGAGTAGTTGGAGAGTGAAACATGCGAGTTTCGTAACAGAGTGCACTGTTAGTACTGTGTCACAACAGCGGTGATAACAAAATGATTGATACCAGGTATAGTGACACCCAGTGAACAGATGTCGCAAACGTGGATAAAATTATGGAAGGCGACATTTGGACGGTGTAAAATATATACATGTTTCTGTTGGAAATGTTTTTGTTTCTAAATTTTTAACACTAGATTTATGGATGTTGATATACCTATTTTTTCGAAGTGAGTCAATTTGATTTATACAAGAAAATTGAAGTTTTTTTGCAAAGAAAATAGTTCCAAATCAATTGAAGATTTATTATTAAAAACATTAACCAACCAATATATTATATATATAGTAATCAAATTTTGAATGAGCCACATTGGCTCCGTAAATCTAGTGTTCAATACGTTATTAAAGTAAATTTTTTAAAATATTTGATATTCTATTTTTTAATCTAGGTTCATTAAAACCTCGGTTACAATTAGAATTTTTTTTATTTTAACACTAGAACTACGAAAGTGATTAGAATGACTCGTTCCCCCTTTTGTCTAAAATCTTTTCCAACTATTGGAGATCCATAGAGTAGATATTGTACGTCCTTCTCATAAAATATGAATTAATGAATTAATCATCTCCTCCACCTTTCGATTCCTCGTTTTCTAAAGTATTTGTTTAATGTATTGAACATCGGTAGTTCTAGTGTTAATGGAAACGAATACTGTCTTTGTGTGGCTAAATCTACTAGGAACTCTAGATTATTATTTTATATGGTGAAAAAGAGTTGGATGATTGCAAATATTAGAGAAATGAAGATGGAAATCCATAAAGACGTACTTCTGTCGGAAACAAACATCCGCAACTATCTTTGACCTACCATCTGCAACCTCGCTTGGTATAGGTACAATAAACAGACCAGAAGTGTCTACTCGAGCCACCGAAATAACAGCGCAAGTAGAAATTTTGCTCGCATAGCGTTTCTGCGAACGTTGAGTGAATTCTCCTCGATGTAACGATGTAAAATGAATTTTCCATTGACTTTTCTACAATTCGAGACGAAGATTGTCCGGAAAATATCACGTAGAAAGTATTTCTACAGAAATGTTACTTTCTGAACAGAATGGATTTTACTCGATGCTACATTAATTTGCAAATTTCTAAAATTTTTTATTGAAAGCCCGATGATATTAGATATTAAGAGTTACATATTTATAGGTACCAACATTTTACTTTAAATTTTAATTGGGAGACTGGAAGTATTTTAAGTTCAGGTGCACCGTAAAACTTCGTGTGCCACTTTTGCTGCTCCATCGATTTGCCATCGCTGCGACAACCTAAACCGTAGAATGCACACCATATGGCAATAAAATTCACCTGTCTAACACCATCGTTGGAATGGAAACCCTTTAAGGGATTAACTCTCGTATCGAGGGATGACTAATGATTATTTTTCCCCTCTGAGCTTTAAATAATTACTTAGAAACTCTCCAATATTCCTTCCAATTATCCAGCATATCCCACAGGTAAATACAAAGCCCCTATTTCACAACCCTTTCCTTCACAATCTCCAGCTACTCTCCATACTCCACCCGCACATTACAAATTTCATATCAAACACCCAACTCATTTGCAAAATTCAAATGACTCCAAACATAAATATTTTCAATCCCATAAAAACTTCTATTCCACCGATCAATCTATCCAGAACACCATAAATACAAATACACCCCCAAATGTGTGGTCCACTCTTTGTAATTGCCTGTGGCAATTCTCTCGTAATCGATATAAACATCAAGTACATCCATCCAAAATCACATCCAAAATCATCATAAACAATTCATTAGACCCTCTAAAATCGAAGATAGCTCAAAAACGCCAAATAAACAGAAGACTGCAATTTTGAAGACAAGGGCGATGAAAAGCTATCGTAAAAAGTGGCAATGACTTTTCCCAAACGTCTTATCGAGGTCGCACACAAGCATGACTAAGACATAGAAGAATGCTCGATCTCCCGCGGCTGGTTAGAGTGCTCTAGAACGACGAAGATCGGGAGTGCAGAGGAGTCGGTTTAAACAGCGTGCCCCGTCCCAACGTCGGCTCTATTAATATCCGCGCCTCGACGTCGCGCCTCGGGAACGTAGGCACGGATATAGAGACGTCGTCGTTACGACGAGGCCGTTCTTTTGTCGAAAATCACCACGAGAGAGGTGAAGAGACAGACGAAACCAAGAAAGAGAAGATAGAACTCACGGATAGACCAATAGAAACCGATCATCCTGTTCTTCGATGCTATTTTGAAGACGACCGAGTAGCAAAGATACGAACGATCGGTGTACGCGATAAAAGGAGCACCGTGATAAAAATGGAGCTACCGAGTTCTTTGAGGAGGTGCCTGAGTATAGAATGGACCACAAAATGAGATGCTTCAAAAAGGCACTTGCCATCGAGAGGTAACATCATCACGTGAAAGTACTTCCTTATTGAAGATATCGCAGATACAAACACATTTAAGAGAAAGAAGACGTTCAAACAGGACGCTCATCGTGCGACGGCATCAATCTGGACGGCGGGAGTGTTGAAGCATTCTCTTCATGAAGCCATTAGAAGCGACTTAATAGAATCATCGCCCCCGACGTGCTGATTGTGGGTTATCATAAACAAAGGAGGAAGAAGGAACATAAACTCTGTCACGGATCCAACGGAATAACGTACAGATGTCGTACGAGGTCTCAGCCTTGATTGGACCTTTGCGAGTCAACGCAAATACGCAATCGCCAGTTCGGTGAAACCACCCTTTCCCCAAAACTGTGTTGTTCCTTCGTGAATTCAATAGTTATTGCAACCTAAAAGCCTCGTGTCTTGACAAGAATCACTCGATCTACTTCTCTAAACACAGAAAGGAAGAATACGATAGGAAAACCGGTAAGACTCGAAATCCTTCAACCACTACGTACAACCTCGAGGGATGATCCTCTTGCCGAGGAAATCACTCACCTTCCAGCCAATAGAAACGACGGAGAGTCTCGCTTCCCTTTGGTATCACCGGAATCAACCAATGGACAGACACCCGAAAGGGTTGATAACCGTACAGTACACCCTGGCGACTTTCTCTCTTGTTCCTTACGCACCGTTGACACCCTTTCCGTACCCCTAAGGTAGTCAGTTCGCGATTTTCGATCGACAAACGTACACGAACGCGATGAGCTGTCGAGAACGAGGAACGCGGAAAAGCGAGCGGAGAGTCGAGCAAGCGGGCTCACTCTGTGAGGGGCACGGCACGTGCTGGGGCTCCCTCGACCGAGTCGCGACTGATATCATTTCCAGCGGGGGACTGTGGGGTCGGGAGCCAGAACCCCACCAGGGGGTCTTCGTGCAACCCCCACGCGGTGTCGTGGTAGTCGTGCTCGCCGTCGTGGTCGTGGCTCGTTGTCGTCGTGGCTCCACCGTTGCTGGCCTCTCGAAACCCCCCTTCGCACGTATAGGGAATAAGGGACCAGGATGTATACGTGTGTATCATGGGGAGAGACTTCTCTCCTTCTCGTTTCACCGTGCAACATGATCCTGCTCGTCGAGCAGTGTGTCTCTCTCTCTCTGCTCTCACTCGTTGCTTCGTTTCCTCCTCTTGGATTTTCTATCTCTGTTTAGCTCATAGGTACGTTCGTCTCTGGGTTGGTTCGTTTCGTTTGATTCTCCGTCCTTTTCCCTCCGAACGAGATACGACGAACGGTCTCCCTTTATCGTTCGTTCTCTCGCTCTCTTTCTCTCTCTCTCTTCCTATCTTTGGTAGTGTGTAGAACACGCACGAATACAGTGGAGGTTCTCCCCCCTTCTTTGGCCCCCTCCCACGCAGCCAAGAACCCCTTACACCCCGCGTACCCAGCGGCTTTATCCACCCTGAACCCTCCCGTGTACGAGGGGTTGCTACTCGGCAGCCCGATCGGACGCCCGCTAGAAGGGACCTTCCCTTTTACCCCTCCGCAACGCCCTAACCGTGCTTTTTTCGCATTTCAGGTTCTTCGTTATTTTATTCGCCAGGAAAAATTCCATAGCTTTAATAGTCATCTCGGTGAATTTCATCGTTAGAAATTGGGGGAGTTTTGAGAGCTACTTGATTCGTGTAATAAGGGAACAGGTGCAGGGTGGTGCAGGTGCGGCTTTCTCTGGGAATAAGAATTAACTTAGCAGCTAGAAGTGAAAGTCATTTGGGTCGATTTATTCTTGGGGATACATTCTTTGGTGATATCGACTCCCTTAATATTTTCAAGAACGTGGTAGTCAGGATGGAGAAGCTTGTTAGGTGGAGAGAGAATGGAAAGTAAAGGGAATGATATGCGTTTATTATAAATGCAAAGTCAATCTCAAATGCCTTTTGATCTTTACATTCGAATTTCTTTTCGCTTTTTGAACCGTTGCTTTTCGAGTATCCTCGACGGCGATAACGGTAGCCGATGGTATCGCAAAGAAATTCAGTTCCGCAGTGGGGAAAGTTCAATTTTCAAATGGAAGGGGAAGGGAAAATTCATGCGAATGCGGCATCGCTCTGAGCGTGGCCCAAGGGGGCAGTATTACCAGTGCATTGTTCGATTCGAAAAGTCGACTGGCATAAAAGACCTTGGAATATGAAACTGCTCGAGAAGTGTCGCAATACGATGAGCACGGACTGCAATGGGCACTGACGTAATCGTCACATGGGTACGCGTATATTTACGCCCGTGCTTGGTGCAGATGCACGTATATGTGTGTATCGTATTGAAGATTATACATTCGTTTGCACTTATGGTGCATATGATTTTCTAAATTTTCATTCACTGGATGTTACAACATCTTTCATATTCTACCGATTTTCTTTCCTATTAGGGGATCAGGAATAATGTTACTTTTGGAATATTTATTTGTCTTGATGAAAACTTTCATTCATAATAAAGCTGTTGCATAGGTGTAGTTAGATGGAGAGAACAATGTCTTATAATAGGAAAATTGATTGTTCGCGCTCGAGGTGACCGGGCGACCGATTTGGGGGCAGCGAGCGAATATCGATTCGTTATTTTTAGGGGCAGTCCATCTGCGAAACCCCACCTTCGTCGCTCCCAGGTTTGGATATTTGTCATTAATGAATGCTCGTTACGAACGATTTCCATTTGAAAGTTTTGTGGAAAATGTGAAAGGGGCTGGGGAGGAGCGTGGTTCTAAATTCGTTTTATTTATTTGTTTTTTTTCTTTATTATGAATGACATTAAATATAAACTGTCAAAATTAAAGTAATAGCCGACTATAGTAATCGGAGATTTCAAAATATACATTATTGGTCGTCGTCGTTGAAAAACATGATTTATTACTTTTCTCGGAATAATTTTTGGATTATTCTCGAAGAGTAAATATTTCTGTTGAAAGTTTTTGATTATAGAATTTCTTTTTTTAAAATTTAGAACTGCATTGACTAGGTTGAAAATGAACACGATCGTTGTGAAAATCACTGGAAATCACTGAGAATAGATGAATAATATGTTAAATGATGCACGAATAAAAATCATGAAAAATTGAAATTTTAAACTGCATTAGAAAAATATTTTTAAACATCCATTGATCGCTGCTAAAATATTATTCCTATGTCGCTATATATTATGATATAGTATTTATAAATATTTTGCACAACTTTCATAAAATATAAAAGTGACTAATTACAATTCTTAATTACAAAAATGATATTAATAGTATTTCTTGTCATATAATATTAGTAAAGTTGCCGTATGTATATCAAATTGTCCAAATACCGTCGACTAAAAATAAATTATCCTATCGTAACTATACATGCGGCGCTGTACGTTAAAAACAGGTTCATGTACAAAAATAATTAATTTTAAAGTATTTTTTTGGGGGGAGGGGAGGGATACTCTAGTTGAATTAATTAAAAGATATCATGACCATGTATAAAGATTGTTGGAGAATTTTATACTTTCCAGAACGTGAATATGCGCGGGATCTGGATCGCAAAAATGATTCAATAGATCGTTATTGAATCCACAATCGCTCAAATTCTCTTGACCAAAAACGTTTTGCAATGTTTTGGGCGTTTTTTCCGAATCGCTTTCTTCTGAGAGGGAACAAAATTGAAAATTTTCGTAGCCGTAATATATACACTTAAATAAATAAGGAAAATGATTTAAACTTACTAAGCCCATCCTTTGCTGTTGAAAATGACGTTGTGGAACTTAATTGTGCCCAACTCGCGGAATACTGTTCCAGCTGACAACTTTTCATTAAATAACAAAGTGAAGGCAATACATGTGGTAACAGTGGTCCCCTTAATTCAAGAGAAAAATATCTCTCATTGTCAATACGCACAACGCTTTCTTTGACCTTTAAGAAAAAATAATTAAAATTCGATCTCCCGTAAATAATAAACATGGTATTCAACACCATGTACTGTACCTTAAGTGGCTTCAAAACTGCACCACGGAAAGCTGTTGGCGCTAAAAGTGTAGGTGGTACCCCGGCTAAAGGTCCGGTTGTTGTTACGGCCGATTTACAATTAATTAAAAAATTAAACAAGGCTTGAGCATCCACCCCTTTTACACATATCAGAGACTGCTTCAGATTATCTATTTCGCTCTCTTTTTCTAAATTAGCTCTTGCCTAAACGAAGTTTAATTACCGTTTGAAATTATTCGCGAAATGCTCAAACTATTAAAAAATTCACAATATACCTGAGAACTATTTATTTTGCGAATCTCGGAATTTTCAACTCCAAGACTTTGTAGCCACTCATCTTGCGTCTCATCATCATCGTCAAGATTTAGATTTTTTTCTTCATTACAAGGTATCGTACTATTTGATATAGTTGAATCTAATGTTTCACATCCTGAATCAGTTGGATCTGATCGTCTTTTAGAATCTTTTCTCAGTGGCATTGTGTATTCAATGTCTGCAATGAATTACACAGATTGAATGGCTGTTCTCACCATCGGCCACTGTTTTTTTATACCTTCTTGTTTTAAAAATTGACGGAAACCACGTGTCGTTGGTGTCAATAAAGCATTTGTTTCAGATAATCCACAAATTCCAGCAGCACGAAATAACACAGTAAAGGTATTAGCACACACATAGAAATATGGACACTGTCGTGCTCTGAGTAAATGAAAAAGTGATCGGAAACTTTCGCTCCATTCTTTGAATAAAGCGTCTTTTATATATTGGTTATTTGAAATCATGGAATTCGTCATTAAACCAGCGCTCACTTTGCCAGCACAGCGAGGAAATAATTCTAACCAAGGTAATGACGGATGTTGCCATATTAAGCAACATTGGTGTAATCTATTTGAAGCAATGATTGAACAATATTAAACTTTATTACTAGTTTTAGATTTAGAGTTATGTATAATATGAAAATCACCTAGCATTTATACTAGTGTCTAATGTTGTATTTTTTTCACCAATATTTAAACATCTCACGAAACCTGTCGTGCCTGAAGCTTCTTCGTTAGTCTTTAACTTACAATTCCATGGGAATGGTTTGGGAGACATGAACCTCATTTTAGTCTTTAAAGTCCAATCTATCGGAATATATTTTTCTCCTTTAACTACTTCCGACTCCGGGACAATACTTTCAGTCTCCAAGTTTGAGAAAACACTGCTAAATGTTAATGAATCATTGAACGAATTGTTTTCAACTGTAGTTGCCTTAGGCACTTGAATGTTCAATAATTCAAATAATGTATTATCATTGCTGGCTTCCAAGTCTGGAGGACTTGTATTCTGTTTTTTATTTGGTTCATCCTTTGCGAAAGGATTTTTACGCTTTCTAGATTCACACTGGACTGCACCAAAATTAAAATTTTTACATGTATCTTCAGATATGGATTTTGAATTTTCATCAACTGTCACATTATTCCTATTCATACGAGCTTGTAATGCACGTTTCTTTAATTTTAAACGATGTAACTGCATCACTTGGTCGGGCCTTTTCCATTCTGAAGTATTTAATTTCATGGGGTCCTCCATTGGAAAGTCCAAAATGAATTTCTTCGCTCTGTTACACAGTAAAAAAAAAGGATAAAATATAAGATGAGAGTAGTGAAAAAATATGAGAGTCTTTGATAATAACGATATAAGGTTTTTAATTTTTCGCACTTTCTATTTTCATTCAAAAATTCAGGCATAAAGATAATATAAATTTAGAGGTTATAAACTATGTTTGTATTTTAACGTTTGTAGTTGCAGGTAAGCATTAATGACTTTCCGCAAGCATAAATTATATTATATTTTACGTACCGCTTACATAAAAATTTTCTGTTAAAATTTTGTAATTGTCAATTGTATAAATTTAATAAAGCTCTTCAATGGCAACAGGACCCGTGTATGGCGGGCATACACCTTAAATGTAGTTGATCCCATAAGTTTAATGTAACGTACAATATAACTTACAAAACTAGTTATCATAAAAAGAAATATTCACCAAAATGTTTAAAAACATGAATTTTTTTATTTACACATAAATATAAAAAATATGTTATCCAACAGCAGATACGTGTGCAGAATAACTTGTACGTTGCATATTATTTTTTTCCAATGTCATTGCTTACTAATATCAAAATTTAGTTAATCCTTTTAATTCTACTGTTATATATTTGTATATCATTAATTTTACAGTTACTTTCCTTATTATATGCAATACCTCTCGCTGTATGTATTTTTTTTTAATTCTACTGTTCATGTAGAAAATCAATAGCAGTAATCGCAAAATTGTAATCACAGTCGTGATTTAATTTCATTCACAATCATGAACGGGATTTCTTTCCTTAAGTGAACTTGTTCACAATAATTATAATTTCTGATCTTCAAAAAAATTTCATTTTATTAAATACAATGCAATACAATTTCATCGTGCATTATATTATTTGTGATCTAAAAAATTAGTAGATGGTACAAGGAATTATAAAAGAATGATTTGCTTTAATTATACAGTAGAATTGTAAGTATTCGGCACGTGATAGTAACGGAAAAAAAAAAGTTTAAACGATCATGATTATATTTAATAATATTTGAATTCTCCACCGCTGCAGCGCGCAGGCTCGTTGCGCTCTGCCGAAATAGTAGCGCCACAGTCGCCTTCGAAAGTTTCCGTTGCTTGATTGTGAGATCGTGTGCTCCTGAATTTGATACATAATATATCTATATCTCCTGGTGCAAAAAGGATACTGAAAGTAAAGCAGTAGAAGAAATTTCGCTTGACACATTCTCCCGTTTGTTCCCGTTCGATTCTATCGTTTAAACTGGAAGATGGAGGATGAATGGTCATTTTTTCGGTTCCTAGTCGCAGCAACCTCTATGTGGTGGCACCTGGGTCGCTGTTATTCGCAATGCCTCGAAAACTTGTAAGTTATTTTATTTTTCTCGCATTGAAAGCAATAACGAGCTAATTGGCCGCGTAATTTATAAGTTTTTAAATATTTTTCGACTATTCTCAACTTTAAAAATTGTCACAAATTATTTAAATTTGGTGTGAGGAATTTTTCATTTTCTGGCAAAAAGGATTGATTTCTGGTTTAGTTATAAGCAGTGACGCCATATTTGGCAAAGAAATTTTTGCTTTCAATTAGATAGTATGAAGAATTTTACAATCATTTGATTCGTTATGTTGTTAATTTCGTTTTCGTAATCGCAGCATACTTCGCGAATGCCTGGACACGCTCATGACCGTATTCTATATTACTTTGGATTCTTTCGACCTACGAATAATATTTTATTCATTTTTTCAGTTTTCATTTTTTTCTATACTTTGATAGAATCACGACAGTCTATCACATCCATAATTTTTATATTGTTTTATGTATTTTTATATTTGATGTTCCAACAATTAACTTCATTTTCCGAGATAATATTCGCAGAAAGAAATCTCTGAAATATCAAAAAAATTGAGAATGATCGAATCACTTGTGATCCTGGAATAGCATTCTACGATATTTCTATGCTAATCACATATTTCTATGTATTTTGAATTTCACTACAGTACAAAACAGATTTCTACATGTTTTCAATTTATGCACTTGCAGTCAAACGTATGAAACACTGTATTTTAAATTATTGAAAGTAGTTGTAAAAAATTCGGAGTGCTATTTAGAAAATTTATTGTTAAATTTGGAAACCTTGGTGAAATTACGGAACAAGTCGAATGATTATTGACAAAAAAAAAACAAGCAGTTGTCAATCTATCGATTGTTTTTGGTTAATTATCCTATAATTACTTAATCCTGTAATCACTGATACTCTCCTAAATCGCATCGTATGTATCCACTATTTAGTAATTATCTATTACAAATAAGATAAAATAAGTGATTACCAGACTGCGGATTTTTATGCATTTATGACAAATTAAATACGGCTAAAATATACAAAAAGAACATAATATAAAAATATATCTAAAATATCCATAGTATGGTATTTGTTGTAATATTTATTGAGTGCAATAAATCCCTAGATAGGTTTTCCTGTCTCACCTGCATTTGTGAAACTCGAAATTTGCATAAACATCCGCAGTCTAGTGATTACATGAATAACATAAATTATCTTAGGACGATACAAGTCTATTGCAGTTTACACGTTTATCTGCAGTAAAGCTTGATAGAACTTTATCGGTAACTTTGGGCGGACAAAATGGTAAAAAGATTTATGTGTCAATCAAATTGTGACAGAGAATATAGCGATTTATATTTTATTACTATCACATCAATAATGACGTGATATCTTCCGTTCATAGTAACAATTATGTATGAAAAAAACAATCGATAAAGTCGCTCATCATACTCAGCCTTCACAGGCTGTGGAGGGTGCTGCCATTTCGGGGGGAAATATCGGAACTAAAACAAGGTCTTTAAATATGCCAAACAAGGATTCGCGTTAATTAAAAAAAATTTTTTTGCCTCACATAAAAATATCTCCAGCTGATGAGTGAGTGGCATACCATGTCTGTGCATTTTCCTCTAAATTAACTTACCTATATTCAATACCTAGTTGGTCTTTAACCCTTTTAGTGCCGGACGACGATATATCGTCGTTAGCAATAGTGTTAACACTGGATATCGAAGGGTTAATATTCACTTTCCAATACAATATTAGTAATTATATGATAGATAATTGTAAACACACAGTTTTTGCTCTATATTGCGTGTTCTATCTCAACTATCGCCAAACGAAAATTCTTTTTATTCACAATTACATTTGTTATTAATTCCATCAATTTTTTCGCTCGGCACTAAAAGGGTTAAATATTAAACGCGCCTTTTGAAAAATCTCTACGGTACAGAAATACAGTTCTTATTACTCTTTTTTTTTTATATAGAATTTCAGCAATATAAATATAAATGACAGGTACTCAATCGAATCGAAAAGTAAAATCGTTTTTATCTCGTACCATACCATTTCATGCAGCAAAAATATTCTTGAACTTTTTCTACCGCTTATTTTACGAATATCAGCGATCTTTAAATCGTCGGCATAAATCTTCAATGCGGACCATCGCGAATGGCATAAAATTGCATACCGCCAAAAAGCGATCAGGATAGAAGATACGGGAGAATAAAAATGACAGGCATAAGACAGTGTACGACATTCGCTCTCATACTTTTATTTCGAAACATCGATTTCCCTGACGTCTAGACGTCCTCAGCGCTTATACCAATGACAAAATGATCGTAAATTATTATCGACGACTCGTTAAGCATCAATAGGAAGGGCCAAGCTGCTTGCGCATTTCCGACTGGTTTCACCACCGTCCTCTCGTCTCTCCTTCTTTTCTTTTTCTCTTTCTTTTTTATCTCACGATTCGTCGGTTCGTGATAGACGTCGAAACCATGGCTCGTCGAAACGAATCGCGAATCTAAATCGGCGCGTACATTGACAACATCCATCGATCTAAAAATGTCTTTGACACTCGAGGGGGTGGAAAGAGGGAGAGGTTGGGGGTGTGTGTGGGGGGATTTCAGTAGGAAGGGGAAGTAGGAAGATCCGGAGAACGCGAAGCCTCCGATTTATTTCTCTCATTTTCTTTTTTGCTCTTTCCCCATTCGTTCTCTCTTTCAGACACGCGAGCACACCCGTCCTTTTTTCTTCGCCACCTTCTGCCCGTGCAATCTCTCACGTGCAATCTCACCCTGCATTCACGCACACCCCACCACGACACATGCACACGTAAACGGTAGACGCACACTTTTGCCGCTTTTGTTGTCCTTTGGCACAAAGTTAACCGGCACTCAGTAGCTTAGCAGTGACCAGAAGCAGACGCCTTCTTCACCGTGGCCAGAGTATCGGTATGAAGAGAAACACCGGAAGGAATTGCAGGAGCCTCTCGTCCGACAGGAATCCTTTGCCGCAATGGCTGCCACCGGAACTCTGTGCGGCCTCGGCTAAACCTACGTAACAAACATCAATTTGTACATGGTACAAGTGCCCCTTGTTTGTTCCCTGGTCGTTTCTCGTTCCTGCAATAATAATTGGACCGATGGATTCCTATGGAACCTAGTTAACCCTTTGAGGGTGAACCAATTGGAAAGCCATACGGTCGTTGCGGCTGGAAAACTTTTTTACCTATAGTGTATCGGGATATCGATCGAATTTGGGATACTGAGATAATTAGAGAAAATTAATGAACTGGGGGTGTTTTTATAAACTATATTATAGGTAACGATAATGGAGATTGTTGTTTTGGTTATGTAGGTATGAATGGGCTTTAAAAGTTTGTTAGGAATTAACCACTTGACATACAATGACGTCTGGGAGACGTCATTCGTTTCGTGTGCCATGGTAGACTTTGACATCTCCGAGACGTCAGGAACTGTTTTCGATGGACGACGTATAGTATTTTATTATATTACTTAATTATTTCACTTGTACATCAACAGAAATGCTAATTTATTATTTTATAATGTTACTTAATTATCGTCCATTCAACCTGATTACACGTTACATAGCAATGCAAATTGCAAAATAAACCCAAGTCAAAATATTGAATCTCATTTAAACCTTTTACTACCCAACATTTAGGACTTAAAAGTACAAAAATAGATCTAAATTCAATGTAAAATAAGATATCTTATATACCTAAATGTTGGGTAGTAAAAGGTTCTAATGACGTTCCATATTTCGACTCGGGGAATTACAGGTTTAAATTAGGAGTTTTAGTATTGAAAAGTATCATATTAGGTTCAAATAGGAGTAAATACCATAAAAATAGTTTCAATATTTCGACTCGGGAAATGTTCTGTTTTTCAGTTTGCACATAACTGTACAGTTGGGCAAAGTTAAATAGTATTTTTCGGATGCGACGAATTCCGTTTTATTTGTATGTCAAGGTGTTAATCATTTGAGGTCTGCACAGTGGAAGAATCTCGTTAAAAAGTGCCATGCAGTGAGTTGATGCTTTTTTGTTCATTGCGGTAAAATAGAATGTTTTTTTTTTCGATCTGGAATGTTAACAATGAGATTCCGCTGAGTGGGAGTTGAAACGATTAGGAATACGGATTGGTATGCTGTTTATTTAGCTTTAAATGTTATGGTTATAAGGGATAATAATTTTAGGATGGTTTTAGAGTCATGATGTAGATATTACGTAGAACAAATTTACTAGAGAACATTTGGTATGGAATATTTACACGAACCGTGTTAAACGATTTAATTTCCTTTCCACGTTGAATGTCGGATATATTTCTCTCGTTTAACCGTTTGTGTTGGAGTGAAATTTTTATTGTTAAAAATACGTTTTTATGGCGCACACATGTCGCAAACTGAAATGGTTACGTGTCCGATAAATATTTCTAGTGTCGCTTTGATATTTCAATATTAAACACAACGTGAAATTTGGTTAACGTTGCTGTTAAAAATCGTTGCAAATTCCACAAAGTTTTCCAATTCTAAAGATCTCTATAACATGTCAAATAAGTCAACACTTTTTTCACCATAAATTGTAAGAAAAAACATTGAATACCACAAACAGTCTTCCATTTTGGAGATTCAAATAACAGTTAAAGAAACATTTACTTAACAAACAATTTTTAAGAATACTTGTATTTTTAATGTCAGATTACTCAGCCTCTTCTTGACTTTTCTTTCGATTTATTTGCCGAGAAAAATTAAGAATCATCATCACCTTTCATGATAAAGGCAAAATTGAATGTCATAAAAGTTGTTCCATTTTGAAAAACTAAATAAGTTAACACTAGAACTACAAAATGACTATCAAACAGCAAAATGATTCGCCACTAATTTTTTTGAAAAATTCTCAAAGTTTATAGGAGAGTCATAAAGTATTTTAACACATTTCAATTCCTTTCCTTCCGAAGTAATGATAAATAGATGAAAAATAGATTTAACACCGGTAGTTCTAATGTTAAAGAAAGATCTCCATATGCAAAACTGTTAAATCCACTTGTATCCTCGAAGCCAAATTACTCTGACTCTTTTTCACGTTTTATTTTTTTGTTTCATTCGGTAAAAAAATATTAAAAATCGTTATATAGTGTCTAGTGATAAAGACAAATTATTCCTCAAGTTATATCACGAATTACGTCACTCGTGAGAGATTGAGCATTTTAAGCATCCTGAGAACATATGCTCGGCTGTTATCGAGACATGTCACAATCCGGGAGAATGCTTTTGGACAACAGGTAAAACTTACTATGACTGATCATTAATCTTGAAATTACTACTAGCTCTCTTCTGGTTAGAACAGATGTTAGTTTCTTTGAGTTGGAAAACTTCACTTTAGTTTCCTAAATATGGGACGGTGCTAAATTATAAGAGAGCATTGTAAAGTTTACGAGAGGAGCACGTACACTTGTCCCGGCTCAAATAAGTAATTATATCTTTTGCCGTTTTAACTGCACGGCAATCCGATAACTCTTGGAATACTCGTGAAATTTATGGGATAAAATTTTATCAAAGAACCTTTACCGATTTCCTATAGTGGGCAGAAAAAGATAGGAATTACTTACCGCCAATAATGGATACGTGATCCTTCCCGCGCGATGATCTATCCAGGCCGATTTTTATCTCTGCAAGTAATTAAATGTCGCTTTAATAATACTTAATAGATGAAAGGGTAAACACAATCAATTTTGATAATTTTTATAAAAAATGTTATAGTTTAATCAGCTAACACGTTGAGTGCGGCGCGGATCTTGCTACACTTTCCACTTAGGCGGCAGCGCGTAAGGTATTCACAAATTTTAAAAGAAAGAAAAAAAGGCGCATAAAGTTTGGAAATACTGTGCTAAATGTTATAGCACAAACATAAAAACATTCGGACGTAAGTTCGCCAGAAAGCTCATAAAACAAGTTGTTACTTACTGTAATATGTGCAAATCTCAACCACATCTTTGCTTAAAATATTTTAATAACCTTCACTAAATTTAAACATAAAATTTTTAATTGTCATTATTAATTTAACGCTTGAAAATGCCGGTCTCACGTACCGATGTGGACCGAATGAAAAATTCGTGGTCAATCGCTAGGGACTGAGGTCGCCTGAACGGAAAGTTCACTGTCAATCTCCAGAGACTGATGTAGCACTCAACGTGTTAAGTGCGCACCTGCATGTGTCACGAAAATCGAAAGATGAACATAAATCTATCTCAAATTATTTATACTTTTTAATTATTCGCTTTATTTAGGCATGACCTCAACATATTCCGAACATCTTGAAATTTACGAATATATTTTAGTCTTCGTCATGATGCATGACGAGTATGCTCGCCAATACACAAAATTCTGCCATTGCTCCATGACGAGTATACTCGCCAATCACAGCTAACTAGTTAAAATGTCCAATATATCAATACATGAGTGTTTTAAATCCCTCAAATGATCATCATATTGAATCAAAATAACAGAATAGTGACCTTCATGAGCTAATTATCAGTACAGGTAACCCTCCTATAACACGGTAGATAAGTTCCTAGAAAATGCCGAGTTGGGTGAAACCGTGTTGTATGAGACCCAGAGCAAGTACAAAAAGAGGGGTTACGTTCCGAAAACTTATTGAAAACAATTTTTTTTTTTAATTCTACATAAATCACTTAATTTTTATTAAAAATAGAAATGTATGTACAACACAAAACAAAAAAATGTTATTTTAATTTAATGCAACTATAATTTAATACATTTCTTCACCGTCACTGCTCACAATCAGTATAATCAGTCGAGAACGTTTTTTTGGTGGAATGACATCGCCTTCAATTTCAGAACTTTTTTCTTCATTTAAAGTTTTTGTATCTTCTTTCCTCTTTAAAAATCTGTGATTTTACTATGCTTTCTGGTCCTTATCGGGTCAATGTTAATTTCTCCTTAATATCTTAAAGACGAAAAAGTTATTCTTTGACAAACCGTGGCTCGACGCAGACTACCGATCAGCAGCGTGAAATACTTTCTTTTTTCAAGCCACGGAGATGAAATCAAAATAGTTTACGCCGTAATATATCTTTAAGACGGCAAGCTTCGCCGCGGCTATAGAAATACAGTGTTGTATAAAGGTTTTTGCAATTTTCTTATCATGTTACTGCGAAACCGTGTTATAGGATGTCGTGTTGTAGAAGGGTTTCCGCAATTCATAAATCGTGTTATAGCGAAACCGTGTTACAGGATACCGAGTTGTAGGAGGGCTACCTGTACTAAAACCAAAGAATCATCAAAAACATTAATTAACAAGTTTCACCACCCAGATCCTTTCAATTCCACTTAGAATATTTACAATTTTAATATACTTAAATGCTACATTCCTCCTTCTTCAATTTCACTACATCTCAGAATTGAACAAAGTCTCTACAAGTAGTCGAAGTACTCTATGTCCATTTCTACTGCTAAAGCTGCAGGATGACGTCGTAATCCAAATATCGAATGTTCATTTCTCTTAGAATATTCCCAAAATATGTATCCTTCATAGTATCAAAGACAAATCGATCTTATAAAGTACAAAACATACATAACCACTTAAAGGATTAAAGTTCAACGTAGCAATTTCAGTTGCGAATACCGTCGTTCGGGATCCCGTGCGATCAAAGCCAAACTACTTAATACGGCGAGTTTGCGTTCGTTTTATCGGTCGGACGGAACTCACCGTAGAGCCTTAAAGTGCCGTCTGCTTTGCCAAGACTGTTCGTCGACACGCATTTGTAGCTGCCCACATCTTGCTCGGTGAATCCTTTGATTAACAGCCACATCAGAACTTTGTATCCGGACCGTTCCTCCCGTACGCTGTACTTCGGTCTGCGTCGAAACCGTGTCGTTGCGATAAGTCCCGTGGCAACGTGGAGCAACATTAACTCTTTTGATACGGGAAATAACTATAGTCATCTTTCGAAATGTTAGTTAACGACTAGTACGAATTATCGTGAGAAAGTACTCTTGGATGTTTGGTCCTTTGACAGTATTTTCAACGGTTGAAAATTGAAATTCGGAGCTGATTTTTGGGCAATAGTTATTTAACACTGTAAGTGTCAAGGCAATCAACTCATTTTTGATTTCTTTCTTTGAAAATTTCTCAAATTGCTAGGCGATTCTGTTTATCTTATAAAGCAAAAGTTATTTACAGTCTGTACCACAAGAGCGTGGACGCGATATTTGTGAAATCTTATACGCAATTTGTTAAAGACTGTGCTGGTTTAAACATACAAAGTTTCCTCTAATACGCAATAGGCCCAATTCTTTTAGTATCGTTTCTATCTCTGAGAAATTCAGTTCATTTCGAAATGAGTGCCGTGTACGCTAAACGATTCGAAGCGGTCTTCTTCTGCCATCACCCGAAAGGTCCTAAAATGACTGTTAGAGATGCAGCAAAATATCTGACTAAACCTCGCGCATTCGTAAATAAGTGGGTGCAACGGTATAAAGACACAAATTGTGTCGATGATCTCCTTGGGCGAGGTTCGAAACGGGTTACGACGAAATGGGAAGATAAAGCGATTTTACACCTTTTTTCGAAAAATCCGACGCTTTTCTTACGTAAAGCGCAAACAATTTTAACTAAAAAGGGCATAGATATAGGTATATTAACCCTTTGCGGTCGTATGTCTTCTCTCAGCCACCACAGCAAGGAACCATACAAATCCTATACTGTATTCATTCATTTATCAGTTTACACTTTCTCTAAACGAACCTAAATGCCTAAGGAACCTTTTCACGAACCAATTCGGTGCTCCTATCAATTGGATATAAGGAAATCCAATCTAAACAAAAGCTGTCACCCCGCACTCGCCATGCAAGACGCTGCGCTGTGGCGAGTCAGTCGCCTTTTGAGCGTAAATGAAATCGACAACGTTCGGCGATACCATGTAGAATTCCAAAGAATATTGTATAAATTGTGTTTAACAGTAATAAGACATTCTCGCTTGTTAAAATATTTCAAAATAATACTCCAAAATGGCAAAAAGAAAGTTACCGCAAGAAGTGTTCTGTGAAACTGAAAATAGGGATGAAGAGTTTTGTTTTGACCCCTTCAATATATACTCTGCATATAAGGCGTCAGCTAGAAGAGAGAACAGGACGCCTATGACATATTTTATGTATTTCCGAAAATTTGTGGGACAACTGGTTGGTGGTTATCGTGATGGAGCACAATCAAAACTAGGAAAACCATCGACCTCAGATAAGGAGGAAAGACTGAATGGAAAACTGCACATATTGTGGCATTGTGAAGACGTAAAAAGTAAAGATTGCTCAGTATGTTCAAACAGAAAGATTAAGGGCGGAAGGCGACAAACCAATTATTTTTGCGATACATGCAATCGAAAACCAGGCCTGCATGTTGGAGATTGCTTCGAAAAATACCACACGATGGAAAACTATAAAATATAATTTTTATACAAAAACGTGACATTAGATCACTTTATTGAGTAAACATACATCTAAAGTTCACAAAAGAACTACTAAATCTTGTTTATACTTCGTAATCTTGCATGTTATGTATCCCTGCTCTTTCGACGGAAATTAATTCCGACCAGTACGATACCCATGTCCAAATTTAATACGACCGCAAAGGGTTAAAAAGGTATATTATAAAATTACTAATATACGTATATTTGTATCGAAGCCGTCTTTGTACGGAATGGAAAACACAGAACGGTATTAATATGTTGGATTGGCCATCTCAGTCCCCCGATGTCAATCCAATTGAAAATGTTTGGTCTGTTATGAAGTACAAACTCCGAGAAAAGCATATTTTCAAATTGAAAACACTAGTTCGTCGAATTCAAGAGATATGGAAGTCTCTTCCTGTCTCTTATGCTGAAAAGTTGGCTGAAAGCATGCCGAGACGTTGTTAAACGATAATCGCTAATGGTGGAGATTGGACATTATATTAAGGAAGTGCATATCTACTTTCGATTTATATGATATTTCTTATAAAAAAGTTTTATTCCCACAGAGATATCGCGTCCACGCTCTTGTGATACAGACTGTAATTCGTCAGCCTAGTAATCGGCTTTTCTTCCTCAACTCTTTTCAAATTTTAAGTTATTAATTGATGGTTATGGCAATCAATAATTTATTCATCATTGAGGCATACTGTGTTAACCAGTTAACTGTGGAAGTTAGTTTTATGAATCTCTCGCAGGATACGGAATTAAAATCGAGCAATGACGTGTATATTCGTCGTACACAGGGCAAATGTTTCTGTTATAAATTTTACGAAAGGGGGAAAGCAAAATGTGGAAAAATTACATTTTATTCCATAAGACATTGACAATTCAGTATTAAAAATGCTACCGCAATAGAACTTTGGATTGACGTGTATAAACGTCGAACGCAGTTAACTGGTTAAGGACTCAGTGACGACAAGTAGTAATTTTCAGAGAGATGTCGGTGGCAGGGAAGAATTTTCATTCAAATGATGAATCAAAAAATACCGGTTGATTCTTGAATCGTCCTGAATACTTAATTCCTCTTGTCCCAAACTGTCTATTTACTATGTTGTAGAGTGTAAATATTATGTAAATATTATAGTGTAAATACAATAGACACAAAGCCGGTAGTTCTAGTCTCAAAACCTTGAACTTATCCGTTATTTTCTTCGGCTTGATTCTTATCGCCATTTAATCTAGGATCTCTTATTGGAGATAGGTTCCAGATCATCAAAACAGTGATATTCCTATCGCATGAAAAAATTATTTTATAGGTGACTCGAACTCGAACCCGTAGATTGTAAATTCAAGCCTTGACGCACCATCACTCCAAGAGTTTCTCAGTGGTGGCGAAAGATGTGGGCTATAACCCATCGATAGTTTAAGCCCTTAATATCCACCATAAACCTATATATTAGGTGTACAAATTAATTTTCGGCCTTTTTTGACTAACTTTGACATTTATTTATAACAATGTTGATATAAATTCAATATTAAACATAATCTTCTTCATTTGCTATACGTTTTTGCCATCTCTCAGGTAATTGTCGGATTCCAGATCGGAAAAATGATAGTGGTTCACATCAATGAAATCATTGTGGCATTTATAGACCTGTTCAACTTACTTGAATTGAGAATCAGTTAGGTGGTGTTGTAGGGATCGAAATAGGTGGTTATTTGAAGGGGCTAAGTCTGGAGAATATTCGAAACTGTTGAAACTATTTTTTACAAGTGCTGCACGATATAGCGTTTCTTTTTTTTAGTTGAAACGCGAAAAGAAGACAGTGCCTTAAATGTTGCTTATCGAACGACATCGCTTCTACACATGATTTTTCACGTTATGTCTGGAGTAGAGTCATGCGATATATCTTATTTTAAAGCTAACAAATGGCGCTTTAGAATGGCTATTCAAATTTGGAAAAATTCTAATCTGAATAGGTTTTGTGGTCGATGAAATCAGGGGACCGAGAATTAATTTGTACACCTAATATATATTAATACTATCTATTTTAATATAATCACGTACTTTCTATCGACAGATGACTATAATCATTATCACAATACCCGCAACGTTCAAATTATAATTGTCACTCTAGTTTTCAACTCCGAAACAGTTTTGATAACGGTAGGCATACCGTATCACTGAGAATCCATTATCGCAGCTATCGCGCCGTATCGAAAGGGTTAATTAGGAAATGACAACAAACATCTCACCCTTCGAGTAGCATGTCGTCCTCCGAACCGCGGCGATTCTTCACCCAGTAATTGATCGTGTTTGGAAATGCCTCGACGTAACACTCGAGCTGTACGTCCGTCCGCAAAGGTGCTCCCAAAAGCTGATTAGGCGCTTTGACGACAGGTGCAACTGTAGAGAGAGGAGTCAGGTCGAACGATTTAAAATTAATTGCCCGATTTATTCTTACGTACATACGAGCGATCGAGGCGTGTGATCGACATAGAAATACGGGCTTCGATACTTTATCGTTTCTATTTTGAACGCTGCGTGTGACATTTGTTGAAGGATATCGCGGCTGATGTTGAGATCTGATTGCAACGGAAAGATGCAATTTTTGGTGCGCTACAGCGAGAAAGTTTTTTTCTTTTTTTTAAATTGAGAATTATTTTTATTGAACTTAGAATTGTAGTGGTTCAAGTTATAAGAGTGTTAATGTATCTATTAATGTAACAACAAGTATGTTCGTCGCCGCTGTGACGACTGATTCGCGTTGACTTGTTGTCTGAACGACGAGCTACATTTTTTGTAAATATTGAGTCAGTTGTTTATGGAGATTAGAAGGGAACAGACAGATTATTTAATTTATGTATTTAAAGTTATGATTTATGTTTGAAGTACTATTGTGTTGCTTTTATGTGTTAAGTGTTATTTTAGGTTACGATAATTAGTGTGTGTTATTAATTTATAAAAATAATTTGTAAAACTAATAGATTTTGTTTGGGTTTTTGGTCTCTTACAAAGTTTAATTACTTAGTTCGTATTAATACCTTAGCCTGCAACGATGTGTGACAGTAGTGACGTAGAAAATGTAATAGGAAATTTTTAAGTGTTTCAAAATCTATTAACAATAGAATTACCGGCGTTAAATCTATTATATTTTAATATATTAAATACGTACTTCGAGAAAAAAGAAAACAGGAGATGGAAAAGACGATTGATTGGGTAATCTGTAGTTTAGAAGATCAACGTAGAATATCTGCTCTATGACTGTGCTATAAACTTGGAGAACTTTTGGAAAAAAATTCGGAACGAGTCATTTTGACTTGCTTGGTAGTTTTACTATCTCTACACTATTAACACGTTGATTGAAGAATTAGTTTTGAATCAATGTACGCTGTGTTAGAAAAGATGTCGTAGGCCAAAGGATTAATACTACATCTGAGGCTGCTTAATCTGATATAATTAAATAAGTATATCAAATAAATACATCGAAAAAACGTGGTAGCGTAAAAAGAACGATCACTTAAGTAATTTTTATATTGTAAGATATACGTGAAATATGTAAGTACTTTACTACTTTTCCATTTTGAGAAATTAAATGAAAAAGGAAATCATCAAGTTGACGGCTGCCGTAGATTTAGTGTTAAACATTGTTTGCTTGTTCGTTTCAATCTTCTATTTATACTTCCTTGTAACTGTAACGTATCCACGTATTCTCCGATATAAACTTTTCAACTTTGTGGACTATTAGGGGAAAGTTCCCCTTATTGGCTCACTTAAGAAAGTATCTCCATAAATCGGAAATGTGTTCATACTTTCGAACGTAGAAAATGGAGAACAATTTTGGCATTATAGCTAATACCGAAATTTAATGATGCAGACCTGACCATTTAGTGACACATTAAGGAAAATATATCGCTTGCAATAATTAACACATTGTATGCGGGCGACATAAAAGTACGTTTTTCGAAAACAGTGCATAGATCGTTTTAAAAAATCGATTCGTGGCATTAATCACTTAGTTTTTAAAAGTAAACTATATTTTCGAATTTAGAGAGTAAGCAGTTTTAATTTTAAAAAAAAATGAAATTTGTTCAAAGTTTTGAACAAGTTTTCGTCTTGAGCCTTAAGGAAGGGTTCAAAAACACCCGCATACAATGTGTTAAGAAATATTTCAAAATGAATGAAGCGACAAAAAGGAAGTGTTATATCCTTTTGTATTAAACAAGTATGTACATCAGAAACGCAAATGACAAGTCAAAGAAAGTTGTTCGATTATGTGAATGAGATGCAAAGTCATTTATCGTGATTGAGTAGCAAGTGACATATTGATGAGGGCGAACAGAAGCATGTCAAGCTGGACGAGAGACATTGAGTGTTCACTAGGGTGTATGGTCATCGAAGGCTGCCAAAACACCATGACAGAGGTAGGGAAAGTGGATGATGTGCACTTTCAAGACCAGGGAACGTAGAGGTACTCTAGTATTGTTGAAATATCTTCTAATCTTTGTGAACAGTGTATTTCCAGAATACTGCAAGTGGCTTGATTAAATTTACCGGTGACAAAGCATATTATTCATTACGTTCTAATTATTACAATCTCCTAATTTAATTCTTACGTACATAGAAACTATTATTCAATTTAAGTTACGGTCGAAATTAGTGAATCTTCCGTTATGATTTAATTTTCAAAAGCCACTAATGTTGTTAGCAGTAAAATAATTACTTACTAGTGTATCAAATTCTTTCGTCGTTAAAAGTGTTATTACAAGTAAGTATCAATTTACTGTCGTATATTTAATTCAGAGGTGCGATAAAATATTTGCATTATAAAAGGTTATTACGGCCGCTTAGCCTGGGAATTTTACGAGGTTTTTGAATCAGCGGGATAATATTAAAAATCTCTATTACGTGAATTGTTTGGGATAATTTAACGAAGTTGTCTTGCTCGGATAAAACGGATTTGCCCCAATACATTAAAATTTCATAGTTTTAATTGGGTTTTATGGAACACGTAAAGGATAAAATTTAGCACAAGCTCTTCTACAATCAGGCTACTTTGAATCGACCATAAACAAAGAATAACACTGCTAATGAGATTGTTCCGCTTTAATCATATCGAGATAATTAAAAATGCAATCGAAGTTAAGTTTCAAATAATGGAACGGTAGATATGAACTCTATATCGATAAGTTTCACTTTTTTTTTATAATTCCTGGCAATTGAATATCATCTCTCATAAAAAAACTACAGACGGCCCTCGACTTTCGCACAATTCGTTATTTCGTACGTTTGTAAGTTTAATTTTTTTCATTCTCACTGACAGTCAGTTTTCGAACATTGTAATATCCTTTCTAGTATTGTCTATTAGATATTAGAGAATCTCAAATTCACAAAGAAACCACATTAACCCCTTAGCTTACAATAACGAATGACACTCGTGCCGCGGTGAATGGAATCGGAAATTTTCAAATTTCTTAAAATTGAAAATATCAATGAGACACAACACGATAAAATTATTTCAATAATATTAACACAATTTCTACCTAGATTTTCTGTCTTTTGCTACCTTTTCGTTTGAATGCAAATAATTGCCAAAACTGTTGAGATTTCAAATTATCAGTTAAATGTAGATAATTTGAGAAATATATTTATTGATACATTGATGGGTATTTATTAGAAATTATTTAATCAGCTTGTAAATTCTAGCAACGGTGTGCAGTTAGTTGCAAAGTCACTTCAGCGGTGTACGCTAAAATGTAACATGGCGGGAAATAAGCGAATATCAAAGTTATACCGCAACTTCTGTATTTTCTGTTACAACTGAAATCGACATTCTCTAATCTGACTATAACACGGGTCAACACAAAATTTGACTTTAATTTTAAAGTATAAAATTTCGATAGTTTAGGTCGTAATTAGACAAAAAAAAATATATGGCATGGAAAAGTTTGCTTTTGTATCTAGAAGACTATATAACAAAATGCATCAGCATCATATTTACACTTTTATGATGACATTTTAACTTTTTCTAGACTTGTACAAAACACCTGTTCGTTGTTTATCACTCGAGTGCCATCTGGAGGCACTGTGTGGACGTAAAAATCCCACTCTGATCTCGCGGTATTTTTGAATGTGTTAGAATTAATTAAAATTTATAAAAAAATTCGAAAATGAGTGTTATTACTATAACAATCACAAAAGCAAACTTTATATCAAAAAAAGGTATTTTCTTTTCGTTTTTGTACATAATATATCCAAAAATCATAAAATAAACTTTAGGACAAAGAACGAAAATTTTTTTGTAGAGTCGTGTAATTGATATGTTGCTGCAAAACGGTGTTGTTTTATATGCAAAATGGTTTAAAATTAGGCACTTTCATGAAATCCTTAAAGTGTCAAAAGACACCTCATTGGTATAAATAAGTATACCATATGCACATTTTTAGATCTAGGATGTGCTGGTGGAAAATGATACTGCTGAATTAATTTAACAACTACTGTATGAAAAGTCAAAAAATTAATTTTAGAGAAATGTTTCAACTTAGAGAATAATTTTAAGTTAAAATTTGGAAAGTGTCTTTTGACACATCTTCGTAGAAATAGTGTTAATATTACATTAAATTATACGACACATCTAGAATACTTGACAAATTTTCATTTCAGCAATTTCATTCTAAATCTTTGTGGAAGAAGTTAAAAAAGAAGTCGTAGGGCAAGGGGTTAACATACAATTTTTAATATTATTCCTGTATCTCTCTACTTTCGAAAATTCAACATTTGCACACATTTTAAGGGACCAATTATGTGCGATAATTGAGGGTCGACTGTATACCTTTCTTCCCATCTTACAATCGAAAAAATCACCGTTACCCTTGACCATCAAAAAATCAAAATGTTCGACAAATTCTCAGAAACATTCAAAATTATATTTATCCCGCTACGTTTGCTCGAGAATTTTCTGCGTATCGTTGCAAGGATTATTCATCAAATATGACCTTTCCTCTATGAAAGAGGAATTAAATTGTCACTTCGTTGAAATTAAATTTGTAGGATAATCTTTCTCGCAGGAGTGCAACCTTTTAAGTGAAACAATATTCCCCGATGCCGCGGGAAAATGGGGGTTTAACGAAATTCTCGAAGATCATCAAGATCGATTTTTCGACACTGTTTTTTCATCCATGTCGAACGAACTGAAAACGCGAATCTACATAATATAAAACATAATGGATACGTTTGGATAGCTGTACCGTTAATAATGTAATCGCGCATAATGTGGACATTAATTTTATAGGGGCTTTCTCGCTGTAATGCATCCCCGATGATCGATATTTCCTCTTCTATTATTACGTTTGACAGTCTCGTTAAAAGAATGCCCAAGGCGAAATTCATCGACGTCGTTCTCGAAGCCCGTGAGACGGTCAATTACAATCATATAACACTATTGTTTTAATAGCAAAAAGAAATTTATAAAATTCTACAATAGTGACAGTACCAACAACAACGACAACAATAATATATTATTATCACCGATCGTAATTAAATCTTGCTCCGCATATCTGTATGCACTGTTTTCGAATAATTCATTTTGACACCACTTATGCAAATTCGTGACCACCGCAACGAATTATTTTATATTCGAGCGAGCACGGCTTTTGCGATGGGGCGATAAAATATAAATTTATATAATAAGCAGCGCTCGACGCCCAGACGGGCGATTGTTTCTCGAATAATTGTTAGGAAGTGAATTTTAAAAAAGGAGCAAGAGAGAGAGAAAAAAATGGAAAAGTTAAAAAAAAGAGAGGTTTTAGTTTTGAAGTGAATTAACGTGCGACAGGGAAAACTAGGGGAAGGAGAGTAGATGACGGGAAACGTGAAAGAGGGGAAATCGCGTTGTCGTTGAACCTGTCACTATCCACTATAAAGTGTAGTATCAAAAGCCCGAAAGCATGGCAGAAAAGCTCCCAGTGTTGTTGAGAATAATTGAAGCAGGATAATTTTCAACGTCGCGTATTTCTTTTAATTATCCTTCTGTACATTGTTAACCCTCGTATTAAGTCGGCATTATGATCCTGTTCATTGTCTACGGAGTAACGAGAGTTCGCATTCACGGGGGCCCCCACAATGAAGCTCGGTGGTAAAGCTTTCGTGGAACTCTATAACTCAAAGTATCTTGTATAAAATTTCGCCTCTTTTTCTTTCCTTCCACCACTTTTTGTCCATCGTTACTTTGAAAACATTACGCTCTAGATATTATAATTCATAAATACCGTGAGTTTTTTAGAACGGAACGGACAAGTGGGATATGTTTGGAGAAACGAAGTCCTGGAAATGCTGGCAGGAAGGTAAATTATTCATTGTGCGAATTAACGAGGGAGCCGTAATTCAATGTTAGTTTCCTTGTGTTCCTTTTGTTTTATCATTATTTTCATTTTAATTACCTCGTATGATCTTAATCAGACGTAGCCCTCTCGTACGCCATAAGGGGAAGATTAAAAAGTAGCCGGAAAATTTAATTACCTCTGTTGAAATTTCTCTCGGATTAAGACAAATAAACTTTGGACTTTAGGTATCGGAACAATAAATATTGAAGATCGTGTTGACATAGAGAGTAAAGGTATGTAAATCGGAGAAAAATGAATCGTTACGATTTAAATAATGGAACTTTATACATCATAGAATTAATATGAGAATAATACGTTACGCGTTCGCAATTTATAATCATATATCGATAAAATATATTGTTATTCATCGTCGCGTTAATCAAATATATCTTTCCTACATCCACAATTTTATCTGTTTGATATAATACTAAAATTACTGGCTATAAATTCAATATATTTAAAGATACTAGATGAATATTTCAAAAGAAAGGCAATGAAATGCACAAGAAGCTAAATTAATTTAATCTATCACATTTTGCAAGGTAGACGTAGAAAATCAAACATGATAGAGCCCTCAAAATTTCGGCAACATCTTTAAAAAATTCAATACAAGTTATTTTAACCTCCTTGGTAGATCTAATATGGACGTATTAATATTCTAACCGGTATCAACGATCCGAATTTTAACTCTGATATTTTAAATAGAAATGGGAAATAATCCGACCAAAACCTTTAACAACATTAACCCCTAAGTCTAAAATAACGTGTGACACTCCTGGCGCGGAAAATGGAATAGGAAATTTTGAAGTTTCTCAAAAATTATTAAATTGAAAATATCATCCGGTCACCAAACAGTCTTATTATTTCAATACTATTAATATTACATTCAGTTGCATGAAATATAAAAAATAAGTAAGAACTTTTCATACGATGAATTAAATTTGAGCCATAGCACTCCCAGTCAGAAAATAAATCGTAAGGGTAAGAAGTTAAAATAAAAATATCCTGCCAGCAACAATAAAAGTGCAACAACACCTTCCTTTATCTCAAGATCCAAATATATTCGTTTCCCAATGCAATAACAATTACCATTCGTCCAACCATCTAACAATTTAAAGGGCAACTAGTAACTCCTTTTTCGGTGGGCTCGGTTTAATTCATTTTAATTACGACCACCGAGCTATCTTAGCGGTCTACCGTAGCCCCCGAGATTCCAACCCCTTTTCACCCCTTTCCAACGACTCGAAAGCCACGAAGCTCGGTTACGCCAATGGCCAGGGTGATTCGTCACTGCGGAGCGTCGTTACGTCACCGACGGCAGCGTCGCCTTTTGTCGGCGTCGGCGTCGTCGTCGTCGTCGACGGTGGGAGCCTTTCTGCCGGATACAATCAGGGATTAGGAGGGAAACGAGCTTACAATTCACGGCGAGTGTCACTCGCTTGCTAACGGCGGGCGGCACGTCGTTGCTGGCGATGCAGAGATACGCTCCCATTTGTCGTCTCTCGACACGATGGAATTGCAGGAGCGAACCGTTGTAGGTCTCGTGCCTCTCGAAAGTGCTACCACCTGCGTACCGAGAAAACGTTTCTTGCTAGCATATTTTCACGAAAATTGATGTCCATGTCCTCGACATACCTCAACTTCTTTCATTCTCTTTCTCTTTCACTCTGACCCTCTGTCTATTTAACTATCTTTTTTTATCTCTTTTACCTCTTTTGTCCATTGCCGTGGCCTCCTTCGGCTCGCGACACTGTGATCGTTTTTTATTCCGTAACCTCGACCGTCCTCTCCTTGCTCTCGTCTTATATTCTTGATTTTACGAGAGCCAGAGACTGTGGGAGGGTAAGAGGGAGAGAAAGAGAGAGAGAAAGAGAGAGAGAGAGGCGATAATATTTGCGGAGGGTTGGGAACGGCCAAATTGCGGGCAGGAGTGAAGAATTGGACGGCTGGCTGATTCTTTTTTACTGGTCGGCTTGGAGGGTGTTACAACTCGGCCGAGACGTGTGTTAGGATGATTTGGGGGATGTAGGGCACTGCTTTTTTTGTGTCTGACACCGAAGAGGGATGGCAATCGTGTAATTACGTTGGACTATGGACTGTGTACGTTGTAAATATGGTACGGTTAAAAATGTTATCAGGGAATGTTCTTCATTTTTATTATTAGCTTCGAGGGTGATAAGGTCGATGTAAGATGTATGTTGGGATAATTTTGAGAATTTCGGATAGTGCTTTTTGGGGTGGAGTGTAAGAGGGATGACGATAATGTAATTATATTGGGATATGGATTCGGCTGGTAATAAACGTGGAGCACTTTGAAAATATTTTTAGGAAAGATTCATCACGTCTGTAATTAAATATTTAAAGCACTTGGAAATTTGATAATTATAATAATAGAAAGAGAACTTTCTACGAGAGATCTCTTATTAACTTTGCAAAATTATCTTGGTGATTTTTGCAATCTTATGTCTACACTTCTGGATTCTCTACGAGCTAAATAAAAAACTAAAAATTACCTCCAGTATTAAAATTATCACACTCATCAAATTACTTCTCAACGATATTAAACATGCTGTAATACATGCACGTAAGAGGTCATAGAAAACTTATTGGAACATTTTAAAAGTTAAATTTAACACTAGATCTACTGACGACTAATTTAATATATTTAAAATTGTCGAGTAAATCTCTCCAAATCAAAAAATGAAGGGGGCAAAAGACACGATCGATTCAATCGTTTACAGTCTTCCAAATAGACGTAGAAAATTGAAAAAGAAGCAGCATTACAGATTCCAGGAACAATTTTAAAAAATTCACAGCAAGTCATTTTGATCACTTTGGTAGAACTAGTGTTAAAGAAAGTCCAAATCTACTTTCGCGCCAAAGCCGTAAATTCGAAAGCCATGCAATGCCCAACCCAGAGCAAAAAAAAATTTCTCCAGTAAATTCTCACTAGCGATCAGCGACCGCGAAACCATCGCCGGAAATACACCGAAGGAACGTTATTCTACGAGACAAGGAGTCACAACTTACCGGAACGGAAGTTCCGATCTAAACGAACTGAGATAGAACTTTTAACCAAGTCGAGACCACAGGGTAACGCAATTGAACGAAGCCGCTACCTCCCGTAGGCGAAATAGAGAAAACTGGAAGGAAAGGTAAGACAACTAAAGACTGAGAAAACTGAGAGAGAGAGACAGAGACAGAGAGAGAGAGAGAAAAAGATAGAGAAACAGAAGGGTAGCAAAGAGAAGTAGCAGACAAGAAAGCTGGGAACTCGACGCACAACGCCGCCAGCGAAAGAAGAGACGAGAAGATATATGCTTAATTCACTACTTAGGTGGCTAACGAGTTCCCTAAGTGAGCGAGCGCTAACGAGTTTGCTAAGCTCGTAAGAAAACCGCCTCTCTGCCAGGTGGAACCGTCGGAACGGTACACCCCGATCGCACGTGTGCCTTTCCCGTGTACTCGGAATGACGATAACAGTCGAGACCGTGGGGATGGAACACCATTGTGAAAAACGTCCCATGCTACGCCCGGGAGAATCTCTATCCCGTACGAGAATGAGTTTCGCAAACGAACGGCGAGACGCTCCTGTCTTCCCTGGTGGCGAAATATCGGCAAATGTGCTGCCGAACGCACGCCTTTCAATGTGCTAGAGGTGTCATTTTCGAGTTTTTCGTTGAGATTTGTTTGTTTTCTCTACGGCGATAAATTCATATGCTTTAATCCTTTGCGGTTGGAATTATTTGATTTATTTTTTGGTGAGCTGAATGATATTAATTTCACATTTTTTAATCGTTGGTTATTCCTTTTTTTAATGATAGCGATAACTGTAGGTTCTGATGAATATTTTATTGATATTAGAAAATCAATGTTAGAAAATAGAATGAAGTGAATAATTATGTTGAGTATAGCTCGAGAGAGTAATGGAAAGGGTTAAAGTTAGAACTTTTTAAAATAATTGGTCTATGTTTGGGTGATGAATGATTTGGACGAAAGATTTGCAAGTAACAAGTCAAATTTTATTTCTCTATGCGCCTTTGTAACTTTGAAGAAACACAAAACAAATTCAAGCTTTTATTTTTCAAAATTGATTTTTTAACTTTGTCAAATATTATAAGTTAGTTCTTTAAAACCATGGAATTTTTACAATCCAACGTTTCAAAACCAAGTAGAATTTGTTAACTATGATATTATTTTCTAATTTATTTTCTAATGAGCTATCGTGCAACTAATCATCAGATATCACAGAAAATTCGGCCCATAGAGGGTTAATATACGTTTCCAGATTAATGTTAACATTAAATTGATGGAGCCAATTTGGCTCGTTCAAAGTTTGATTACTATATATATAATACATTGGTTTGTTAATTTTTTAATAATAAACGTTTCATTCAAATTGAGGTGGAACTGTTTTCGTTGCAAAAAACTTCAATTTTCTTGTACGTGTCAAATTGGCTCACTTCAGAACAATAGGTATATCAACATCCGTAAACCTATTGTTAAATACATTAACAAATGTGAAGTACATAAATACATTAGAAGAAAATGAACGAAGAAGACAAAAAATTTTATTGATCAAAGTACTTGTAGTGTGTAAAGGTAGATGCAGAAAATCAAAAGAGAAACGATGCTAGTAATTTTGGAAGCATTAAAAAGCAACTTCGAATAATTCATTTTAATCACATTTGTAGATTTCATACTAAAATGCAGATTTCAAGATAGTAGTATAATTATAGGAAAATCATTTTAAAGCAACGAATATTAAAACTGACAGTCAACGCTATTTCCCTCATACAGTATCGATTTAAATAACGATGTTTATCTGAGAAATAATTGTATAAAGTTACATCTTATCATCCACGGATAACTCTAACGCAATTACCAAGATTTAACCGAATAATGTACAGATTATAAATCCGTATTTTTGTAACACCCGGTGAATTCAATCAAAGGGGCAAATATAATGCTCGAACGACGAAGAAAAGAAACTAAAATCGTTAATGCAGTTCTCCAGCCAAGAAAGAATTTATCTCTGCCAAGGAATCCCCGTATTTGGTGCATCAGCGCGTACCTGAGAATTCGTTCATTCACCGAACAACAAATACACATTTTCCCACCGTCCAAGCGAACGTCAATGACAGCTTTTCGTTAACAATGGCGGAAGAAAAACACATTGAAAAAGACAAATATGCCATGCCTCGGATGCTTTCACCGCATCTAAGAGGAGGATGCAACTACGTTGGCCAAAGTTTTGCCAACTCCAGACTCTGCGGAAACTACCACAAGTACGTGTCTTGACGTGTATATGCGGATGTACGTGTATACACGGTGTTCCCTGAGGAAAGGGTCATTTTAATAGCTTTCGCAAGATTGATGACGTGAAAAAATTAACAGAAAATAAACGGCTCCGAGAGGTACGTGCAACGTAACGAAGATCTGTTCTGTAAAGTATTATACTCCCTTCGAAGTAGGTCGTTGATTATTTTCTTTTTTTTAAAGAACTATTTTTTATTGTTGATGAAGTGAAGGATAAGCTCGATGGGCTGATGTTATTTTCTTTTAATTTTGAAAGTGTCTAAAGTATTACGGAAAAATATTGTGATGATAATTTCTTTTATTACCTTCATCTCATTCGACAAACTTCTATTTCATATAAAAGTTTTCAATCCGCTACATTTCTCCAATCTCCCGTCTTAACGTTAAATTGCCAAGGTCCTATATTCTGGGAATTCCGTAACAATCCACTTCAAATTTCTCATTCCCACGTTGCAATAACTAAACCCGCCGTTTCTCTTGTCAAAACACACTTACCCAGTATCTAAATCAAAATATTCTAAATTAAGGTCCTCCAATCCCACTGTCAACACGTTGACTGTCGTGAAATTTCATGTAACTCTTAAATTGCAATATTGATGAATCTCCGGCCATATTAAATATTTTAATATTGATGATAAAAATATAAAGATCTGCCGAATATTTATCTATCTGAATCTTTAAACTTATTGCTTTACAAAGATGAAAATTTGATAGACAAGTTGCACTTCAGTGGAAATGATGAATCTGACGAAATATCGTGTTAACACGTTGACTACCATGGTGGTCACCGGTGAATTGAATTCAATAAAATTTCACATGACTTTTTAATTATAATATTTACAAATTTTCTAATACATTAAATATTTAAATACTGATGTTCAAAAGATAAAATTTCAATGAGAATATATTTATTTGTGTCTTTAGAGTTTCTGCTTTACAAAAGATAGGATTTTAACCCTTTGGACTCCAATGTCCCACCTGAGGAATCGAAGGCTACCATAGCACTCAATTGCCCCCTCTAAGGAGACCTTCGCATTTATTAGTGGTTACAAGGACGAACTTATTGCACCTCAACATTTTAAGAAATGTATCTTTACTCGAACTTTTCTATTGAAATGGCACAGGATTGCAAATAGTAAACTGCCGCCAAATTGACAATACATAAAGTCAGAAATGGCTCATAGTGCAAAGGGTTAATAGAAATATTATCACTTCAGTGGAAATGATAAAACTAGCAAAATATCAGTGGCGTTCAACGTGCTAACCAAACCAATCCCAATAACAACCAAAGCACCATCAACTTTGGAAAAAAAATTTTTTCCTCTCCTCGAAAAAAGCATCCCTCGAAACCATCCATTTCATGTTAATCTCTCTTTTTTAACACGTTAAGCTCTACACCCGTTTCTAGAGAGCGGTATCACACTTTTCATTTAGGCTCTTTATTAAAAAAAGGTACCTTTCTATTTGTTTCATGAAACTACATTAATTTTTCATAAAATGTTCTGTTTCTTATTAAAAACCACAAATTATATCCCGGTCTAACGCGATAGCGTAACTCACAATTAGGTAAAAAACTAATCGGTAATTTTTGTTGGAAAGAAAATAAAGTCAACTGCACGTCTTCCCGGGCACAAAATCTCGTTCATGCTCGAAAATGGTCGGGTTGCCGGGTCCGCGAGTGTTGTGGGCAACAGAAACTGCCCGAGTCGAAAAGTCCAGCCTAAAAAGAAACTTCAAATCCTAGATTCTTTTGATTTCTCATTTGCCGCTTAATTATGTACACCATTTTGAACCTCAAAATCCTCAACTAGTGTGTCTACGCGCTTCGAAGTCCTGTAAATATGATTTTTAGGAGTTATATGGACTGATCAGGTAAAATTTGTATTCCAATTTAATCTGACATCCCCTAAAAATATTTCAGAAGTTCCAAGTCTGTCGACTCATATTCTAAAAATAGGGCTTTCAGGAGCAAGTAGGAATTAAATTATCATTTTATTCCATATAAATTCTAAATCTCCTAAAAACAAATTAATTTTTAGTATGTTGAGAATTCTTTTGGACCTAGATCATTCCACCCCAATTCCAATCCAATTCGAAAACTCCTCATTATAGAATGCTGAGAATTATTTTGGGCTGTATGAAGCCTAAATTGATCCTAAACTAGGCAAAACTGGCAAAAATGAACAAGTTTAGTGCGATTGTGGAATTAAAATTTGCATTCTTTTATATGTAACATATTTTTCCATATTCAGCCCAAATATCCTAAGTTGTTTGGTAATTTACTAGGATTTTGGGCTTAAAATCTTCGACTCGGGTGGTCAGGACCGTTCGAATCTTAACACTTTACCGACCGGAAGCCTATTATGTAATAGGTTTTTCGGACCCAACGCCTTTGAAATTTTAACTTAGTAATTGGTTGTCACTCCAATTAATGAATTATCATTTATCATTGCGGTTACCTGTGTTAAGGACTTAGTGACGAAAATTTGTAATTTTCGAATAGATATCTGTATCAAGGAAGTATTTATGGCGAAGTGATCGGTCAGAAGGGGGTAGGATGTTAAAAAATACCGGTCGATAAAGTGTTAAGACGTGTATCGTAAGGCCCAATTAAAAGTTAATTTGCGAGAGAACGGTTCATTTCTGACCCATGGTTCCTCTCAGACATTTTGCCTACGTAACAAGACTACGTAAAAAAATTTGCTACCCTTTCCCAAATTTTGCGGCAAGTTTTTTTCGCAAATCTTCATCGATCCAGAGGTTTAGAACAACCCCTGAAAGCCATGACAAATATTTTTGAAACACCCTGTACATTGTACTTATCGACCCAAATATTTATAAACGCTCGTATTATATTATATATATAAAAAGAGAAATCGTTGTCTTACAAACATGTTAACTATCATCAACAATGTAAGAGATATTATTGCAACGACCAGTGTCTCTTAGGCCACCCCGTATAGGTGAAAATACAAGTCTGTCGGTGTTTCCAGTGCTGGAGCCAGTTCACGGAGAAGCGTGAGCTTCCTGGCTTCACTTTACGTGTTTCCCGAAGCGTTCGTAGCGCGGCTTTAAGTCCTCGCGCGCGGCTGTGTGCGCCGAGCGAGCAAGATACCATGAAGAGGATTCTCATCCTCTGTTTCTTTACACGGCCACCCGCTGTTCCTGTCTTCGAGTTCAAGAGGTGAAACTTGTTTCAACGACCTCCCTCGTTATACCCACTCTACTGTGTCCTTACGCCCAATCTGTGTGCCCAGGTCCGAAAATTTCTCGGCCCTCTTCTTTCGGCTCTATTTATCGTCGTCTCTTCCTTCCTCTTGCTACGTTCCTTCTTAACTTTGCAGTTTGTGACACAGCTCGTTATCGATGACGAGAAATCGCTTTAAACATGACACCCATGAAAGAGGATTGTATACTTTTCAGGAGTGTCATTTGTAAAGTTTAAAGTGTCAGACGAAAGTCAGTTTAACGATGTTCCTTTCGGTATATCGAGAGGGTGGGAGGTGTTTGTGCTTCTTCGGCTAATTTCGAGTAAATAATTAAATTCGAGGGGTTCTTCGAGCGGAGATTATCTGCTATCGTTTGCTCTTGAGACGATAACTTCAAGGGGTAATTGATCGTTGAGATTTATAAGTGAGTAATGGTTGAAATGATTTGACATAGAGATACGGAATATTTTACTTTAATGAGTAGATTAAAAATCAACTCAACTGACAATCAAGAGGTACTTTTTTCCCGTGGTTGAGAGGCGAACCGAAGTTAAATCGCGAAATACGAGAATGAGAAAAAAGAGGATCCTTACATTTTTTAAAACCGGAACATGTACAAGTGACGAGTACGAAAAATGTCACGCGTTAGAAATTTACTCGCACCACGGAAAATATAATTAATTACTAACGTCCCTTTTCGTTGGGCAGCACGTTGAAATAAATTCTTTCCCGGCGGGCTTGATAACATAAGTGGATTCTGCAACACTAATTAGTTTGCCTTGAGACGTACATTTACAGCCGCATGAATTTTCCTCTCTCTATCCTTCTGTTTCGCATGAGAAGAGTACTATCTAATTATTCAGTTTGCCAAGGGAAGAAAAGAAACGGGATGCAAAGTGCTACTGGTTCTTTGATAAATATGCGTTCCACATATAAAAACGAAGAGTGCAAAAGAGAGAAAGAGAGAAGAGGAGAAAAAGGAATACTGAAAAGCATTACAGCGAATACGTTCACATTCGAAAAAAAAAAATTCTCCGTGGTTCCTTCATTGTACTCGAGAAGCTCAACCTAAATTTGAACACGATACTTTACAAAATTCAATGGCTGACCTTTGAATTTTCTACCTTTCATCCTAAAGTCTGGAAATGAAATTTATCACCATAGAGAGAAGCGTTATGATTTTTCTCTCATGAAAAGAATACGATCCTGAGGAAATTCCTCCGAGCTGGTTAACACGACAGCACGACCATCCGTGGGATGCCCGGCACGCCGGTTATTAGCATGTTAAGTTAACTGTTATGAGAAAAAGATTCTCAAACTACGTTTCGACGGTAAATCACGTATTAATACGCCTCCGGCTTCCGGTCTTACACGTTCACCTATACTTCCATATAGGTGTAAGTATATAGAGGAATACCATTCCACTAAGACCCACCCCTTTTCGCAGGGAGAGGACTTCGACGTAACTAGGATATTAGTGCCGCCTAATTACCCTATTAATATCGAACTAATGTAGGGTCACATGGCGGTGAATAGCGAATATCCTTTGGTACTTACAGCAGAGAACACCGCAGTAGTTGCACTTCAAGGTGCATGCGTACAATCGTGTGGTAATTAACAGCGCATCGTGTAAATACCATGCATCACTTTGATTGTGTTGATCGCTAATTAAACGGTATATAAATCCTGTGATGATATGTTTATTTCAATTTACATGAATTTCCTTCTGAATTGATGATAATACGTTGGAAATACTTTGAACGATATTCACTTTATGTGTATTGTTGACACTAGAACTACCGGCGTTAAATCTGTTATATTTCAATGTATTAAATAAATACTTTGGAAAAAAATAAATGAAGAGGTGAAAAAGATGATTGATTCGGTAATTCTGTATTTTGCAAGATCAATGGAGAATATCTCCTCTATGACTATTATATAAACTTTGAGAATTTTTGGAAAAAATTGAAAACGCGTCATTTTGACTTGCTTGGTAGTTCTAGTGTTAATGACCGGGATTTTTTAAAGTATTCTATCAGTGTCTGTCCGGTCACTTGGCCGTAAACACTTCCTTGATACCGATATCTCTTCGAAAATTACAAATTCTCGTCATTGAGTCTTTGGCATAGTAAAGTTTAAAAATAACAATTTTTTAATTGCCCTGGCAGCTGATTAATAACTTAAATAAGTTAAAGATTAATAAGTTAATGAGTTAAAGAGTTAATAAGTTAAAAGTCCAAAACCGTTGGGCCCGAAAAGCCTATTAACACTAGAATTACCAAACCAGCCAAAATAAATGGTACACTATTTTTTCAAAAAATTCTCCAAGTTCATATAAGAGTCATAGAATATATATTCTACGTCTATATCAATAAACATAAATCAGCCAATCGATCAAATTTTCCGTCGCTTGATTCCCCCTTTTTCAAAGTACTTATTTCATTTATTAAAATATGTTAGATTCGACGTCGATAGTTATAGTGTTAATAGGCTACCGGTAAAGTGTTAATTACAAATTTGCTAATATGTGCAGTATAAAAGTCCTTGAAGTATGAATACATAGTTAATATCAATAATAAATGCCACTTTAGCAGTAATGAGAAGACGGGCAAAGCGAGTTAACCCCTTAGCCTTCAACGTCTGAGACTCGTGGCGCGGAAAATGGAATAGGAAATTTTGAAGTCTGTTAAAATCTATTAAATTGAGAATATCAACACTTTCTTTCGCGTTAATAAATTGAGTAATATTGAAATTTCGAAGAGAATGGTGGAAGGTAGAATTTTTTTTGTACAATAGCTTTCGTGTAATATTGAAATTTTTTTTGGTAGATTTATGAGAGGATTTTTTGAATTTTGTAAATTTCCGTCAGCAATCAACTCGTTAGGTAAACGTTGCTAACGCTCAGAGCAGAATGCAGGAGCGATAAAGAGTAATTGCGAAAGAAAAAAAAAAGGGAAGGCCTCGGCCCTCGTATCCTAAATTCTCCTTCCAATATTGCCGGCATAAATTTACGACGCCGCGATTAAAAAGGACATCGTTAAAACGTATTACCTACTAAAATAAGAAACTCGAAATATAGAATAAAAGCAGCAAAGGAAATATATGACGGACACTAACCTGAATTCCAGCTCCGATGCTAAAATGAGAAGAGAAAAAAAAAGGAAGAAGGAGAAAGAAACATATTGCGAGACTACCGTGGGATACGATTAAATAAAATCGCGACGTAAAGCCAATGAAATAAAAAAATGAGGCTTAAAACGTGCAGTACGGACGGTAAAAGAGATATCAGACGATCCAGCTTCGATGCTTCTAGCGTGTAAATTGCCGTGCTACGATCATTGTCTCTTTTTCGATCATAAATGCTTGCAATAAAGCCGTTCGAGTAGCAACAAAGTCTTTTTCTAAGGTGAAGGAAGCAGAAGGTGAAAAACGTATAGAAAAACTACTTCAATATCTGTAATTTAAAGAATAAGAAAGAAAAAGAAAAAAAAGTCCATCGAATTTCCATGAAAGGATCCAACAATGAAGAGACGTACAGTGGTCGAATTTGCTGAAATTCTGGCGAAAAGTCCTTCTTTGAATAACTTCTTCTCTGATGTTTGAAATCTAACAATCGCACTTGATTTTTGATAAATCACAATATACTTTTTTCTTTTACTAATAATACTTTTTGTTACAAAATTAGAGATATACGAACTCAAAATTAATATATTCCTAATGTGACATTCGCACACCGGTCCTGACATTACATTTCTGATGAATTATAAATGTTTTAAACATTTACTTTCTTTATTGACAGCTGTCCAGCATGTTTTTTTATTTTTTTTTTATGTCGATTTCATTTTTCTACTTAACATATTATACTTGTGATGAAAGAAGACATGAGACCTACACATTTTTTCTTATCTTCTAAGGAGATAGTAAAAAGTTTGGTTTAGGTTTTCAATTATCAATTGTCTTACAATTAGTCAGCCAAAAATGAATCTGCGAGAGTTTAAGTTTAAAATGGAAAGGTCAAAAAGAGTAAAATACTAATTTTTGTACAAAACCATCAATTTTTTAATGTATACGTCGTTATATTGAATGTATTACTTTGTTTTTGGAAATTTTTAATTCAGATTCGTCATCAGTGAATTAACTGTATGTATCAATTTTCAGTTGAATTGAAGTACATTTTGAGCTTTGGTCATGTGTTGGCGATTTGGGCCTACTGTGCGACATATGTACAAATGGGTACGTAGAAACTGAATAAACCTAAGTAGATTTTGAATTGAGCACGCCAAATTCACTCACCTTCACCGAAATCTCTTCCTCCTCGTGTAATTTTTACGGTAAAATTCTACCGGTTCCACATAAAATATTGGAACGTCCTAGATTTGACGAATACTCGTCCCTCGATTTATGAGGAGGATAACTCCTACGCGGAACGTTTTTTAAGCGGTGGAAAAGGTAAATCGACTGTGTCGTTATTACAAAAAAGTGTATGAAAAGCTCAAACGAACTCCACGGGATCTTATTTTATACGATTGTCATTAGTATTAAAGTTGAATGAGAAATAAAAGAGCAGCAAGATGGGAATGAAATGTCAGTGATGGAAAATTATTGGTCTGTTGTTATCTACGTGACAACGGCATTTAATTAGCTGTTAGCAAACGAACCAAATCGTGATAATATAAGAAACGTAATTAAGAATATTCTTTCCCCGTTGTAATGAAATAATCCGTAGGAAGATAACATTTATTTTCGGCCACAAGAACTTTCAATGGCGAATGGAAATTCCATGAAAATCGAGAGACGAAAGTACACAGCAAATAAATTCTATATTACTTCTATTTTTACAAAACATTCAATAGCATAAAACCAGATAAACAAAAGCACGTGCGAGTTGTAAAAATCACCAAACAAACCACATTTCAACAATTTGATCTCTGATGCGACTGTAAATAATTGCAAAAAGTATGCACCCTTAGTTTTATGGTAGAACGTGGCTCGAATTCAACAGATTTTACTCCAAGGAGATAAAATTTTTCGCGTGCTTCCACACGCCATTTTATCCCATCAATATTCATCTAAAATTCTATCTACACGATGTCAAATTAATTTTTCGTCTTTCTTTCTACCATAAAAATTTCCGTTTAACACTAGAACTACCAAGCAAGTCAAAATGACTCGTCTTTAATTTTTTCCAAAAGTCCTTCAACTTTATAGAACAATCACAGAGCAGATATTCTACTTTGATTTTATAAAATACAGATTATCGAATCAATCATATTTTATACTTCTTGATTTCTCTCTTTATAAAGTACATATTTAACACTAGATTTACGGAAACCGTCAAATTGACGGGTTCCTACTTCTCTAAAAATATTTTTTAAAATAGAGAATCAGTGCAATAAACATGTTACGCCTTGTGATAGACAAATTACTTAACTGATCGTATTCTTTGCCGTTTGCACGATTTTTTTATTTATTTATTTAATATATGTAAATATGCTAAAGTTAATGTTAACATATTGAAATTTAATAGATTTAACATCGGTAGTTCTAATGTTAACCACTTCCCCCAAATTTAAACACATTAATCATTTACATTTTTACAAAAACAGTTCACCAAGTGAAAATACCATATTCAATCTAGCCGAAACCTTTCAGCAAAAACCTACAACCAAGAAACCAATATTAATATCACAAAACACCCAAAAATCTCCGAGCCTTTCATCGAAAATCAATGTATTCGAAATCGTCCAGACTCCCATGTCATCCGTGAAAAGGCTACGTTCCACCATGAATCCGGGCACACAAAAGAGAGTAATGGCCGGCAAACGAAATTAAAGCTCTGGAGGTTTTTCACGAGGTGGAAAGTGAGGGAGGTCCATCCGCGGGGATATCCACGAGTTTTATAGTGTCATTATGTACCAGCAGAAGAGGCCCTTATGAGAATGGGTTCCCCATCCTCCCTTCGCCATGAGACTCTTGGGGTTGGCCTTCCGGTAGCTCGGCAGCTCAGGGTCGCGTTGTCGCCCTCCGAAACTGCCAGGTCGGCACTGGTGTCACCCCCATAAACGATATCCGGTGGCACTGGTGGACAAAAATGAGAAAAGGATGACGTTGACATGGACGTAACGCTTTAGCCTGATGTTACGTATGTATATATGTATCATGGCACACGTATTCTTGGAATTTATGCTGGTGCTCTTTAATATTAGGGAAGAAGGAGGAAGAAAAATTGAAAGGAGCTTTGTGTTCGATCGTGAAATCGAGCGACCCTTTATTCTCAGGGATTTTCAAATGTGCCGTGATAAATTGGAAGCTTGTAATGAATACTCTCGCGTTTATTATACCACGTGAACGATGTAAAACAAGCCACGAGGTTGATGAATTCCTGCTTGGTAAGTGTGAGTTAGGTTTTTATTTTAGAGAAAAAAAGGTCGGCTGGAAATTATTTTTAATTACAAATAGTTTATCGGAGTTTGATTGTAACGGTGATTTATGAACTTTTTTAATATTATTTTTTGTTTTCTGTGTTCGAATAGGAATTAAAAGTTTGGCGATTGCATCGTTGATGAGTAGGGGTATGGTGGAAGCATTGAATTTTTAACGGTATCACGTTGATCGGGTATCGAAGAAATTATTTAAAATTTGCCCTTTCAATGGAACGATTTTGACGGATGAAAACGATGAGAAACTTTTTTTTCTCTCACGGATCAGTGATACGTTATAACGAATGAATTTTTGGCACGCAATTTTATACTGTTCCTAGCTTTATCGTTCTGCAAACAGAAGTATAAAAGCATTCGATGTTAAAAACAGCGTCGACCTTCCGATCTATGGAGGTTTAATAATTTCTGCCGCTGACTTTATATCAATTATCCGCTGGCCATGCATGTTTGTCGACTGATAACGAAGCAAAATGAAATTTACAAACGCGCACCAACGCAAAACATCACCGGGAATAAGCAGCATTTTGCAGTGCGATTTACTCGCGAATTAAATCGCAAATTAAACGGCGCATCTTTGCGAGGCAAATATTTTGTCGACTTTATGAACTCGCGAAATTCAGTAGCTTCGTTTACTATATTTTCCATACCGTAGTTTACGGTCTCTGAAAATTCGACACTTCATTAGGAATTTTGTTAACTTCAAATTACATTTAAACTTCCACGGCCAAATACTTCAGACTTTTCTCACCCAAGTTAAAGTTTATATAAAATGAACAAGAAAATTTCAAAGTTAAATTTACGAAAATCCTTCGATTTCCTTATCAACACAATATATTTTACCATGGTGAAACTTAAGTATACGAAACACCGAATAAAAATATATTCGAACGATAACGCCTGGAATTTCCAAGGGTTGAAAAAGTGCTAAGACCAAGGAGAAAGAATTATGCAAAAGTTTGTAATTGGCGGGAGGGTTTCGCTGCGAAAAGCCCCGAGAAGGAGTGTTCTATAGGCACATCCTGGCAAGGGACATCGTAATGAGCTGGTCTTTAATGTTTAGTCAGTATAATTAGACTCGATTTAGGGTCAGGGAGATAGGAGCGGAGCAAGAAATTGCTAATGTTCAGGACGTCGGGAACATAATAATTATCCTTACCAAGCACGCCCCCCGATATTAAGGGGCCATAAGAGAAAAAAGAAAAAAGAAAGAAAGAAGGGAATAGAGGGAAGGCAGAGGGTGGAACGATAGGAGAAAAAGAAAAACGCGTACACTCTGTTGCACGGCATAATAAATAATCCGCACGGTAAAAAGTGTTTAACGTATCGTTTCGTATAAATGCGATTCGCGCGTATGATTTACACAATGAGAGGGAAAACATTTCGTGTTTCGAGTATAACATTTTTTACCACCCCTCTCCTTCCCTTTACCTTCTCCCTGTATTTCTATCCTCTGGGAATATAACGCCAGCTTTTTAATTAATGTTATGGAAATTCATTTACCTTATGGACATTGCATCTTTATTTATATCCGTGAGGGATAAGCGTTTCATCAAAATTTCATTCAAAGTACTTACGGGATTTACGACAGCAAATGGCTAACAAATCACTCGTTTTCCACCTGATATTATTAATTTTTAGATATTCTCGTTAAAAGCACGAGTCGGAAGTCACTGTCGGAAGAATGGAACTTCCGAGTTACAAATGGTAGAATTTTTTTTTAATGGAGAAATCCTTGGTATATTTTGCCGCGAAATTTTGATTCGATTTCATGAGGTCTTGGGAAGTTGCTGATACGGCGAATTTTGAAATTTATGCTCTTTATACGCTGCGAGATGATTCGTCAACAATGAGCTCCATTGGGGCATAAGCGACAGCGCGATCAATCATTTTATTCGTGAATTCGAGGTCATTCGCTGATTTAAAATGACGTGAAATTGAAATGTACACTTACTGCTAATACATTGATTCAATTTCTCTCGTAGAGAAAAAAAGTAAAATCTTGATGTCGCATAAAATTTATTCAGATCGTATATAAACGTCCTTCACGTCTACTGACGAATACGAAGCCGAGGTCTTCCTCTACTATACGAGTATTGCATACTAAATCGTTCATTTTAATGAGAATCTGAATTTTTAACATCAAATAGATTTTATTCAGATCGTATACTCATGTCTTTTATATTCGTTAATGAATACGAAGGGCATGTACAAATTCTTTTTCAAATAAACAAGAATATTTATCCAACTACGTGGGTCACGAAAATGGAGAGATAACGAGTATACTCGTCAATCGTAGAGTAAGTTTCGCTGTTAAAGAATTGGTTCAAAAAGATGATTTTATGTTATAAGATTAAGCATCGTATTACTAACATTTACTGATTCACTTAACATAAAGCTCTATTATACACATAATGAACGAAAAACACAAGAAAAGTCAATTACTTATAATGTTAAAAATCATCACACATTTGTCCCGTGACGAACCATCCTTGAAGGAATCCTATAATAAATCACTCTCAGGCTTTAGTGCTAAACTAGTTGCTTTTTGATTTTTACTATTGTGGATTTTACGCTAATATTTGAAAAACATTATCGTCGCACATGTATAAACTGCTTATACAAACTAATAAGCAGCTACAGGATGAATAAATCTATCTTCAATTATTTATACTTTTTAGCTATTTGTTTTATTTCAACATGGCCTCAAAATATTCAAAAAATTTTGAAATTCACGATCATATTTTATTTTTCGTCAAAATTACAATTTAAATAATCAATGGTCACTAACTTTTACGCATGCCTAGTATAAGTACTCGTCAATACCCACAATTCTGGCGTTTCTTCGTGACGAGTATACTTGTCAATCACAGCTAACTGTTTAACCTTTTGCCTTGCGATTTCTTTTGTGACCGAGCGCATAATAACAAAGAATTAATTGTTGGAATAATAATCTATCACTGATTTCCGATATACTGTTATAAGTTAATGCAATATTAATACCTTTTTTTCCGATAGATAACACGCACCTATTGTATTACGCCCACTTCTATCTTTTCGGCATTCTTTTTTTTTTCTTAATTAAAATCCCACCATAGTTTTATTATTGGATTTAACATCCTTCATGCCGCTTTTTAACTTTTTTGTGTACACAACGCGCGCGTTACCGAAAAATTCAGTGGCATAGAATTAATTCAATGTTACCCGACCTACTAATATTTTCAATTTTACAGTTTTTGGAAAACTGACAAATGTTCTATTCCATTTACTGCGTCAAGTGTGTCACACGTCATTGTAAGGCAACGGGTTAGATAGCATCATAGAAAAAAATACAGTTAAAGAGAAATTAAACGATCCCCGTCGACAATTCCATTCGAACGTGTCGCAAACTGTTTTAAAGTTTAGGGGGTAAATTGCAACGTTTCATTGGCCCACATTGTGAAAGTTATGCTCGCTATGTTACGCGATGAGAAAGCTATGCATGCACGAATTAAAGAAAGCCGTAATATTAGCAGCGCGTATACCGGAATGGAAATTCCTTACTCCGTAATTACGCTGTGCACAGTAGTGCACTATGCAAGGCAAGTCATAATTCACCTCTCTAATTATGCTCGGGAATGTAGCCGAGATTTAGTCTAATAATGACAATAAACCATATTTAATTATTCAGTGCATGATCCTCAAAATGAAATTCCACCCCTCTCTTTTCCCCTCACGCGACCCGAACAAGAAACGTGTCGAGTAATCGTCGTAGCATAAAAACCTTAATTAGATCGACTGTTTAATCGCCGACAATGAATCTTAATATTGTAACGAGTTTCATGGCGTTAATGCCCACGTTACGTTAACGCTAATATCGTGTCCTAAATTTGCGAATATGACGGGCAAACGTAACGTATATACTCGACGATGAAGTGTTTAACTTGGATGTAAATAACTTAAGGTGAATTACATCATCGACTGGTGCCTTGAGATGATGTTAAAATTATCCGTGAATTTTAATGTTATTTTATTAAATAGTTATCATAATTCTCAATTTTATTCATCGCATTATTATTGAGAAATGTTGTGGTTAATTGTTTGACATAAAAGATAAAAAGAGATTAAATATATTATACAATTTATATTTTCTGAGTATCATTTATTAAAATCGATATACTTACTATCATTATAGATAATAATCAAATAACGATATTAAATATTATGATAAATTCTCTGGACTTAATATTTTAATATGTTTTTCCTCGATATCAAATAATTATAGTTGAGAAAACATGAACACCAAGAATTAAATACGAAATATGTCTCCATATTAAATATCCTCTCACGTGTTATTATTTTGTATTGTAATTATTTATTAAATTACAATTTTAACGACGGAAATATAGGAAGTACAGAAGTTTGAAAGGAATAGGTCAGTTGATCGATAGACTGGAACATTTTTAGTCTGCATAAGTCAAGAAACTTAATCACATTTAGTTACAATCGTTCAGTTCTTACAATGAACGAATTCTTCGGCAAACGTCTTATTTTAGTTTATTTTACGAAAGATTGGAACTGCACATCGACGAAGTCTTATTTTTAGAGATCGAGAGTTTTTAGTGCAGGATGGATGAGTTCAGCTGAACCGGATTCTCTTTATGGATGTGCATTCTCGTGCCTAGTTTATTCACGAGCGATAAATAAATTATTAGATTGAGAAAAGGGAATAGAAAGCGCTTGTTAAATGATTCGAACGAATATTGCAATTTTTAAAACGTACCGGTAATCGAGCGATTCGACATGGAAAAGTGAAAGGACGAAGGAAAGTAAATAGGATGAAAAAACGCGGTAGTATTTTTGTGAAGGAAAAAGTGTTTCCTATATAATCAAATAAACGTGATTCAGCTTAATGAGTTATTAACTAGTAAGTTTGTCTCAAAATCTAAAACTTTATTCTCACCCTCGAATTAAAAAATGAAGGCTGAAGTATGTAGAAACTAGTTTGATGTTGTACTGAAAAATTAACCTTTTTTGCAGCCTCCAAACAAACTTGCGAATTAGTAGCCTTTCTCAAGTAAAATATTAATGAGCAAAGCGTCTAGAAACAATGCAAGTTGTTTAAATTGTTACAATCTATGTTTGTCAGTCTCCAAGAAAATACATTTTCTTTTATATGATGACAAAGTACTCCAATTCTTTTGCCAGATTCATATTCGAATTTGTAAAAGAGATTTCACTTTGAGATATCAGTTTGTGCATTCAAAAAACGTTGCTATCTTTGAGAACAAAATGCAGAAGTCAAGAATAACAATATTATATTAACCCATTAGCCGCCGCAATTCAAAAACACAAAAAAAAATTAAAATAACATGATGTAATGAGATTCATACTTTATCAACTAGAACAGAAAGAAAGAAAATGTCCCGAAAAAGGAACACTGGCGGATGAAAAAGTCTTGTGGGATGAGTATATCTTGCAATGTAGGATAATTATTTTGTAAATATCTCAATAATTAAGTATTCATTTTAGACTCTACATAGTATAACATTTTTTTATGCACAGATCAATTTTTTACCAGAATTTACAAAAAGATATAGGCATTCCTTTTAATAAAATAATGCTGACCTGAATTTCTTACCAAAACAGTAACAACAGCATAAAAATCATATTACTATCAAATGTCCCCTTCGTAACGGTGTAATTTTTCTTGGAACCATTTTTTCGTACAGTAGGGGAGAGCGGGGCTAAAAGTTACCGAGGTAAGTTGTTCCGATTGAAATAATTTCGCGAGGAGAAGAGATAAGAATATTGTGTAAATTCGTAATGGAATGGAACGCCACAGTGCACCGACAGCAGCCATTTTAAACAAACGCGTGAGGCCCGGAACAACGGACCAACAACACGTGCCTCACTGGTTCACGTAGGTAAATATTTTCGTATTTGGTATTTTTGGTCTATCTCACGAATGATTCGTACGATATTGTTGACTAGTACTTAAATAAACAGAGTTGGTTTAATCATTTATTGTTTTTTATTTTACAAATAATAGCTTCAACAGATATGGTAACAACTTACCTCGGCTTGTTAACAACTTGCCCCAATTCGGGGTTAGTTGTTACTTTCCGACTTTAGGCATTAAAAAATTAATGATAAAAGAATCTCTCAAAAAATTACCCAAATAACTGTCTTAATATCAAAGTTATATATGTAAGTTGATTTTGATCGCATCGTATGAATACTAAAAGCAAGTATTTTAACAAATTTTGAAGTTAACTAAAAATCGGAACTTTTAGCCCTGCTCTCCCCTACATATTTTATGAATCATTTAGAATCATCACGTTACATAACTCACCCAGTATGCTTAGCAGTTTTCACCCTTTGACTAAAAAAAATGCAAAATCCAAATCTTTGACACATCCAAAAAAGACATCTCGTAACATTCAATCAAGAGCATCTCAAACATCATCCCGAACAGTTATTTCGGTAAGACACAAATCTCATTAGCGATCGAATGTTTAAGGTAGTTGTCTCATGATTCGAAATAAACAAGAAGTTGTTCAAACTTGAACTATATATAAATAGATATGTAATACATATGATAGTGAAATTTGATGACCGTTCACCACGTTATACGCTAAATAATTGCAATTAAAAATGATACTTTTGTACACACTGCATTGGAAAAGCGTGGGAAAGTAGTATATATTAATTTTTATCGTGGCGAAAATAAACAACGTTGAAACGAAAAACTACACTGTAATAGAATAATATATTCTGAATCATTTAGAAAAAAAACATGCTGTTATCAGTTAGTTTTTCATAAATACGGAAAAATAAAGTCTTCGTTTCATAATTATTAGTAGAGGAGGGGATATTACTATAGGTACCATGACAGTATACATATGTACAGGTTAAACAGATAACTAAAATGCGAAGGTGCCAAGTCCTCGTCACAAATAAATGGATGGTTGTGTACGTGTGTACATATACGGAATAGTATATAAATAAATTGCCCTTTTTTCATATACGGAATAAGCACAATGTGTGTTTCAATAACGTAGCATAACTAAAGTGCAGATTTAAAAATTTTTTTAAAGTTGCATTATGATTAATTTTGGATTTTAGTTTTATTTTAATATCAAAAACTCTAAAATGAAATATTTTATATTTTGGAACAACTTCCTAATACATCCCGTAGAAAATACTAATTTTATTTCTATGGGGGGGATGAACCCGATCTAGCGACGGTACCTGCGTGAAGCAACTACCTTAAATGATAATTCCATTGCATTTACGTCAAGTCGATAAACGTCTAAAACAAAGAATCGAAGAAGAATCGGCCAAGCTGCAAGTAGAGCTCGCGAGTCCAATTTCCTGCAAAAGCGATCCGTCAGCCGGGCAAACGAGATACATACAATTTACGCTCGAAGACTGCTGCGAGTTGGAGCGTGCAAAGACAGACAAATAGACGGATCGATTTATTGGCGTGGACCCAATGACCCGAGCTTGCTTTCTTTTCGAAAAGGTGGAAGTCGTGACTCGCGATGGGGGCACGAACGCCAGGGACCATCGACGATGGAGAGAAATATTTCTCGGTTCGTGAAGGAGGTCGAAGAATTTTTCTGACAACGGAGGCCAACGGTAAAGGGGTGAAAACGAGTGGGGAAGAGTGAACGGAATAGAATCGAGGACCTCGAGAGTACGCGAGAAAACGAATCGTACCCATTGCGTTATTAAATTTCCAGGCGAGAAATTATTCCAGTTAAAAGTCTGCCCTTTTGCTTTTCGATCCGGTTGCTTCGCAGCTGGAATTGACGAATGTCTGGCCGCTATGTAGAGGAGCAATATTTGTGGAGCGTTCTCCGGGCTTCGTTTCTCGTCGGAGATATTACGGTTATCTGGGGCCGTGACGATAGAAAAATATAGCTCCTCTCGCTCATCGCCGAATATAAGAAAGTACTGGCTATATGTTACGTCGTGAATGGGGATAGTTTGTTAAGATTTCGTAATCCCCGTGGAATTTTTGTGATTTGGGATATAATATTTACTCATCGAGCACTAAATAAATGAGAATTATTTTCTTCTTTTGCTTTTAATTTCACTTTTGATTTCGTTCATATTTGTAGATGCGTGGTTTTTATTCGGACCGATTTGTATGGATTTGTGAAATAACATTAATTCATCGAGCACTAAATAAATGAGAATTAATTTGTTCTTTTGCTTTTGATTTAATTTTTGATGCTGTTCATATTTGTATATGTGTCTTTTTTATTTGGCCTGATTTGGCTGGATTTGTAAAAGAATATTTATTCATCGAGGATTAAATAAATGAGAATTATTTTTGCTTTTGCTTTTGATTTAATTTTGGACATAGTTCATATTTGTAAATATGTGTTTTTTATTTGGACTGATTTGTATGGATTTGTGAAAGAATATTTATTCATCGAGCACTAGGAATAGATGAGAATTGTTCTGTTCTTTTGCTTTTAATTCCTTTTTTGACGTTGTTCATGTTTGTAGATGCGTGTTTTTTATTTGGCCGCATTTGTCTGGATTTGTAAAAGAATATTTATTCATCGAGCAGTAGGGATAGATACGAATTGGTTTTTTATTTTTATTTTTGACGTTGTTCATATTCGTGGATTTTTTCTATTTTGTCTTTGACGTGTTCTTGCCGAATTTTACAAGAATAATTGATTGGAGAGGAGGAAACAGAATGTTGAATAAATATTGAAGATGAAACTGTAAAAAAAAAATGTTAAACGAATAAGTTTCCATGTTTTTACGTGTTCGTTGATTTCAGCTCGTTAGCTGTGATTAATATTTAGTTGTTTCGAATAACTGGCACTTTCCAACGAGATATCAAATGTATTTTTATACGAGGTCTCAAGTGCTCGCTTTAGCTATTAAACGACACGGTACATTCGTAGCGAATTTATATCGTAGAAGATTTTTGAACGCAGAAATTTCAGCAAAGTGCTTCGATAAAGTGCCTACTTATTTCATACTTCATAACAATTTTTTTAAAGCAATCATCAACCGGATTGCGTCAAAGTAACAATACTACAGATTATACTTAAAATTTTTTATAAGAAAAAACTGAAATCTTCTGTACATCTAATTGTTCATCTTACTGATGTAGTAATTCCAATTAAAGATCTTTAAAGTATTTCATCGAAGAGGTAGAAACAATCTTGAAAATGTAACAGATATCGAAGAATCCTGGCAGTGAACATCCGGAGGATCGAAACTTCTCGCTGCTCTCAACTACTCTGAAACCTGTACCCGCGGAATAATTTAACGAACAAGAAAGTTAACTGGTTACCGAGATTCCTTTGTGCTCGAGTCCAGTAATTTAATAGCACTGCGATTCAAATTACGCTCATATTTGTATAGAAAGATTAAATGTCCGATTACCATATTAACCTCCCGTCAATGGGCATGCTAACATTTATTACCACCTCTCTTAATTATCGTATATTTCATTCTCGCACCCTATAAAATTCGTTAAACTTAAAACACGACCGAATTGTCGTCGAGTAACGTGAAAAACGAGAGGAATCGGTTGGTGCCATTTAAATCTGAGGCACCGTTCCAAATTGCCTGTAAAATCCTTACCGACAAATTGCTCCTTCTCAACCATAAAACCTATCCGCGCGAATTGGAAACGGTGGACGTTAACGTTACACGTCCAGCCCACAAAATTTTCATCCCTTTAAATTTTCTTAATATCTCGATCGATCCCCTTGTCATTTCTATCTATAAAATACCATTGTTCCTTTAAAAAAGTCAGTTTTAACGTATAGTATGATCTCCTTCGTTTAAACCCATCTTTTACACTCTAGGAGATAATTCGTTCCGTAAAACGGTAATTATAGGAGCAATTAAGTACCAAATAATTTCACATCAATTATTCGAATATTTCAACCTTTAAGGTAGTTCTAGGCACTTATCATTTTTCGATAGATTTCCTTAAAATTTTGAAAATATATTCTTCATGATATTTTATAATTATAACCGGAATCTTAACGAGTTCGTCCACACGGTTTATGAATAAATCGTGTTTAAAAATTTTATTTTTCTAATGGAAAAACGAGTCGATGGATTCTAATAAAAAAATAGCAATGTATGATTTTATGCTTTTGGAATATTATTGAATTTTTTCATAATTTTTTACTTCATAGTTATAGAGAAAGATGTTAAGTGAATGAAATGACCTCTGTGAAGTTAGCCCCTGCATTAATTCTTACGCAATTTGTTTATATTTCTAATGAAAAAAGAAACTTTTAGTTCTGAATCCAGCTAGAACTACCTTAAGCATTCATTGCCAATTACGAGATATCTTGTAGCAAGGATAGGCACTACGAATTGCTGACTACGAAATATCTCACAGTTTGTACTGTGTTTAAAGGGATAAGTTAATAACAATTGTGAAGAATGATATTCTTTGTATCATTATAAATGTCAGTAGGTATCATATGTGTCGGTGATTATGAAAATGGTCTAATTGCGATATAAATATATGTTAAAATATGGTAAATTTTATTTTACAATAAAAATTGTATTATCTCGAGACGAAGAAGGAACTAGTAATTGTAAGCCCATCATCATAAGTACCGACACATATCCGCAACTAATTAACACTAAACGTACCGGCATATTACAAATACCTATTTTTAATAGTAGATTTTTCAACCGATTGCAAAATAGCGTTTATATCTTTTCGAAATTAATGTAGCAGATTGTTAAGTTAACCCTTTTCACTCCTATGTCTCACCTGAGGGGACATCGTAAGTCTACTAATCACTCGGTTGCCCCCACTAAGACAACCTTCGAATTTATTAGTGATTACAGAGGTTGCGCTTATTGCACGGCTCCATTTTAAGAAATGTATTTCTTACTTGAAATTTTCTATTGAAATGGCACAAGATAGCTAATAACAAAGTTCCACCAAGTTTTTAATAGACGACTCCAAGTGCAAAGGGTTAATGTAGGAAACGACGTAGAAAATAGCTCTTACTTAGTAATACAAAAATGACATATTTTCATTCCACTAAGTTGATCACTTGACCGCGCTTTGTCCGGTCAGTGTTAATGAGCAACCCGAGCGCGATTATCTATTCCCTTTAAACTTCAACGCTCAGAGTAAAACTTCCTGATTCTTTCCAGCGTCGAATGTTTTAAAAAGAATGTCCTACTATAATAAATGAATAGTAACTAAAACATGCACGAAAGTAGACAACCTTACCAAGAATATCAAGACAGCCAAGCTCGGATATCATTGGGCTAGTGTTAATCTGGCACATGTAACAATCTCTATCCGACTCCTTCAGCTGACGAATGTGAAGCCGCCACGTGCCGTTGACGACTTCCTCCGTGGCTTGGCTACTTCCTGTCACCCCGAAGGCGCCACCGGATACTGCGCCGGACCCGGAACTTCCGCCGGTCTCGTAGGAGACCGTGATACGTGCATTGTGCGTCACCGTTCTCGTGTGGACCGAGAGAATCGTCTGGTCCGAAGCTCGTAACCAGCCAACCTGGAAAATCCATTGTCATTTCCCTCTGCCTCTGCCACGAGCCAGGCAAACTCGTTATCGCAAACAGGAATTTCCATGCTGTTGCCATTCCTGTTGATGCTATGCTGGAGTGGCTTTAATGATCATCCAGGATATCCTTGTACTGCGTTCATAAAGGACACCTTCTTCGGATGTACGAGTGATTTATTTTAGTTGGAAACTGTTTGTACGAAACGGACAAAAACACTATGTGATTCTAGTTTCACGACTGTGACGAACGACACTGAGTACGATAGAAGTACACGAAGTGGACGTGATGTTGGTTATTTCTAAGGGTAGATAAATCAAGTGGTTGGTTTTTCAACACTTTTAAACTATTCGCTTTCATCTTTTTGTTTAATTACTGCGATCCATTTTCAATGATGGATAAGAGTTCTAGGGTGGTCTTGAATCAATGTTACGGTGATATATATATATATATATATATATTATGTGGAAGACATTTGCCAGATGTGACGACGACGGGACTCGTAGTCCATTATTTGGGAATTGGAGACTGTGTCGTCGTCAGTAGCCTCGATCGATTTGGTCTCTTTTTTTGGAGGAAATGTTCGTTTGATAGTACTAAATATTTCAGATTACTTTGAACGAGAATGACTACATATTTTAGATTGCAGTAAATAATTCTGTTGTTTACGTGAGAGTCTCTAAACATTACTGTGGTTAAGTTGGTAATTATGAGGGTGGTCTACTTATGAGTTATTTTTTCTTCATTTGAAGGAATCAAACCATTTGTATCATAAGCGCGTATATGCGCGCACATTTTCTGGTCACTATCATCGAAACGCCTTTATGCATTCATATTATGAGTGAATAGCAATACATACGAACACTCTTAATTATTTATACAACATTCGTCGATTAAAGTACAATATCACGTTTTGAAATACTGTTAGACTTACATTGGCGCCAACATGTTTCAAACGCCTATAGGCACCAACAGTAGTCAAAGGGTTAAAGTGAGACAATTTTCGGCTCCATTGAGACAGGTGGTTTATGACGGGGTTTATGGTGGGATATTTCCAAATCGGCACGATACGGACAAGCTCGAGCTGTTCGCGGACTAACAATAAGAACCGTCATGAAGGGTAAAATTAATTTTTGAAAAGTTCGTGATTTGTATCTTTCGTTGAAGGTTACTAATCAAATCTCGGCCAGTCCACTTAACAAATTCGGTTACGTTGTAAAAGGCTTAGGACGAGGAACGACTCATGTAGGCACTCTATTTCGCGCATCGAACGGTACAATTTCAAGTTGAATAACTTTTTTTCTGGCGAAAAAAATCAAAATTTCAATTTATCCGTATTTTTGTAAAGGACATGTAGTTGCTATGAACAAATACTCATGAAAATTCATCGGCATTAAAGGGGAAAAACTAACAAAAAAATTCGATTTTTTCATATATTGTTTAAAAAAATTGAGATTTTGCAAAATAATTTTTACCATTGTGTTGATTGTTAATAGACGCAAATTTCGTCAATTTACGCAAATGCTCTATCTCTCATAGTTTCCGAGATAATCGACGAAATATACTTTAGGGTCCTAACTTTGGGAGTGGTTTTCACCCCTTAAACGGCGACGATTGCCTATAAAAAAAATACATTTCGGATATTTTAACGAGGACGACATCATACTCAATTTTCATCAAAATCAATGATTGACAGTTCGATATGTTCCCTTGTTAGATTTAATATAGAGAAATCTGATAGTAAAGATATATTTTAGAATTTGTCATGTGATGCAAATGGGTTAAGACTGTCTTGGAATATAGGTGGAGATCTGTGTAACGAAAATATCACAGACTATATTAACCCTTTCGCTACGGAGTACTTTTTTGCAAGCTTGCTAACGCGACAGGAAGCAATTCCGCCGCGGACGAATAACTTTTAATGATTAATGACATAATATAAATAATTAATACTTTATCGAAGTTATAACGCTTATAATACAGGAAAAATAAGAACTTACGATATTTGAAAAATATTCAATTACAAAATATAATCTAATAGTTAATCCGTCGGATGAAATTTTGTCGGGAGACTACCCGAGTCGAAATATAGAAGTCCATTTTATTCTACAAATACTTATTTCTTTGAACTTCATTTTTGCCGCCTGAATGTAAGTAGCTGTTTTACCCTAATACTTTTTTCAGTAGGTGGTTAAGGTTTAAATAGATATTAAATTTAAAATGACTCTCTTGCCTAGTTCAAGGATCGGCCACTAGATTTCGTTCTTTTTTAAAAGAATTGCTCGCAAGTACTTCGCACGCCGATTTCTATATATACCGTCGATTCACACATAATTATCGTCCCTTGACTTACAAGGAGAACGCAAGGCCTTCGGGTCACCGATTTTATTGAAACTTTATATACTAGTAGAGTAAGTCGTTCTGATTAAGAATATACCCTATTATAGAGCAGACGGACAATAGTTTTTAAGATATTTATAATTAAAGTTTCATTTTTAGAATAAAACTATAATAGTTAATTAAAGATTCATATATAAACTAGATATTTAAAACATGTAAAGTAAATATTCAGGAGATATAAAATAGATATTTAAAAAATGTTAAGAAAACCTTCGGGAGATATAAAATAAAGGTAAAAAAAAGGTCAGTCCCTTGAAGGTATTATCAACCTATTTTAGACCTAAATTTCAGGTCCTCTGGAGCTATTTTCAACCTATTTCAGACCTAAATTTGACCTAAATTTCAGGTCCCCTGGAGTTATTTTCAACCTATTTTAGACCTAAATTTGACTTAAATTCTTCCAGGTCCCCCGAAGCTATTTTCAACCAATTCTAGACCTAAATTTGACCTAAATTCCAGGTCCCCTGAAGGTATTTTCAACCTATTTTAGACCTAAATTTGACCTAAATTTCAGGTCCCCTGAAGGTATTTTCAACCTATTTTAGACCTAAAGACCTAAATTTCAGGTCCCCTGGAGTTATTTTCAACCTATTTTAGACCTAAATTTGACCTAAATTTCAGGTCCCCTGGAGTTATTTTCAACCTATTTTAGACCTAAATTTCAGGTCCCCTGGAGCTATTTTCAACCTATTTTAGACCTAAATTTCAGGTCCCCTGAAGGGTCCCTGAAGGAAGTATTATCAAAGGTAAAAAAAGGGCAGTAAAACCTCCAGGAGATATAAAATAAAGGTAAAAAAAATATCAAGAAAACATTCAGGAGATATAAAATAAATATTTAAAAAACATTACGAAAATATTCCGCAGATACAAAAATGCAGGTGATATTGTTGCCACGGTAGATATTGGTACTGCATTCAACAGTTTTTGATGAGAATGCCAATGAAACTTTAATTACAAATATCTTAAAAACTATTGACCGTCTGCCCCTATAATAGGGTATATTCTTAATCAGTACGACTTACTCTACGAGTATGTAAAATTTCAATAAAATCGGTGACCCGAAGGCCTTGCGTTCTCCTTGTTAGTGTCCATCGGACTCTAACGACATGACGTCATGTAGCAAGTGTTTTTTAGTTCGCTATGGCTATTCGTTACGTATGTTTTTCATTTGGTAATAGTAAAATGTTATTTTATATTTTTAGAATGTCTAAATGAAATCTTCATTTGAAATGAAAAATAATTATTACTAATTAATTTTATTTTTAACCTTTGTAAATTGGATCTTCGAAAAAAAAATTTCTAGGGTTATAGACACTATTTCAGAATTTGGAGAGTTAAAAAGATATTAGTGATTTTATGGCAATAAGAAGTTGGAGAGTTAAAAAAAGTTTTATAAGTGTCTTTTTGATCCTTATAATGTCAAATGTGGATATTTCGTCTAGTTGGAGGTTTATAATGAAGTTTGTTTTTATCATTCATATATATAATTTTTAAAACTCTTCTTAGCGCTATAAACCCTTAGAACTTTTTTTTTACCATTAATAGGTTCAAATGGAGTTCTATATTTCGACTCGGATATAGTCACCGCTAGTACTCAGCCAATATCAGACGGCGGGGGACTATAGACACCGGTAGTATCGAAAGGGTTAAACAATTTTTTACCAGATGTGAAAATCAGTTTGACCGTGTTGCAATATATTGGGACAACACAAAATAAGTGACTTCAATTTTGCAGATATTTGACTTCGAGCACTTTCATGATTATCAGCATATACACGGAAAGTTTCGTCTCGTTCTAGAAGTATTATCGGTTATAATATTTAATATTCAATGAAAAAATTGTGTCAACAGGAAATGTGAATATTACATTTAATGTGGTTGGAATAGAGCAAAATGCTTCTTGCCCATTAAAGTTAATAACAAAAGACACCGTGAAGATAATTTAATTGCTCGTGCATCACAATTTTAGCGTAAACTATTCTATTACAAACTTTTCGATGTACAAAGCTTCTCATCGTACTCGAAAATCACCGAGCGTGACCTTCATTATACAATAAAATGCATTCACGAGTAAAACACGATGATCAAATAGCTCGAAAAGTTTTATGTAAATTATCAACATTGTTCAAATTTAGGATAGAAAATGGTAATTTTTTAAAAATAATTACAGTCTGGAATTCCGTGTGGAATTTTCATGGAGCAGAAGACCTCGATCGAGGCTCAGAACATACACGGCAGATGTTTTAATTGAGAAAGACTTTCGATCGTGATTTATTTTCTTTCCGAACAGTTCGTGCACGAATAGTAGAAGGAAAGCAAGAAAATACGACGAGAATTTGCGTTTCCTAACCCAGACAGTCCTCTCATAAAATGTTCAGTATTTCCAAAGCGGCGATAACATAAACATGCACGCAAACCCTGCTCACAATTATTTACCCGATTTCAATCGATCCACTGTTATATGCGAATTTTAACGAAACCAACCGAATTACAAATACCTTCGACATACCACGAACTTTCAACAATTTTTTTTCCAATTCCGTCTCACTCATTAATGACGCGAGAACGTTGAATGAAACCGTATCGAATGGAAAAAAAATGGAGCATAAAAAATACCTCGATAGTACCGACGAGCAGGGAATGACGGTAGAGAGAAAAAAAAAATGTCTGCCACAATAAATATTACAACTTCATTCCCATACGAATTCGATTCCGATCACATTTCAAATCTGATTACTGGCCGGGGCCGTTGGGCAAACGAAATGAAATTAAAACACCGTCCATAAGTTTGACCAGTATTTTCCTCTCGAAAAATATCCCCCGGAAACTATTTGGACTGGAGGGCAGAGGGTGGCGGGCTTATCTTAATCCATCCCTGCCTGCCAGGCTGCCTTGAGTGGCTTTCTATAGACCGAATATTTCATCTAGCTGGATACTTTACGGGTGGAATCTGTCGCCAGGGAAAATGTGTCTCCTCCACCTTTTCCACCCCTCTCACCCTCTTCAACCTCTCTTCTTCTTCCTCTCTTCTCTCTTTCATTTTTATCCTATTTTTCTCACATACTCTCTCTCTTCCTTTTCGCTCTTTTTCTTTCTTCAGTCGCTACCTTTAACTCTCATCCTCCTTCCTGGAATATATACGGTCTGATCGGAAAACTTATTACTAAAGATAGCTACGTGGAGGAGGTAGGAGAATGACTCCGGGGGTGGATTAGAGTGAAAAAAGAAATACAAGAAGAACGGAGAAGAATTTGCTGCGTGCACAAACGCGGAAAGGAGAATGCGAGTGAAATAATTTCATTCTTCTACTCGTTTCTTTCCACCCCATGGGGAGGAGGGTGGACGATTTAAGTCGATCTGGCCGCGATCTGTTTTACTTTCGCGCCGTTGCACGATCACGTAGTACTGTATGAAGATTAAGCTGTCGATGGAATGGAGGAATGAGAATATTGGAAATAGAGAGCCAGTAGAGAAAGTGAGATAGAGAGAAAGAGGGGAGGCGCGGAAGAGAGAAAATTTTTTACTTCCGGTGATTCGATTTTATCGCGCACTGCTGTCGCTTGAATTTTTACCCCGCAGCCTATAGACCATTTGAAAGGCAGTTCTATTTTACTATCGGCACTTTTTAATTATACGCTTTGTTTGTCCTCGCTGAGTGAAATTCCATCGTTCTCCGCCCACTACGGTGCTCTGCAGTTGGATTTTTTTTAATCAAAATTCTAGCCAGTATAATTGCGTTATTGTTACAAATTTCTATCCGATACCGTATAAATTGAATTTTGCATAGAGCTTTCGTCCCCTAGGTAGATATTTTTTTCTCTATTTGGCATTTCTTTTGCTAATAGTTTCATGTAGAGCGTAAGAATGCAGAAATTCGAGGCGACAGAAATTGAAATGTAAAACAGGAACGAGCATCGAGATTGTCGGAATGCGGCTGTCCACTAGAAATCGACAGGTTCGACATAGTTTCCCGACACTCGAGATTCAAATATCAGCGTAAATAACAAATAGTATGGATTTCACAGATGAGAACGGTTTAATGCTTTAATCACATCGGAAAAATAGACGTTTAATCGATGGACAGATTGGTAGTTAACGAGTGAAATCGACTAACCATTTTGGTCAGTTTAAGCGAAAGAATTTTCGTCTGCCGAATCCGGCACCATGCGGAACGCACCGCAACATTGGCCTAAAGCCCCACGTCCAATTAGCGAGTCAAATTACTTAGAACGGCTAAATTGGACGAGTAATCAATTTAACGGATCAATTCCCGAATCACTAAATAACTATTGTTTAGACTATTCGTTTGATACAAAAAAAAGTTAAATAGAAGAGGCAGAACGAACTCGTAAATTCAGGGAATGGCTGACGAAAGTTGCCGATCAATAGACCATTCAATCGGAATGCACAAGCTCTTGAGAAAATTTCTAGCCTTTTATCTACAACTAATTAAAATTTTCTACAATTTCTATGTACCAAAATTAAATTATCAACTTAAAATTTTTCTATAATTTCCCGCTCAAAAAGTCTTTACATGTTTCCACATTTATTTTGGACTCTGTGTCGTTTTCTTAATTTAAATTAAGAACTATTAAAGGTATGTTCTTAATATACTTTAATTATTCTTCTTAACACTAGAACTATCTATTAAATCTACTATATTTCAATATATTAAATATCTTCATTGGAAAAAGAGAAATCAAGAAGTGAAAAATATGATCGATTCGGTAATCTGTATTTTATAAAATCAACGTAGCATATCTCTTCTATGGCTATCCTATAAACTTGGAAAACTTTTGGAAACAATTGCAAACGAGTGATTTTGACTTCCTTGGTAGTTCTAGTGTTAATTATTAAAGGTATATTCTCTTAACCCCTTGGCTACGGTAGACTTTGAGACGCATAGGCCGCACCATACTGCAGGAATTGAGCTACGCTGTACATACACCGAGAATGGGGAACTTTTAGGTAGGGATGCTTTTTTGTGAAAACATATTTCAATAATCACAAAATTAAACTACACTACATTAATAACATTAATGTTATTTTTTCTCTGAACCGAGTTACTATAAATATTACAAATTTAAAAGTGTCCTCCGTGTCAGAAAACCAAATTACAAGGAACATCTTTAGGCGCTTGCCGTTTCAGAAAGCCAAACTGCATTGAGCACCTATAGACGCTCTCACAAGGGAACATCCCGAGGTGTAGATCACCGATTTTTATGAAATTTTAGTATGATATAGCACTCGTGAAAATATTTGACCCGTATTTTTTTTATCGGCAACCGTCCACGTTAAAGGGGTGAAAACCGCCCACAAAGTCGAAAAAAAGTATTTTTTATCATACTGTTTAAAAAAATGAGTTTTTTAAAAAAATATTTATACCATTGGACTCGTGGTCGAAATACGTTCATTTTCAGTCCTTACGAAATTTTCGTATCTCTAATAGTTTTCGAAATATTCGATAAAGAAGTTTCAGGACCCCAACTTTGAGGGTGGTTTTCACCCCTTTAACGTGGACGGTTGCCGATAAAAAAAATACGGGTCAAATAATTTCGCGAGTACTATATCATACTAAAATTTCATCAAAATCGGTGATTTACACCTCGTGATGTTCCCTTGTCAGTGTCACAAATACAAAATTTCTAACCGCCTACAGGCGCTCACAGTAGCGAAAGGGTTAAAGTCTATATAGAATTTTTAATACGTCCATAGAATTCTTACTCGGTGCTTCAATTTCAACCCCAGCGAATGAGGGTTTTTCTGTTACCTTATTCGATAAATATTCACTGTAACACATTCAACATATCGTTTACCACCATCGATTCTAACCACCATGACGATAAAAAGAACATCGAGTATTCAAATACCCAAGAGGAAGGGGACATTTACCAACAATTTCATTTTAGTAATATCACCGATAAGCGAAGGACCGAAGAAGGTGTCCTAAAGGGGCAAGTAACATCATTTTCGACCCTATGAAAACACGCGGGACTTGAAACTCTGAAATGCGACGTCCTCCGGGTGTCCCGGACGAGAATATGCGTAGGTGAGTCAAGATTACATTCGAGGGGTGCCTGCGGCATCTTCACGAATGCGTGAGAATTTAATCGTCGTGTCGTGTTCAGTTTTATGCCGGACATTTTGAACGTTATTACCTTGTACTTGCCGATGTTGCGAACGCTGCAGGAAAATACGACTTCGCGGCCAATCGCTGCTGTCTGATTTCCAATGGGCGCGACAAATATAGGTCCACTGGAAGCTGCTGGTGTGTCTGGAACAATAAAGATCAGATTCCTTATTTTCGAGGCTTTCCTTTGCAGTAAGGAGTATTAAATAGTCAATAAATTCACGGCACAGATTAACACTATTCGTACCAGGATTGTCTGTATACCTATTTCGACCAAAAGGTGTCTTTTGACACCTTTTCGTTTGAATGCAAATAATTGCCAAAACTGTTGAGATTTCAAATTATCAGTCAAATTTAGATAATTTGAGGAATATACTTATTTATTGGTACATTGCTGTGTATTTATTAGAAATTATTTAACCAGCTTGCATATTCTAGCAGCGGTGTACATACAGCTAAAATGTAAAATGGCGGGAAATAAGCGAATATCAAAGTTATGCCGCAACTCTTGTATATTCTGTAACAACTGAAATCGGGATTCTCTAATCTGATTATAATTGATATGGTGCTGCAAAATGGCGTTGATATTTATATAAACTGGTTTCAATATAAAATGGTTTCAAATCAGGCACTGTCATGAAATCCTTAAAGTGTCAAAAGACACCTCATGGTAGAAATAAGTATACCATATGGACATTTTTAGATCTAGGATGTGCCGGTGGAAAATGATATCGAAGAATTAATTTAACAAGTACTGTATGATAAGCTAAAAAATTAATTGTGGAGAAATGACTCAACTTTGAGAATAATTTTAAGTTAAAATTTGGAAGGTGTCTTTTAACCCCTCTTGGTAGAAATAGTGTTAACAAAAACAAAACTAGAGTATATATATTTAGATAATTGAAAAATACTGAGTAGTATAATATAATAATAATAATAATGATGAATAATAATGGTATTAATAATAGTGAATAATGGTATTAAAGAGTGTTTCGTATCCGTCTTGCATAGATGCTCTAACTTTAACGGCAGTCGCTAGCTCAGTTGTTTATATTAAATGTAAAGTTAAGATATCAGGCTCGCACCTACTTCATTCCTTCGACTCTTAAGAATTTTTCTTAAAGGGGCACTACGCTTGAAATCTACTTTACATAATTTTATAATGAAACATAAAAATCTTTTGTTTCCATGATATTGTAACAAGAATTGAATATATTCTTGGCTGTATTCAGTGACAAAAAGTAATTAAGGTTTCCACGAGAGCCTTTTATAGAAAAAAATACAATCGCAAAGGCGTTAATCCAATTACCGAGGTACTCTATCCGTCAACATTTCTGTTTTTAATTTTACGTTTAGCCTTTCCTTTTTACCTTTCTAAAGTAAAACACTCAATTCATTTGAGTGTAATTTTTCATAACACAACATTATATACGAATGATCAATCGTGGTATAAGGAATGCGTGAAATGTTAAACTTGATGCTAATTACCCAAGGAATTCCTGAAAACCTCAAAGCTCTCGAGCTTAAATGGCTGAGCGTCGAGAAACTTGGCAGACACGCTCGAACCGTGAAATACAAATCTTCATCGTGTCCGAAGGAGTCTCGTAAATTGACACTAAGTGACGTGACTTAACGGAACGAGAATTTATTCGATCCGTTCGTGAATTAACAGCGAGAAAAAGCTGCTCGAACAATCGACGCGATAGCAACAAGAATAGCTGTCTGCTTATTCATACTCCTAAGTAGATTATGACGTGCTTAAACAGGCAATGTCGGCCGCTTCAAAGTTCCGGGTAAACTTCGACGAAGAGCCGAGAAACTTTTGAAATCCCGTTATAGATGAAATTCTAGGCAGCGGTAGAAGGAATCTCCTTACGGGTCCCTGTGTTCGCAGAACGTTATTAAAAAGGCGCGCCATTACCTGTACTTTTTAACATAATTAAAAATTTTCATACGCCATTTCAGCACTCTTTATTTCCACGAAGAATGTATGATATATTTTCTATATTATATAGAAAATTCCATTGAAATCTATCCATCGCCTGCAATTAATAACGTTCATTAATTTACTCTCTGTCCAACGAATCGTTGAAAAATTATGAAACGCCGGCATAAGTACCATCAATACTTTATTCGATATCGATCGTTCCTTAATATCGTCCGGTTATTAACAATAGCGAGTTTCATCAATTGTATTTCGAGTGGTGTGCTGATTTTACATTCTCAATGCAGTTCGTTTGCTCGACGAGGAAATTTCTTAAAATAAAAAATATAAAGGGAGAATGAGAGAGGAAGAAATCACCACGTTGAAAGACCACCCTGCGGCGTTTCTGTTCTACCTGTAGCACGGTGTCGACGAACAAAGGGTTAAAACGTTAAACGGCCGCAAAATCGGCGGGAACCGGGCCGGAACATTAGTTTATTAAAGCCGGTTAAATCGCTGCATCGACAAGTCCCCGGGTTTGGCGCAGCTGTGGAAAATATTTCAGTGCCGTTCGTAGGACAGAACGACATTTCTCTTGTCTCGTTCACCTCGAACCGAGATTTTTCTGTTCTCCGGGCGCATCTTCATTTCTATACGTCTACGTCTTACTCCATTTCGACGTTTCCTGGATTCTTTTTCTTCTTGGGGAGGTGGAGAGAAAGTCGTGTCCTTTTCTCTCCTTCTTTCTCTTTCTTTCCCACTCTTGTTCGCTCGAAACGACGTTTTCTCTATTCGTCGTCGCGTGTTTCTTCCTCGAAACGACAGCCGAGTCAAGACTCGCCCGAGGCGTATTACAAAGGGAGGAAAAGTTGTATCGTAATGACAAATTGTTTGCAATGTCTCTCTCTTAAAGTTAATCACAAACGGAACGTACGTTCTCGCGGATAAAACGACGGAAATGGGGATGATAGAATCTTCCGAAGTCGCGTTAAAGTTAAGGAAGAATTTTCGAGTTGAGTTCCGTTCGGTAAAAGAATTTTCAACATTTTCTGGTTTCTGAGTGTTCTCAAAAAGTGATTTTGACACTAGATTTACGGCAGACGTCACATCGATGAATTCCTCCTTTTTTAAAAATATTTTTCAAATTTATAGGTAAGCAGGGAAGTAGATATATCACACCTATCTTATGATACACAAACTACTTGATTAATCATACTTTTTGACGCTTCATCCGTCTTTTTCCAATGTACTTTTTTCAAAGTTACAAAGTTAATATAGGACTTCAATTTAAAAAGAATGTAATACAGCTGCTCCCATAAAATTGGGTTTAACTAACAGTGCATTTAGTAAATGTTCTGCATGTTGAAAACAACACAGATTTTTACTTTCGACAAAAATCATTTCATTTCAAGAAAGTAAAGGATGAAGATATTTAGAAAATTAAAAAATTAATGAACTATCGCAGAATCGTTTGCCTCTCATCTGCCAAAGACTTTACACAAAGAATAACTTTTGAATTACCGTAAATTACACCGGCACACAAAAAAAATTAAGTAGAATGTGCATTTGACCGGACCTACCTACGGGTACGTATTTTGGTCCGCTGAATCCGAATTCGAGGTCAGTTTGACCCCTACACCCTCGAAATTTCGAGAAAACTTCGAAAAACCGTAAAAATGATGAAAATTGGCAGTTTTAATGATAAAAAAATTTTTTTGAACTAAACTAAGCGTGATTTTCATGTATTTCGATCCGCTGAATATGAATCGAATGATGGCAGATTTTTGTTGGATGTTAAAAAGAGAAGTACCCGAAGAAAATCGTAAACGAAAGAGGAATCCACTACGAAGATCATTTGAGGATAAAAGAGAGCGATACAAACGAAGAAAAGTTTAGGATTCGTAAAAATCATTTCTTTCTATCTTTTTATGTCTTGTGTTTTTCACAGATTTCAAGTTATTTGATATATCTACGTTATAGAGTATTTATTTTAGGCATTAAATCATGTTCAATCAATTTTTTTTCTGTTATGAATGGTAATTTTTACAATTTTTTCGAATTTTTCCAGCTTTAGAGGGTGAATAGACTAAAAAAATTAGGATGCGAATTGAAGACATCAAAAGATATAAAATTTTATCTGAATTGGACCAGAAGAAGTTTTTTTATCATGAAAACTATATTTTTTCGGAATTTTCGAGAGTTTTGTGTGATTTTTTCACATTTAAAATGGCTCGTGGTCTCAATAAAGTTTCGATTCATATTCAGCGGATCGAAATACATGAAAATCACGCTTGGTTTAGTTCCAAAAAATTTTTTTATCGTTAAAACTGCCAATTTTCATCATTTTTACGGTTTTTTGAAGTTTTCTCGAAATTTCGAGGGTGTAGGGGTCAAACTGACCTCGAATTCGGATTCAGCGGACCAAAATACGTACCCGTAGGTAGGTCCGGTCAAATGCACATTCTACTTAATTTTTTTTGTGTGCCGGTGTTATACGCCAAATGCAGCGTGAATATTTTTACCCCAAAATTTCAATTTCTATTCCGTTATATTTTTTTTCTAGTAACACGAAGAACTATTAACTTCTTTTACATACAAATTATGCCCTCTCGACTACAATAAACCTATTCTCTCATAAAGCAAGGACAAATTCCTCGCTGGATTTAATGATACTTTAGAAATTCTGCAGCGAAGACATACAACATCCGACCGAGATTCTTCAAACGAAATTTTAATCGCGCCCTCCTCGAATTTCCAAAGCGCCACTTCTTTAGAAAGTGACGCTTTCTCCAAGGACAGTCCATTCTACAATTTCGATTTATTTCTCCCCAAAGAATCCACCCTCTTTTCAATCCCACCGCACAATTTTACAACCGTGCCGTAAAAACTCGCAGAAACGTATAAATCATAATTTCACGGTTCGAGAGCACGTCGAGTGCTCGACGACGTTTTTCGCCAGTTTCCCATGCAGATTTTAAACCTACGTTTTTCCTTCGTTAACGTCCATCAAGGGATTCCCAACCGGTCGTAAGTGATATCCGAATTGCTTCGACGTTTTTAATATTCTCGAGCAAATTGTCGAATGACAAACCGAGCAAATAAAAGGACACCGATGAAATTTATTGGGCCGAGGTTCGCATCGACGCATCGTAAATACGTCGGTAGACAAAACCGGGAAGGTTTACCAAGTTCGAAATAGTTTATGGCGCAGCCGGTCGCATTAAAAGGCGGTCGGAGAATTCAAACGCGGAAGCGATACACGACGCGTGTATGCGCTTCCTCTTTCTGCTTTTGCTTCTTCTTTTTTTCCCGTACGATGGAGGAATGCCTCCTGTTTTCACGAGCGCTCTCATTTATGCGGCTTTCTGGCTCACCCCCGCGTTACTTTTTTTTTTCTTCTTCTTCTGCCACTCCCTCCTCCTTCGTCCCCCGGTCTTCCTTTCTTTTCGAGCAGTCGAGTACCACCTTTCACGTCTTATTTTTTTTCACTTCCCTTTACCCTTTCCCCTCTTGCTTCCTTCTTCGTTGGTTCTTCCTTCTCGAGCAGCGAGTGAACCACTCTCGACGTAAGTAATATCCAAAATGCTTCCGTGGTTTTTATTTTCCACCGCGACGTGACTTCGGGAGAAATTAGGAGAAAAGTGTCGTGGATGGATAACACTGGAGGTATAAGAGCGTGATACACTTTGCAGTCTGGGTCAAGATTCCTCGACTTGTTTGCCTTTGTGCTCCTTTTCCGGCGTATCGCTTCTGTTCTTTTTTACGCGGGAAGCGAATTCCTGGGATGTTTTGCATTCTCGTTAGGTGTTTCTTTAATTGATGTTTCATTTGCTGTATGAGCACATTATTCTTAACCCTGCTGTTCTGCTCGGGTGTATGTGACCCGAATATTTTAACCCTTTGTGGTCCTATGTCGAGCGGTAGTCGACATAGCTTTAAACTTGATTTTATTTTCTGAGAATTTAATATCGACTTCCCAATTTCATAAAAACTTTGTAATATCACCTAAATATCCATCAGTACCTATAAGTATTGGTATCATTTAAAAAATGAACAAGGAATAATAGAAAATATTGGCAAATTAAATTTATTTAGCTCACCTCAGAATTAACAAAATAATTCGGACTGCAACGGGTTAAGAGATACTATATTTCTAAGCATTAGTTTTTGATATTCAATGTATTTAACATTTAAGTCTACCTGTTTCTATATTTTATGTTTGTCAAAGTGCGAACATTTTGTCGCCGGCTCATTATTACTGGAAGGAATACAAATATGAGATATAAATGAGCAAAATAGGAGGGTTAATATTCTTAGTAATACGACTAAAAGATCTTTGCTAATTGGCATTTTTGTTATCGTTTATTTTTGTAGAAAATGTAGCTTAAGTAAGTCCTTGATATTCACTGAAATACGCTCTGAAGACATAGTGGATTTTTATGAATATTTCAAAGTGGACTTTTCCTTGATAGGGCAGTTATAAACTATAAGAGGAAATGAGAATTTAATATTTTAAAATGGAATATTTAGAAACGACGATCTGAGGTGAGTCTTCTAAAAAGTATATAAATATATAAATCAAGTGACATATCGGACAAAACTGACACTTCAAACTGCTTATACTTTGGCTCAATGATTAAGAATGATCTACGTATCACACAAGAAACATTGAGTAGACCTTCAATCTTCAATATCTATTTAATTGAAAATATTAATGAGACACGACGCGACAATTATTTCTCTAACATTAATATTACGTTAAAGTCTACGGCATATCAAGAATTACTGATCAATTTTTATTTTAACAATTAAATTCTGAATTACAGCGGAGACAGTCACGAAAGAAATGATAGTGCAAGGGGTTAAATACTCTGTATCTAATCTACCGTATTCGATTGAGAATTCGTTTCCATCTAGAATGGTCGTAAATATGCTAAGCTTACGATGAAACTACCGACTCATAAGTAAATTCTTATGCTCCTAATCGAGTATACGCGAAGTTAGCGCAGTCTAAGAGGGTAATCCGCAATTCAGACAACTTCTACGATTCCGTCGTATCGTACTTCCTTTTATCTCTTACTATCTTTGCAGTCTCTTTCTTGAATTTTCCAACCTCCTTCTCTCTCAGTACAGGCTGTTATTCTGCCTTATGCTTTAGAGCATATTTTCTTCTCTAGTAATCTGTCGGACGACAAGACGCAAATCTTGTACAAACGATATTTGCATCTTTCCCCTTTGATCCTTTGAGTTTTCAATACTGTCATACGGTAATTACCTCTTTTCTGTATCAGCCGTTCCTTTACTCGATAACTGCACCGACGTTTCTTTTCGTTTAAACGAAAGAGAGCGCTTTTCCGGTTCTGCAACGGCTAAGTAGATACGGTGTCTTATGGTCAGATTCTTATACGATTCAATTCCCTGAGATTTTCCCATGACGTTCGTATGAAAGCTTTCGAGTATTTGAAATTGCAGTGCTCGGGAAAATAATAACAGTACTCTGTAGCGAAATATCCGGAATTTTCACGGTGACAGGGATGTCTTTCATAAATGTTAACACAATTTATTCTTTCATGTACGTATACTTTTTTATCATTTATCAAATCTAACTAATAGGAATGTGTGAGCAATTAAATACCGTGGGAAGCATCGCTCTAATCTTGCCCTAATCCTACCAACGTTACGTTTAAGACATTTTCATCCCTTAGATTACTCCCTTTCAACTATCGTGTTCGCTTTCTCTTTATGTTCTTTCTTTCGCTCTCTTCCTTCTCTTTTATCAGCCATTCCTTTTTCTTCTCTCTCTCTACATCTTCTATCTGTGATCTTTCATTCTCCAAGCTCTGTTTTCTTTCTATTTTTCCACTCTTTTATTTTATCTTCTCACATATCTATCATTATTCCCAATCTTTCTCTATCTTTCTTCCTCTTTTTCTTTTGCTCTGTCTCTCTACATCTTCTATCCATAATCTTTCATTCTCCATCCTACCTCTGTTTTCTTTCTATTTTTCCACACTTTTATCATTATTATTTGTCACCTACCTATTTTATATCTTTAACTTATTTTCTCTCATATCTGTTATTACCTCAATCTTTCTCTACCTACCTTTCTCCCTCTTTTCTTCTCTGTTTCTCTACATCTTCTATCCATGACCTTCATTCTCCATACTACCTCTGGTTTCTTCCTATTTTTCCACCCTTTTATCATTATTATTTGTCACCCACTTGTGTTATACCTTTAACTTATCTTCTTTCATATTTGTTATTACCTCAATCTTTCTCTACCTACCTTCCTCCCTCTCTTCTTCTCTGTTTTCCTACGTCTTCTATTCATGATCTTCCATTTTACAAGCTACTTCTGTTTTCTTTCTATTTCTCCACCCTTTTATCGTTATTTGTCTCTCTCTCGTTTCACGCCTTCAACTTACTTTCTCTTATATCTACCATTATCCACAATCTTTCTTCCCCTCTTTCTTCTTCTCTGTTTCTCCACATCTTCTATTCATGATCTTCCATGTTACAAGCTACTTCTGTTTTCTTTCCATTTCTCCACCCTTTTATCATTATTTGTCTCTCTCTCGTTTCACGCCTTCAATTTACTTTCTCTTATATCTACCATTATCCACAATCTTTCTTCCCCTTTTTCTTCTTCTCCGTTTCTCCACATCTTCTATCCACGATCTTTTATTCTCCAAGCTACCCCTGTTTTCTTTCTATTTTCCACCCTTTTATCATTATTATTTATCTCCCTTTTGTCACCCACTTTCAACTTACCTTCTCTCATACTGTCATTATCCCCAATCTTTCTCTACCCTTCTTCCTCCTTTTCTTCTTCCACCCTTCTACTTTATCGCTCTTTCTTATTAAGTGATCCGCTCCTCCTTCTCACCCTCACCCTTTCTTCCCTCTCTTCTTCAGCCTCTTTCAACCTCTCCTTCTTCCTGCATCCACCACCCTCTTTCTACCTCCTACTTCTCCCACTTTCTCTCCCATCCATTTCCTTCCCAGCATCCCCCTTACCATCGAGCCACCCGTTTCGCGGCATCCGTGGTCTCCGGCCAGTAAAAGTCACATCTGACGTAGGCAATATCCAAATTGCCTCCGCGAATTTAACGTCCCTGAGATGGCACCGCGGGACAAATCGCCGGGGGAATGGAACAAGCTGCCAGATTAGACAGTACTTGCAGCATCGCCCGTCACCGGAGAGAAAAGAACAAAAAAAAAAGAAAGCGACCATCCACCACTCTCCCTCCTCAACCCCTTTTCAACGACCCACATTTCCAACGAAGGGACGGACGATCGGGAGAAGAAGAGGGTCGAGAGATCGAGGAGAGGAACTAGAGAGGATCGTCATTACGTGAAATTCGAAATACGTGAAGAATGTGAAGGAGCAACGTCGAAAAAAAGGGATAGAGGGAGAAAGATAGGAATGTTGTTCGCATCGGCTCGCATGGAGCTTTTTTTCCAGCCGTTTCTTCGTGCCGATGTGTCGAGTAACTGGGAAATGGGGGCGGCGTATCGATGGAAGTAATAAAAGAGCGCGTAGCAACACGTTGCCACGGCTCGACACGAAGTACAATGCATTTTTAAGATAGGAAAACTGAATGGACTCCTTTTTTTTTGCCAGTTCCGGAGATATCGACGATATCATCGCCTGTGGATTTTCCAAAATTCAATTCCGCTGGCTGAAATATCGTAAACATTCTCCAGGCCACCGTTACGCCGTAACTCTTTGACGCGTTTGTGATGGCTGCAAGGCGAAAATATTTCCCTCGGGTTACTTCGAGGGAAGGTAGAGTGTAATTTAATTCTATTAACAATGCCTAAAGCGGTATTCGAAGTTTAACGAAAGTTCTGATGCTTATTATTACAATGTTTCGTGGAGGAGCGAAGTATTGGACATATTTTTATAAAATAGAAATTGTAGTGAAAAGTCGAGTTTCCGGAAAACAGCGTGACGGAGAAGAAAAGCTTATTACGTCAACTGTCTTAGGGAACTGTCTGAAATTTGATACTTTCACGCGTTGAGTTTTAATAAATACTGCCTCTGACAGCCTTTTCCTTCGGGTTTACTTTTGAAGCTTTCAATTTTATAAAATTCCTTCGATACAAATTGAACGAGTGGAAGATAGTTTGAGTTTACATTAAAAATCAACAGACCATCAAGTTTTCACGAATATGAAATTATTAAACCCTTGCAGTACAATAACGAGTGACGCTCGTAACGTGATAAATGAAATAGATGATATTGAACTTTTCAAAAATGTATAAAATTAAAAGTATCAGTGAGCTACAACACGATCAAATTATTTCTATGTTATTTAACATTGCTTTAATCTTTTACACACGGCACGTTTGACAGCTTATATCTCAAAAACGGTTTCCACTGAAAAATTGTTATACTTTGAAACAGATTTTAAACGAATACGATATGAAACGCATGATACTGTCAAAAATCATGATATCCATGACAGTCACTATAGTGGCGTACCATCCTGGGTGAAAATAAAAAACTGAAAACAGACTGAAAATTCGAGTAATTTTTCTATACTAATATAAAGTCGGAAACTTACTTTAAAGAAAACTGAGGTAGTGAACAAAAGTCAGAAAATCGTAAGCGAAAAAAAAACAACTGAAATCGATCTGAAAATATCCAGAAACTAAACTCTATATGAGTGTGAACTATAACTGATATATGAGTCTCAAATCAGTCTGTTTTCCGATCGAGCTGAATCAATGTAAAATTTTCAGTCTGACTTCAGTCTCGGCTTCAACTGAAAAATTCTTCCGTCTTGTTTCAGTCTTAATTCCGTTTGAACTTTCTCAATAGCATATGTCTTCAGTACATTTTCAGAGAATTTTCAGTGGCAATTATTTGTTTCGTCTTATTTCCGTTCGAAATTCGTCTAAAATCCTGTTTTCAGTCTTATTTCAGTCTCTATTTCAGTTTTTTTCCGTCTTTTATTTTTACTCGGGGTATCTAAAAAGTTAATAAATATGCTATATTAGAAATCAGTCAGATTAGTACTTCATCAATTAATTCTAAGTCACTACGTATTTAGTCACAAAAGAAATTAAAAATAATTCATTATAGTATATAACGATACAAGTATTGTGCATGAGCGATTAGTGAACGGTGTGAAATTGGCACACGAGCGAAGCGAGTGTGCTAACACGCCGTTCAGATCGCTCATACACAATACATGTATCGTTCAATATTTTATAGCACTGCATGCCCTAAGTTCGTATCATACACCAGGCTATTCGTTGGCTAAATAACCAAAAAGAACATTGCGCACATGCGCACACATAATCAGGTATTTGTTTCACTGCATGTGCACAGTGTTCTTTTTGGTTATTTAGCCAACGAATAGTCGTGGCGTATGATACAAACTTAGGGCATGTAGTGCTATAAAATATAATAAAAAATTAAAAATAAACTTCGGCAAGTAGAACAAAGAATCCAACAAGTAGACGGATGAAATCTTTGCATCAGTTACTTCTATATAATGTAAGTAACATATTTGTAAGGTTTCGAAATCGAACTTTATTATGTAGCAAGGTTAAGAAAACATTAACTCGATTTACAGTTAATATTTATACACAAAATGGAGAAATATTTCCCATCAAAAATCCACTTCCCTCAAATTTCTTCAACAAAGCTTCTTCCACCAATCGGTAAAAATCATCTCAAATACAAATTACAGCCACGACGGACAATAAGTTCTAATAAATATCAAATTGTTAAACGAAAAAGGAAAAAAGAAAGCACAGTAACACCTGCCTGATATTTGATATTTCCACGCGAGGTATTACGATGCTGCCTTTTCATTTCCTTGAAGGCGCGAGTGTCGTACGCAACAGAGCAGAAGAACATTAATTCTTTCCCCGGACTTTGTTCCGTGGTACTCCCTGTAAGAAACGAGCATGGGTGGTGCGAAGGGTGGGAATGATCGAAAGGAGAAAATTGCGGAATGTCGAGGATGATTGATTATTTTCTTTCGGTTACCCGCCGCCAGCAGCCACGGGGGGTGAAGAAGCGGAGAAAGACGAAGGCGTAGAAGAAGATGACGAGGACGTGGATGAGGAGGAGGAAGAGGACGAAGGGAACGAAGAAATGGGACGATGTATTATTATTCGAGCTGTTCGAGCTGAGCAAAGAAAATGTCTGTCGAATAAATGCGCCTAAAATAATAACAGCAACGTCTTCCCGCGGGACAGAGACACGGATGAGTCGTAATATTCGCTGTCGAGAGGCCCAAGTTAATTGCAATGTCATTATAAAAATCAACGACGCGTGATGCTTGTCCCAGTTTCATTTGGAACGACAACATTTCTCGATATATTTCTACTCGTGTTTCGTCGTATTAATACGCCGGAGGACGTGTATATACGGAGGAAATAATTCCTCGTGATCTTGCCATTAAAATAATCAGTTTTACGGTTCAGGTCGTCGTCTATTATTGTATATAAGGTAGGATCTATATATTCTCACTCCCTATGGGAATAAACGGTTGATTTTGAGTTCGATTAAACTTCGTAGATTGGAAAGGGGTGAGACACATTTTCAAATAAATTCCATATTAATTTGGACTAAATATTAAATTATTATTCCGTATATATTTCGTCTAATGCAGATTTCACCTATAATTCTATACGGCATACGTACGCATCAATCCAATTATCTCGCTTGCCTCTCGTTTATTAAATAATATCAAAGATTAATTCGATACTTCGGATCGCTTTTGCCGACATAAATAAATTAAATGTGAAATACGTGGGTACCAATTTATTTAGTACCCTTGCGTATACCGAGCATGTCAGAAGTTACTTTTCGATCGAATTACGTAAATCTAAACATTTTATCGTGGTCCATACGTCACGAATAATATTGTCTACCATAATATCACTAAACTATATGGACAACACCATCGCATCTTCCAATGGTTGTTGATCGCGTTCCGTCTCTATCATTCGACTAATAAACAACCGATCGAAGAGCACTGCAATTACGATTAGCGAGGAAGACGAGTTCTTTTTTTGCACTCGAGTAAAAATACTTTCTACAAGAGAGACCCTCGTTTTTCCACGAGAGCAACAAAAAGAACGATCGTCGTCGTTCTTAATCATCGAAACGATTCCCGATACACACGCCGTCGCACCTTTTCCGCGATGCTTCCACCATTTCTCTTCGCTCTTTTTTTTTTCCGTTGAAATGCAAGAGCAGAACAAGAGAAAAATAGAGATAGATGCAGCAAATGCAAGAAGATTCGAGAGCAGAGATGAGAGAAGAGGTAGGGAGAAAAGTTGTAAGGGTATAAGTAGTAAAGAGAGAGAGACAAAAAGGAACAAAGAGAGACGTTTACGTCGGTGAGACTAAAGGGAAATCTCCTTTTGGGAATTCCTTGTTTCCGACCCCGATCGATTTTTTCTCTCTCGAAAACTTCTACTTACGCACAAGTATCTCACACGAGATGCCATCGGATCTCAAGGTGGAATGTCTGAATATGGACCGTGCAAAATGAGAGCAGATTCGGTGCTTGCATTGCGAAACTGGAAACTGCAGGTCCGAGCATTTTCTCTCTTACGAACGAACCCAGAATATCGACGGAAAGAGAGAGAGACAGACGGAGAAAAAAGAGAGAAAGAGTTAACAAGAGGGAATAGAGAAAGAATATCGTTCTGTTTTAATTTTACAAATTATTCTTATAGCATAGCTGTACGATTATTACGTGTATTTTCAGTTATTTCTGAAATACGCTCTTCATTACGTATGCATGCCAATGAAATTGTTGCGTAGTGTTTATAGAAGAGAAGAAAAGCGAATAATGTGGATTTAGAACTCGCTCAACGAGGCAGCACACGAGAACCTTTTTATATGTTTTTTTCAGAACACCGTATTAATTCTATAGAAATCTGTATGTGTCGAGTAAAAAAATAGACCGGACAATAGTTGAATGTTAGTACTCTAACATGTAGCAGTGTATCGACTCAAGAATTCACTGCTTCATGATTCAGACGGCTCTCGTATTCATTTCTATGCACTCCATCCTCATCCGAAATCATCCCTCTGCCAGGCGACGTTTTAAGACACGACTTCTTTCATATACGTATTGCATTCGTGTACTCTGTCTTTATATAAAATGTTACATAACATGTACGGTCGACGAACAAAGGCAATGGAAAGCATACTTAGAAATCGTATTTGATTAAACTGGAGATTTTTTCGTGATGACATACATATACATATTTACGCCAGGTAAAAAACGTGTAATGTTACTTTTAACTATAGAAATATCAAATTTGTCATAATGACGGGACATTTATTTTCTTTAAATTTCTCTTTCTTCTTTAAATTTATAGAGAAGCAGTGTAATGGCTACTATACAGCTGATTACCTTTTTTGCTGCTTAATTCCTCTTCTATTAAAAGTTCTTACTTACCACTAAAACTACTGGTGTGGAATTTGGTATCTTTAGATATATTACATAAATACTTTGACGAGAGATGTATCAAGGTATAGAAAAGATAATCGATATTAATTTTAGAACTCGATCTTAATTTTTGAAACATTCCTGAAATTTGTTACATCGTATCTTCTTTAATTTTCTATACTTATCTTATAAAATATAGGAAATTAAACCGTTCAACTTTCTTGCCCGCTTTGTGCCGTTTGTTCTGAAGTACAGGTAACCCTCCTATAACACGGTAGATAAGTTCCTAGATAATGCCGTGTTGTGTGAAACCGTGTTGTACGAGACCCAGAGCAAGTACAAAAAGAGGGGTAACGTTCCGAAAACTTATTAAAAACAAATTGTTTTTTTAAATTCTACATAAATAACTTAATTTTTATTAAAAATATAAATGTATGTACAACACAAAACACAAAAATATTATTTTAATTTAATGCAACTATAATTTAATAAATTTCTTCACCGTCACTGCTCAGTATAATCAGTCGAGAACGTTTTTGTGGTGGAATGATATCGCCTTCAATTTCAGAACTTTTTTCTTCACTTAAAGTTTTTGTATCTTCTTTCCTCTTTAAAAATCTGTGATTTTACTTTGCTTTCTAGTCCTTACCGGGTCAAAAGTAATTTCTCCTTAATATCTTAAAGACGAAAAAGTTATTCTTTGACACACCGTGGCTCGAAGCAGACTTCCGATCAGCAGCGTGAAATACTTTTTTTTTCAAGCCACGGAGATGAAATCAAAATAGTTTACGCCGTACTGTATCTTTAAGACGGCAAGCTTCGCCGCGGCTGTAGAAATACAGTGTTGTATAAAGGTTTTTGCAATTTTCTTATCATGTTACAGCGAAACCGTGTTATAGGATGCCGTGTTGTAGGAGGGCTACCTGTATTTTTCCAGCGTCACAAAATATACTAATTCGAAGTTCCACTATTAAAGAATAAAATCAAATTAAATCAAGGTATACAAAAGATAATAAGTTCAGTAATTTACGTTTTAGAAAATAAATATAAAATATGCACTGTACTACTCTCCTATAGATTTACATAATTTCTTTATTTAAAGAATTGTTTTTTAGAAATTAGAAGCTAGTCAGGTAGTTCTAGTGTTAATGGATAATTTAAGAGATTTTGCGCCTGTAGTTTTACACAGATTTCAAAAAATTCTGATGTTTCCAATTTGTAATATTTTTTGCTGCTGATTTTGAGTTATTTCACAAGCTAATATATTTTTTTTTGTTGAAAAATTTCTATCGTCAAAGTCCTATATGAATAGACATTTTATTTGCAATGGCAATAAATCGATTTGACTGTCCCATTTGAAGGGTCGTTGGGAAATGATACGAAAATACTGGAAACTCGTTAGATGCAGGTGAAATTGAAAATGAATAACGAATCACACCCTGTTTCATTGATGCGAGTTCATTTTGATAAACTGCGTCGATTCAATTAATTCGCGATCCTGCTCGGTTCGTTTAATCTCTCACGCGCGAATAAAGTTAGCATCAAATACGCGAGCATCTAGAAATCGCACGAACTTTCAGAACGCACGATCGAGCTTTTACACTCATGGAATTCGGTTCTCCAAATTTCAACGATCCTTCGCGTATGCTTGAAATGATAAGAAACAGAATTTGTTTTCACGTAAAAAAATAAAACAAATTAGTCACGACCCGAATCTATACAAGTACAAAGAGTTGAATATAAGTGAAACAAATTTCCAATTTTAGTCAAATCATAATCATAATTTCATCCACCCCCATTAAGCAAAGTATACCCCTCATTAAGCAATATATATTCTCTCGCCCCTCATTAAACATAATATCCTCTTACAAAGGAACTATGAAGAAACATAATACGGCAGAATACCCAAAACGGACAGACTAACACCAAGTCTGCCAAAATAAAACGACTCAATCTTAATTTTCGAAACATTCCTGAAATTTGTAACATCGTGTCTTCTTTAATTTTCTACATCTACCTTATAAAATATGACATTAAATCGCACAAGTTTCTTGCCCTCTTCGTGCCGTTTCTTCTGAATTATTTTCCTAGCATCTAAAAATATACTACTTCGTACTTCCACTGTTAAAAAATAAAATCAAATAATTCATTGCTCTGAGGGCACTTCGCTTCCGCTGGGGAGCAGAAAATAACGTCGTTGTTTTACAGTAAATCCAAGCAAATAAATTTCTAAGAACTTTTTATTTTTGAAGAATGATGTAATCGCCCTCGTACTCAACAACCTCCATTCATCTAGTGTGCAAATTTTACATTTTTTATCGGACCGATATAAATTTAATTGGTTTGTGATAAAAATATCTAAAGGAACAACGTTACTTTCCGGTTACCCTAATAATTCAAAGTTTCCCTAAAATCTAAAACTACTGTCAATTTATCCGTCAGAATTGCGCCGATCGTTAACAGGTTAAAGGATAAGAAAGAAAATTCGTCGGAGCCTCGAAGAGACAAAGGAATTAGTCACGTGTCTGTTATACGCGCATAGCAAAGACTCGCAGTGTACCCTGCTAATTTCCGAGCAAATGAGTGAGAGAATTCACGACGATTCTAAATACGAGATCGTCTTAAACGGAGCTGCTACGTGACTAGGTTTTGTTCCCTTTTCTCTCGCCAAGGTATAATCTTGTATGTAGCACAAAAGCGTTCGAAAGGGGGTTGTCGCAGGCTTCTGGAATCTAGCTACGGAATTTTCGCGCTTTCACGTCGACAAACATGTGATTGCAAAAAATATATAAATATATACATACATATATACATACGTATATACACATTCATACGATACAAAGAGACGAAGAAAAAGAGATATATAAGAAACACCCCGCAGGTTGGCTGCTGTTATTATCATTCTGCGAATTCTCGGGAAAATGAAATGAGAGGAGGTTTTTTTGAACGTGAAACCCAGCCAATCGTCTAGGAGGAGCCTCTACTTTCACCATACATGACGAATGACGAATCGAGAAGAAAAGACAGGGTAATTTTAAATGCGACGTCCTCCTAAGCAGACAGTCTTTCAGTGTACGTAACTGGAATGTTTCGCGTCGACGAGAGGAAGGTTGAATGGGAGACTGGAATTCGAGTATTTAAATTCATAATTTCACTGGGACGAGAACGTTCTCGAAAGATATTAGAACACGGCGGAGAATGAAGTTTGAAATAGTTATTACCTCCTTGAAATGACTCCTTTACTCGTCCTCTGTTGGATAGGGATCTTCGAAAAGAAAATATCCCAAGACGATAGTTCTTTACTGGTTAATTGATTATTATTATGTACATTAGATTGTTTCTTCTCGGTGATAGTCGTTGGAGATATTTTTATTTATGAGATACTCTGGTTTAGAATTCGCTGGAATTAAATAATAACTTTTTTGTGACAGTTGATGCAAATATTTTTGTTCGTATATTTTCTTTTCAGATATGAGATACATTTTCATGAAATATTCCACAAAATTGTTCTACAGTGTATTTTTAATTTTACCGACCGCGATGAATTTTATTCAGCGTTGACACTACAGCCGAACGATTCTTATTAAAAGAAGAAATTTATTCAACGTCCGTCGATATAAGAGGTGAATCGATTATCCGGGTAATGGAAACATAACATTAATAAAAATTCTATCTCAAATGAAAAGTATCTTTAACTATAATTTATTAAAAACAATGTTCAAAGAAGGAATTTACAATTTTAACTACTTCTAAAGTTCATCCTGAAAGAAATATATACAATCTCAACTCATTTCAAAGTCATTATACAACTAAAACTACCGCTGATTGAATTGCTGAATTAAAAAATTATTGATAAACATGTTGAAACAAAAGGAATAGGAAGTCCAAGATATTTGGTCAAATTGTCTTCTTATTGTTAATCAAATATTAATACATTGTATGCGGATGTTTCGTACCGCCTCATTAAGACTGAAGAGAGAAACTTGTTGATAAAGAGTCCAGCAGTATAAGCGGGTCAAAAGTGCCCTTCAATAGATTTCAATGAGGGAGGTATCATCCGATAGATAATACTCAGCGACCATTGTGTACAAAATTTTAACCCTGTATCTTCACCGGAAGGGTGGTTATGAAGAAAATACAAAAAACAAGTTTTTGCCCCATTTCCCTATTTACTGAGATGCAAAAAATTCGAAAAATATTATGACATATACTACACACGAATTTTATTTCCTCAAAAAATTAATATAAATTGGAAACTGCTTACTGTTTAAATTCAAAGATACATTTAACTTTTCAATTCTATGTAATTAATGTCACTAATCGCCTCTTTTAAAAGATCTATACATAGTTTTAGAAAAACGTACTTCGACGTGGCCCATATACAAAAAGGGAATTATTGAGAATAGAATTATTAGAATAGAAGACAAAAAAAGGAATAGAAAAGAAAAGAAAGCAAACAGAATTGTTTAGAATAGAAAATAGAAAATAAAACAAAAAAAATTAAGAATAGAAAACAAAAAAAATTCAACCGATATAGAATTAAGTAATATTTTTTTTAAACTTTGATACCAGTCACTTTGTCTGCCTTTGTAGTAGCTAGTGTTAAACAATGATCCGCGAACGAAGAATATTTCTCGCAAAAAGAAGCAAACACATCCATCCAAAGCGACCATCATTAATTCGAGCCACATATGCCACACGTATTAAAACCTCGACACGCGTTCTACCGGAAGTCGTCGGTAGGCCGCCAATTTCAACGGAAATCAGGCTAGCGAGACGTGACGATTTTAAGCGCGACATCCGCCTCCAACAGGATCGATAATCCAACTGAATTCTTCGCCTCTCTCTCTCTCTGCAACCGCACGTGATTCCTCTTGAAAAGTGAACGAAGAAACAAACACCGAGGAACGATCTTACAGAACATCCCTCTTTTTTTTCCCTCCTCGTACGATCTATCGCGAAGTACGCGCTTGGAAAACTCGTGTAATTCTAGATTGAACTCACCCCATGGAACGTAACTCCCCTGGCTGGTTGTTATTATTACGATTATTGTTATTACTATTCCCGCAATCATTGCCTCATGAAACTGGGCAACGGTGAAGGAAACGAAGGAAAGAGATGGAAAAGAAAAACAAGGAAAAAAAGAGAGAGAAACCGTGGATAAAAGGGGGAAAGAGAAAAATAGCGAATACGATGCAGAGACGCGTGACTCTTTATGACGTATAAATTCAGCGATAGGAGAACGTACAAGTGGGTGCCGCTGAAAATCCCAAGGGAATTCAAGATTACTCCAGCAATTTCTAGGAGAGAAAAATCAGCGAGGGGACGACCCTTCGAACGGAGGTCCTCGGCACCGTTCGTTGAGAGTGAGTCGAATAAACAGGGAGGGTATAGATTCACCCTCTTCGGGGTGAAATGACAACGGCAAGGAGGGAAAGGAATCGTACAAAGGGATTTTGTTGTCGTGCACCTGTAGATTTCAGTCTCGGTTGTGTTGGTTGATTTGCTTCTACGACGATCGGAAAGGGGTGAAGGGTGAATACCCATCCAGCGATTTCCGATTTTCCTTGTTTTCTGCTTTTCAAATCGCAACACGTGGAACGTCTTCGAGGCTCATCTTTTTCCATTGTTTTGTTCGCTTTTTTCTATTTGGTTCATTGTTTCCATCCGATGTTCTTTCGATTGACTGTTTTCGATTTGTATTTTTCTGTCTTTTCTTAAAACTTCCTATGTGTTACTTATGTGTAATTCCTCTTCGGACGTCTTTAGCGTTTTAGGGAAATACTTTCAAGAACGAGGGATATATTTAGCACGATGGGACTGTAAATTCCTTGCGAGATGCTCTCTTAGAGTTTCCTTTTACACGCAAACCTTTCGCTTCGCTGTATCTCCTCTCTCGTTTTCCGCTTTCAAATCATTCACAGCACGCGGAACCGTCTACCATAGCTCTCGATGTTTTGCTTGCATTCAGTATTTCATTATTTCAGACATCTCTTCCATTTTCTGTTATTCTTTCTCCCCTTCCTCCTTTTCCATCTCTATCTTTCTCCTCTACGCTTCTTTATTCGTATCCTTCGCTGTCCTAGTTTCCTTCAATCTCCATTTACTACAGATATTATCCTCGATTTTTAAATCCTGATCTAAGTCTTCTCCAAGGACAAATTATTTTTCCTTCATCAAGTGGAAGATGATCCATTCTGTGCGGTAGAATTCTCTCTCTCTCTCTCTTCCATTTGCAAAACAAAATATGCAGAAAGGTGCCGCAGGAAATCCATAGATGCAAATCCAAATCTACGCGCGGAGACGGAAGTCTTCGGGCAAACGGTTGTAAATATATCTACGAGCGCACTCGACGAATACAAATAGACTACATTTTCGTGCAGGAATATTGACCGAGCAGTAAACGTCGAATGCCGGCACGCCGAAGTAGCGACAACTTATGCCTCCTCCCTTCCTGCATCTGCATATCTCATTGAGATATAAATCACTATTTATGCACAGCTATTCCCTCGGCTTTCCATCGGCAGATCAAATTGTTTTGTACATTTCTCCGGAAAAGGGATGAGGAAGAGGAAAAAAAAGGTCGACCGCCGACCAGAGACTCTTGTAACACCAAACGGGAGGAGGCATGAATTGAGCATGCGAAAAATTCTCGCATGTGTATCCGCGAATGCGCGTTCACATAAAATGGGGGAAATATATGATGCCGTTGAAGGGTTTCACGAGTCTCAAGATTATTCTCTACATACATACATATATATATGTGTATATTTATATGTATTATATATGTATTGTGTGTATACATTGTACGTGGATGTACATTTCTCGATATGGCTCGGTTTAAATGAGTTTAATACGCGAATAGACTCTCCCTGGAAAAGTGGAATCCACGACGCGACCCCCACGATCCGGAGAGATACGGACAGTAACGTGAAATGAGATATGACGGGCATAAAACGGATACGTGCATACGTGACACGCAGTAGAATTCGAGATTATTCCGTCGATACACGGGGAGAGTGAGAGGAGAAATTTTTTATTAAACAGAAACTCGAATCTACCGTGGACGAGTGCCGTCGTTTGTGTTGGATGAAGCGAGTACGCGAGAGTTTGGCAAATTTTGGATAATTACTGAACCATATAACGAGGTATTTAAATGTACCACCTATATTCGTTTAGGAAGGCGTAAAAAAAATTACATTTCGCAGTTACGGTACTCGAGAAAAATGTTGGAATAAAAGCGGAATATAGGAGAGAACTTTTTTTCCTAGTCGAAGACATGGATGGCAAATTGTACAGATTTGTTTCCCTATGTCATCGTAAAAGGAGATGAAAAATGATCTACAATAGCAGACAGATTCCTTGACTTGAAATAGTATCGATTTTATTAACGTGTTTTAATGTAACGTAGGCTATTTTGAAAATGTACCTTCACTGAGATCGATAAGAGTACGGAATTGGTTTTATCTTCTACGGTATTAATACTTTAAAAAATTCCTGCAATTTCTGCATGGCAGTGTATATTCTCGAATTACATGGTCTGCTAATTTTTGAGCCGGATACCCGGTACAAATATGACGTAGAATTTAATTTCTACTCCCTTCGCGGCGCGTAATCTCAGGCCAGGATGTTATAGGAGAGAAAGAAAGTGGTGCAGAAGTTACACGTCGGCCTCATATGAAATTTCATGTCGCGACGGTGAATAAATGTATACCGAACTTCATTACGAGCGAGTATGTCTGGAAGTTCCATTAAATCACTCATAAATATTCCTAAATATATCGCGCATAAATTACGAGCATGCGGAAACGTTACGGCGCACACGTTTCACGGACTGTAAACAGGCATTTGGTGACATACAAATAAATATTGCTCTTTTCCATCGTAAAATTCATTAAAGTGTAATTTACATTTCTAAAGTCACAGCTTTCCTCGTGAATAGAAATCCATATGAGTCAGTTACTATTTCCATTGTAATTGTTATTGTTATGAATTTCGACATTGCATAGTTCCTGATAATGATCGCCTCTGAAAATTGTACAAAATTATACGAACACCAAAAGAGACACAAACGTAAAATGAAATGTAGAAACAAACCGTAGATTACAAAATTGAGTGCTTTATGTTAACACTAAATCTACCGAACCGGTTAAAATGTCTGGTTCCCAATTTTTTCTACAAATTCCCTAAATTGATAGAAAAGAACATGAAACAAATATTCTAGTTCTATCTTATAAAACGTAAATTAGTTAATTAATCATCGTGTTCATCTCTTGATCCCTCTTTTGCCAGAGCATTTATATCTAAATATGAGTAAATATAACGTCGATAGTTTTAATGTTAATGATCATCTTTAACAAAATTGTATGAAAATTACGATCTAAATACATTTTCGAAGATAGATCTCGATAATTTCTCCATAATTCGACATAAAAACTAGCTTCAATGTCGCCGCGACCTTCTCCAAAATCATAGTCATCGAGAGCAATTATTTCCACTTCAACGTCCAAGAAGTACAACGACCTTCGCGTGTTGTCAAAATAAACTCGGTGGAACTCGTCGACCGTAACCTACAGGTATCCTTTCCGCGAATCATAACAATAAATCATTTGGTTGCTTGCCTCTTCTCGCTATTAGTTCCCCCGCGACCGCGGACGAGTAATCAGTTCTCCGTGATCGAGTGCAAGCATTTTCGCATATCAGTGCGTGTATAATACCTTCGAAGACAAGATTCTGGATCATCAAACACCTCTCTTTTTGTGGGCTGCTTGATAATTCATCCCCACAGTGGTATCAACCCTTAGTTGGCGGCCGCACTTCTGCTCTCAGTGACCGAAATACTTTCACCGTAGCCATTGTATGTCGACTCTCAACCACCCAAGCAAAGAATCAACATGTTTCTGAGGTATATATAATTTTTACTAAAATTTTAGTAGGTTTGTTTTAACACTAGATTTACGGACGTGAAATCTCTTACACTGTAATATATTAACCCGTTGCCGCACACTTTTAATTTGACGAAAGTGCTCAGAAACACACACGAAAATATTTCAAACTTTTAAAGTATGAAAAATCGCACAAAAAGAACAATTGATATGTTATCTGGAATGTTACATATTTTTTCGGTGTATTACTGAGTAATTAACAAATAAATACATTAGTACAAAAATGTGCAGGACGGCTATAGCCGTCATTTGCGGCAACGTGTTAAATACTTTGGAAATAGAGGAATCAAGCGGCAAAGAAGATGATGAGTCAAATAATTTGTATATGTGAAATATCTACTGTGTCACGTATCTATAAATCTGGAAAGCGTTTCTAAAAAATCATCATCAATTTGACGGCTTCCGTAAACCTAGTGTTAAGTGTGCTTGCACATTCAGTTCCTAATGAAACGCGACCGTAAAGGATTAAATATCTTTACATTTTAGCGACCGGTAGCCTATTAGTAGGCTTTTCGAGTCCAACGCTTTTGGAGTTTTAACATCTTAATCGGTTGCCACAGTAATAAATAAATTGTTATTTATCATTGCGGTTTACTGTACCCAGGACTCAATAACGAGAATTGATCATTTCCGTGGAGGTATCGGTATCGGAGAAGTATTTGCGACTAAGTGACTGCTCAGAAGTGGGTAGGATGTTAAAAAATACCGGTCGGTAAAGTATGAAGTCATAAGTAAGAAATTCAGTACTTGCTTCCTAGTTGGTTGATCCAGTCCTCCATTTTCTAATTTCGTATAGTACTAGTAAGGATATCTCGTTTGTTTCTTTCCAAAAGGTCAAAGACATTTTCAGCTAAAATTGAATCGCGAGGACGCAATTAAAAATTAATTTGCGTGAGAACCGTTAGTTTCTGATCCATACTTTGTATCAAACAGTTTACCTACGTAACAAGACTACTGCGATAAGGCAATACAAAATTTTCTACTCTTTCATAAATTTTTCGGCTGGTTTTTTCACAAATCTCGATTGATCCAAGGGTGTAGAACAACCCTTGAAAGTATAACAACTACTTTTAAAACACCCCGTACGTAGAAGCGTCTCGCAGGGTTGCCGGAAGTCGACGTGTTGCATCGCGTTAAAATTTTCACCTGGTAGAGTATAAACCGTTTACGGGAGCAAGCGGAATACAAAGGAACCAGAACTGTGGGTAGAAGCCGTTAATGCCTAAGGAAGTCACTTTAAACAAACACAAGGGTGAAGTTGAATTTTTCCCCTGTGAAATATAAGTTTGAGTGCGTGCGCGTGTAAACAAGCCTCGCATTCTAATGGATAGTAAAAAGCAGTGGGAGAGAAAAAGGGGAAAATAGAGAGCCAAAGTGAAAAGCAGAGACCAAGAGGGACAAAGACAAAAGCTTGCGCGGCAAGAGACAAAAAGAAAAGAGACGTTGGGAGAGAGAAAGGAAAGGAAAGAGAGGGAAAAAGAAAGGGTAATAGTGAGGGCAAAAGAAAATGCCGGAGAAAGACCTAAACTCAGCAAACTGAATATTACCGTAATAATTACATAATAAATATTGTTATATTACAAAAAATAGTTATAATAAACTTTTATATTATAGTGGGTGTCACATTAGCGTTAAATCCTCCAAGGCAGTCAAAATGACTGATTTCTAATTTTCTATAAAAAATCTGCGAATTCATATGGGTGCCAATCAGTAGATATTCCCCATGTATGTCATAAAGCGTACATTATTGAATATATTGTTGCATTGTGACATAATGAATTAACTTATGATTTATAAAAATACCAATTATATCTGTACACGTCCTGCCGATATCACAGTTCGCGGACGATTCCCTGACATATTGTTATTAATTAGCGCACCTCGTTGCTATCCCTCTAGGAATCGATACCATATAAAGGGGGGACAATTTCGTGACACATAATTCGTAATAATATTATCTCTTTTTCCTCTTGATTTCTTTCTTCCAAAATATTTATTAACACTAGATCTACGGCAGCCGTCAAATTGACGGGTTCCTACTTTTTTCAAAAATTTTTTTCGGAGTGACAGATAAGCAGCACAGTAAATATTTCACGTTTATCTTATTATATACAAATTACATAACTTACCACATTTTTTAACGCTTGATTCATCTTTCTGCAATGTACTTATTTAACACTATTTCTACCACGATTTTCTGTATACCTATTTCGACCAAAAGGTATCTTTTGACACCTTTTCGTTTGAATTCAAATAATTGCCAAAACTGTTGAGATTTCAAATTATCAGTTAAATGTAGATAATTTGAGAAATATATTTATTGATACATTGATGTGTATTTATTAGGAATTATTTAATTAGCTTGTAAATTCTAGCAGCGGTGCGCAGCTAGTTGTAAAGTCACTGCAGCGGTGTACGGTAAAATGTAACATGGCGGGAAATAAGCGTATATCAAAGTTATGCCGCAACTCCTGCATTTTCTGTTACAACTGAAATCGGGATTCTCTAACCTGATTATAATTGATATGGTGCTGCAAAATGATGTTGATTTATATGTAAAATGGTTTAAAATTAAAGTGTCAAAAGCAGGGACTTAATACCGGTATAGTCTTCATACCGGTATCACGGCGCTTGATGTAATATCGGTATAATTTAGATATCGGTATTAGACTGACAAAGCTATACCGGTAACCGAAATAATATACCGGTATTTTTTCGGTATTTGAATTATACAGAATAGAGGATAGATTAATCGTAGCGCTATCGTAAACGAGATATCACCTGACACAGTGTTGTTTGCACGATGCCATTGACGAGAATGACAAGATATCTTCAATGTCTTTTTAATAATTAATATTAATTAAAATTTTGTATGTTTGCTAAAGTGAGTCAATTTTATTAATCATTATGAAGTATCAGTAAATGTTAATAACAATAAAGTTTCTATTAAAATTAATAAAAATTATTAACCTCAAATTTGCTTTACTAAAATGATTGAAAACTGTATTAATAAGAATTGTAATAAAATAACAAATCAGCAAAAATTAACGGTACTACACCAATTATTATATTGCAGTACAAATTCCTGATACAAGTATTATCACATGCTAGTATTTCGGTTTCTACAAAAGATATAAAACTATAACCGAAAGTTACCGGTACCATACCGGTATTTTCCATTTTGGTACAATTCTCCGATACCGGTATTAATATCTACCGGTATTTCGATATTTCGGTTTCTATAACGGTTATAAAGCGTTAACCGAAAAATACCGGTATTATGTCAGTATTTTTCATACCGTTATAAGTCTCTGGTTAAAAGACATCTGATGGTAGAAATAAGTATACGATATGTACATTTTTAGATCAAGGATGTGCTGGTGGAAAATGATATTGCTCAATTAATTTAACAACTACTGTATGAAAAGTGAAAAAATTAATTTGAAAGAAATGATTCAACTTAGAGAATAATTTTAAGTTAAAATTTGAAAGGTGTCTTTTGGTACCTCTTGGTGGAAATAGTGTTAATATATTTAAATCTATCACAAATAGCGACCGTAGATTTAGTGTTAAATACAGTTAAATATAGTAGATTTAGAAATGATAGTTTCAATGTTAAATTACACTTCGTCCGAAAGTAATAGTACGTTCAAACGACGATAAATGGTGGGCTCGAAATCATTTCAAACACCGCTAAACCCATCCGTAGTTTTACGGTACGATGCATAATGGAATGAAAAATTAGCGGGCAACTTTTGCGGCAAAAGTTTCCAAGTGAACGTCAACCGAGGACTAAGTTTTATGGGATGTAACGTGCTGCACGCTTGTCGTTCGACGTCAAACGAACGACCGACGGTGAAGGACGTGAGAATTGAATATATAATCCTGGACGAAATTTCTGCGCGCATTGCCGACACGGAAACGCGTGTGCCCTTGCGTCTACGTGAATGGAATTCGATGAAAAGTTAATAGCGGTTCGCAATCACTCTGACGGTTACGGACTAATAGGGATAAATGAGCTGGCCGAGTGGAATTTCTTCCCTCGTAGTTACGGTCTCGTTCGTTCGGCACGCGCTTGTTTAAACCTGTTACACTCGAATCTATGATACTACAGTGATTTATGGGCATTATTGAATTAACTCGATAATTGTTGAATTTTAGTGTCCTTGCTGTATTTAGTGTGTTATATAATGAAGCTTTACACACGATTTATCCTTAATCTCTTCTTATGTATTAATGCTAATATGATTATTATTATCACATTGTATTATCATTGGAATGATATAATAATTACATTCCTACTATTTAGCAAATTTTTTTTTATCACCGAGTACAATGACAAATGTACAAAGTGAAAGAGTGTAACTTGACTGTGTAATTTATAAATTTTATAGATCTTTTCAAATTATTATAAATTGGTAATACGCTTTTATATCTCTGTTAAAGGCTAAGAAGTTATTCATATGAGTAAGGGTGAAAATCATTCCTAATTAATCAAAAATCGTGGAAATTGTAGTAGAGAAAATGAGAATAAAGATTATTTCTCTTTGTCACCGATTACAATGACAAATGTACAAAGTAAAAGAGTATACTTTGATAACGTAATTTATAATTTGTATAGAATTTTTGAAACTGTATTTAAATTGATAATACGCTTCTATATCTCTGTTAAAGGCTAAGAAGTAATTCGTGCTAGTAAGGATTAAAATTACTCCTAATTAATTAAAAATCGTGAAAATTGTAGTAGAGAAAATAAGAATAAAACTTATTTCTCTTTGTCACCGATTACAATGACAAATGTACAAAGTACAAGAGTATACTTTGATAACGTAATTTATAATTTGTATAGATCTTTTAAAACTGTATGTAAATTGATAATACGCTTCTATATCTCTGTTAAAGGCTACGCAGTTATTCGTGCTAGTAAGGATTAAAATCACTCCTAATTAATTAAAAATCTTGAAAATTGTAGTGAAGCAAATGAGAATAAAAATTATTTTTTCTTTATCACCTAATACAATGACAAATGTACAAAGTAAAGGAGTATACTTTGATAACGTAATTTATAATTTGTATAGATTTTTTGAAACTGTATGTAAATTGATAATACGCTTCTATATCTCTGTTAAAGGCTAAGAAGTTATTCGTGCTCGTAAGGATTAAAATCACTCCTAATTAATTAAAAATCGTGAAAATGGTAGTAAAGCAAATGAGAAGAAAAATGATTTTCTTTATCACCGAATACAATGAAAAATGTACAAATTGAAAGAGTATAGTTTTTACAACGTAATTCATAATTTTTGTGAATTTTTTAAAATCATACGTTAATTAATAATACTTTAATGTCCGTTAAAGGGAAAAGAAGTTATTCATTGCAAGTCATAATGAAAATTATTCTTCATTAATTAAAAATCGTTGAAATTGTAATAGAGCAAATGAGGATAAAAAAACATAGAAAATTATTCAGAGGAAATGTAACTCCTGTAAAATGATACTTCTTAGACATAGAATTTCATTTCATTCTCTGCATTGCGGACGTTGAACATCCACGTGGATGAATTCATTCATATGAGAATATGCTACATTTGTAAAGGAAGCGTCACACTAACCATAGCTTAATTTCCAACGTGAAAATTCCTCTCAAGTACCAATATCGACCACCTAAAGCGATCGTGCAACATTTATTTCACTCCACGTAATGAAAATTTTTATAATATATCATCTGCCACGTTACTGCCACAGTTTGACACTTTTCATTTCCCAGAAACACGACAATCTTTAACATCCACATTAAACATGCAAATATTCACCATACAAATAACATTACCATCCTTATTCTTCCATCTAAACAAAATATCAATCATATCCACCTATCAATCTCAGACCCAACAGTCAAATTAACTTCAAACTTCCTTATCTCTTCGAAATCTTGATAAAAGATACCCCAAAAATCTTTTAATTCTAAACCCTTCCAAAGTCCATTAATCCGAAACACCCCGTACAAAGAGTTACCATCCATAACCATCATATTCTTACCTCGACATTCTCGACTTATCATCAAAACTAAAGTACAAAGCGAAACACAAACCCAAAGAAACTCCAACCCCATAATCTCCAGTCACGTATGCGTAGGCAGACGCACGTGAAACCTTGCTAAAGTTGGATGAAACTGAAGAACGTCTTATCAATTCTGCGAGGCAATCGGTCGAGAAGAACGTGCTCATGTACATAATTCCCACATAAGTACGAGGCTCGATTAAATAGGGTCGTTGCGGCAAAGCCTGACCTAGTAGCACCCTGTCAAAATCGCTGAGCCTTGCGACGTGGGTGTCTAGGGCACTGGCACGATATATACATATATTCATCTCCCATATATGTATATAACTCTATACGTATATACGTGAGTACGTAGAAATTTATGTACGTTACACCTACATGTATATATATATATACGCACACGTAGACGTATATACACGTACGTACACGCGAAGCAACCGACCCTTGCTTGCAACAGGTCCTCGTCAGGGCTCGAAGTTTCCCTCAGTTTCCGTGGGACACCGAGCCTCGGGTAAAACTGTCGGCGATGGCGTAAGAAGATCATCCTATCCGAGCTATCGAGTAATTAAATCCTCCGTGCTTGTAAACCTCTTACAATAAATGAAGCTGGCGCGTTTACGAATGCCAGACCGGTCTGTTCGTCGGCGATCGGCCTGTAAATCGAATGCCGCGGGCGCTCCTCGAAACTCCGATGCTTACGGAATTTCCAACGGCGGTGTCTGTGCATTGCGGGCGAATTCTACTGCGCGCGGAAGCGAGCCGACGTGAATGAACCGAAATTTCGACGAGTTTTCAACTTTCGACCGTGAGAGAGTACGATTTTTTTTTACTGTGTTCCACTGGTTGCAATGGTATTCGCCTACTCGTAGGAATTTCCGCGTCGTATGCAGAGGCTCGTGCGTTTCGGATGCTTGTAGAACTCGACCGAAATTTCGGCTACGAAGTTCTACGTTATTAGTCTGCATACTTTCTCCGATACTTGAAGGGAATTGTTATTGTACTTTTGGATTTGAGTTTGTCAAACTTGATTGTGAAGGAGAGTGTTGTTACTTGTGACGATTAAAAGTGGGATATGTATTGGATTAATGGGAACTTACAATTTTTTTTTTCAAAAAGGAAAGCTGTTTTTAAATTTTTTAATGCAAATGTATAGAGCTTATTTTGCAGTCAAATTTTTACTTAAAATTTTTTTCTATCTTTTGTGCTTTAACCAGTTAAGTGCGGAATTTAGTTTCCAAAGGCCGCCACAGGGTGCGGAGTTAAAATCAAACGATGACGTGTATATGTTACCGGAAATGTATGAAATCTAGGAATTGTATACGAATCCTAGGAAATTTATATAATTCCGAAGCTATTTAGGAAATGTATAAAATATTGTTTCAAAAACTATTTAATACATAAATGTCCTAGGAAATGTGCACAATTCCTAGGAATTGTATATAATTCCAATATCGTATTAGGAAATGTATAAAAATAATCCTTTCTGTAATAAAACACGTTGTTAAAATGAGAATAATAATTTTTATTAAAGCAATAATATTCTTAAAAAATTTTTTTAAATTTTCAAGTTTTTATAGTCAATGGTAATTTTTTATTTTACATGACGTGTATACACGTCAAACGCACTGCAGAAGAGATTCGGTATGACGTGTATACACGTCGAACGCACTTAACTGGTTAAGAGATATATGCGAAAAAGAGCGAGTGTCGGTTTCTCTTTGAGGTTTTTCATGTCGGTAACACTGAAGCCACCAAGTCTGTTAAAAGACCGGTTCCAAGTTTTGTCTAAAAATTATTTAAGTTGGTAGAGTAGCCGTGAAGTAAATATTCCACTTCTATCTTATAATTCCTTAATTATTTAATTAATCATCTTTCCTACCTCCTAATTTCTCTTTTTCTGCAGTAGTTATAAAGTATCTAAATTTTAGTACTATCCGACAACTCAAAGATGACTAGTCAAAAGAATGTCGGTATGATTCGGTGAATGGATAGTGATGTCGTATTTATCCAGCCAAACAATTTAACACTAGAACTACCGAACCAGTCAAAATGACTGGTACACAGGTTTTTCCAAAAATTCTTCAAGTCTACCGGAGAGTCAAGAAATAAATATTCTTCGTCAATCTAGGAAAACATAAATCACCGTTGCCATTTTCTTTTCGGTCTCTTGATTCCTCTGTTTTCAAAGTACTTATTTAATATATTGAAATTTAATAGATTCAACGCCGATAGTTCTAGTGTTAAAATACTTGAATGCTGTGACTATGCGTAGTGTTTACTTCAGGTTGTAGGATATGGGGATTCCAAAAACGAAATACAGTAGATTCCCTCTAATGTTGACAAATCGGGCCAGGATCATTCGCTAAAGTTGATAGTCCCTTCTATCCCCACTTTTCATGACTTCTTTTCCCCTATGCGCATAAGCATGCGTAGAATTGAAACTTGAGTGAAGGATTCATGTAAACATCCACACCCACATAACGCGCCACGAAACTAAAATTCTATTGGGCAATAAAAAGTCCAAGTGGGGGAAATACAAGTAAGAGTAACGGGAGTATCCTGTCAACATTAGCGAGAGAGCAACGTTAGAGGGAGCAACATTAGAGGGATTCTACTGTAGCGGGAATGGGCGATTGAAAAGCAGATAGTCCGTCGGTCCCTAGCCATCTTTGAGTTGTCGGACAGTAGTTACAACGTCGGTAGTTTTAGTGTTAAGTGGCGATTGGATACGAATTGTGCATACTATTATACTTGTATTGGATCACTCTATAAACCCAGAAAATTACATTCAAATTTCTTAGTCTCCACTTGGGATCCTTTCCTTGTTATTGTTCATTGTTAGCTACGAATTTCGAGGAAAATATTTCAATCTTTTCTACGAGAAAGGGCAAATAAAAATTGTCAATAATTATTAGCTTTGAATTGACAATGAGTAAATTTTAAATAGAATGCATGTCATATTTAGAATAAATATTTAAATATGAGGTATTCTAGGTACAAAAAGATGGAAATATCAATATTAAATATCTCGAGTCATAAATATATATTGGGTAAGAAATTTCTCGTTCTTCTTGATGAAAAAATCACAAGCTGAACGCATTATAAATTTCCGTAACTGCCGCAGTGAGACAATCAAAGTATGAATTTTATATATCTCTGAGAATTAATGTCTACATTTTCGTCGATAAAAATTCAGCAGCACGGTGGATTAAACGTACGAACCAGATTTACGATTCGCCATGAAAAGAACAACATTGTATATTTAGCTTTTTAAGTTTTGCGAACGTGTTTGCACGGACGACGGATTAAACACTCTAAATAGGATGTTCGTGTTTTCATTCTATCAAAATTGGGCAACGCGAGCGTCATGAATGCATTTCCCGGTCCAATATTCGAATTTAAAACTACTGTTTGATACATTTGGTTTTACCTGCGAAAAAGCTATTCAGTATCGTATCACGTCACGTGCAAACACGTATACTGCGTACACGTACATTGCATTCGTCAACGGTATTCAACAATGAACGAGTCGCAATAAAATATTCGACTTTGCTGTTTAAATTCTAATCACAAGCGATCCACTGCATCGTTCAATGTTTGTTGCCGCCATGCACACACAAACATTCACACAAAAGGATGCAGAATTGAAAGGAAAAACAGGGAACAAATACCTTTCGTATGCTTTACACGCCATCCGGTCCAATGAACTGTGCGAAAAGCAACTGGTATTCCAAGCACTTTTGCGAATCTCGACCAGACAACGGATTAATATACTCGATGGATTCTAAAAAGCCGGAGGATTAACTTCGCGAAACAAAGATATTTAAGTGCGCGGTAGACGAAAGGACACAGACGAGGAAAAAAGGGATGGGCTTAGGAAAAAAGAGCTGTGAGAAGACGTAAAAGAGAAAGAGTTGGAAGAAAACAAAAAGGGAGAGAGGGTAAGAGGAAGTACTAGAGAAAAGAAAGGGATAAAAAAAAAAGTAGAAAACTGACCGGATGAGAAATGGAAGCGGTAACGCAAAAGTGCAAGAGAGAAGAACACTAGGGTGGAGGACTAAAAGAAAGGAACAATCAGCGGAAGAAAGTAATCGCTCGTCCGAGCTTTTCCTTCGGAGGATGGCCAAGGTGGATGGCCGAGTCTTTGAACGGAAAAGAGAAACTACGACAATCCGCTGCATTGGTTGCAACTGCATCGATGGCAGTTGCGACGTATACCGGGTGCTCTGAGAGCGAAACGGTGAAATAAAAATTTCATCTCGATAATAACAGTGGAAATGATAAATCAAGCTGTGGTTTTACGTACAACCCTGGTACGAAGCTCCAATGCGGTGAATTAACGGTTAAGTTCTCCAATGCGCCAGTTTCCCGCCAAATTCATTCAAATCGGGAACATCCTTGAAATGTGCTGCTCGATGATTTTTCTCTTTTAATAAATACGAAGTTTTGGGTAAATTGTGTAGGAATATTGTTAGAGTGCGTGGGGAAAAAGGAGACTGGGTTGTGGAATTTTTTCTAGGAAGAAATTACATTTTTTGTCTTATTACTGAAGCCCGGTTAAAAGAGTAGAGGAAGTTCCCTAATTTGGAACGAATTCTAAATTGGATTATAGTCATTATTCGCATAGAAATTAATTTTAGTGACGTCTCTGTGCGTGCAATTATACGGCAATTATTGTATGTTGCGTAGTAACGTAGCACTGTGGAATGTTTAATAACTACGATATAATGAATAATTTGTCGTGTCGCTGGCTGGTGTAATTTGATCTGTAATTTACATAAGCTCTAAATCTCACCTATATACCTAAATTTGGAAATTTTATGAGAGCCATTTTTTAAGAGGGTTCACAACTTTAATATTACAATAATATTCGTCAGATTTTTGTGCTGCCTATTTAAACATTAGCCCCTTGCCCTATTATGATGTATGGCACTCGTGATGTCGAAAATGGAATAGGAAATTTTTCAGTTCTCCAAAAACTGTTAAATTTAAAATATCACTGGCTCAGGAAAAATTGAAATTAAGTTCTTGCTATGCATATTGCGTTGAGTTATGCGGTATATCAAAAATCAGTGTTAAATTATTATTTCAATAATTAATTCTGAGTTATCGCACGTTCGGACGTAAAAAAAATTGTTGGAAAAGGGGTTAAACTTGGATTAGTTTCTAAAATTGGACCGTCTAACGTTTCTTTTGAGAACTGAGGTAATAGGAAAAATGAGGTTTTTCTCGAACTAACAAAGTCTCTGCATTGCTTAAAAAGGTCTTCTACTTTACTTTGAAAAATAAAATTTTATCTTTATTGTTTAATTTAATTATTTATCTCCATTTATTGCATCAGAATTTTCCTTAAATTCAATATCATCCTTACAAGAAATAGATTCGCTTTAGCTCCAATTTCGTAATATTTAAAAAACATGGTGATTGAGAGGGTAAAGGATAGAGTAACACTGAAAAACATGTTTATGAAACGATTGAAAGTCCCATCGGTGAAAAATTAATATATACAATCTCCAGGATTGGAGGCCAGTTTATCGTTCAACGTCGTGCAATTTCACTCGGCGGAAAATTCCCCGGAAGGCTGTAATTTTTCGCAGTTAAAGTCGAAACTGTAAACTGCATAAATAACAAAGCAACAAGAATTTTGCAGCAAAATAATGCCGGAAGCCGTGGAAACGGAATAAAACAGCAACGATAAATATCTACCATAAAAAGGACGAAGAAACCAAAGAGAGAAAATACTCTCATCGCGTACAACAAGGGAGAATAACGAGACGCTGCAAATTTAAAAAATACAATTTTTACCCAGCAATAACTTGGCGACAGAAAATAATCCCGATTTCGCGAAGTATATCGAAACAACTTGAAAAAAACGCGGCAAAATAAGAAAGAACAAGGGGAACCAGAGAGAATTACATTCATAAACAAAAAAAGAGAAAATTCACAAAAAGAGACAGAGAAAAGCAGAGAAATAGAGATGAAGAATAAGGCAGATATAGAGAAAGAAAGAAAAGAAATAGAGATAGAGTAAAAAAAAAGAAAAGGAAAAGAGGAGAGTAGAAATAGCGAAATAGAGAAAGAGAAGAAAGGAGAAACCAGGAAAGAAGTGGGGAAATAGCGAAAGAGAGAAAGAGGAAAAATGAGAAAGGAAGAAGAGAAAGGTAGAAATAGTAAAAGAGAGAAAGAAAAACACAAAGTTACCGTAGGTACAATTTCCTCTATAAACGGTTGGCCTGCGGTTAAACGTAGCGCGGCCTAAGCCGCACTCGAGGCTGGACGGTCTGTATGTACGTACGCGAGGAAAATAAGAGTCGCTGCAATTGCCGGTCGGTCGGTAAATACGCGAGTAACCCCGTAAATAACTTTAACTGCACTAAATAGCATGCTCTCCGAAAGCCGTACCAACTTTCGTCGCGGATGAAAGTTGTCAGAAATATTTCCATCCTTCGAGCGTGTGCCGTTCCGCGCGATGGCTCTGCTTCTGCCGAGGAAGAGGAAACGATCGAGCTGTTTCTACTTGGAATGATAAGAGGGAGAACAGACGGAAACGAGGGTGGTAAGGGTGGGCCACGATTTGTCTGCAAGACGAAGATCGCATTAATATTCGAGAGTCCCCGAGATTTTGAATCGACGATCGAGGATATTCTTTACCTCCACGGCAAACGGAAAAGCGGAATTTATTAAACCTTCTTCCCTTCCTCGGTATTTTTCACACCCTGCTTTGTTTTCTCGTTGTAGTTTGATCGTTAGATCGTCGATGGCGATTTTATGCATCTACGGTTCGCTGATGAGAGGAATTCTTAAGGGATGGAAATTATGTTGCTTGGAGGATTCATGGTAGATGTTTATATTGTGATCATTTTCTGGAAAAACTGAATTTTTGGTTCATCATATAGGGATATTCGTCATAAGTAGACTGCGGATGTTTATGCAAATTTCGAGTTTCACAAATGCAGGTGAGATAGGAAAACCTATCTAGGGATTTATTGCATTCAATAAATATTACAACAAATACCATACTTTAGATATATTTTTATATTATGTCCTTTTTGTATATTTTAGCCGTATTTAATTTGTCATAAATGCATAAAAATCCGTAGTCTGGTCATAAGTAATCATTGCAGCTCTTATGTCAACGTCTGATAAGGAATCGTATAGGTTTAACCACGTGCTTTACAATTTCTTTTGTGATTAAACGCGCAATAACTTCGAGTTAATTGGTGTAATAATAATCTATCACTGATTTCCGATGTACCAATATAACTTAATGCAATATTGATAGCATAAAACTAATTTTAACGTCTCCTGACCTACTGATATTTTCAATTTCATATTTTTCGGAAAACTTACAAATTTTCTATTTCATTTCCCACGTTATATGTGCCACACGTTATTATAAGGCAAGAGGTTAATCTACTTGTTAGTAGTTGATGAAATAATTATATGGATATTAACCCCTTGACCTACAATGATGTCTGGCATTCGTAATGCAGTGAACAAAATAAGAAGTTTTGAAATTTTCTGAAAACTATTAAATCAAAAATATTAATTGATCGTAAGACGATCAATGTATTTCTATACCAAAAAGCTTCGTTAAATTATACTTTACATCAGAAATCAGTGACAATTTTTTATTTCAGCAATAAATATTAAGTTATTCCGCATTCTATCAGAAAAGAAACTGTTGGGCAAAGGATTAATTGGCCTTAGAAGTATAATTCTATTCGTCATAAAACTCGATTACCGAAAAATAAATTAATTATAATAATCATTTATCCACCCATTTTTCCACTTGGATCATCAATTTTATCATCATACCAATATAATGAGGTGCGAGAATATTCTCACGAAAAATATTCGTCGAACATTGATTTCCTATTCGTTTAACTTCACTCATTATACAAAACTTCGGTATCAAAAAACGACACATTCTATGAATTAATGTAAATTTTAAATCTTTTCAGTTCTTGGTAACACCCTCGTCGGAATATTCAACGAAAGATCCGTATTAAAAGACGAAAGTAACGTTCAATCCGAACGAAAGATAAACGGAAGAAAGGAAACTCCGGTGGCTGTTGATCTGAAAATTCTTTGTAACGATAACGAGAAAGGAAAGTAAGTACCGAAACAACCACCCAGTAGAACTATAGAAATCGGACCCGCCGCTAAACCGACCCTCTCTCCACTGTCCGGGGAAACTTTCAAGATTGTCCTCTCCCCAGACGCTCGTAAACAAAAAGACCGGCCCTGCAATTAGAGGTAATGTTTCAATTGAACAACGGAACTCAGACGGGGAAGGGAGAAACGATAAGTATCTGTCGCGAGGAAAAAAAGAGAAAACTTTACGATAGCCTCGCCGTTCGCAATTATTTGTATTGGCTTCTATTAATGAATCGATCGTGAACAATATTTCAAGTCGGTTTTCTCGTGGCACTTATTGTTAGTTCATGGAAGAACTTTTGGAGGTTGTTTTGAGCGTAACAAAAGTCGCATTAACACGTTGTACGCCACCTGTATTCCCGAGTCAAAAAATTATTTTAAGTCTGATTTTAATCGGATAGTTTTGATTTCATTTTACAGCAAATGAACTGATATTTCTTCTTATTCTGATTTGACTCTGTTGCATTTTTATAAAGTTAATTTAATACTGATTTGGATCTTTAGATTTTTCTGACTTAAAATTTGTTCTGATTTTGATCAAGAATTTTTAAATGAAAATTGATAAAACTTTACGAGTTATGGAAACTTGTTGATTTTTTAACTATACAAATTAATTTAAATTTTTATTAAAAAATGTACGAATATTTAATTTAATTCGCGTTACAAATTTAAGGCGTTTATAATTTAATGTATACAAAATAATCTCTAATAGTTTGAAAAGTGTGCAATTGATCTTTTTTGTCTATCATTGGCATTTGAACCTGCATTTATGAAATAAAAAAATCAGGGCAAAATACGGATTACAGATCAGCTGGTCTAGAATATAATCAGTATTAAGTCTATTTTATTCAAGGTCTGATTTAGTTCTGATTTGTTGCGTATTCAGTATATTCAGAATCTATAAGTTCTAATTGAATACTGTTAATCAGAATAAAATTAGACCTTAAAAAGACTAAAATTAGAATTAATTTTTTGACTCGGGTTTCGCTAGTTTTTTTATTTCTACTGACGTGAAATCTTTTCTATTAAAATCACATCTGTATGGATCAGAAACTTTAAAAATACAGATAGGTAGATATTCGGCAGACCTTTATCTTTTTAATGGAAATATTGAAATATTCAGTATGTCCAAAAATTCATAAATATTGCAACTGAACACTAGATTTACGGAGCTAATTTGGCTCATTTAAATTTGATTAATGCATATATTATTATATAATAAATCTTTCATTTAAATCGATTTGGAACTATTTTCTTTGCAAAAAACTTCAATTTTCTTGTATGAGTCAAATTGGCTCACTTCAGAAAAACAGGTATATCAACATCCGTAAATCTAGTGTTAAAGGTTACATGAAATTACATTAAATTCAATAGCGTCGGTCATCGGTGACCCCCATGGCAGTCAACGAGTTAATGGTGACATCATTAAAGAACAAGAACTTTTTAATATTGAATAATTTTTGCAAGATTTAGATATTGTTTAATGCTGCTGGATTGCTGTTTGGATTGAAACTTTGGGGAGTTTTTTTTTTATGTCAGCGAGAATGAAAAATGAAAAGTGACCGAATTTTTAATGGGACAGACAAGCATTATTTTTAGTGATTATTGAATCTTATTACATTAACAGAAAAATTAATTTCTTATATTACTTTTATTTAATTTTATACTCTTTATCATCATTTTTATGAAATGCTTTTCATGAATTTGTCACAATCTCCTTTTGTCTTAGCAGACAATAGTTTTGAGCTAAATTCTATTACCTCAAGGAGGAAAATGACGAATATTTTAATTGCCATACTGCGATTGGAAAGCCCCAAAAAATCTTCCAAAATGCGAATATTTTTCTTCATTTCACATCTATGCTCACTGCGGAATGAAACTTTCTGTTTGAGTATCAAACAATTGTTATTTTGAATAAAAACGTATGGATATCAGAGACAGTCGTTTTTTTGCAATCGACGTTCTACATTTTTGCTTTCGCGAACAGTCGTTCGCAAATGCAACCTATCGTCGAGTTAAACGTATTCAGATAGAAACACGATGCAAACACGACACAATCATTTCTTTGTTTGAAACAAAACATCTGATAGCCATCGAGTAGTACCCTTCAATTTGTATTTCGATAACAGCTTCAATGATTTGCATATTGCGCAAACAGTCCACTCGCATGTAACTTTATTCGCTACAGATCTTCTTGAGCATTGATACGTCCATTTTACCTTGTTTCCGCTTGTCAAATAAATTTAATCAATTTTGATTAAAGCACCTATATCAACGTCTGTAAAAATAAGCTTTTAAGACGTTCCATTCAAATTCCTATAATTTACTCAATCAGAGCTCGTCAACTTCTTAACACAATTTTCTAAGATAAACTGTGTCAAATGAAATTCCACGCGGATATAAAATCACTATCACGAGATCCATTCGCAGTTTGTGAAGTAAATAAAAATATCCTCAACGTCGTGATACAAACGTACACTTCGATCGTTGCAGAACGCAAAACGGAATCGAGAAAAGATTCATGATCGATTCGCAAGGATTCTCATCGGCGAATGTAAAAAAGAATATAACCCCATACAGCTGGAAAATCCCGGGCCTGTCCTTAATTAATTTTCCGAGTCCGGCCTTAATTAATCCGCGCGATTGAAAGGAAATTCGAAATCAAAGGAGAGCAACGTGTAACTTGTTTATTGAATTCCTACGTCGTACTGCGGCTAAATGCGAGGGAATGTTTAAACTCGGGGAAGTGAATTAAGAGTATCGAGTAACCCAAGGAAGTTTCGGAGTTTCAAGAAATTAGCAAAGTTTGCACCGCGAGTGCCTCCCCTGGCCCCTCGGTCGCCCCTTACCGCCCCACACTTTCGTCCTACCATCCCCCATGGAACACGAAGAGATATCGTGGTTCAATGCTTTCAAATAAGGCCGAGTCGGGGCAAATAAAATTCCCTTGTTACCCTCACCCTCCTCTGTACCCTCTGGCACGCCGAGAACTCGGACAAACGTAATATTTTCTCCGTGATAGCCACTGAAATGCATCTCCCCGAGGCGGTCTTTAATGACTTTAATCTGTACCCGGTAAACACGTTTATAGTCTATATTTTGGGAATTTGCATACTTATTTCATTCTACCTATTGGAGAATAAAATGACGGCTGAATATTCGATAGAATGTATTAATAATTTACTTGGTACCAGTGTGTAACTATTTGATTTTTGGTTCGGTGATATTTACTCAAATATATTTTTTGAAAGCGGTCTTTAATGGCTTTGACTTGAATTCGGTAGATGTGATTACATGTAAAGCTTCAGAAGCTTATATAGTTGTTTGATTTGGATTGTTGTGATGTATAAATAATTTACTTGGTACCAGTGTGTAACTATTTGATTTTTCTTTCGGTGATATTTACTCAAATACATTTTTTGAAAGCGGTCATTTATAGCTTCAAGCCGAATTCAATAAATGTGCTTACAAGTAAAATTTTAGAAGCTTACATAGTTGTTCGATTTTGATTGTTGAATATTGATGACGTGACAATGTGTTTGATGGGATGTATTAATAATTTACTTGGTACCAGAATGTAACTAGAGATGAAGAACGTTTTTCTTGAGGGCATCTATTGAAATGTATCTTTAAAATGCAGTTTCTAATGATTGTGACCTGATATCGGTGAACGTAGTTATATCCGTTACTTTTGCAAATCTGTATACTTGGTCTGTTCTAGCTACAGTAAATTGGAGTGGCAGAAACTTAATTTAATGGATGAAAGAACGCGATAATATACTCTAAAATGCAAACTACTAACACAATTATCGACTATCTTGACCGGAATTCAGTAAACACGTTTAGATTTGATATTTTTGCAAAGTTTTCGACTTGCTTGGTTTTCCTCGTAAAAAAATAGAAAGATAACAATGTGTTTAAAAAAACGTACCAGTTATTAATATGTGAAAGATAATAATCAGAGAAAAGAAAAAAGTAATAACATATTTTGCTGACCAATTACTTTTGACTTTTTTATAATTATATCTGTAAGTGAATCCATTGACAATTTTTAGTTGAATTTTTACGGATGTCTATTTTGAGGCAATTACAAATTACACGCGTTTTTCACAGAATGTTTAATGCACCACAATGGCACAACGGTGTCTAGTTGGAATATTCGGAAATAATTTTATTTCAGCTTTCGTGGGCCATTGACCTGGCTGTAATTTTAATCAATAATTCAATGACACATCGAGCCTCGTTAATTAAGAATAAAAGTAACATTATATTCGAATGGGAACACTTGAAAAATTCTGATTAATTTGGTAGTCGAGATACGTTTTAATTAAACCAATATATACCGCTTAAAATTCATCGTTTAAGTGTATCTAATTTCAAAAGTATACCTTAAACGTGCTACAAAAATTCATATTGCCTTCATCGTCTCTGCTAAAAGTTTCACCACGAAGCCGTTGAACACGAAATCCCGTAAAAATCATGGAATTAAATACGCTCGCATTCATCGATTATTACAGGCATGCCGGCGCATTAATTAGTCGGAATTTCATAGAGACTTTACACATAATTCGATTGAAGTATGAGTACCTATTGGTACACGAAAGATTTCGTGACACGATGATCATCGAAAACTGTTGAATCGTATCACTACCGAATAAAATCTCCCAATGGATATTGATACCGATGGCATAGAGTACCTCGACAAACATAATATTTTCACGTTGATATCACGCGTCTCTCGTGGACAACAAATAACGTTCTTCGATACGAAAGAAGGACGATCGTTTCCGTGCACGAAATTTAATATCCACGAATTTTATTCGTCCCTCTGATTCTCCCTCTTCCTACTCTTCTCACTCTCGTCGTCGAACTGGCACTCCAGGCACTCGTAAAACGGATAAAAATCGTGGCGCGATACTACAATGGTAAAACGTTTCTCTCTCCCCTCTCCCATTCTTTCTCGTTTCCTCTCTGTTACTCCTTTCCGATCGAGCTGTTATGTTTTCCCACTAGACTCTGCCAAGTGTCTGCTAATACAGGTACCACTAAATCATTCACGCTGCCTGCGTACCTAAAAAAAAAACACTTGCGTTGCGCGTTTGACGATTTCATTGTCGACGAAATAAAAAAAAAGAAAGAGATACGAGAAAGAGAGTAAAGAGAACGGAAGAGAAGCGCAAAGTGAACGTACTGTTGCGAGCTGACAAGAAGGCATGGGAAGATGAACGAGGACCGGGGGAAAAGATCTTTCAATATGGCGCGGTATCGTTGCATTTGCCGTGGTCGTATTCTTCGGCGTGATAACACAAGTCAACACTATAGACAGAAGTGAAAGAAACGAGGAGAAATTCTACCTCCATTACTCAACGTTTCTCCCCGTTCGCTTGTCTTTGGCAGTTGAGAAAGTTTGCGTCAGGTTCGTGATTCATGCAATCAAGTATCACTCGAGTTTCTTATAATAGAACATTGGAATACTGAAATATTTGAGGTAAAAATAAAGAGATATTGTGAACGTCAGGATTACATTGTTTTGATAAAAGTAAAATTTCATAGTTGACGAATTAATTACTGCAAAGTATCCTCAAGTGGCCAGCATTCCTGTGGACTTAATACACAGTGCAGAAATATTTTAAATTCTGTCAAAGTATACAATTTCTCAAGAATAAAAAAGATTATTCTTTATTATCATGTTGAACATCATCAATAATTTGCTAATATCAACAGTTTTATTGAAGTCTAATTTGTTAAACTAAAATAATATCATTACAGCAGAAACTTCAAAGACACCAAAGGATATATGTATAGTAAGCAAGAATTTACCTTTTTAAACCCAATTTTTAAATATTTTATGTATTAGAAAATTTAAATAAATATTGCAAATTTTATTTAGTTATTTAATATTACAAATTAACCCTTTGACTGCGGACTGTTCTACGTTGAAGCGTTTCACATGGGCGACATGCGGCCTGCATACGTGATCACTGGGGACTGAATACTTTTTCTCGAAGTATGGGATACGGCAGAAATATTTACCGGACGTAAATACATATAAGACCATAGTAAACATCCAAAGCCTTCGCTGTCGCATATTTGCGTTCATAGTTTACGTCGAAAGCTTCCGCAGAGCGCGTATTTGCGTCCACAGTCTCCATCGACGGCCTTCACAGGGTGCATATATGCGCCCATAGCAGTCAAAGTGTTAATCAGTTAGCTGCGATTAACAGATATAGTCGTCATGGAGAAGCGGCACAGTTTTATGTATTAACGAATATACTCGTCATGCGTAAAATATAACTACCACTGGTTATTTAAATTATAATTTTGACGAAAACTAAAATATATTTCTAAATATTTTCAGGCCATGCCGAAATAAAACGAATAACTAAAAATAAAAATAATTTGAAATAGATTTATCCTCATCTCTCGATTTCGTCACCCACGTAGATGCGCACTCTCAAAAGAAATCGCCACAGTTATCTGATTAACGCTAGAAAGACCAAGCAAGTCAAAATTACTTATTCACAATTTTTTTCAATAATTCCCTAACCTTATAGGAGAGTCCTAGTCTAGAAATTCTAAGCTGATCTTATAAAACACAGATTTTCGAACCGATCATATTTTCCAAATCTTGATTCTCCTTTTTCCAAAGTACTTATTTAATACATTTAAATGTTATAGATTTAACGCCGGTCATTCTAGTGTTAAAGGCCAAATGAAATTTCATCAACTTCAATTAGTGCCGATCACCATTAACCACCATGGCGTTCAACGTGTTAAAGGTTCGTAAACCCCTAATAAAAGTACATTAACGAATTAGTATCATCGTCATTAATCCTTTAAGTGTCGGACAACGATATATCGTCGTTATTATTCAATTTCCTATGCGATATCAATAATTTTATGACGGATTAGTGTAAATACACAGTTTAGTCACAAACAATGCCTAAAGGTCCATTCTTTTTATTCGCAATTACACTTGTCATTAATCAATCAATTTTTTCGATCGGCACTAAAAGGGTTAAACCCACCCGATTCTATCCTCATTAATAAAATACTTCCACTATTGGTAGTACGTGGTCTAAGGTTACACGTGCTAAGACGTAAGCCGAATGTGCTAATCAATTACACTGAGTGACGTCAGCCGTGCCATCTAGTCAGCTCGGAACAGTACATGTTTGTACACGTGCTCGTCGTGGCGCGTTTCGCGAGCTGATTTACGATGAACAGGAGAGCGAGAAAATCGTGTCCTCGGCCGCAGCCGGTAGACTCGAGTGGACAAACGTAGTACAGAGTCATTAATTGAAAAAGAAAACGAAGGAGCAGGTGGAGTGGACGTGTTCGAAGTTAGAGAGTACTTTAAAACCAACTCGCTGCAAGTATCTGCATTCGTTCTGCCAGCAGCGTAAATTCCAATCCACGACGCGCCGAACCGATTAACGAGAACTCAATTCTCACTTGTGCGCATTTACTTTTTTTTTCCTCCTCCATGATTCGCGCGAAATTGCGAATTTAGCGTGCGAGAAGATGTTTAACTGTTTGCTCGTTCTTTTTCTTTCTTTCCGTTTGGAACGATTAGAGATTACTGTCACTTCTTGACGATTTACAATTGGTGAATTTAGAATGGTTGTTCTGAATTTTGTGACGCAAAAAGTATTTGCGATTTTGGAATTTTGGAAAGTAGGTGTGGACGACGCGGTGGATGTGGAGTTGAAGTGTTGGATTTCTGATTAGTGGACCACAGTTTGATTTTCCCATACCTTCTGAGAAATTTTTCTTACGTGATATGGTTACTGTAAGCCAGTGGTTCCAAAATCGAACTATGATGGTAGATTCCTAGCGAGAATAGACATGGGGAGAAATAAAAAAAAATACGGAAATAGGTGTAAGAAATCTTGAACTTTTAATTAGTGGGCCTTAGTTTGATTCTCCCATATCTTCTAAAAAATTGTCCATACGTAATATATTTACTACGACCCTTGTGGTCCCAAAACCGACCTATGATGGCAGATTCCTAAGCAGAATATTCATGCTGAGAAATCCCCCAAAAAATAATACAGAAATAGGAGTAAGAAGTCTAGAACTTTTAATTAGTGGATCTTACAATTAGTTTAATTCTCCCCTTCCTATTGAAAAATTTTTCTTACGTGATACATTTACTCTAGTGGTTCTAAAACCAGCCTGTGATGCTAAATTTATTAGGAGAACAACCATGCATAGAAATCCGAAAAAATAATACAGAAATAAATGTAAGAGGTGTTGAACTTCTAATGAATGGGCCTCATCTTGATTTAATCATCCCTTTTGATTAATTTGTCTCATGTGATATGTTTACTATAGTCCTAATGGCTCCAAAACTCTCCTGTGATGGTAAGTTCCTAAGTACAACGGCCATGTAGAGAAGTCCGAGAAAAAATAGTACACAAATAGGTGTATGTAGCATTGATGTATACAAAGACAGCAGAAAATGATTAATTGTGACAAAATACAGAATGGATCATGTCGGAATAGAACGTAGACTTGTATCAAAGACACAGTCGCAAATGTAACATTCAATGAAAGATGTATGACTCCTGAACATTGTTGTGATATGTCAAGAGCATAGGTTTTTAAGTACATGACCAATTTGTCGCTACACGATCTCGTGGATAATGGAAGAATACATACTGTCATGGGACGGAAGATGGAAAAGCTATTCATTCGATTAAACGGACATAGAAATAAAAAGCTCTCTAATGGATGTCAGCTAGTAAATTTTTTATCACTACCGGTTCGACTGGGTGGAACATCAAGTAAATTTTTTCAAAGAAACTGAAAAAAAGAAAAGAAAATGAAATAATTACACTTCTTTTCTCAAACATAAAATTTTCATCTTGATTCACGAGCTGCTTGACTAATATTTCCTTTAAAATATTCCCAATCTTACGTCGTACCATCTACTTTTTCATTGTTGATGCTCATATGTAAACTAAAATAGTTGATTTTTTGTAAATTTTCTCAAATATCGAAAGAATGCCGAGAAAAAAAGAATTACAAACGAACACGTAAAAGATTCGAACAAACGTAAGCGCGGAGTTTCGATTAGCTTTGAATTAAAAAGTATTTGACTTGCTGAAAAACCAAAAAATAAAGGAAACTCCTACAATATTCCACCAATGCGGTTTTAATTTCAATCCATTAAACGATATTTTTTTAATGAATATGAAAAAGCAAAGGTAGGACGTGGAAAAATTATATTCCACCTCTCGTGTGTGCCATTTAACGGTTTAATTTCAAGATTTACATTTTTGCGTGTATCGCCAATGAAAAACTAGTAAATGTTTTACTTAGTCGCCTGAATGCGCAAACATATTCGTGAAACACATATGTACCCCTAAAAATTTCTTTTCTGCGGTAGGAAGCTGTTTTAATATAAATCTAAAAACCGAAAGCTGGAAGATTAAAATGATACAAAGTCGTTAAAAATCCTTTGGCTTTGTATTCTCTCGGTATATCATATTTGATGGACATAAAACAGAAATATAAAAAATACCATTTTCATCGCAACATTTGCTTTGTACAAAAATATCCATGCGTGTAAAATATACACGAATGATGAATACAAATATAACAAAAATATTTTATTACAATAAATTTTAGTTTACAATTTTTCAACCTGTTTTATTCAATCTTGCACGAAAATTTTGGCCGCAATTCAGAAATTTTCAGGTGTTCACATGAAATTCCACATTTATTTCAATCTGCCGTTATATCTGTGCGCTGTCTTACATTATCTCACGCTTAATTTCGCGTACCCAACCATTCATACATTTTCGCACACTTTTCGTTTCTACCTTCCTCTATCGCTTGCAGCTATTCCGTCGGTCTCCGTCAGTCATGCGTACTTACGTTTTATTTTCTCTTACTTCTTTCCTTCCTATTCTCCTAGGGGAGAAAAGTTCGATGGAAAGTCACATAGACGAGGAGCAAAGCCAAAGAAGTATGAGAAAATCGGTCGTAAGAAGATACGACTAATGGAAATGGTCGAGATAAATATAAGTGATAAAATGAAAGTTATCTAATAGTGAATACGTAAAATAAAATAATGAATAAAATAAAAATGGAATAAAGTCGTACAATAATAAGAATAAAAATATCCATACATTTTTCAATGTAAAATTTAAGGTACGTTAAAGTTATCCAGAAATTTTTAATTTATAATACAAATTTTAATTGTAAATTTCATATAAATTTTGACAGTGTTACCTTTCGTCGGGTATTTTTCAGGAAAGGATTTTACAAAATTCACGTGACATTTAACGCTCAAGCTATCTTTATTCGTGCAAATATAAATTCAGCTAGGCGAATGAACGCATTTTAATAACCGTTACATTTATCAATGCGAAAGTGTCTCTCTCCTATTAGCACGTCGTATCATTGTTCAAAGAAAACGGTCGCGCGAATGTCTCCGTGTAAAATCGGATTTCTCTATCATCTTCAGTGCAACCACTCGAGCACGGCACTCCACGAGACTCTCTGCTGGCACTTGACATTGATTAACAAAAGCAAAAAAGGTAGATCAGTACGGAGAACAATGAATAATTTCGCATGGACTGACGCAACTGCGAGGTATTAATTGATGCAGAAGTTTCAACGAGCCGAACAATCGTGAAAGCATACTCCGAGCTCCTTCGTGAAAGCTTCAACGTGAGATTTCGCGTCTCTGATTACTTTCCCTCCGTGAAAAATACCGTCGGATGACTTATCGCCATTATCGTCGTCGTTTCACGATAAAAATTAGTGAATTCCTGATACTAACTCGATGTCGTATTTACGGAAATCGCGGTGAATAGCACGCCTCTTGCGCCGTAAAAGAGGAAATCTTAAAAGGAGAATGAACGCAGTGAACGCGCGGGAAGAAAAAAATGGTAATATCTCGGTATTCTATTATCAGGAATTCTCATAATTCTAACAAAAGAGCTTTTAATTATTTCCCGCGCAAGTCTGCATTCCGAATTATTCCCATTCCAAGCTTCATACATGAATACAAGAGTGCCGCGATTCCAAAGTAAATATGAAAAAATTTGAATCGCACCGAGTGCCTCCAAGTGAAACCATTAGCATTATTACTCTTCTCCCACACACTTCTGCTCTTTAAATAAAACGTGCACTCGAAAAACTTCGCCCCTCGAACTCTCGTAATTTACTTCCCGCCGAACTGCAGAAAGAAGAGAACCGGGGGACGGACCGAGTTAAGAAGAAAAAGTGGAAGAAACCTCGAGTGGACAGGCGCGGAGTCCTGATTTATTAATTGACCAAGAATACGAGGAGAAAATTGGGACGTCGGGAGTGATCGAAGATCTTCTCGAATACGTTACCTTTCCTCTCGAATAATTACATTCCGCGATGCCCACGAATCATTCACGGATCAACAGACACACCTATCATTTTATCTCCTGGTATCAATAACCGAGTGTACCCATGGACCTTCGTCTATCATTTTTATTACATTTTCGACAAATTTCGTTCGTTTTCTATACTTCTGATTGATGTGAAAATAAATACGATAAATACGACGGATGAGCTCGAATTAACACTAGATTTACCAAACCAGTCAAAATGACTGGTGCACAATTTTTTCCAAAAATTCTACGGGTTTATGAGAGAGCCGTAGAATAAATATTCTTCGTCCATCGTATAAAACATAAATTACCGAATCTATCAACTCTTCCGCATCTTAATTTTCCTTGCTTTGAGGTACATATTTCACATATTTAAATATAGTAGATTTCACGCTGGTAAATCTAGTGTTAAGGGTGGCAAGATATATATAATATTTGATTTCTTGTCGTTTTAATTCTTTAAGATGACTTAACACTTTACCCACCGGTATTTTTTTAACTTCCTACCCCCTTCTGACCGATCACTTGGTCACAAATACTTCCTTAATACAGATACCTATTCGAAAGTTACAAATTCTCGTCAGCGAGTTCTTAACACAGGTAATGGCAATGATAAATGATACTTTATTAATTGGAGTGGCAACCAATTAATAAGTTAAAAGTTCAAAGGCGTTGGATCCGAAAAGGCTATTAATAGGCTTCCGGTCGGTAAAGTGTTAAAAAATGCAGTGCTATGCATATCAGAATACTAAAGTGACGAGACGTTTTTGAAGTCATTATCTCTTAACTGTGAAACTATCAAGGCGGTCAAAATGATCGGTACCCAATTTGTTCTCTTTCCCTAAATTATTAAGGGAGTACAAATATTCCATGTATATTCTGTAAATCAAAAATTATTTAACTTATCATCTTTTCTGCTTCTTGAATCTTCCTTTCCAAAGTACGTAATCAATACATTTAAACTTAATAGATATAAACCCGGAAGCTCTAATGTTGAAGAGTTAAATTATAAGTTCCCTTTGGCTGTAATTCGCAGAATTCAAGGTCAAAGGTAAAACTATCAAGACGATCAAAATGATCGGTTTTCAATTGTGTTCTTAAATTTCCCTAAAATATTAAAGGAGTAAATATTCCATGTCTGTTCTGTAAATAAAAAATTATTTAACTTATCATCTTTTTGCTTCGTAAATCTTCTTTTTCCAAAGTACGTAGTGAAGACATTTAAACTTAATAGACATAAACCCGAAAGCTCTAATGTTAAAGAGTTAAATTATAAGTCCCGTTTGGCGGTAATTCGCAGAACTGAAGGTCAAAGAACGAGGAATTTACGACTGGACGAAAATGAGTTTTAAAATTAATTATATACATGTGCAACTACCAACTGTAGCTTTCTACGTAACTCGGTTCAACTTCTGCATCGTGCTTGTATTTGTAAACACGAGCAATGTCACTAAGTCTTTCTGTAGCTACTGCTATTCCGATTTTGTGTTTTATTAATAAAAAATTAATAAAAAAACCTAGCTTTCATTACCAGGAAGAGTTTATTATCGTTTAAACCTTAGACTGTAGTGCACGTCGACGTGATCGTCTGCCGCACATCCTAAAACTCATTAACAAAATGCTAATTTCTGTCACACAGATGTGCAATATGCTTATTTATAAAGCACCATACACGGAATTAAATATGTATAACGGAGAAAGTTTGTCATTAAAAACAGTAAATATATGTGTTATACTAAGAGGATATTTAGAGATATTAAGTATTTAAAGAACATGTGTAGGTAAATACATTATTCGTTTGTATATTGGTGGAAATGATGATGACAATTAAAGCCAAAGGATACAAAAGAAGAAAAAGAGTATATTACTAATAAACACTGATTGTGTTTTAATAACGCAAGAGTTATGGCGCAGGAAGAATCATGAAACACTGAAGACTTCTTTCACCTTTGTGTCGCCCTATTAGATTTTTCACCTCTGCGAGTAGTGACATTGCTCGAGTTTATAATCGCGAGGACGAGCATCAGAGGAAGGCAGATATACAGCAAGTTACGATTATTAGACGCTCTTATGATGAATCCTGAAACTTTTTTATGAAAATGAAGTCCTCAGAAGCTGTTATTATTTTGTTAGGATTTATTTTTGTATATAATATTACTATCAATATTTATTGCACGGTGATATAGACGAAGCCTGGTCAACCGAAATGATTGCAGGGGCCACTTTGATAACGCGTATTGTTACAGCTGGCCAGACTTTAGCATTGTAACAATGACGCATACAAATTTTCATTTATTTAATATTGTCTTATACATACAACTAGAAACAAAGGTTTTCATAAAAATATAAAATCGTCAGGCTGACCGTACAATTTAACGTTGCGGGCCTCGCCTTCACTAGGTCTGATCTTGTTCATAATAATGAGAATACTATAAATCCGTAAGAAAGTCTAAAAATATAGAAAATAACTTACAAATTTGGAGTATTTTTAGGTTAATATGTATAACGCCTTCAAAAAAGTAGACAAACAGGAATTGCACCATGTGCAACTCATAAATTAGTACGACAAGGGCGTTATCCTTAAACTCCGACTATACCTACTGAAAGAACCTATCCTCAGCTAATTAATATTACACAGATTACAGCAAAAAGAATACGTAACGAGAGTACGTTTAAAAGTACTCTCCCTTTTTCTAGCAAACTCTAAAAACTTATCATCCCTCGTGTTGCCCCATACAGGAAAAAGACATGCACATTCGCGACGAGACTCTCGAGATGAGACAAATTCACTTTTTAATCCCCCTGAAATAAGTCAAAGAAGAAAAAGAAACAAATCCCAAAGTGTCGTTGGCAGTTGTAAAAGCAGCTGCTGACAAGTGGTACAACTTGACCCTAGTGCGCGTTTCTATGCCACGGGCACGCGCGATAAATAAATGTATGCATACTCACGCGTTAACTTTCCTTGAAGTCTCTCCCGAACAAGAGTCCCCGAGAGAAGAAGGTGGTCTTTTCTCCCATAAAGAGGACTTCGCTGAACGAAGCTAGTCAGGCTCGTTAATCGACGAGGAAGACAAAAAGTAGACGAAGGAAACTGTCGTTAGAAGTTAGAAGTGTGATAAGTGGTTCTCTTACATACATCCAGAATTTTAACAAAAGTCTCCTGTTTGTCGTCGACGAAGAGTGTAGGAGGGTAGAAGAAGGTATTGAAAAAAAAGGAAGCTGCTCCCCTGATGATAAAAACTCCGTTGGACAAGAAGCAGTCGAGACTCGTTAATCAAGAAGAAAAAGGCGCGAGGAGGGTGCCATTGGCAGTCGAAGTACGAAGACGTATTATGAGGGAAAGGTGTCGCAAACCTCTCTTATATCTTTTATACCTGTATTCCAGTGTGTGCTCGTACACTCGCAAACCAGACGCGTAAAAGTGCGCACACGTAGGCGCGTACGGCGCTCCATAAGCGTTCATATAGTCGCGTATAAAATGCTCTACTACCATCAAATAAAAAGCAAAAGCGTGTAGCGCGAAAATACGCGCCGTAAAATTCGCATTAAAAAAAAAAGAGAGAAAGGGAGATGGGAAGGATATACGCGCGTGGAAGAGGCAACGGTGAAATGTCCCGTCGAGCATTTCGCGAGAAAAATGGCCGTGCGCCCGGCTGGGAAGATCGGATAAGAATTCCCGCGTAGAAATGTCCCGCGATGCAGTTACCACGATCGTCTTTGTCGTTCTGGATGCCACGAGAACTTCTTTAACGCTGAATAGTTGCAGGGGTAAATGAGAGAAGATTTTACGCAAAGAACTTCGTAATTACGAAGTTTGACGGATGGTAGAAAACGTAATAAAGAAGGGAGAGAAAGAGAGGAGGAAAAAGAATATTTCGACAGTATCGAATAATGTTGTTGGATATTTTATTACAAAATATTGCAAATGATTGCAAAAGAAATTTGATTAGTGACGATAACTTTCTCCAGGAGGCCTGGTGGACTCAGAGAGTGGCTGAGTTCACCGGGTATGGGCCTTACGACCCCAGAGCTCCGAGTAATTTTGTTCTTCAGGCCGTGCAGGACTGGCAGAGCGAAACTTGACGATCTCAAGGTGATCGAGTAATGTGCGTGCTCAGCAATGAACTTGGTTTCCAAGTTGGAGCCGCAGATTTAGAGAGCTGAACGGATAAAAACCATTGGACTGTGTACCGATCCACAACGTTGGGCACAGGTATAAGTTAGGATCCCTTCTGATACTTTCCGCGGTACCAGAGTTTCCTCGAAGGTAGTTGCATGTTACAAGCTCCAAAGCGGCTCCAACCCGGAAGCCAAGTTCATTGATAATAAATTTGGTCCCGGAAGCCACAAAACTATTAATATGCGTGTTCCTGCAGGTATCCGTCAACTGACGCGTGAGTTGTGACGAAACCAAAGATGAACCGAGTCTAATTCTAAAAGATAAATGAGTGCATTCCCGTAGATGCGGTCTCTAGGGGGTCTTTGAATATCCTGGAGGCCGTAATTAGCATACCTCTTTGTGGAAAACGATTACACAAATGTTGCTCGGTTTTTCCGTCGCCCGTTCTTTAACTTTAATCGCTAAAATGTGAAAAAAAGGGCGAACTGTTGCGTATGCCCATTAATTGGCGTTGAGAAGTGGCTGTTCGGAAGCTGTATAAAAAATTCAATTATCCCGGTAAATTAAGGAAATATAGATGTAGTGTTGGTGAACGGACTTTTAGAAAGCGAACTTAATACCAAACTTAAAAACAAAACTGATGCAAAAATAATTTTATTCTAATAACGAAAATGGTTGCATATAAAAGAAAATTATAAGTAACTACTTAATGTGAATATTAAGAAAAATCGAACATATTAAAAGTAAACTGAATATAAATAGTTGAATATATGGAGGACCGGTATTTGTGCTGTTAAAGCTTGAGGATATAAACTGAGCTGCACGCCCCGATTCTCTTCTGTCACAGATCCATCCCCTGCAGCACCCCTTATAAACGCGTAAGATTGCATTCGCCGCAATGTCCTGGCATATGCATATGCACGCACAGTTTGCATCCTGCATAGATTACCTTCCATCGACAGGTCGTAGACACTCCTAGACCGTCTCTATTTCTCTCTCTCTCTCTCTCTCTCTCTCTCTCACTCTCTGGCCTCCCCTTTTTTATGTTCATTACGTTTAATTACATTAAAAACAAGTTCGAAGCGAGGTAATTAATTTCGAATTCCCGTAAAAGTTTAATCACGAAGTTTCGCCGGTTGCGCGAGGGAGTATCGCGAAAGTGTCTTTTTAAGGCGCCGTAAAGGCCGAAGCGACGAGTGAACTTAAAGATATGGAGGAGTGGATGCCTGCACCTTAATCTTTCCTAAGGAAAGTTTCTCTCGTCGCAAATCTTCCCTCGCGCTCCGTCTTACCCCATCCTGTTCCGTTCTACTTCCCCTTTTTCCATCCTCTTTCCTCCGTCCTGTTTCCTCCACTCCCCTTTTCCCGGAGGATACAGGAACGAGCGTGTAAATCAGATGACATTCGACTTTTTAAACAGATTACGCTCCTTTCGCGGAGGACGAAGAATATCGCTCGGCAACGTCCGCTATCGCGTCCGTGGAATTGAAAGATTGCGACGATGGAACTCATAATTTCTATCTTCAAAGTTATTGATACGACACACCGGCCGATGTATCGTATAATTTTACGTATAAGAGACATTTACGGCCTGCTCGACAGGATAAATGTCGTATTTCAACGAGGAAATTCGTTACCACCCGGAATCCCTCTTTTTAGCGACTTGAAAACGTTATTCGCAAGGTTAGTATGATTTTCGATCGTATCATTGGACTTTTAGAGTTTAATTTTAAACGTTACCGTGATAGTATTCTATTTTAAAGTGTCTTAGTTGAAAATGAAAAATCGATAGCAAATAAGAAGATGAGGTAGAAAGCATAGGTTGTCTACATCGAATGTATCCGAAGTGATACTTTAATTACTCGACGTGAGATCACTAAGTAAAATATGGAAGACTATTTCAGTAACACGAATACTCGATTTAACTCCTTGAAGAAACTAAAGTTTCTTGCTGACTTTTCGAAAGAAAATTCGACTTGTAAATTCTCTCGCATTCTAGCTATACATCAAGTGTTATTTAGTAGTAGAAGTATCGGTACGACAGGAATAAATAAAACAAGAACATAGAGACGCGTGTTCCCATGAAGTTTCACGACGAAAGATTAGATGGTACGCAGGATTATCAGTGAGATGAAAAAAAAGGGAAGAAAAAAGAGGGAAAAAAGAGAAAAGGGACAAAACGAAGAAGGATGGGACACGAAAATCCTCCTAAGGCAGAGGGTTGCACAGGGGATTTCTCAATTACCAGAATGGAATGTGTGATGAACTGAAGAACAGAAACGCCATGAGGACGAATGAGCGAGCGGGCCGGAAATAGAGAAGTGACAAGCAGCCCGACGGGATTTTAAGCTCAAGACGTCACGAGAGTTTAGTGAAACGGTTAAAGGAGCGAGCTAACGAGAAGTCCCTTTGTCCCCGAGGATAACCTTCCTCTCCATTAACTGGTCCACGCGATAGAGTCTCTGATGTATCAGGAAATCCCTTAAGAACAAATTAGGCGAGTCCTATCTTAAATCGAACCTACCACTGTGGAGGAGGAGAGAGATAGAGAAAGGGAGAGAAACTAAGAGAGACTTCGTCGTATGGGCAATCGATGAATAATTTAACGTCGGTGCTTTGATCGTCGATGCTTTTGTACGTGCGAAATTTGAACGTGCATTTAGCGGTGAGGGTACATGGAAAATTTGCAGATAGCACTTCAACTTCCTTGACCAAATATTTCGCTGAAATTCCATTTCAAACCTCGTATCTACTCACATTCGCAAAAATATTCGTTTCCTCTCGGTTTCCAATTTCAAAGAGATCCGTTCCAATTCCACACACCAAAAATGTCACCTTTCGAACAAACCGTTATATTCATTAACATATTTCTCATCGTCCCATGATGATTACAAAATTCACTACTCGTAGAATCTCAACGAGAATTCCTAAATTCGTACATCAATCGATTGTTAAATCTGTTGTTAATTGTCGAATTTTAACAATGAATACATGCATGAATAAATCACGTGAAAATACAATACAAGTAATTAATGAGAGCCATCGTAGGAAAGTGCTCGTAGTTAAATGTAAAATCATCCCATTGAAAGAAACAGATCGACGAAGACGTCGACGAGGGAGACATTTCATGAAAGGAATCGACCAAATTGTGGAAGGAAGATTACGCGATCGGAGTCTAGAGAGAGAAACGTTTAACGGTTCTTTCCATTAACTCGTCCACGTGGTGTAGTCTCTGGACGTATCAGGGAACCCCCGAGGAAGGAATTAGGCAGGTCCCGGTGTAGACGTCGGGGGCTTACCGTGGAGCACGGGAGCATCTGATACGGGCGACCACCTGTCTCGTATTTCAACTTCTTCGTGCTCCGTTCCACTCCGTGCTTTTTTTACCTTTTCTTCTTTTTCTTCGTCGTTTTCTTTCCCATTTTTTATCGTTCTTCTCTCTATCCTCTTTTTTCGCTCTTTCACTCTCCCTAATTTTCCTCCGCCCCTGTATACTTCTTCAACTTTTCCTTACGCTTTTCCATTTTCAAACTTGGACATTGGTTTTCTCCCTTCTGCTTCTTTCGTCTTCCTTTTGCATTGTTTTTCCATCGTCTCGTTTTTTGATGATGCACAACATTTCTCTGGATTATTCATAGGGATGAAAATCTCGCATTTTGAAAGGTAGTATCTTCTTCTTGGTCATAGAAGAAGAGGAAGAAGAAGAAGTGGAGAAAGAAGATTAGATAGAAGGGAAAGAAAGCAAAAGAGAGAGTGAGAAAAAACCATTATATCTTCCGCACGAATAAACGTAGGCATCCATCTAGGCACCTCCTGGAGCCACGGGGAAGGAAAGAAAGAAGACGTGAAATTCATTTTGATTCTGTCAGCCCTCCGTTTTCCCTTCGAACCTGAGTTACAATTTAGCATCGTTCCGAGTACTAAGAAAGTGGATAAGGCCCGATGAAAGAGCGAAGCGGAGGTGCAGTATATTTAAATCGACCTACATTTCCTGCAACGAGCGATGCTCGATGCAGTTGAATACATAGGGGAGAGTCTGGTATATTGTACCACTTTTCAATTTCAGCAAAATATCTCGTTTTGATGTTAATTAAAACTAACTATTTATCCAATGCCACATAGTGTAGAGCCTCGTTTAACTTATACCGCAAAATCAACACCATACTCTGAACCGATTTCTCAAAATATTCGTTTTTCTAAAGGCTTTCCGTTGGTACAATTTACCCGACCAATCGGTTTAATTGTACCACAGGTTCGGTAAATTGTACCACTAGGAGTTAAGGGACTTCCAAACATGATAAATGATTAATTATTAAATAAAATGTTTTTTATAATACACAATATTCTTCATGACAATGTTTTTATTATTATTGAAAAAGTGCTAACAAAGATTAAATCAATATTTCTTCAATAAGTAACATTCATAATTAAAAAAAGAAAAAATTAAACAAAATTATCAAAAACTAAACAAATTTAAACATTTATCAAACTTAAATACCTACTTATAAAATTAAATGATTGCTTTTATGAACACGAAATAAACCATTTTTACTTAAAATTATTATTTGTTCAATTACTAATTATTTATTATAATTGTTTTGTACTGAGATCGAATTATTTATTTTCTTTTAACCTGTTTTAGTTCAAACAATTGTCGCAAACATTTGGATTCGATGTACAATTTTCGTCTTGTTGAGTAAATTGTACCGGTACAATTAAGACAACTACTGGTGGTACGATTTATCGAACTAAGAGATTTAAAAAATACATATTTGTTACAAAATGATCTCAAAACCTAATACGTTCATTACTTTATAGTTTGAGAGGTGATTATAGACCTGTTCAATAAAAAATATAGCAAAATTCTAACTTACCACTTTACTGATTGTGAGTAATGTCCTTAGGTACACGAGTCAAAATTTACATCAAACACTAACAAAAACGTTTTTTTTCTCTCAAACTGAATGCACTTGCCGGATGCCGTTACAAAACGAAAAGTAGTTGTGGGTGCTGTCAGTGCTTAGTTTCGTGTTGCCAGGAAAGAAAAATAGTGACATTTAGTTGGAAATTTTAAGGTGGTACAATTTACCAAGCAGTACAATATACCAGACTCTCCCCTATATATTTCCATATAGATCGTCGTTGTAGTACATCGGCAAGAAACGTACCTTTTGTTTACGAGCTTCGAAAACGGACTCTTCGTCGTACCGATTGAATTTAAACGGATGAAAATGAATGAAAATTTGTTTGCAACGACATACAATTATCAAGTTAAAAAACTTTCAATTGCAATCGACAATTGAAATTTCTTTCATTGTGAATTCAACTTAGGAGGAACAAGAAACAGGAGAAAAGAGAAAGGAAGATCATTTTCACTGTAGTGCCGATGATATGAGAGAGGAAGGATAAAGGATGAGGCAAGGAAAGGAGGTCGTTTGATTGTAATTACAGCGAGTCAATCTCGTTTTAATTCGCATCGCGTATTCGAACAATTTTAATCGCGACCGAAAAGCGACGCGGGCTGCGATCAATCACGACGAACTTACAATTAGACGCGGAAGATCGATGGCGCTGTAAATTCATAAATGTCACTTTAAACACAACGAATTCCAAGCGGCTGGTCAGAAACGTCAAGCGTTTTGCGGGACAAAAATGTATTCCTGTCTAGATACGTTTTACGTAGAGGATACGACGATCGAAGTTGCTGGAGGGAGGGGCAGGGTGAAGATAAGGGTACATTAGTCATTTCCAAGTAACACCGACGCCTCGTTTGTCGTGGATGATTGTAGATAATGGATTCTAACGTCCTACGACGTGTATGTCCGACTTATTTAAATAACGTTTCGTGGAATTACTGAATAAACTATTCGATTTTCTTCGTCGGTGTGCTAACAAATGAACACCAGAATATTCCTTTGCAATTGGCAAAATGACATGTTCTACCCTTTCTCTCGTTCTAGGGAAATGGAAAGGAACTAAAATACATTTCTAAAGTATTTTTGAACATGTTAACTGCCATGGAGGTCACCACTGACCGACGCTATTGAATTCAATGAAATATCATATGGCTTTTGACTTGTAATATTTACGAATTTTCTTACACATTAAGTATTTAACATTAGATTTACGGTCGCTACTCGTGTATTTAAATATATTATATAAGTACCTTAAAAAAATATGGATCAAGCGGTAAAAAATACGATCAGTAAAGTAATTTGTTTATTATAAGCAGACTGCGGATTTTTATGTATTTATGACAAATTAAATACGGCTATAATATACAAAAAGAACATAATATAAAAATATATCTAAAATATCCAAAGTATGGTATTTGTTGTAATATTTATTGAGTGCAATAAATCCCTAGATAGGTTTTCCTGTCTCACCTGCATTTGTGAAACTCGAAATTTGCATAAACATCCCCAGTCTAATTATAAGATACACGTGAAATATCTGCTGTACTCCTTCTCTGTAAATTTAAGAAATATTTTCAAAAAGGTGGGCATCCGTCAATTTGACGGCTGTCGTAGATCTAGTGTTATATACTGACTTTAAAAGATAAGATCCTGTTGAATATATATCTATTAGTGTCTTGAAAGTTTCTGTTTTACAAAAATGGGATTTTAATAGCATTACTTCAGTGGAAATGATAAAACGACCGGAATATCACTGGCGTACAACGTATTAATACCGAGTTGCAAGATAGAAAATTCCATTACATCGCTAAACAGAGATTAAAATCTCTACAAAACCTGACCCGATTAAATTTTCAAAATTTATCCAATTAAGAAACATAAAAAAGAAATCATCCGACAGGCAAAATGATCGTTCACTTATTTCCTCCGTGGCTTCCATAAAAGAGAAAAATAATATGTAATAATCAATATGTTCAGTGAGTAGTTGATCATTACCACATTACACCCTCGATACCCGATAGTACTATCTTTTCTTTCGGATGTTTCATCCTTAACGTCCAAGGTATCATTCGTCACAGTAATACCTCGAATCCAGCGACAATGTCTGACGTCTTACCACGACTACTTTCGCCAAAAAACGAATCACTCGAGCAGCCACCCCAACTCGACGTTCTCCACAAACGTACAGTAAGGAAAATTGAATGCGACAACCCCAAGCGTCAACAGCCAAGAACGTTTCCCCCACTAATCTCAGTTACGTTCACAATGCCACCTCTACAGCGAGCAACAAAATGGCGTACGTAGCTTCAAACTGAAACGAGGGAACCATCCCCTCAACCTTCCTCCAGTTTCTACGGCTTCATGTTTCGTTTCGTCGAGTGTACTGTGCGCGTACATCGCGAATGATCATCAAAGTTACTCCACCAGTATTCGGCGCGCGTAATAATGGCTGCAACCGGAAGGAGAACTGGAACGAAAATTCGCGCGCCGGCTTTTCACAACGACGCCGTCTACGTTCTAATAAAACCGCCGACAGGTACGACACGACAGAGGTCTCTCTAAAGAGCTACATCGGCGATGTAACCCAAATCAGTCAATCCTGCAATCACGCCAGCGCCGATGGCTGCGAACCATGCCGGAAGACGAACGATGGCATACGACCGTCGCCGTAGTTTCGCCAGGAGAAAACAGAAGGGATGGAGAACAGGGGGTGAAAAGCAACGAAACGTTAAATCCAAAGGGGTAGAGAGAAAGGGGGAATACCTTGGGCGAAACATCACGTTCGACCTCACGTCGAGCAGGAAAATTGTACGACCCGCGAAACAGACCGACCGATTCGATTTTTTTTCTCTCCTTTCCACATTCATGGCCCTTTTTTTGCCTAGATTCCCTTCGACGCGGATAGATGTGCATGAGTATTATGATTAGTAGACTCCGGATATTTATGCATTTATGACAAAATGAATACGGCTAAAATACACAAAACGAACATAATATAAAAATATATCCGAAATATCCAAAGTATGGTATTCGTTGTAACATTTATCGAGTGCAACAAATCCCTAAATAGGTTCTCTTGTCTTAACTGCATTTGTTGAATTTGAAATTTGCATAAACATCCGGAGTCTAATGATTAGACTGCGGATGTTTATGCAAATTTCGAGTTTCACAAATGCAGGTGAGACAGGAGAACCTATCTAGGGATTTATTGCACTCAATAAATATTACAACAAATACCATACTTTGGATATTTCAGATATATTTTTATATTATGTTCTTTTTGTATATTTTAGCCGTATTGAATTTGTCATAAATGCATAAAAATCCGCAGTCTGATTATGATTCTTCGTTGGATTACGAGGTGATGTTTGTTTGGAATTGAAAAAGGAAAATTGCGATGTGATAGAGATCAGGAATGTTTGGGGATTTATAAATTATTGGGATTGGATTACGGTAGTTTTTAATTATTTACTTGCCAGGGTTTTGAAGTGAGAAGATATTAGGAGTTAGGGGTTGGAGCGAGACGATAGGACGAAATGATGATAACGGATTTAGCAGATGGAGAACATGGTGAGAATGGAGTTACAGGCTCGAAAGTCCAATTAGAGGGTTCGAGTACAAATTCCCTTCGCATTTGGAAAATTTTGGCTAAATGATCAGTTAATATATGATGGTCTCGATGGCATACAATCCACTTAATTCCACAGGTTGTAGACAGAATGATTATAGGCCTATAGTATTAATATTGCTAGGGTTATTATATGGATAAATAGGTAGCTATTTCTTAAACTACTTTCTTGAACACAACGAGGTTTGTTACCTGCCTCGCAGTGGTTCTAATTCGCGCGATGGTCCTCGCCTTTCAATTGGAATTTAATTTCATCCATTACCTTACTTTCAAGAGCAATTGTTGTACAGTAAACAGGAGTATCGGCAAAACTGCCCTATAATTAGGACAACTCTAACTTGCTTAGCGGGCATTGGAGTCTGTCGTTTTCAACCGCTTATTCCCGCCATTCCGTTTTTGAAATTCCCAAGACGAGTCTCCTAAAGTGACCACTCCGCATAGCCGTTTACTTTAGGAATCTGATTTTGGGAATTCCAAAAACGAAGTGGCGGAAATAACCAGTTGAAAACGAGAGATTCCGCTGCTTGCGAACCAAGTTAGAGTTGTGTACGCATACTATCCGTCAAGAGCAAGACTAACTTTATTATTCTAAGCTTCATACTTGGATTTCTCGCAACTTTACCTGCGTGTTGGGAATTTTATAAATAGTCATCTAACAAGGAGAACGCAAGGCCTTCGGGTCACCGATTTTATTGAAATTTTAGATACACGTAGAGTAGGGCAGAAAATAGTTTTTAAGATATTTGTAATTGAAGTTTCATTGGCATTCTTATAGAGTCCTGTAAGATGCAACTTTAAGAGCAGTTGTGGCACAGTGATAACGTGCAGGGTTTGCGCAGAAAAAACTGGGGTTCGTGTCCTGCCATGAAAAATTAAAGAATGTTTTTTGACTCATTTACATGTTAGTGTTACGTATGTTTTGATGTAAATATGCATATTGAAGTTCCAACGACTTTACGTATAATATTTTCAATTATTGGAAACTCGTAACTTGGCCTATCAAATAAACGTAATACTGTTAGGCAAGCACTTGCACTTTCAAGTTTATGTCGTTTGGAAAGTAGACTTGATTTATCATTTTCGAAAAGTTCTCTTTCTGTAAATAGCCCTCTTACAAACGATGTGTATTTTAACATAGGTATGAAAATTGTGCATTCAATTGATAGCGAATGACAACATTTTTTAAATATCTATTTTCTATTTCCTGAATATTTTCTTAATATTTTCTTAGTATTTTCTAAACATTTATTTTATATCTCCTGAATGTTTTCTTAACATTTTCTAAACATTTATTTGATATCTCCTGAATGTTTCCTTAACATTTTCTAAACATTTATTTGATATCTCCTGAATGTTTTCTTAATATTTTCTAAACATTTATTTGATATCTCCTGAATGTTTTCTTAACATTTTTTAAATATCTAGTTTATATCTGAAACTTTAATTAATTATTATATTTTTATACTAAAAATGAGACTTTAATTATAAATATGTTAAAAACTATTGACTGTCTGCCCCTATAATAGGGTATATTCTTAATCAGAACGACTTACTCTACAAGTATATAAAATTTCAATAAAGTCGATGACCCGAAGGCCTTGCGTTCTCCTTGTAAGGTTAAGTCGCACGAGATCATTGAGTGATACTCCTAAGGCTACGACATTTAAATTGCATATATGTAGGGTGGTTGAGAATGACTATTTTAGTAGATATTAGTAGATATTTGTATGGAATAATAACTGTAATAGATATACTAAACAGGTGGCTTTGAAGAAGGGTCATCAAGAGGAGAAAGAGGTGTTCAGATTTTCATTTCATAAGATGAGCATGGAGTATTTATTGCATAGCTCGCCTATGAATTTTTAGGAAATTTTTAGAAAAAATTGGTAACCAGTCATTTTGCTCATATTTGTAGTGGTAAAGAAAGTTGCAGAATCCTTGCTAGAATTTCTTTAAAGTTGTGCTATTTTACCACATGTAACATATCAATGCACATTGCGAATATGGCGCGGAGTGAATTTACGACAAATGTATGGAAATATATGCTCGTGCGTGCGTCTTACTTTTCCATAGAACCTAAGGTGTTTCTGTTCAAGATTTTGCAAAGTTTATTTTAAATACTGCGTAGCATACAAAGGTATATTTGTACATTTAGATTTTAAATTACTCTTAAATACTGTAATAAAGTATAACGAGTAAAATTGCAACAATGAATATTCATAAAAAAGTTTTCCAACAGCAAAAGCAACATGATGTTTCCAACGGTAAATAGCCCTGTGGCAAGCTTATTTCTCGCTTAAATAATTCGTTTCTTAAAAGCCTCGACAAAAATCTCTTCTTCTCAGAAAAACGTAAAACGCATGGATGTACATTTAAGAGAGATCGATGCATCACAGTTATCAGTGACCATGCAATATCATAAATAGGTATATATGTACTTTAGCAGTTAAAAACGTTGAGTAGAACTAAAACATTCTCTTTGTGACCATTGGATTAACCACCACCTATAAATTATCGTTGCAAAGTACATAATTGTTAAAAGAAAAATGAACAACAATAATGCATAACTTTAACGGATCGCGTAATAAGTTCCACGACAGCACAATGTATGCAGAATTAAAAACGACTTGTTGGAACTTTCGTACAATGGTATTAACGTTAGTACGCATTTATATGCGCAAGCATCGTTAAAAGGAAGTTATTACCTAGAATATCAATAACTGCACAGCATCGAACGTCACGATGTAAAACTGACCTGTAATTAAATATATGCTGCGAACGCTTCCTAACGTAAATACCAGTGTAAATGGAAAAATAATGTGCATAATTTATATGGAAAATTACGAACACCACGCGCATCGTCCTGCCGGAGATAACGGTAATTGTCTTTAATTTTACCGGCCTCCATGTTGACACTATCGATTCGTGGAATAATTGGACATTCGTATGAACCACATTTACCGTAACTTCTATAACAATAAAATGACTTTTGTATGTTTATCACCGACAGACGTAATTAAATATTTTTACCGTCTTGCATTGCATACATTAAGGTAGAAGCGTGTCATTATTAGCACTAGTTCTATCAAGGTGGTTAATATGACTTGCACTGAATTTCTAAAAAACATTATTAAATTTTCTAACGCAGTTTCTTTTCCAATTTTTTTCTGCTTCTATGTTGAAGACTATAAACGATTGAACCGATCATGTTTTTCATCCCCTTCGTATTACTTCAATTGAATTTATTTATTGTACGATTTTAATCCTTTACGGGCAGAGACTTTTTTAAATATTGAGAGAGAATCTTTTATTTGCCAAAGAAAGAACACTTTTTTATCGGAAAGTCAGACTGTTAAAATATAGAAGTTGAAAATTAATATTAGTATAATAACATTCCAACGGTTATATTTCAATTTTTTACCTCTAACCGTGCATATGTGCACCGACAAACTGTAATTAAATTTCTTCACAGACTGCATAAATGCGCCCATAGTTATCAGAAAGTTCAATATGTTGAATTAATCGTCGGTAGATCTAGTGTTGACTGCACGCATCTACGTTTTTCTGTTCATAGGTCGATGATTTTGAGGTCATGGATAGTCGAACGAAGATAATCGAAACAACGTCGGAAACTACGACCGCCGAACACGAAATCCCATCGGACCTTTTTTCATTCCCCTGGAATTCCTTCGATCGAGCGGTTTGTCATTCAAATTCGGCGTGCAATCCCCGAAAATGTATGTATGTATGTATGTATATATTGGGAAGCCGGGGAAATATTGAAACAGTCGTGGAAACCGATAGAAACGGTATGCAGATCGGTATTCTTCTGCGTTCCTCTTTCTAACGTTGCTGTCGGTTATTTAAGCGGCTTTACCAGCATAAAAAATAAAGTCCATTTACATGAAGAAAATGTTGCCCGAACAATTTGGATAGATGCACTTAACACTAGAACTACCAAGGCAGTCAAAATGACTGCAACACAATTTTTTCCAAAAATTTTTCAAGTATACAGAACAATCGAAATATATTAATAACCGTGAATGAAAATTCTGTTGTATTAACACTAGAACCACTAAGCAAATCAACACATTCCCAATTTTTGCAAAAATTCTCCAAATTTGTAGAACAATCATAGATTAGATATTCTACGTCTATCTCAGAAGACATAAATTACTGATAAATTATCAGTGATAATCTTTTCCACCTCTTAACTCCACTTTTTTCGAAGTATTTAAGCAATATATTAAAATATAATAAATTTAACGCTGATAGTTCTAGTGTTGAATCTCTCTTTATTACGTCGTACACTTTTCCATCCCCTCTTTCTGTATTACGTCCAACCAGAAGTGAATTAATGCTTCACGGTGCGAGTACTGATAAAAGTGAATTATCCTCGAACGTGGATTAACTATACGGTACGATTCAGTACCTCGACCGAAAATCACGATACAACATCGATCGAAGAGAGATTTCAACGAATGGTATTGGTGTGTCGATGAAAGTTTATATGGAATCTAGAAATTCGGAAGAATGCGGCAATTTGTGGGCGTCGTAAAGTTGCTGCGATCAGCGTACAACGTTTTAAGCGTTCCAATTTTTCGGCTTCTTTTCCCCGAGACTTTTAAGAGCCGCGACGAAACTTTGGAGATATTTAAACCCTCGACAAGATTCAAATAACACCCGGAGCCTGAAACTTCAGGGCGATTGATTTAATCGAAAACTTGCCAGTGGTAGAGAGTGAGAGAGGGAAAGGGTGAGGAAAGGGAGAGGGCGCATTGAATTCCCAATAACGGTCGTACCAGTGGTACCATTACTAATGAATCATTTCCAACTTCGGGCACAACGGCGGCCGAACATAGACGAACGTTACAGTTACTACTGCCGATCGTTCCGTTTTGCCGGTGAGAAAAAAAATATGATCGATCGCGGTAGGGTCCACGGTGTGCCTGGAACGACGAAAATAAATTTGGCAAACGGTCCATTTCCCTCGAGAAACCCGGGAAATTCATACTGGCGGTCCGCGCCCAAGTTTTCTTAATAACAGGGGATCCAGAATCCCCGTATGTTTCGCGAAGTATGCGAATACGTACATACCCGCAATTTCTTCGGCGGTTTCTTTAACGCGGCAACGGTCTCCAAGGACGTGTGATATTAAATTTCTTCGTCGATTATTTCGGGGTTGGAGAAACTGTATATAAATCGTTGGATTTTGTTTTTTCTTTTTTTTTTAGATTGATATCGTTGAATTTTATTACGTTGGAAATCGAAGGGAGTCGATGATGTAAATATTTACGAGACGGATACTTTATATTTATGTTCTATCATTCGACTTTGTGATTTTAAAAATTTCCGCCTTTTAGAATTCAATGAAAGGTTTGTTGCAAAAGTTGCATAGTTTTAAAATGGTCAGAGTACAATTATAGTTTCTGATTGAAGATAAGATGTCATATTGTGTTACCGAAAATTTGGGACTAGCCATTTTTTGGACGTGAAAGGATTATTTTATAACGTTATATCAATAATTCCAAGTAGTAAAAATAACTCACTCATATTCCAAAGACACGTCATTTGTGTTCGACATGACATTATATATTCACAATTGTTATTTTTGTCCTTTTTGGGATATTCTATTAAAAATGGATTCCATAATGCACCACTTCCTAAAAATACCTTCACTCGAATAACTATTTCTATCTTGATATTTTAGAATTCAGGTTTTAAGCATATTACTTCCGCTGTAAAGTTAAAAATGGCCAGTACCATTTTTTAAACGTTTAAATAATTACTATAAATATTTACAAATACCGTTGCCAATGTTTTCGGTACTTAATCGTTCTTTTTACGGGAGGACGCTGTATTTTTCATTATATTACCGGTACTTTTATAACTGCACGTTTGACAGTGTAATCTTCCACGAGGTATAAAGCAATAAATGTACCGAAGGCTTTTTAAAGTAATAAAAATGCAAAATCCCGAGGAAATATGCAAAAGAGGGAGGAAGGGAAATTCTGCGGAAACGTAAAACTTAAGCCTGATGAAACGGAGGAACACGCGACGGTGTGTAATACAAAGCCTTATCTCCCGTTCTCATTCACGGAAGACGCTATAAAATTCTTAAGAGCACTCTATCAAACTTTTGCTTTATTAGTTTTTTAACATTAAAAAATACATACTGCTATATCAAATTTACGGCGAGTAGACACTCTTATCGTTACCAAGAAAACCCGAGAACCTAGCGAGTAATTTAACTTCCTGCGGGCGAACTTTCCCCAAAAAGACGAACAAAGTCAGCCTTGCGAGATTATGCGAATTGCCGCGAATGTCGAGAGTAAATTTCGGCATGGACAGAGTTTCTTGCCCGAAGGTGGAAACTTCGTACCGGCTAATAACCCTTTCCTTAATACTCTGCCTTCGATTTTTTTTTCGACCTTCAAATATTTCCTCTTCGGCCGATATACCGTAAAAAGAACTCCCGTTACAAATTTCCACCTATTACTTTTCTCTCCCCTCTTATATTGTGAAAAGAGAAAAAAAATCCTATAGAAAAATGTCGCACGATACAATTTTCTTCGCTAAATAAAGCATATTTATAATACTCCAAAATACAACTAAATAACAATGTACGTAAAACTCATAAAATTTGCAATTTCTTACGTCACGTCAGAAAAACACCCCCATCGTTTCAAGAGATTTTAAACCTTAGCACTCGAAGGGTGCCGTTATGACGCTCTGATGTTTCTCAAAGTTTCGAGCTCTATATGTTAATATTCTTTTCCCAAATGTTTTCGTGGACCGGATTTTGCCTGTGTTCTTAGTATAAAATAATTTTAAAGCATTCGCAAAACACTTATCTAAAATAGTAAAAATGGTCTCGAGTTGCTAGTTTGCTAGAGCAAAAGAGTCCTGCAAACAATGTTAAACCTCATTGTCGAGATCTTCATTAGCCTTTTAATCCCAATTCCCAAATATCCCTGCATCATGAAAAAAAAAGTAGAAAGTTCCAATCGATGCGGTCCTCGATTAAAGTTACATCGACGGTTACAATCAAAGAAACAATTTAGCTAATACGAAACACAGTTAAAACCCAATCCTGAAGAGAACAAGCCGAACAAATGTCACCGGCAGACAAAAAAAGGAAACAGGAAGAAGTAGAAGGGCAAACGAAAAAGGTCGAATCGAAAGGAAACAGATTCAAAAAGGAATCACACACGGAAAGGGAAACGACGGAAATGGAGAGGAAAATTCACCTTCGTACGCAGACTACCCGTTGCAGTACGATACAAATCTCCCCCTATAAAATTGTCAGAGAATTCTTCCCTCGAATGCTATTATTTCCCGATACACCGAAAATACAGTATGCTTCAAATTCTCCGCTATCTACCTTCACATATATAAATACAACGACGTTTTCTTGTTCACCAACGAACTCTCTAATTTCCATGGAATAAATTTCGACGCAACGACGGAATCAGGGGTAGCTTCGTCCTAGGACAAAAATGCAATTCGACGGACCATAGAGTTAGCCCCGCGAGGCCCCAGGAAATTCATACCAGCGGCCGGCACCGAAGTTTTCTTAATAACGAATCCTGAATTCCGAGTGTTCCGCGAAGTAGGTCGCGCTGCATGCGATTTCCCGTGGTTGTGTCCCGTATTCTCTCCCCTTTTCTGCAACCCTTAAAGACCCCCACCGTTTCGAACCAAGCGATGAAACTCCTGTCATTGCCTGGTCGTCTCGTGGCTGGCTTTCCCAGCGATCCACCAAGGTAAACCCATGTGTCTTAAGATATAAACGATTCGCATGCACGTGCCGTACAAAAGCGCGAGGCTACGCGACGAAAAGTTACCCCGTATATCAAAGCCAGCCGGGAGAAAAATGTCTGCATACCACGCGTGTGCCGCACTCCGAGGGATGAATGAAAGGGGATGAGGGTGTGGGTGGAAGTGTGTATGCATTTGAGTGTATGTAGGGGGTGGTTTAACGTGCGAGTGGCTCACAGCGTGCTTTCGGTTTGCCACCTGGGTTTGCGAATTTTCGATATACTATTCGGGGGTGTAATGTGACAATGGGCTTCTTTTTGCGATGAGTCATTTTTGAATGAGAGTATATTTTTTCGGAGTCTTTGAGAGGGTGGAATGAGGATTGTAATTGTGTGGAAGGTGAGAGTGAATATTGGGGGTTGAAGGTGTTTTTTGATAGTTTTGTGTTGGGGGTTGTTGGTCATATTTTGGATTAGTAGATATTGGGGGGTTAGAATTTTTTGTAGCTGGGTTTGGAAAATTTTTCTATGATATATTGTTCAATGATAGGAAGATGTACTATGGGGAGGATTAGGAAGTGAATCTTTCTTTTTACTCGGAGGATTATGTTTTACTTGTTATGTGTACCAAATAGTTTCATACTGCCTTAAAATTGGGTATAATGTGAGGGTGTGCTACTTTTTGCGATGAGTCATTTTTGAATAAGAGTATATTTTTTCGGAGTCTTTGAGAGGGTGGAATGAGGATTGTAATTGTGTGGAAGGTGACAGTGAATATTGGGGGTTGAAGGTGTTTGTTGATAGTTTTATGTTGGGGGTTGTTGGTCATATTTTGGATTAGTAGATATTGGGGGGTTTGAATTTTTTGTAGCTGGGTTTGGAGAATTTTTCTATCATATATTGTTCAATGATAGGAAGAAACAGTATGGGGAGCACTAGAAAGTGAACCTTTTTTTTACTCGTAGGATTATTTTTTACTTGTTATGTGCACCAGGTAGTTTTATACTTCCCTAAACTTGGGTGTAATATGAAGATGGGCTTCTTTTTGCGATGAATCATTTTTAGATGAGAGTGTCTTTTTGAAGTTTTTGAGAGGGTAGAGTGAGGATCGTGGAGATGGTGAAAGTAAATATTGGGGTTTGAAGGTATTTGTCGATATTTTTGTGTTGGAGGTTGTTTGTAATATTTTGGATTAGTAGATATTAGGTGGCTGAAATTTTTTTATAGCTAGATTCGAAAGATTTTTCTGTGATGCATTGCTCGATGACAGAACGCTGCAGAAAGGGGAGCATGTGGAACTGATTCTTTTCACTTGTAAGATCATGTTTTTACTTGTTTTGTGTACCCTAAACTTACGACATCTTCAGCAAGGTAACTGCACGATTCAATGTCGAAAATGTAAAAATAATACATCTATATGAGTAACAGATCCACTTCTAGAGAATTTTTTTGCTACGTAATACATCACATCCTAAACACCTCAGGCCAACGTTATAGACCGCCGACAAAATTTCCACCGCAGCTGTGGCCAAAAATTATAAAAATATACCACGTGAGACAATTAACACGTTCACCAACGTTATACACGTGTGGCGCGTCGAAGTCATACATAATCCGTGACCCACTAATTGAAACATTGGATCTATATATTACACAGAAGCTCGTGATTGATGCATTCACACAGCTATATTTTGCTTGTACGCAATTAAAAAACACATCCTACATCATGCAAAAACTAAAACGTTGCATGGCGAAGGATTTTCCAAATGCATGTGTTTTTAATGATCCGGGAGGGAAAAAACCACGGCGATGAATAAAAGCTGAAAAAAAATCAAGACTAAAATAAATGAGCAGAATCTTACGGTTCGATTTCCTGTTTCGATACCTCAATGAACATATATTCCTTCCAACGACACACGTTACCGTTGACCGACTTTACATCTTGCGAGGTTTTCTTTTTTTTCTCTCCATGCGTGTAAAAGTAAACGAGCAAAGTCTCAGTTACAACTCGTTATTACTTTTCGTTGCGGATTTCGCAAACGCGTTGCCTTTGAACGTTTAAAAGCCAAAGTCTCTTTCTCTTTCACGCTACAGTCCAGCATTGAAATTCAGGGCGAGAGAAGGAATTTCTTCTTTTATTTTTTTTCTTTGTCGAATCCTTGCCAATCGCACAGGCAATTTCGCTGATGTAAATAGTCGGGAAAGGTGTTGCGAGGATTAATGTAACTTTTGCGGGCCGATATTCAAATTGGATGACGTAGTCGCCGTTGTCGAGTTTTCCCCGGTTGTATAAATCGCGCCGAAAGATGAGTAGAGAATTGAATAGTAAGGTCGAAACTCCGACGGGAGAGTTCAGTGAAAAGAAGATAAACAGGGAATACGACCAATAAGACCTTTTTAGTGGGAACTTCAGTTGCCACTGGGAACTTTTTAGTAGGAACTTAAGTCGCTTTTAAAACGATAAAGGCCAATCTTCTGCGAGATGTCGGAATGATATTAGATCAACCGACTCTTCAACTTTCTCCTAAGCGTTCGATCCTCTCGTAGTTATAATACCAAAAACGGAAAAAGAGGAAAAGATATGAGAAAGAAAAATTGCAAGTTATCCTAAAGTAATCGAGGGCGATTCCGCTCTTCGCGAGATTCCACGAAATTCCACGTAACAATTCGTTCTCGCGGGGAAACACCGTGCACCAGGAAAATATTCTTAATATTTCCGAATGTAAGTCAGACAAATCGCTGGCGTTTTTCATTTTAACACCGGTGCAAAAATACCTATGACCTCGGCTGCTTCCACCAGCCCGTCCCGGTGGAGGGTTTGCAACGAGGGAATCGCGTTTGCATCTTCAACGCGTGGGAGAAAGAGGAGAGATGAGGGACGTAAACAGAGAAGAAAGAGGAGGCGATGGGCGTTAAACTCTGTAAAATACAGTAAGCAACGGCACATGGCACGTCTTGCCTCCGTAAAAAGTGTAGCGGCGGCGAAATGACTTTTTGCCTGTGGCCTCTAACCCGGCGAAGGGTTGAACGATCGCCTCGAGGGAGTACATTTTGGTGCTTTTTTCCCGTAGGTTGACCTTACGTGCACGTTGTAGACGAAGAAGGAAAGTAGAAAAGTATGAAAGAGAAAGACAGAGAGACCACTATACTAGAGAGTTCGGATCGTTCGTTGAACTGAACAGCTCTGGCAGGGATCATGACACTTGCCGTTCGTAATTTTCCGCGGCTCCTTTCTTGCCTTAACTATTTGCTCTTAATTAACGCCCGCCAGCCGGCTTTTTCCTCACCGCGAAATTTCACGTGTTTTCACGTTTACCGAAAACTCCACGGGCTCGTCGGGTTCGCCTCGCTTATCACGTTCCGGCTGCAAATAACGCCACTGAAAATTTCGTTGATTGTTTCCGACAACGTGTGCCGTTTGTGCGACCGAATGTTTAAATAACTTTTTCTCTCTCTTCGTTTATTTTCTCGTTGTTTTTTTTTATTTTTTTATTTTTTGTGAAATTAAAAATCAATCGATACCACTCACACGTTGATGAAGTATAGGGGCAAATTTTGAAAGCTGCCGACGATAGAAAGGCCAATGCGACGGTACGACGAAACAATAAGTTCTAATCGAACGATGACGTTGAATTAAGTGGAACGATGAATACCACTTGAAGTCTCAGTGGGACAGTCCAAAATTGAGGAAGGGAAGGAATTCACGGAAACTACCCTCTTCGTTTCTCCCTCTATTTTCGCATCAGGATAGAAAGAGAACGCGTTAAATGCTCGGTATTTGTCAACAGAGTTCCGTTGTTTATTAATTCATTGAAACTTAATGCGCGTTTAATGTTCACGTTAGAGTACAGAATAATTGAACGTAGTCAGATGACACTAGACCTTCTCATGTAGTTATCGTTTGCCACGTCGAGAGTATCAAAGAGGAATTTAAAGCGACGTTTCCACTCGCGGGACCATCGGAAAAAATAGCGTCGACGGTACATTGAGTAGCGATAGACATTTACCGATGGCCTGTCAAAAATTCATTTTCCCGCTTTCCAACTGTCAATACGCGTTACCAGATCCAGCCTACGTCTCGGTAGTGCACTCGTGCTCGTTATTTGCGAAATCGCCCCGACCGAGTACTGTACCCCTACGGTTGAACGTGGGAAACTCGTCTATTTACCGCCACGTATGTATCCCTCCTGCATGCCGTTTGCCTACGAAAAATTCACGACTCGCCACTTTGGGAAACGCGTTGGGAAAAGCGGAGTCCTCTGCTTATTTGTCCTCCAGAAAAGTTACGACCCGCGGAAATTTCCGTGTGACAAGAATTCTTGCCTCGACGCGGCCCGTTGTGAATCTATTTGTCTCTGGGGATGATAGAACAGAGAGGGAGGTATTTTGAGACGGAAACAATTTTGTTTTTTGATCGGCGATTCAACGTTGAACATTGTATTATGATCGAATAGGTGGATCGATTGTGGAGGACGCATAATCGGCCTCGAAATTGCCATTTACTGCAACGGCTATTATCAAATCCATCTGTCGGATCGTTTATCCGTTCGTAGATTTATCCGTTATATGATTAACGTGTTACGTTCCATCTGTACCCGAGCCGATACAAATGCTTCAACGAAATCCCTCGTGTAACGGTCGATTAGCATTCCCCATATACTCCCATTAGACCCTCGAAGGTTTATCGATGCGCATCGATGGATTTACAGCGGACGGAATTAAAAATTAAGCGAAACGCATCGTCCATCATTTCTCACCGATTTCTCTCCCCTGTTTAGTAAAAACGACAAGTAACGGTACAACGTTCGAAGTACAAACGTGCGACTTACATTAAAATAAGAAAAAAGTTCTTAAGATACAAAATAAATCAATTTTTTTCAGCAAGTAACTTTGTGAAAGTAATTTTGCACACGAATAGAACCTTTTTATAAGAAGCGTCTCGACATCCAGCTAGAAGAAGATTAAAAAAAAAACTCACCTTGATGAAAGGTAGAACGTGCGACGCTATGTCCACTTCCGTGTCCCATGCCGTCGATTCCGACGACCATCAAGAGTGGCGCCAGCAAAGCGATCATCGGGATTGTCCTTGAAGCGCTAACACCGCGACCTGTCATTCCTGTCTGCCGGCTCCCCTAACGGAAGATCGGCCCGGTCGTGCTAATACGGCGACGATAGTCAATGATAGACGAGCTTATCACCGTGAATTCCGTAAAGGAGCAACGTCCTTTCCACGAGACCAGTCACACTCTGTTGTTTCGTCGATTCGCGTATTCTCCCACGATTAGCGCACCTGGTGTCGCTTGGAGCGCCTTCTGCGTGCGTGGCACGTGCTCCGAGCAGCTCCCGGTCGAGCGACTCCGCTCATCTCTACTTCTTCTTCCTTCCCACGATGTTCTTTTCCCACCACCGCACGGTGGTCCTTCGGAAACCGTGGTGAGAAAAAAAAAACCGACGATCGGACGATCGTTCCCCTTCCTCGTACCCAAGCGGACCCCCAGGTGTGAGGTCCCGCGCGTGCAACGTTCGCGCGTATTCTCGAAAAGAAGGACAACCCCTTTTTCTCTCTCGTTCAACCCTCTGCGCTCACCCGATTCTCAAGGTCACCGATACACTGGCCTCGGAAGAACGAAAAAGTCCGCGAACCGCGTATCAGGACGAAGAGGGTCCACGACGAGCTCTCCCTTGCGAGGCTGGTCCTGGTCCCTCTGTCCCGGGCCGTAGACTGTCTGCTGCCTGGAAACCCTCGGTGTACGGAGTATGCTCGTGCCTCCACCTCCACCTCCACCTCCACCTCGACTGCCACCACCGTCCACCTCCAACCCCACCTCCGGAGGCACCGCTTCCACCCACCGCCGCTCGCCGCCGATAAACTTCCTACGGGCACCCTCCGACACCCGCCTCCCTTCCTCCTCTTTCCCTTCGCCTCCTGCAGCCCGCACCAGGAACCGTCTACCGGCCGGCGCTTGCGCCAACCAAACTGTGCCCTGATGCCCGGGCACTGCTGCTGCCACTGCTGCTACCTCTGCTGCTTTCTCCTACCTTCGCAAATCTCTCCCCTCGTCGATCTTTCTCCCTCTTTCGTTCTCCCGCGTCCTCTCCTCTCCCTCTTTGTTCGTTTCTGTCTATCTTGCTCTGTTACACCAGATCTTCCTGTCTCACTTTCTTTCTCCGGCTATCGCTTTCTCTCTGCCCTTTTCCTATGTTTCTGTCTTCACTGAACTACCCTCTTCTACCATCCCTATTTCTCCCTTTACTTTCTCACTCACCCTTGGAAAGTTTGTAGCCTCGGTTTGGTCTCTCTTGCGATTTTACCGCTTCGCCATCCTTTGGTCCTTCTCCTGCACGAGAAGGTTCATAGGCCGCATCCACGTCCATCCGTAGCTGGAAGCTTTTGCTCGTCTCCGTTTCTCTTTAGATTCGTGCTGTCTAAACTCTTGTTTCTTTCTTCGTTGCCACTGGCTGGCTGACTGGCTGGATGTCTGGTTGGATGGCTGGTCCGCCGCATCTCGGCTTCTGGATATGTCCCTGGTAGCAGGTAATGAGTTTCGTTAGGACGAGTCCCGGAGCATCGTAATCGGCGACAACGCTCGCCCGCGATGCTGGTTAATTTTAAGGGGCTTGGAGCAAGAGAGCCCTCCTTCGTGCTCGCTCTGCTGGAACACGAGAGGGAGAATTAAGAATGATTGGATGATCGTTGATAGGCTAGAAATGTTAATTCTTGAGGAGCTGGAATCGTTTGAATTTTGTCATACGTCTTAACGTGTATCATTTTTCGATCTTGTGACTGTTTTGTCACTGTAGTTGTAAAACTATTGTGGATTACTTAATTGAAATTTTAATTTGGAAAAAGTAAGGAGGCTATATATGCTACTGTTGTTAAATATTAGTCTATTATTAAGGAATATTTGAAGACGTATTCACGTATTCATTTCCTGCTTCTCGTTTCCCCGGGCGATTAGGTATGCGCCGTGCATTTCTTAAATCTTTGATCGACGACCGTTCTCTTGCTTCTCGCGTACCGATTACCCAGCTTGTTCAATTCCGTGACACGAGATAACGAGTTTCGTTGCGACAATTCCACGCATTCGAGAAGATCACGACCTACCACCGATGGAACTACACGACGAGCACGAAGGAGTCGAGGTAGAAGGTACCTCGGAGCGGGTCTGAGCTGACGCCATGAGAATACGAGAGGCGGAATTTAGAATGATGGAAGTGATTGTTCCGAAATTACGAGGTACGATCTCTGCCGTCGTTAGCAACTCCAGACGTCTACGATCGTGTTGTACGAACAAGGACCAGGAGGTGATCGACCTTCGATGTCATCTGACAAGTAGATGACTGCAATATCAGTTTCATCGTGGCTGCACGGTTGCTCGTCCCTTTTGTTCTTAGTTTCATTTCGATCACTGATTCCTTACAAGACGTTACATTAATTTGACAAAAAGAATCTCTCATTTTTCCTCAAGTTTTCCAACTTAATCTCTTACTGTGAAATTATATATGGTACACGTTCAGTTATTTTTTTCTAAAATGTTTCTACCAAGCGTAGTACGTCGATTGATGTGCGATAAGTAAGCAGAACATTTAGAAAGCAGGGTCTGCTTTGTATTTAAAAAAAAGAAGAGTTTTCATAAAGTTATAGCAGTGTTATAAGACAAAGAACATCTGTGATGTCTTTCGTATTCTTATAAACGTGCAAACGCAAAGTAGAATCAAGAAAAAGTATAATAGCGAATTAACAAACACTCAAAATGTGTTAAAGTATTCGTGCAAAATAAGAAAGTTTAATTTAGTCAATACAAACGTCACACTTAATTATTATTAGTAATGCAAAATTATTACTATAGTATACCAACGGTTGCTCGTCGCTTTTGTTCTTACTTTTATTTCTATTATTAGCGCCTTATAACACGTTATATTGATTTGACAAAAAGATTCTCATATTTTTCCTCAAGTTTTGCAACCTTAGTCTCTTAGTGTGAAATTATACGTGATACATGTCCAGCTACTCGTTTCTAAAACATTTCTACCAAGCTTAGAATGTCCACTAATGTTAAACAAGAAAGCAGGACAATTAAAAAGCAAGATCTGCTTTGTATTTAAAACGATGAGAGATGTTCATATAATAATAGTAATCTTATAGAATCATGATCATCTGTGATGTCTTTCATATTCGCATAATTGTGCAAACATGGAGTAAAATCAAGAAGAAGTAAAATAGCGGATAATAAAATACTCGATGTATATTAAAGTATTCATGCAACAAAATAAGGGAATTTAATTCAGCCAATACAAACGTCACATCTAATTATTCTTAGTAATGCAAAATTATTACTACAGTAAACCGCTGCAACCGCAGTGTCCATCGAATCGAAATTTATCATTTTTCTTTACCTTGCAAACTTCGTACGAGGTCCGTGCGATTCGATAATTGAGATTTATACGTTGAATCAGAGCACAAGGACCATCGAGAACGAGATTCGACTGACTTAACATCGGAAGTGATTGCTCAGATATTAAGAGGAATGATTCCCTGTGTACACAGTCGACGGAAAAGCGCCGATAGACTTTAATGCGTCTTGATAGGAAGGCCAGCCAGCGAATTGTTTCCGTCCGCTCTTCGGCGGCATTGGGAAAACGTAAACTGCAGAATTACAAACATTTGCAGTTGCTTTAAACAGAAAATCGAGTGTCTTCCCTCCGGTTACGCTGTTTGAACGAGATTTAACCTCTGCTCCCCGTTAAAAGTTACCTTTTCTTCGCAATCATAAAAAGCCTCATTTCTTTCATACCCTCGAAAACGTTTTAGGTGAAAAATAATCCCAGTCTCGCCCACGATAAGAAATAAAAATAAAAACGAACTTATTAATTAACATGGTAATTAAGATTTCACGTTTGACGCTGTTGGCTTTTCCTTTGACGCCATTAGCCAACTCGCCGATGAACTTGGTGAAACTGAGGCTCATATCGGCCAATTATCAACCATAAAACGAACAGAAGAAATTATAGTATCGATTCATTATTCGGTGCCGCTTTGTTCTAGCCACCCCTCTTTCTCTTCTCTGCGTTCACCAATTGCGTCGGGTCTTTGTTATTTATCGTTAAATATAATTCTACGCGCTATCTACCTCCAACGATCGCATTATCGCGCGCAACTAGAAAATTATGTAAATAGGGATCGGAATTATTTCGTTCGTATATTACCTATCTCGTGCATTAATGTATCGTCTAGATGGCTAAGACTCGATGCACATAATACATTCCAAGTGTACCGACCTCCCGGTGTTAAACGAGTTTTGTTACGATAGGGCACGAACTTACCACGGGAAGAAGCAGAGAGGAATTAATCGCCGATGAAACTGATCGCTTCAAAATTACCGTCCGACCCTCGACCAACTGATACTCGCCCCTATATGAAGGGCTGACCGCGGCCAATTAACTCTTAATGATGAGAAAATCGTCCGTGACAAATTCAAAGTACGTGCCTTCCGATAAAATGTCCACTTAGAACTTCATCGACTCCTCAGTGAGCATTTGGTCAGGAATGGACATTCTGTTTTCATCCCTCTTGCTCTCACTTCGAGCATTTTGTTTGCTTGTCTCTTTCTCCTAGTTTCCATGCATCTGTCCTTCTTGGTCCATCTGCTTGTCCGAATTCATCTTTATATACCTATCTTCGTCGTTGGTCCTTGTCTGTGTATAAATTTGTTGGTATTTGTCTCTCTCCAATATCTCTCTATCTACATAGTGTCCGTCTACGTTTGTCTATCTCAAACTACTCTCCTGAATTGTGTATTGTATACATCTCACACCTCACAACCTTTCTATCTCACTGTCTCCTTCTCTTTCTCTCTGTCTCATAGATTCAAACACGTATAGAGTTTAATCGTACGCTGGCACAGCTCGTTCCATTTATTTATCCGACTATTTACGAATACACAATTCCACACTTATCAAACAAACGCACAAATTTCCCTCGCTCGTCTAAATGACCGTCGATTTATACATTCCCATAAACGTTCATTCCGAGCTTACTAATCGCAGGCAGCATCAACGTGTTATTCTTAACTTCCGTGAGATAACGCGTCGTGAATGTTCAACAGATTCGCGGTAGAGCGCGCATTATTAAATAAATCATACATACATCGTTGGGTTCCTTCGCTCAGCCACGCTGCGGCGGTTGCTCAAGAGCAAACGCAAAATGTATTCCGGCGAAAATAATGCGCGTTACGTAATCCATGGAGAAATAAGCAAACGAACAGGATTAAAGTATATCGTGTTTCGCCATATTTCTTCGTCCTCTTCCTCCCCTATTTTTTTTAGTGCAAAAGAGAAAAAGCGCGAGCGTACATTCGCTTCCCGCTTGAATTTTCATCGTGACGAGGAAGCTAGAAGGGTAGGGGTGGAAAGGCAGAAAAAAATTACTTAAGCTAAATGAATCCGGTACACGGGAATGCGAAACGTTAACAAGTTTATCGAATGAATATGCTTATATCCCGACCCTTGCGGTCCGGCAAACCGTGCTGGCGAATGCGAGGAGAACGAGAAACGAAGATAAATGCATCGTAACCCGGCCGGATGTTAATTCATAATAAGGCACTAATTGCCAAGTGCTTCGCGCGTTTGAATTTCGTTCTTGTAGAAATTACATATCGGCGTATATATTCTCGTGATTCGACTAATTGCAAATTCGCTGATACACTCGTCTAATAATAATTAATTTAATTCGACCTGATGTAGCGTTATCGAGGGTTACGTACCCCGTGTATCGCGATGGATCGTCCGAAATTTTGTACGATCCGTTTGTTCTCGGATTTACACGTTTAATTGGCCATTAATTTAAAAATAATGAACCGCGACAGACAAATTTTCGTTTGTCCGGGATGGCTGAATTGTGATGTTATCGGATTATTGGAAAATCGAGAATGTTGGACAAGCCGGAGGGAAAAAAGCGTACAATGCATTAGAAAGAATGATTTGATTTGGAGTAACGCCGGAATTAAGTTGCGAGTTAATAACGTTACCGTAAAGTGCTGACGTTACACGGTTATGCGAAAGCTGAAGAGGAAGAGGGCTCTCCTGTTTTCTATCTAACGTCGACAATCTCGCGTCAGAAAGCGACTGCGAGCGAATGAAAAGCCGGCAGACTTATAACACGAACGGGAGAAAGGAAAGGAAAAGAGGAAAACACGAATAAAGGTTGAAAGACGGACGACATCGTATTAACCCTTCCGGTGGGGGAGGATTTGGCCAAAGAGCATTATCGCTGGTCGAGGATATCGATAGTGCTTTCGTTACGGCGGGAAGAAAAGAATTATTTCAGAAAATAGATATAATAGAAGCAAAGATTTTCTTTTTATTTCAATAGAATTAAATTAGAGGGAAGAAATAAGTGTATTTTTAACGAAACGGCACCCTCAAAGATAAGGTACATGATGTTTCTTTGCTTTTGACGTATCGAAATGCATTATGGATTGTGGATGAAATTCTACTGTCTTGAAGTATTAACACAAGAACTATCAAGCAAGTCAGAAAACTCATTTTCAATTTTTTTCAAGACTCCTCCAAGTTTGTTGAACAATCACGAAGCAGATATTCTACCTTGATCTTATAAAATACAGAATTATCGAATCGATCATCTTTTCCACTTCTTAATTTCTCTTTTTCCAAAATACATATATTGAAGTATGATAGATCTAACGCTGGTAGATCTAATGTTAAATAATGTTAATATACATTAACATGTGTTATTATGTGTTAGTATGTATCTACTTTTTATGTACTTCTCTTAACACTAGATTTACGGATGTTGATATACCTATTTTTTTCTGAAGTGAGCCAATTTGATTCATACAAGAAAATTGAAATTTTTGGCAAAGAAAATAGTTACAAGTTAATTTAAGCGAACGATTTATTGTTATAATTAGACTGCGGATGTTTATGCAAATTGCGAATTTTACAAATGCAGGTGAGACAGGAAAACCTATCTAGGGATTTATTGCACTCAATAAATATTACAACAAATACCATACTTTGGATATTTTAGATATACTTATATATTTATATTGTGTTCTTTTTGTATATTTTAGCCGTATTTAATTTGTCATAAATGCATAAAAATCCGCAGTCTGGTTATAATATTAGCCAACCAAAGTATTATGTCTATATATAGTCATTAAATTTTGATGGAGCCAAATTGGCTCCGTAAATCTAGTGTTAATTTGTCGAAACCTTCTTGATTTACAAATCAGTTGAAATATAACCTCATAATTATTTTACTATGATTAGTAAAATAAAATCAATACCAAAATGACACAGAATTTTCATTGCAATCGAATATCAGAATCAAAATATTTTTATCTTATAGCCGCGTGTAAATTTAAACATGCAGCATGAATTATAAAATATACAGACCACACAATCGTACCTCTAGAACTATCTTCCGGCTGCAATTTCAAACGACTTCCCGTCATTGAGCCTTTTCAAGATCTGCCTACGATTGCGATAACAACGAGGGAACGTCCATCCACCCCTTATCGTCGACGAAACCATCACAAAATCAGTCGTCCATTCTTACAAGAATTTCCCGTAAGAATCCCATCCCAAATTATCGTCGTTGATGGTCGACATTGGGCCGTAACAAAAGTCACAATCATCCTAACGTGAAACGTCATAAGGAAAGAACACCTCATACCATTTCAAATTAATTCATAACGTTTACAATAAATTACAGAACGTCCGGTCAGTTGAATATTCTTGGACAATTATTTGCATCTCGACATGTATTTGCACCTCGGCCAATTCCAAACCTGATTACGTATACGCATAATATTCCGAGCATATAATTAACAGACGACAACGACGACGACCAGCGAGAAACGACGGGGGTGCCGGAACGGAGCGAACGTGCGAAAGTAATTAATTGCGCCCGTCACGCATGACGAGGGAGCAGGCCAATTAACCTTGCACACTCACCAAGGCAAAAGTGTTTAATTTCTAATTGTTTTCCACGCGCTTAATGCCCGCGTCAATATCCAATGCCCTCGCCGTTAACGAGTTTCGTTAACGACGCGCCGCGACGCTCGATTGGCTCGTCGGTACACCGGTTATTACGGCGTTTATCGCGCTAAATATTTTTTTTCCATCGCCAAACCCACTCCTCTCGCCCTCCTCTCTTCTCCCATGCCACGAAACCCCTTCAAGCCTCCGCCCTTCTTCATCTACACCCCCTGTGCTCTTTTTCATCCCTCTCTTTCTCCCCAGCTATCCTTCAACTGGCGTATCGGAGAGAAAGGAGCACAGCGGGTTTAATAATTGAAAGCACGTAGTAAAACGTCAGACGATCCCTGTTAAACGATCGACGTGTCCGTCACGTAAGTACCGTCGAGATTGTCCTGGTACGTTTACGCTGGATAAGCTGGGGATGTTGGAATTATGCGGCATATCTGGACCGTCCGAGAGGAAAGAACGGAGGCAATCAAGTCACGGAAGGACGATTGTCCGAATTAAATCGTAAGGACGATCAGGGTTTATGGCTCTTGCTGAAGATTCGGAAAATCGACTATCTACGGTGCCTGAGGTAAAATTTGTATCGATTTTAGGAAATTTCGTTTTGCTGATAAGTATATCGAGGAATCGATGATTGGAGGTATTTGGAATTTATAATTTGAGATATTTATAATTATAAGGCGAAGTAGAAATAACGTAGTAATTAATCCTTTGTGAAAAATGTGTATGTGTATTGCAGAAGTTGCAGTAGAAACACAACAGTATTGTTATAACCTGGTTCCCATAAAATGTCGAATTTTTATAAGCATCATTTTTCTAATTTTGCTCTATAGCAATAATTTCTTTAAGTAGGACTTTTGTTATGTATTTTGGTTTTTTTGTTAATGTAGATGTTTTAAACAGATCTTGTGAGGGAGAGAAAATGATTTTGACCATTTTCATAATCACTGGAATCTATGTATTCATGCATGTCTACCGGAAGGCACAGAAATCATAAATGTATGCGCAACTTGAGCTTTCATTCGATGCGACACGTTTATACTTTCCACAAGTGGCATGCTATCTGTGAAACTGTAATGTAGCACGTACTCGTCCCAAATCCCTGTAGTATCTTATCCATTGGATGCTGTCTTACCTGTACTGCCTATACTACTAGCGCCTGCAGTATTCGTCGATTTGAGGTCTCATTGTCAACTTGTGACACGGTACGTAACAATTCCTATTTTCGTGTGCATTATGCCACATTCGAAAGATTCAAATAGAAAATTACACCGTTCAATGCAGCACGAGTAACAAAAAATTACTGCAAGGATGACGTTGAGGAGATTAATCTTTAGCTTATTGTTTTTATTGAGTACTTTTTTTTAATTGCTCCGATCATTTATTCTATCAGCTAGACTTTTGGCTGAGCAGGCGATGATATGTTTAATTATAATTGGAAAAAAATTTATGATTGTTAACACCTTAGCCTAAAATAAGATGTCGCAATCGTGTCGCGGCAAGTGGAATAGAACAAGAAGCTTTCCAAATACGATTAAATTTATTAAATTGAAAATATCAGTCGACCATGAGAAGATTAAATTATTTCTATGATCCTACTATTGCATTTAATTATAGGCGCATTAGAAATCAGAGAGAAGTTTTTTTATCAGGAGTTAATTTTGAGTTAGAACGCACAGAGTCATGGCATGGCAAGAATTAAATTGTAGGGCACCTGATTAAGGGGATTTTGAACATTGGAGCACTTATAAATCCCATATCAGCCATATGTCTCTCAACGTATTTTTGCCTCTGGCATTGTATTATGCTAATGAATTTGACAAACATGCATTATTTACATGAAAAAATTTCTGCGATACTTTCCAATAATATATCGTATTTACTTTTCATATTTTATAACTCTGATAATTCAAACTTTTGATTGATTTAACCGATTAAGGCCCAAAGTTTCGTTAACGCAACATGTCACTTCTAATTTTTTTTCGGGGAATCGGATTAATTTAATTTGTATTTTAACCTATGTCATAGTAAAAGAACATACCAAAGGCATAATTTATAAACTTTTGTTTGCTAAAAAAAATGTATAATATTTGTATCTACGTTTATGTAATCTTATAACAAATAAATAGTCGCATTTAAAATATTTCTCTTATTTCAATGCTTGGTCCTTAATGGGTTAATAATTACACAGGGGCCTTGATACCTTTCGAATTCACGGACTGAAAAGTTTCTGGTAATAGATCAAATAATTATAACCCTTTTGTTTCCACATTGTACCAACACCAAACAACAACAGAACGATACTTTAATGTTTGATCAAAAACTTCTATAATACATTTGCCCAATCTGATTGAATATCATACGCTTCCGTATTTTTGCTACACAGCTCTGGAATAATCATAATGTAATTGATCCCACGTAATTACGAGCGACGAAATTAGTATGGATACATTTAAACATTCACAGTAGAGAACGGCTGAGTGTATGAATGCATTATTATCAAATCATCGATCATTCGACATCAAATATTATATTCAAAATTTCGATTTATATTTACGTATACTCTGACGTGTTTACTCGAAGCAGTATCAAACATCGGTTAATTGTATTACTCGGTATAAATTTTAGTCGCCGAATGGATCGTCAAACATTTCACGAACGTAAATACGGCAGAAGGAGAATTCTCTGCACTTGTGCTTAGAGAACGCAGCGGACATTGCAATTATACGATTGGATTTAATTATGTCCCAAAAATCGGTTCTAACTTCGGTGAACAGTTCCAGAGTATTACAGCAGTTAGAGAAGAAACGACATTATTTTTCATGATCAATATGGAAATTATAAAATCTAGAATCATAAATATTAACATGTTAAAATTAAATCTACCGACGATTAATTAAATATGTTTAAAATTAACAAATAAAAATGTCAGAAGCGAATGAACGAAGAAAGCAAATAGTTTGATCGATTTAACCAATTCCACCACTAATAATATGACATAACTTGTTAGTTGACCGGCGATTCGCCGGCTTCGTGTGTCAATGGGTTAATCAATTATTGTCTTTAAGATAGACGTAGAAAATGAAGAAGGAACAGCGTTCGAGGTTTTAGGAATATTTTCAAAAAATTCGGGACCAGTCATTTTGATCATTTTGGTAGATTTAGTGTTAAATACCGTGGCTATTTCTTATAAAAAATTTCTTGTAACAAATCTGTACCAATTTGCTAAAAAAGTAATTACATATGGGTATTAACAAATTAAAGTATTGGTGAATATATGACTATTTCTGCTTTCAATGTTTCTCTTTCCTACAGATATAGTTTTGATAGAAAAAGATTCACTTGAGCGCAAATCATAAAGCTAGCGAAACACAAGTGGCATTTATTGTGCTAATATGCCAGTGACCCCATAGTTCCACCTAATTTTGAGGGTTATTGTCGTTAATTAAATTTGATTTAATTCTATTCAATTTGTATCGACAACTAATTCTAAGTTAAGTAATTCTTAGCTGGCTCTCACAGTGTATATTAACCATATGAATATGAATATGGCATTGATCCTACAGCGCTATCTAAATGATTAATATTTCAGTTTTATAAAAACAAAATGTGAAAATCCATACGATTATTTTTTAAATACAAAATTTCCAATCTATACACTCGTCATTTTCCTATATTTGTTGCAGTGTTTTTTATACATGTAAATGAAATTCTGTATTGTAGCTCTTTATGATTCAGCGAGAATTATGGGGTAGTTAATTTGCGGAAATATTAGTTTTACAAAGCACGCAACAAGGTTTTAAACGAGAGGAGAGTTCTCTATCAAATGAAACCTCTACAGACAATGGGCTATAAAGCTTTTATCTAATATAAAATTTGCAATGTTCACAAAGCACGTACAATTCTGTTGTACTTTAGCTACAGCAAAGTAAATAGCTGTGTAAACAATTAAAAAGTCAACGTGTTTCTACTAAGAAATTACTGACGTAAAATACCTCTATGAAGACACTGGAAAAAGTCCATTAAAAAACGCAGCTATTTTTATTCCAAATATAGTCCATAAAGAAATTCTGTGGGTGAAGATTTTAATAAATAAATAAAAATACAGAAATGTTTTTTTAAAACACATACACTTTCAACGAAGGAATATCCTTAAAAAAAGGAATAAAAAAATTCCATTTATCCGCGCACAAAACATTCCGATAACATCAAAAGAAAATAACACAGCTCTCAAACACAACCAGAAAATCGAACGTACTTTAATTACAGCTATACCATAGTTTCGCAAACGTTACTAGTCGAATCTCTAAGTCTACACGGTTATTTCATAGTGAAATTCTAATTACAACATTTACGTCTATCTTACGAGTATCATCGAATCAAAGGACACTCGAGTAATGAGTAAATCCTCAACGAAAATTAATGAACATTTGAGACACGAAAACGAAACTCGAACATCGCCATCGGAAGTTCTACGATTGCGTACTTCCTCTTTCGACGATACCCAGTTACACGCCAGCACACACGTAAGAAACTCGCTAATTACTTAATTAATAATTCGCGCAATGTCCACCTGACTTTGCCAGACGGCCGAATCGAAACGAAGTTTACATAGGATCGTCGAGTGGGTCCATAGTCGTCGTCGACGATGACGACGAAGAGGACGACGACGAGGAAGAGGTAGAGGACGACGACAACGAGCTCTCAATTTCCGTCCGTAGGTAATCACGGCGGGGAACCCACGCAAGGTATACGGCTTAAAGCGAACTCCTTGCCGATAGTTAATTATTGTCGGGTAGAACTGATTTGCAAGTACGTCGTTTATAATCCACTTAAGTCCTAATCGAATTCTGACCGGAGCCGCCAACAACGGACAATCGGATCTCATGCCATACACGATGGATCGAACTTGGATTTAATGTATTTCGGCTGTTGGACTTGAGTCTATGCTTGTAACGCATGTCGATCGTAATACATACATTGACTCGTCATCAGCTAGGGATTGTTTGTACAGAAGGACTTGACTTTGATTTTCAATAGCTGAGAAAGGGAGCGGCCGAGGGAAAAGCCACGAGCACGAGAATAGCTGGAACGATGGTTGAAGAACGCGATGAGAGAAATCTTGGAATGTTTTATAGTTACTAATGATTTTAAAATGGTACTTAACAATTTACCGACCGGTTTTTTTTAACATCCTATCCACTTCTGATCGGTCACTTCCCCGCAAATATTTCCCTGATATCGATATCTCTTCGAAAATTGCAAAGTTTCTTCACTGAGGCGTTGACACAGTTAACCGCAATGATAAATAATAATTTATCAATTGCCTTAGCAACCTATTAATAAGTTAAAAGTCTAAAAGGGTTGGGTCCCAAAAGCCGATTAATCGGCTACTGGTCGGTAAACTGTTAAGTTTGTTTGGCGGTGGTTTATACAGGAGAATTAAACTGAGTTTCGATGGCTCAGAAAGGGAACGGCCAAAGGAAATGTCAGGGGCACGGGAATAGATTGAGTTGTGGAATGAAGATTGAAGAACACGATGAGAGAAATCTTGGAATGTTTTATAGTCGTTAATGATTTTAAAACTGTGCTTAGGTTTGTTTGGCAATGGTTTATACAGAAAAATCTAACTGAGTTTCGATGGCTTAGAGAGGGAGCGGCCGAGAGAAAAGTCAGGGGCACAGGAATAGATTGCGTTATGGAATGAAGGTTGAAGAACACGATGAGAGAAGTCTTGGAATGTTTTATACTTGATAATTTTTTAAATTACTTTAAAACTATGCTTAGGTTCGTTTGCCGATGATTTATACAGGAGGATCTAAATGAGTTTCGAAGGCTTAGAAAAGAAACGGCCAAGGGAAAAGTCAGGAGCACGAGAATGGATGGAGTTATGGAACGAAGGTTGAAAATTGATTTTAAGACTACGCTTAGTTTTGATTAACAATGATAAATTATTGATATCATGAGTGGCATTGTTAATACTATATTTCGATTATATTGAGAATTTACAATGGTCGATTGATTTAATCCTATCATCTATTGTTAATAAATATGGCATTATCTAATTGTATTAATATGAATAACAAAGGATTACCGAATAAGGTTTTAGGCTTTCCCATGGTATAACCTGTCCGTTAAAAGCCGAGAAATGCAGGAATAAATTAAAAACTTAGTTTCCTAAAAGTTTGACATTTTATATATTATATTGGGTTGTTCGGAAAGTAATTTCACTTTTTTTCGGTGAGAATGAAAGACGATTTTCTTGTTGTCCATAAATATGTTATTGAATTATATATTCTCCATTTTGTTCTAATACCTTTTGTCATCTTTCTAGCAGTAGTATGATTCGACGGTCATAAAAGTTTTGATCTTTGCTGGCAAAAAAATCAAAGCCATTTTTAATGTCCTCATTCGAACTACAGATTTTGCCATTCAAAAAATTTTGCAAACCAGTTTTGGCACTAACGTTCTGTTAATGCGTCTTCTCCATACACATCGAATAATTTTTTTCTTGCTTGAACAGCATTTTTATTTTAAAATATGGCGAAAATGGTGTTTCGACTTTCCATCTTTAATAGGACACCAAAAAGAAAACTATTGTATAGAATCAAACAAATTTTTAACGAACAAGCGTTGCTATATCAACAGTCAAAATATATAATAGCAATGTGAATTAAGTGTGAGGTGAGAATTAACTGTGAAAAAATATAATTATGTCCTCCGTTGGGAAAAAACGAAATTAATTTCCGAACAACCTAATAGAAAAGTCGAATAGACAATTTCAATTGAAAGTTACAAGATGAGCATTTATTTGCACTTAAACGAAGAAAGCACAACCGTAGGGAATGTGCGGAAACAGGAGAGAATTTATTCATCAAGAAATCGGTTGCAAACGTTTGTAACATCACGTAAACAATTTCGAATGCCGTCATTCATATAGGAATGCCATAACGGGGAGAACGGGTAGATGTGTGCAACTATATGGTACAGAAATTATGCGTGAAGAATTTAAGCGTACAATGGGACCGTAAAATCAAATGCATTTACACTCGTTTATTTGCATTTGACGATGCCGACAATAGCAACAGACAAATGAATCGGTCGAATTGAATTCTGCAACAAAGCCTCATTATATAATCCGCATTACATGCATTCACAGTCCGCACGGAAATAATCAACATTAACAATTTCAAAAAGCGGAATTACGATGTCGTAATTTTTTCGACAATTAAGCTCTACCGAAGAAAGAGAGCGGCAAAAGAGCATTGCCAGGAAATATCGCCGGTTAATTTTTTCCACTAGCACATCCCCGATGAACAATTATCGATATGGAGAAGCAATTGATAGAAAACCGACGTTTCGATCACGGCAAAGATATTCGCGTTATTTTCATTAAAAAAAAGGGGGTGGAGAGGGAGGAAAGAAACGGAAGATCCGCCGAAAAAAAGACAATGTAACGAAGAGGACTCGAGGAAAGCTGAAAATAGTTCACTGGCCAATTACTGCTGGAATTTTTACGGACGATTTAACGCCGCTTACTTTCGTTCTGCACCGGGTTTCCATGGTGTTTCCTCTCCAGAAGTCAATGGAAAAGGAGAATGAGAACGGTGCCGGGAGATGAGGAGATGGAAGAAGAAGAAGGCAAAGGGAAGAAAATAAAAGAGAAACCTGGGAAAAATTAGCTCCGGATCTCGTGGAAATCTCGTGTTCCGATATTTGCATGCGATCTCTCACCGCAGGATTTAAGAAGAAGAAGGAGGAGATTCGCGGAAAATGGAGGAGAATCGCTGGGTTCCTCCAATGATTTTAGTTTTACGTGTATAACAAAACTTTCCGGAGACTTGTTCAGAAATTATATCATTTTGAAGGGAACGGTTTCCGTTGGAATGACGAAAGAAGTTTTACTTTTTGGACGGATTAGAGAATATTCGTGCAAATTATTAATTAGAAATCCAATTATAGGATTATAAATAATTTCGTACAACCGCGATATTTTACCCCTTGCCCTACAATATCGAGTGACGCTCGTGATAAAGTAAATGGGATAGGAAATTTTCAATTTTTCCAAAACCTATTAAATTGAAAATATTCATGAGACTCGACGCTGTGTTATTATTTCTATCACATTAATATTACGTCAAACTATATGGCACATCAATAATTACTAATCCATTTTTATCTTAGCAATGAAATTCTAAATTATAGCAGAGACAGTCACAAATTGTACAGCAAGCGGTTAACAATGCTGTAGTTCTACTTAAAAGTCAATCAGTACCTAATTTTAACAATTATAGTTCTATCAATTTTATAAAATTAATGTCAGTCAGCAGACAAATTTAAAAAATAATTCGTACCTCAAAGGGTCAACTTTCAATTACTCATATTTCTACTTGGACGAAAAAATTGAAAAACTTCCAAACGAAAGGAAAGAATTACTAATACCAAATACTCAAAATCACAATCGAATATCGATGGTAAATGCATTTCATATCGAAATATCTTAATATTTTCGAGGTTGCGTTACTATTGGCGAGGGCATAACGGAAGTCAGTTTCGAGGTGGATGAAGGAAGGAGAGAACTGAATCCCGCAACTCCGGTATACGTGCAACTAACTTTCCTGCTGCCAGTTTCAAAATGCCAGTATATCGTAGCAAGACATAAATTAGACCTACCGTAGTTGCACAGTATGAGCAACTACCCTCGACGAGTGGCAGAAAAGAGAGTAGAATGAAAATTAATTTGAACCTTGAGAGTATCTCACGTTCTAATTCTTCCGACGTGAGATTCTCACTACTGGAATTTCAAGGAAGCCCTGAAACTTCCAAAGGGCTGTCGAGAAAAAAACAACGACGACAGAAGGCAATACTTTCGACGAGTAATACCAAAAGGATGTCTCCGTGCAAAAGAAGAAATTGATTTTCGTTGAAACGAAACTCGTCAACTGAAAGGATGAAATAAAAATTAACCAACTTCTCTCGAGACTTTCTCAACGTCTACAGTAACAGGATGAGAGATTAACTCGAACTTTTTCAAAATCTCATATCACGATATTTCCATGTAAACTCTCATTGCTGGATTTCGAGGGGGAAACGGATTCCGAGGGAGAAGTGTGAAACTGAAAGAGAGAAAGATATTCGAACATCCCCTATCTTAGATCCGACGTAGTCTTATCTGCCATCTACGAGTATCTCTTTACTTTCCTTCGGGCTCGCAGCAAGGAAACATGTTGGAGGAATTTGACTTAATAAAGATCTCCCTCGTAAAATCCAATTAATACATGATATATATCTCTTTGCAAAATTGCGAGTTTTCTTAACACTAGATTTACGAAAGACATCAAATTGATGGGTTCCTGCTTTTTTACAAACGGTTTATAAAATAGAGGAGTGTAGTAGATATTTCGCGTGTGTCTTAAATATACTAATTGCTTAATTAATCTTTGTTTGATCTCTGTTTTTATAAAGTTCTTATTTGATATATTTGATTTAAAGTACGTAGATTTAGCGTGAACCCTCTATAGACCGAATTTTTCGTGCTATGCAAATATCAATTTCATGGAAGCACAATTAGAAATTGGTAAAAATACAATTTTAAATGACTGATTTTCAATATTGAGTTGTAAAGATTATAATATTTGGCAAAGTGAAAAATTTAACTTTGAAGATAGGAAGATGGGATGAGTCTTGCGTTACCTCAAAGTCATAGGGGCCCATTGGGGGTCAAGGTCGATTTTCTTTTCCGATGTGATTTCCTATACGTATTTGGCTTCATAAATGATCTCAAGGCAAAGCAGAAAGTATTTGGGAAAATTTGTTTTGCGACCAATTTTTTTTTTGGGCGGCAATCATGTAATGTAATAAGTTTATTACCGTGGTGAGGATAAAACCAGGGCGTAAGACGCGGTTAAGTGTTCGAAAAATTAACTCCAATCCGAAGAAATTTTCTACTATGGTACATTTACATTCCGTACCGTGGGATTTAGGGAAAAAAGAAAAATGTAAGAGATCCTTACGTTCCTGCATACTTGACCACGAGCTGTAAGACCCCCGAAAACGTTAATGAGAAATATTACCTCCTTATCGTTAAATATTTCTTTCCGGTGGCAAGGATATCTTTGGATTTTTATTTAAATTAGGCGTACCGCAAATTAAACGTTTACTTTAATTTTTACGACAAAGCTTATCTTGACTTAACGAAACGAATTTACTGAATTACCCATATACGAGTATTATATTTCCATTGTAAATTAAACTATTAACAATCAATCTCAATATACAATTATGCAAACCACTCTTCCAACCCTATTTAAATCAAAAGGTTTATTGCTAATTTTACAAACGTCGTCCATGCACATGATCTAATAATTATTCACATTAAAAATGAGTAGTTTCTCTAAGAAATTAGAAACAATCATCACGCCTTTGTAATATCACACAGTAAAGCAAAATAAACTCACACTAGAGATTGTCATTGTTTCTTTCCACTCAGAACAACGCGTTTTATTAATCACCAAAGAGATATATAGACGTCCGCGTAAGGAAGCGACTGAGGGAGGGTAAAAGTTGACTTCAACGAGAGAAAAATTTTACGATAACTGTCTGGATTTTCCCCGAGAAGTTTCAAGGGGGAAAACGAGTCTGCGAGAGTAAAAGGTGCGCCACGAAGTGAGAGGGAAAGTGATGCGCCTTCCTCTGATGTACGTAAAATTAAAAATAACGTCAGACCCGACGTACTTCACGGTTTCAAGTGGTAACGGAAGAGAGAATGAACGTTGGAGGAAAGGAGAGGAAAAAAGAAATTAGCTCGAACCTCGAGGGAATCTCTCCGGCACACTGCGGTATATTTCCATGTGAATCCTTATGATACGATTTAAGGAAAGGAGCGAAGAACCACCGTCACGAAGGACGAAGAGGAGGGGTGCACCATGAAGAAAAATGAATACTATATGTTTCCCTGTGCAAAGTGTATCGCTGTATTCACTGGATTATTTCCACAACACGGTGAAAGAAACGAGGAAAGCTCAAAAAATGGCAGGTAATAATGCAGACAACAGTGAGAGCATTAATATCGAAGTGAGATGGTCTAATCGCCAATGAGAATAGATCAAGGACTCGTGGCGGAAAAAGACGTAGAGAAAAGAAAAACCTGGTCCAAGGGGAAAGGGGAGGAGTCAACTTGATTCTCCGGTGCATCTGGTCTCTGGAATTTGCATGTAAATTCTTGCCGGGAAATTTAAGGGAAACGGACGTCCTAGGTTGAAGAAATAGAAGGAGAAGATGCAGTTCGTTATCCAGTCGGTGCCTCTGTACCGGATGCTTTCGAGTTGAAGAATTGCAAGCACCAGGTACGTCGTTTGAGAGAAGAAGTTTAATAATGACAACTTGTACCTGTCGATAAAAACCAATCGAACGAGCAAAAGAAGAAGAGAGAGAAAACTATCGATGGGAACGGGACGATTTTGTTCTGGAATCGGGCGTTTGAAATTTGCATGAATGCTTCGTGTTATTTTGGGAAAGAGACGTTACCGGAAGGGGTGGAACTTGAAGAGAACGTTTCGACGGTTCGATGCTTACTTTTATTGGCGTTTTATTAAGATATGTAGAATTAAGATAAGAGGATAAATATTTTTACAATATTACTCGGCAATATAATTTACCAGATTCGTAATTCTATATAAAGAGAGAAAAAATAACACGAAGGGAACAGTATACATTTTTCGTCCATGCTTCTATGCACGTAGCACCAATGGAAATACGATTCTAAGGAATAATCTTAAGAGTATTCAGCGTTCGATGAATTTTTTTAATATCAAAATGAAATATATTTACGTAAAATATCTGAAGAAACGTTAGAAAGTAAATTTCTTATCTCTTAAAAGGCTTTTAAATATACCATTCATTGCTTTCATAATACATACCCTTCATCCAATGTAACTTTTATCGTAATCATTTTCCCCCGCCTCAATATCTTCAAAAATATCCCACCTAATCAAAATTACAACCTCGTTCGTCACATCGACGTAACTCCTTACGTCACAAAAGATGTCTTAGGTTTTTTATTTCACCACAAAGTGTTCACCACTAGGCGCGAAATATAAATTACTCTTACGCGACGAAACGGTAGAAGGAAGAAGCTTGGAGGGAAAAAAAAGAAAGAACGAGCCGAAATTGCGTTATACCGTCTTCGTAATTGTGTATGATAAAAGGTATCACCGAGCTGTTACGATTCGAGGAAATTAAAGGAAATTAAAATACCGGGACTTGGTAGAGAGTATCCCACCGACTCACCACGAAATTTGCATGGAAACAGTTGCCATAATATTTATAGGAAAAAGAGAGGCAACGTTAAAAACGGCAGAACAGAATGAAGCGAGACGTTTTACCCTTTTCTCCAATATATTCGCAACAGCTGCGCGTGCCTCGAGAATGTGAGAAATCGCGGGAATAAAAATACATGTTTCGGAGGGTCTACAACGTCTGTTACCACCTACGGTGAGAATAATCCGGGATTGGAATTAAGCCGAAAATTAAAAGTTGGAAACACCGGTTGATCTCTTCACAAGGTATCCTCCTACCATGGAATACGATGTTCTACGGGTTTTAACAGGAAACAAGAGTATCGTGTCAGAGGTAAATGGGAAAGAGAAGAGAATTCCTCTGTATTCTTTCGGTAGGACATCTGTTTCGTGCCGAGAAACAAGATGGAAACGCTGGTAGGAATATTAAGAACGATGGATGGAGATTGGAAAGAAAATTAAAAATAAAACGAGATTTCGTTCGTCCGGTAGAGTCGGTACAGGTTGAAATTTTCCATGAGGATTGTTCGAATTAAAAGGAGATCTCGTTGAAGGTAAAACGGAAGAAGGAAGAGGATCTCGTCGTTTTGTGTTTCGTTGGAAAAACCGAGTAACGAGTAAAATAGGTATGGGACAGAGGAAACAAGATAATTTCAAGTGCATTCCATTCTCGAAATTGACGCACGAATGCAGGGATGTAAGGAAGAAGGGTAATATTAAAACGTTTCCACCGAATCCGCTTTTCAGGAATTTCCATACGAACACTTGGCGCGCGATATGAAAAATGTAACTTTGGATATGAGAGAAATTGCAGCACCGAGTACAAAGATACCGGGCAACGTGGGAAAACGTGTGGAAAAATGTTAAGTAGGGAAATCTGGTAACAATGAACCGAGATTACGAGAGAAAAAGGGAAATAAATAATACCAGTTGCTTCCATTCGCCCCGTAGTTGTTCCCTCTAACGATTCCGTACGCGGTTTCGGTTTAGAATTTTAAACGGAACAGGAAACGAAGGAGACCGGAAAAGTAAGATAGACATTTTCTGATAAACATTATGACATTCCAATAACCGAAAAATAACTACAGGAAAAGGATAAAAAAAGGAGGAAAAAAAATAGAAAAATATCCTTTTGGTGAGCTAGAATTTATATATAAATTCTTATCTCGAGATTAAAGAGAAGATACGAGCTCGTAAGACCGGCAAAGAAGAAAGGAAAACATGCCATTCGCTTCTGTATATCGTTTATCTCTTGAAAAAAAGAAAAGGAAGGAGAAAAATTATATAACATGCAAAAATTCTTTCGAATTATCTTTATCTACAAATTTATTCAAGGAAACTTCAAATGATAAATTTTATATTAAAGTATTTATTGCGAAACATTCTGGATTCGTGTACGTAACTATTTTTGGAATGATTATGCCGTCAACGAAGGATTTATTTTGCAATACGTACGATTTTTATATCTTTCGTATTTTCAAAGAATCGTACAAAGGCAAATGTTTCGCGTTTCTTTCAAAGTTTATTATACTTTATCATCGTTTCGATCCCGTGCAACGTATACACTATCGTACAAACAATCCGATACACAAACATTTTTCCACCAAGAAAAAACAATCCCCAATTTTATTATCTTCTCATCTATATCGATATTTCCAACTAATTCCATATTGTACAAAAAAAAAACAATATAGATCTATGACAAATTTAAACAGAATCGAACAAAAATAACAAAAACGATCGATAAAATGATCATCAATCTAGCAACTCCGTAAGCGAATTTTTAAAAAAATTGTATAACGCGACATCGAGGGAGGAAAAAAAATCAATTAATCCCAGCGTCGATCTAGTGACTCGACCTCTGAATACGAAAATCGTAAGCACAGGTTTTAACGGAAAAAGGAGATCAGACTAGCAACAGTGTAAGGTAGATAAAGGTTGGCAGAGAAAGGGAGAAAGAGAAGAAAATAGAGAATCACCCTCGGTCTTTGCTGGTATACGTGCGGCACTTGTTCGCCTCGAGGAGCGCGGTGAACAAGGTGAAATAAGAGAAAACCGTGAGGGTGGCAGATGCGCCGGTTTTGCGAGCAGATTTAAGAAGAGCGCGAACACGCGCGTGCAAACCGCCACAACGTCCACGCTCGTACAATTGCGCCCTCCGTTCCGTTGAGGGTTGCACGTTAAATATTAAGGGAAAATTTCGTACGCCACGGCCGTTTCACGGCTGAATAGCCCCGCTGATGAATCGATAATTCTCATGAATGGTGAATGTTACGAATTTTCTCGTTAGTGAAACTACGTTCACGGTGCTTGGAAAATTCATCCGACGATCGGTTTCCACGAGGAGGATTCAACGGGACATCTCCGATTCGCTACTTTCACGATTCCACGACCGCGCCCCGATCGCGTCGCGAACATAAAAGGGAAAATTTAATTAGGACACTGGAAGATGCGGGAGATATGGCTCTGAATGTAATTAAGCCTGAGAGCAAACTCTCGAGAGTTACTTGTGAAAGTAAGAAAACTGTTTGTACGGAAAAGGGTACTGTCCGTGATTGAACCGGTACCGGATTCTACACTGATTTCTCCCTTTCTCGATATTTGGGAGGATATTATTCAAATACATTGTACAGTATCATCGTCACGTTTACAGTGAAATTCCCTTGTTTCTATACGTTTTTGAAGTAACCGACATTTTTTAGATACCACTCCCAATATTGAATTAATTGTACATACGAGTAGAGTTATCATTTTATGTTTGCGATTTCAGGAGGGGACAGAGTGTACAAATATTTAAATAAGAATCGAAACGTTACTGTTGGAATTTTATTTCGACGATCGAACGAGATATTAACGCTTGAACTATCAACCATGTAAAAATGACTGGTTATCAATTTTTTCCAAAAATTCTCCAAGTTTATAGCAAGACCGTTGATTAGATATCCATTCCTATTTCGTTAAATCCAAATTAGCAAATCAGTCATCTATTCCACGTCCTAATTCCGTTTTTTTTAAAGGTACTTACTTCATATATTGTGTAGCAAGTGTATTAACCCTTTCTCCTTTTATCCCGAATAGACTTGTAACAATTATTTTGCATTACAAATATTAACCAGAGAATCTAAATATTATACTAATATTTAAAATTTTTTTCACAGAAAAAAGAGATAAAAAAGATATAGCAATCATAGATATTTTTGTTGTGATGCTTTAAGACTATAAGAAACTTTGTTATATTTCTGGTAAGTTCTTGCAAATTAATTCAGGGAAATTAAGGGAAACAGTTAAATAATAAACAAACTCACACACAAATAAACAAAACAACTATAGTGTATATATATGTAGATACAAGAAGAATATTGTTTGGTATAATAATAATGGTATTAATAATGGTGTTAATAACGGTATGAAAGATTTCACATCTAACTATCTTAAATGCCCAAATTGAACAACCAAACCATATGGATTGGCACCGTCGCTAGACACAGTTGTATATAAAATGTGAACTCGAGATATCAGGCCCATGCCTACATAATCCTTTCTTCTCATAAGATCTTTTTTAAAGGGACACTTTAATTGAACCATAATAGACCGCGCCGCGCCGGTAGTTTTAGTGTTAAATGATAATCGATCAATGATCACTAGGTGAATGAATCTTTACGGAGGAGAATCATGTGTTATAATGAATTATATGACAAGCGGAGTTTGAAAAAACCTAAAGATATAAGAACGCAATGTATAACGATAAAACATGGTAGAGTTATGAATACGAGCAAATATTTCACAATGTTTAAAAATATCCGTTGCAGTGATTTCAGTTTGACTGGCGGAGAAACATCATGGGGATGAACCCGAAGAGTTAACGGCACCCAGAGGGATTCCTATTTGACAAAATTTTGAATCTAAATATACCTCTTGAGCTTTCCCTCAATGGTAGGGGACGCTATGCAAAATTTAGCGGTGTTGACGGCGAACGGATGCATCGTACCACGGAGTGGAATTTGCGGTAAAGAGTATTCTAGGTACGACGAAAAGATACAAGAAAATAATGGGCACAGCAACGAGACGTAGACATTGAAATACAGAGATGCATTAAAAATTCAGTAAAGTTCGTTCATTGAGATACACGCTGCGTTGTGAATTTTTTTCTTCGTTAAAGTCTACTTAATTTCATTGAAATGTACATCGGACGTATTTATGAGAATTTCTAACCGCCTTCTATATAAAGTGGTATTTTTTTTTACACTATAAATGTAATAGTATGTTTTCTTCGTGTTTGCATAGATTGAAACAATATTTTTTTACTTGAAATTTATGTTAATTGTTGAAATATAGTTTGTAGAAAAATGTCGAGATTCCGGGAAATTTAAAAAAAATTACAAACGCTTCATTTAGCAACGGTGTAATTCAAAACTACGTCGTTTCATTGTTTCGCTATTTTTCATATAAAACGAAACAATCTCCTGCTTTACATCCACGTTAGCTCCCTCGAAAAAAGGCCATGAATTCCTGCAAATTCGTAGGAAATTTCAAACGCTTCGCTAAACGCAAAATCCAATTTGAAATTTCGCGCGTCCACTGCTTTTTAATTCTCACTCGTGTGAGCTCAATTTCTCCCTTAAACTACGCCTCGATAAACTCGCTGAAAAATTACTAAACCAGAGCACCGATAGAGGATGAAAATTCACGACACAAAGAGACGAAAGCACAAGGAATTTTTTTCCTTGCACAAGGAATATTAAAGCTTTATTACAAAGATTATTATTTCAATGCAGAAACAGCAATTAGTAAAAGATTATTATTTTTCTCTCCCACTATAAGTCAGATCTTCCAATATCTTTGATGCAGAATAAAAAGTATCGATGCCATTTTGCCTTATTCTTTTTAGCTTTAACTGCTATGGACATTTTACGCGAAACCTATTATTTTAGACGTGGCTTTAACACTAGATTTACGGATATTGATATACCTATTTTTCTGAAGTGAGTCAATTCCAATCATACAAGAAAATTGAAATTTTTTGCGAAGAAAATAGTTCTAAATCAATTGAAATTAAAGATTTATTACTAAAAAATTAACCGACCAATATATTATAAATGTAGTAATCAAATTTTGAATGAGTCAAATTGACTCCGTAAATCTAGTGTTAACCACCGAGACTATAATATATTTACGTATCATCCAAGAAAAATTCCACAGAAGTGATGGGGGAAGATTTGAATTCCACTAATTACCGGGACCACTAATTGCGAGTCTTTACCTCTTTACTCACCATTCTAAAGGGAGAAACATCTTTTACGCTCTATAGTTTCACTTGACCGCCAAATAGGTACATAGTCGCATTTCAACAGTTGTATTCATAAAAGTTATATTTAATCAATGAGACATATAAATGCATCTTATCAATTAAAAATTTACAATGAATTTCCCTGCAATTCGCCCAAGTCCACTACGGCATAATCTATTCTACCCCACTACTCATCATTGCCAATTTCTCCAGAAAATGTACGATTTATTAACGCTAGAACCACTAAGCAAGTCAAAATGACTGCTTCCCAATTATTTTCAAAAGTTTTTCATGTTTACAGGACAGTCATAGAGCAGATATTCTACGTTGATCTTATAAAACATAGATTACCGAACCAATCATCTTTTCGACTCCTTGCTTTTGGTACTTTTTCATTAATCTTTCTCTTATTTCATTAACATTTTCACACCAATTACTTGGTTGGTGGTACTTTTTCCAAAGTACTTACTTGATATATTGAAATATAATAGATTTAACGCCGGTGGTTCTAATGTTAACAACTAAAAAAATATTGATAAATTTATAAACGTTGAAAATGTAACATGCTCGAATAATCTCAGAAAATCAAATACAAAGTACGGAAGAAGGTATAACCGAAAGTTAAAGCAAACCGGCGCCACGCCTCAGAAGGTATTAACGGAGTCACGTGTGCCGTGAATAATATCGAAATACTTGAATTTGACGCTAAGCCGGAGCTTCGGTTGACAAGCGATATACCCGAAGCTACTGAACGAACAACAATACGAGAGAGAACCCGAATCGACTTGAATTTTAAAGAAGCCTGCCGCACCAAGCGAGAGAACTCCTCTTTCTACGGATCGGGACGAGCTTTAAGGCAGAAAACCCACCCTCGTCCTACCCCGTCAGCCCTTGTCCTTTCCCCCTCGAGACTGCCGAACCGCAAGAGGTTGATCGCTATGGGAAACCAAGGTTGGTTTGTCGTCTTCGCTCGCCTGACAATGAGTTCCAATCTTCGATTTATCGACAAGAGCCGACCGACCTACAGCATCGACCGTCTCGACCGATTTTCAACCCTCCACGAGCCGACGTTTCGCCCTTTCGTCCTATCCAACAGCACTCTTCTCTTCTTCTCCCACCTTTCAGCCCATCGCCATGGAGTTTCCACCCAAAACTTGATTTGCAAGACGGTCTTTTCATGGAAGTTTCTATTGATTTTCCACGATAGGGTCTCTCTTAATAATAAAATTCTATCCGGTAACGGCAGTAGGTCCCAGGGGTGAAATACCGTTGGATCACGTTTTCGTACGGCGTTTTGCGTGTAATTAAGACGATCGGGGATGTTAGGGTATTTTTCGATGGGAACTCGACATTGGACGAACTGAAAAGTTCCGTCTCGACGGGGGTTAACGTACTCTTTAGAGTTAAATTGGAAAATGTTCCCTCCATGGAGAAAGTTCTATGGAGTTTCACGTGAAACCTGATTTGCAAGACGGGATTTTCGAGAATGTACGTATCAACTTTTGCGGCTGATTTCTTCGAATAGCAAAATCCTTAAATTTGTTTCATCCCTTCGGGAGATGGAATTGTTGATTTAAACGTAGCCGCTATGTTTATTCAACATCGACGATGATAATCATCGTTGGAATTATTACGTGAAACCATTGCTTTAGCGGAATGAAATATATAAATCCGAATCGGATATAATCCATAATCAATACATATTCTATAAAAAGAACGGCAAGGTCTGGAAAACTTTTATTCCAAAATCGCTATTCATTAAATTCTCTCCACTGTAACAAAATTGATCCGAATTAACAGTAGCGAGAAGGCGTTAAATTGAAAAATGGAGATTCCATCGAATTATGGAGAGACGTTAATTCGAATAATGCGACGAATCGGTGCATTAGAGAATTCTCTATCGTATTCGATACATTCGATGGTTGCATGTGCCATTAGAAGCAAATGGTATTTAATATTCGTCGATGAAATCACCGAAAGATAGCAGTGTCACATCTTTGGAGAAAAAAATATATGATATTTTAATACACAGCCACATATAAATATTCTCGATCGAGAAAAACGAAAATAGGATCACTCGAGGAGACGACGTCTACGTCAGCGTATAAGGTAGAAAGGATTTTTGAAGGGAGAAAATAAGCTCCACCCTTTGCGTCCTCGCAAACCGCGATCGTGAGAAATTAATCGACGAAAAGAGGCAAGGTTCTCAGGTCGTCTTGATTTGCTTGAAAATGAGTCTCGTCCTTCGATTTATCGACAGGTGGGATACCGACTAATCGAGCGATTCACGAACCACTCGAATGACGGACAGATCGATCTCTGATCTTCCTTCTCTCGATTTTACCCTACTTTTTGTGCTCTCGTAGCCACCTACTTTCCTCTCGATAATTCAGCTTTAAAATAAATTGAAAATACCACTCTCACCTTCTTCTTCCACACATCACGACTCTACATTGTTTTTATCATGGAACTTTTAATGAAAATTAATGAAATCCAACCAATAACCTCGCCTCACACACACACAATTATATAAAACTTCACTCTATGTTTACTGCCATCGTAAGTTATTTCTTATCATATATCATATGTGATCTATCAATCAAATTGTTTCCTCCATCCATTTCCTTTTTTTTTCGCTTCTGATTATTTTCCATTATATTTCTCTTTCATTCGATTTTCCCTTGCACCCTCCAACCCCTATCCACTTTCCACCCTTGATTCCCGTCATTTCCACTTATAGTATATACCGCGGAAAACCGAGCTTCAAAAGTATTGCCGGCAATTGACATTTCGAACTAGCTTCGCGTCTACGTTCACCGTATATCCACTGATATCCAACCGGGATGGTGTGCCGCGGTGGCAACAATAGAACCATCCTGAATTTTAAAGAATATCCGGCCACCAAGGAGAATGGACTCCCTTCCTTCGAAGGATCGAAACAAGCTTTACGGCTCAGAACCTCTCTCCTTTTCCATCCCTCGGTTTCCTTCCGTCCATCGACCGAGATCACTTGCTGAAACTAAATCTGTTTCATCGACTTCCCTGAGCGGGCCTTTTTGACGTCTCTCAATGGGGTCTAGCCATTGAATCGAATGAATGGCCAATTAACTACCGATCGATCGATAGCGAGTACTTACAACGATCTTTTTCAAACCTTTCCTGGCTGTAGGGCGTGTTTTCAGAAACACTACTTTCCCCGGTGTAATAAAGATAAGACGATGGAGGGTATATTATAGAAATCGAAGGATAGCACGTACAATGGTGAACAGGTGTATAAGAGAAAGAGATCGCAAGAGAAGTCTGAATGTCGATCGTTACCTAGGAATCGGAAGAGAATCTCCTTTCAACGTTCGAGTCGATGAAAGACGTTTTACGTCAGGCTTGCGGAACATTGTTTCGCCTTTTGACTGATATTTAAGCAGTCTCTTCATTACGATTTAAAGATTCTCTCTCAATTGAACGTCAGTGCTTTTTAGATTATTTTATATCAGTACGAAGAATTTGGAGAGGTAGGAAGAATAACAGCTACTCACGAAAGAAGGTATTATTCTTGAAAAAGAGAATTTTAATCTTACGATTCAAGAAAGGAATTTATGCGACAAAATCATGTCCTTTTCCGAGTGTCGGACGATACAGGAGTAGAGAAGCATGGCGTCGGGACAACAACGAGACCAGCCTGCATTTTAAAGAGCGCCCGCGGCTCGTGAAAAAGAACCCCGACTCTTCGAGGATTGGAAGAAGCATTAAGGTCCAACCATCCACCCCCCAAAACCATTGACTGCGAGAAGAGGCTGATCGCTGAGGGAAACCAAGGTTGGTTTGTCGTCTCTGCTCGCCTGAGAATGAGTTCCACTCTTCGATTTATCGAGGAAGAGAACCACCGACCGACCTCCAACCTTCATCCTCCACTTGGCTCATTCTCCTCCTTTTATTTTCCCTTGTCTTCTTTTCTTTCTCGTTTTCCACCTTTCCTTCACTATTTCCTTCCACCCGCCATTATGCTACCCTATCCCTACATCTTTCTTTATTTTTCTATTTTTCACGTCTCACCACGTCCAATTATTGTCTCGTTTATTTGTCCGCACTTTTATTTCTCTTCTAATAATTTCTCTTTACTTTTGTTATGTTATTTCGATTCTCTCCATCTTCTACAATCTTCTTTTTTTCGACCGCCATTCCACCTTTTCATTTCTTCTTCTACCCTCTTCTCTATCCTTGTTCTCCGGCATTCTCACACCCTCTTTCCACCTTCCTCTCTTCCTCGTTTTCTCTTTAACCCTCTTTTTTCCATCTTCCTTCAACCAGATCCGTATTTTCAGCCTTTTGTCTCACTCCTCCTCTCTGTAAGCACCAGGTTGCCTCTTTCTCCGCAATCCTCGGCTAAATCTCCTGTCTCAGAATTTCGATGTGAACTCGCCGCAGGATTTAGGGAGCAAATCTCGAAGTTACCCACGGCACTTGCTTCCTACCACGGTTGGTCCCGGTGCAACTTAGCAAATCTCAGTGCGATCTAACGTGCAGGCGTAACAAGTTTCGTTACGATTAGAAGCCATGCGGTTGATCCGATGCTGCGAACGTGATCGACGTCCTCCTGTTCATTTCCGGTTAACGGCACTTAGTCACGTCGTCCTCCAAGTACCACGATAGTTTCTTCCGTTCATTCGACAAAACTGACAATCAACGGCGTTCCCATTTACGTTGACATCGAAAAATTCCAATATTAATACGAATAATTAATATATCCGCTAGGATCTTTCCAGGCTCTTCTGCCTTCTATTTGTGGTATTAGTTCTTATTCTATATCTGATGAAAAATAATTATATGAGAATATCTGCATATTAAATGTATTTATGAGAGTATATTTAGAATACATTAATTAGCCCTAGGATTTGAAGGATTCTTATAGATGTTGCATAATGCATGAGAAAATAAAAGGGAGACATCATTGTGGAGAAGAAAATTATATTTGCCATTGGTATAATTAAGACCTCCATTGTTCTTCCATTGTTCTCTGCTTCTTAGATTACGTGTTTATTGCTGAGTATCCCCCCGCGTACTCGTTGGTTCTTATACCTCTTATGAAATCTCTCACCCTCCTCCTCGTTTTCCTCGACGTTTCTTGTGTTTGTTTAATAAACACCACGAGGGTACGTACAAGATGGGTACCGTTTGAAAATGGTTCCTCGATTCAACAGATAGCAATTAGAAATACAGCCGAGAAAATAATTGCACGAAAGATAATGCAATGAGAGGAAGATTACAAAAAGTGCACTTAATTTAGACACTAACAAGGGAGGTTTCCCAAGTGTTAATTTCCGATTGTAATGAAATTTACAGGGTAGGTACAATTCGTTAAAATATTTGACACGTATTTTTTTTTATCGGCCATCGTTCATATCTAGAGGGTGAAAACAGCCCCCCAAAGTTGGGGTCAAAAAGCTATTTTTTTAAATATCACGGAAACTATTTGGTGTAGATCAAAAATTAAAAATGCAAATTGTTCGTTTTTCCATGACGGATTTAATGGGAAAAGTAAGATTTCTTCAAAATTGTTTATTTAAAAAATATTTTAAAAATTCACATATTTTTGTATTTTTTTTGGTAAAACGTTGAGTTATTTTTGTCATATATTGCAAGAAGATACTATATACCAAACCCAAGAATACGGATAAATCAGAATTTTTAGTTTCATCGTCATTATGGATATTTTTGTTTTTTGAATTACATTGCCATTTCGCAGTGAGAACTCCCTTCTGGTATATGATCACTTCTACGTGGAATGGCATGATACTTCAGTAATTATATTATATTATGTATAAGAATTATCCCTTGAAAATTAGATAAAAAGTAAAAATGTTTTCACGATAAACCCTGCTACTCCATGGGCGTTGCAGGTACATATATATACATATAAGTATGACTCGGGCCGTTACGGGCATGCAAGGCGCGACTGCTGCGCGACTTGTAACAGAAATCTGGTCGAATAAGAAACGCTTGTTAGAACGGACATTCATTCATTTTATATTATGTATTGTAAGAAATACATATTGTCCTCACCATAAATCCGCTTGTAACTCACTAGATTGGACGCATTCGACAACCACACGGCATTTATGTTCAGCAAGCGGAAAAATATTTTTTTTATATATTGTTCTATCTTATAATGACCAGGCAATATGATAATAATTTGTAGTGCCCCTTTAAGAGAAAAAAATTCTTACGAGTCGAAGGTATGAAGCAGGCTCCAGCGTGATACATATCTTAAGTTTACATTTAATATAAGCAACTCTGCCAGCGACTGCCGTTGAAGTTCGTTTTGAGCATCTATGCGAGTCGGATACGAAACACTTATTAATACCTTTATTCACTATTATTGATACCATTATTATTATTCATTATTATTATTACTATTATTATCATTGTTATATTATACTGTTCAATATTTTCCATTTATCCAAATATATATACTCTCGTTTTGTTTTTTTTGTTAATTTGTGCAGTGAATTTATGGACTATTTAATACCCCTTACTACAAAGTGATCTAAAATTTGACTTCTTTGCAGTTGTATTAATGTTTATGTAAGCTGATGAAATTTTTAATAGAATTCAGGTAACCCAGACGTAATCCACACTATTTTTTAAATGGCTACCATGCTTTTATAAAGGTTGGAAAAGATCGTAGAAACAACCGTTTCTTATTCGGCCAGACTTTTGATACAAGTCGCGCAACGGACGCGCCTTGCGTGCCGGTAACGGACGGAGCCATATTCCTCCAATACCCATGGAGTAGCAGGGATTATCGCGAAAACATTTTTATTTTTTATACAATTTTCAAGGGATAATTCTTATACATAATATAATATAATTACTGAAGTATCATGCCATTCCACGTAGAAGTGATCATATACCAGAAGGGAGTTCTCACTGCGAAATGGCAATGTAATTCAAAAAACAAAAATATCCATAATGACGATGAAACTAAAAATTCTGATTTATCCGTATTCTTGGGTTTGGTATATAGTATCTTCTTGCAATATATGACAAAAATAACTCAACGTTTTACCAAAAAAAAATACAAAAATATGTGAATTTTTAAAATATTTTTTAAATAAACAATTTTGAAGAAATCTTACTTTTCCCATTAAATCCGTCATGGAAACACGAACAATTTGCATTTTTAATTTTTGATCTACACCAAATAGTTTCCGAGATATTTAAAAAAATAGCTTTTTGACCCCAACTTTGGGGGGTTGTTTTCACCCTCTAGATATGAATGATGGCCGATAAAAAAAAATACGTGTCAAATATTTTAACGAATTGTACCTTCCCTGTAAATTTCGTTACAATCGGAAATTAACACTTGGGAAACCTCCCTTGTAAGTATGAAAAAGAAAAATATCTCCCTTGAACTCGATACTCGAGACAGAGCTCGTGTACCATTAAAAACTCGCAATGCGATTGTCTCGTCGCAAGACGTTTACTCCTCTCTCACACTCGATCTGTCCCGCAATAATTAATCGATCCGAGCTTTATAACCGTTCGAAATAGTGGCAATTATTTCGATCGGTGGATATTTAATTGTCATGTCTAGCCACATATAGTAACCGATAATCTGGACCGAGCTTTAATCGACACAGAAACTGGAAAGTACTTAAGCCCTATACAATTACATCCCGATGGAAGTTTGATCTTTATCCGAAATTAAGCGTATCGAAAGTGGACGGTATTTAAGCTCGATTAGGAAACCTTCTAGTTTCAAATTGACACATTTTGTCTCTCGAAATATTACTAATTCCATATAAATCAACGTTTACCAATGTTTCAAGAAAAATGTATCGTTATCAGTTAAAACGTTGTAGGCGATATTGCTCGAAATCGACGAAATAAGATTCTCCGTTAAATTAACCGCAATTTACGAGCCGTTTAGAAAGTTCGTAGGAAACAGCAAGAGACCAGTGGGGAAGCAGTTGGAGGAAATCGAACGGCGCTCCCGTCGCTTTACAAATCTCTTCCCGATCTATACCGTCGACGTAACAAGTTTCGTTACAAAGACGACGCGGAATTGGTCGAACTCGAGTAGCTTAGTGACGGTGAAACGTCGAAGGAGAATCGAAAGAGTAAGGAGTAGACGATAGAAAGAGAGAATGAGAGAAATAGATGGAAAAGAGAAAGAGACAGGGTGGATAAGAAGCGAGGAGAAGAATCTATACGAAAAGTGAATCGCCCGAAATCGCGGAAAGGGAGATCTTCTTCGGGGGATAAAAATGCAAAAGACACCGGCAGCGCACGGCATCGAACGCTTGGCGATTGTTACATAGGTAGTTTCTAGACTGACGGATGATTCTTTCCGACTCCACGGAAATGTTCTCCCCGAGATAAATAAAAAGAGCACCGTAAAAATTGAACGGGCTTGCGGCTCCGACTGGATGTATGTATGAGGCGTTTAACTTGAAAGCGGTGTAAGTCATACTTCGTCTTCTTTCGAGATATCGTTTGAACGGAGGTATTTCGTGTATTTTTCGTGAGTTTTTAATGTTAGTGAGATCTTTAATGTAATTTATGAGTGTACTTTGAAAATATTGCAAAATGTGTAGGTATAAAAATTAATGGGGAAGGAATGGAATACTTGACGAGTTGAAAATAGGGCGAAAAAATATAGTACAGAAAAATATGAGTGTGCTATGGGAAAAAGAGATAAATGCAACCCAAAGATGCAGGTAAAGTAGCGTCAACATCGCACAGGACCATTAAGAAACTCTTGGCTAACTTGGAGTTACGAATTTTTTGCGATAACAGTTTATTTATAACGGAAATACGACGAGTTTCGATAAAAGTTACAAAATTTTTAATTGTAAATAGAGTTATGTCACTTTATACTTGACGAATTGAAAATATCCTGTAAGATTTAATTTGATTTTCTCGAATTCCATCTCATTTTCATGGTATTTCTCTAGATATATCCTCGGATAAAGAATGATATTTATATTTTTCACGCTTCTACGTTCAAAAAGCTATAGTTTTTTCAAATTACATAAAACAGAATACTTGTAGCTACTGTAGCTAATAGTGCGATTTATCCAACGTTTATCCCTAAATTGAAAGTGATGTTTGAAATATCAACCTCACGTTTCCAAAACAAACACATTCAACCAGATATATTGTATATTCCATTTTATAAGTCCATCAAGGAAAGGACTCCAAGTGGGAATAACGGATTTGTTGTATCATAACGGATGCACTTGTCGAAAAGATATTTTATAAGGCAAGAATGATACTTGAGGAACCCTCTCTTAAAACTATGCCTAATCAACACTAATTTATGTACCTGTTACAAGCGCCTAAATTAAATCATCTTTATAGTTATTATAAAAATGTAAAAATATTTAAAAATAACGCAAAAGAAATTTTTTCCACGAAGAAAAGCTGTTTTTGAAATTTCCTTGATGTAAATATATAGCGCTCAATTGACCGTAAAACTTTTATACAAAACATTTATTTCCATCTCTTCTACTTTAAGGTAGTTCTAGGCACTTATCATTTTTCGATAGATTTCCTTAAAATTTTGAAATTATATTCTTCATGATATTTTATAATTATAACCGGAATCTCAACGAGTTCGTCCACACGATTTATGAATAAATCGTGTTTAAAAATAACATATTTACCATGAGCCTTATGGAAAAAAATTTTTGCTGAGTCCGTAAAATCTTTTTTTATTTTTCTAATGGAAAAACGAGTCGATGGATTCTAATAAAAAATTAGCAATGTATTATTTTATGCTTTTGGAATATGATTGAATTTTTTCATAATTTTTTACTTCATAGTTATAGAGAATATTCATTTTTAATGAAAAAAGAAACTTTTAGTTCTGAATCCAGCTAGAACTACCTTAAGAAACATATAATACATGATAAAGTGCAAGTGTCGATTTCACTTTGAGATCAGATTTGCTGTCCTTAAAGGGCGATTGGGGAGTAATTATCTATACCGTTATTCTTGTACTGAATCACTCTATAAACCCACAAAATTTCATTCAAATCCATCATTCCCACTTGGAATTGTGAGTAACTATCCAATCAATTTCCAACACCATCAACGTAAACGATTACGATAAGCAAAGATAAATTATTTTCACCAATAAAGACACCATCTGTTGTCCATAAATTGCAATCAGAGAAGAAGTTGCTTAAGCCTCGCGAAACGTCCTACGAAATAGGTAGACACGTTATATATGGCTCTGATATGCGGATTGATGGATTCTGAAACAATCGCCGGTACTTGTTTTTGACAATGGATTTACTCTCCATTTTTTGCTTTCAGTTTGCATTCGGATTCACGACAGTGGAAGTTTTCATTTTCATTCGGCAAACCAGCCGATCCATTCGGGGTCGCTTCGATGTAAATTCATCTCTCTGTAGGTAACTATAGCGAAACAAATCAACGGTGACGGTCTTCCTGACAACACCATGATGCAATTGCTTCATCGCGATTTTATATTTAACCCCGTGGAAAGTTACTGCCACTTCTGATAAATCATTACGGCTTTCTTTCCATCGGCGGACCTGAAAGCCGGGTAACACCGTCGACGTTTACGACCGATACGTCCAACGACGTTAGATCTACCGCGTTGTTTCACAGACTTTTTTAATTGTTACGAGCGTGTGCGAGGTTTCTAAAAAGAATTGTTTACGACGCAACTTGAGGCATATCAAAGCAAAATAAAATAAATTGGAATGAACGTTCCGCTTTCACTATGGGAATACCTTCCTCCGACTATCAGGAGTCGCGAAATAAACGCTCGCGTGAGAGATATAAATATTTTTAGTTAGTGAGAATAATAATTCTGTTTGATGCTTCGTCAAATTTAATTAATAGCCTTCTACCTTCGATCTCTGATTCTTTTGCCATGGTAATGTAATTATATTGAATTTCCGAACTCGGTGAAAACCCGATAATATTGTTATTTTCTGTATAATATTTTGCATTCAACGTAATATTTTGAGAATACCATTTGGCTCTTCAGTATAGAATACTGAATATCGTGTTTTACTTCGCACGTAATTATTCCTGTATTATTTATCAAAAATAATATGTATCAATATTACAGTTATTTGTTGGGATTACAAGAAAACTCATTATCGTTAAGAAGGATGCCAAATCGAAGACAAGCCAATGTAGAACTTTCTAGTGCGAAATCATAAAAGTGTAAGAATTCGGGTCTAGTTATCCACTGATTTCGATGTCGCCTCGACATAGGTCGACATCGAATGGTGTTTGAACCCGAAATCTTTCGTGTCCCGTTACATATTGCACGAGGCGTGCCCGACCGAGATAATGTTTAGTGAATAAAACATTTTGTTATCATTGATAACTGAGGATTAATTTAATAAAAAAACACAATATAATTAATACAATGTGACTGTCCTCGACCGCCGTTCGGTCGCGAGTGAACAAAAAAACGTCGCTCTGCTTCTCGAGGCCCCATACCACCCGTGTACCCCGCAATTCTTGCCGCCCCCTTACCCAAATCGCTAACTTCGAAGGCATCGAAGGAGCAACGTCGAGACGACGCGAGATGACACACAACCCGGTATAGAGGTGCTCTACATTATCCGCAACATTCCGCCCACCTTGAACGCACGAGCGTTCAACAGACACACACACATATGCATACATACCAATACATACATGCATGCCGTTCCGAAAGTAACATAAGATGATATATATTTATTACATACAACGCTAATCAGTCCTTATTACTAACATACTTGAGTTCAATATCCAATTTTCACAGAATCACGTGAGATTGACTCTTCTTCGTCAATCGGGAGTAAACTAATCTTTGTGACAGGCCGTTTAACCACAGTATCGTTCATTTTAAGAGAAACGACTCTAATAACACCATCTGAACCACAATGGGTATCCACAATGCGTCCGAGACGCCACTGTAACGGGGGAAGATTGTCTTCCCTAACGAGAACTAACATACCACGAGATATCTTCTTGGCATCGGAAAAACGCCACTTATGTCTTTGTTGCAAGTGGTGCAAATATTCACGTTGCCACCGTCGCCAAAAATGTTGTAACATTTGTTGTATCAATTGATACCTGGAAAGCCGATTTTGTTTGATGTCTCGTAGATCCGTGTCCGGTAATGCCTTCAGTGACTCTCCGACAAGAAAGTGTCCAGGTGTTAATGGGTCCAAATCTTCAGAATTATCGGACATAGGATAGAGAGGGCGCGAATTTAAACAAGCCTCTATTTGCGTCAGCAGCGTATACAATTCCTCAAAAGTAAGTCTTTGTTCGCCTACCACACGCCGTATGTGATATTTCGTAGATCTTATCGCTCTTTCCCAAAGTCCTCCGAAATGAGGGGAATGTGCCGGAATAAAATTCCACTGGATAGATTCTTTCGACAAGTAATCTCTAACCCGCTTGTTATGATCTTTACTGTCAAGTAAAGCCTTGAGCTCCGTTAATTCGTTACGAGCTCCAACGAAATTAGTACCATTATCTGAATAGATACAGTGGCATAGTCCCCTTCGAGATATAAACCTACGCAAGCAATTAAGAAACGCATCCGTACTTAAGTCTGTCGCAAGTTCTATATGTACAGCCTTGGTTACAAAACACACAAACATACATACATACGCCTTCACCGTGATACGAGATCGAGTTTTTTCTTTAATACAAAAGGGACCTGCATAGTCAACGCCGGATGTATAAAATGCACGCGCCGGCGTCACACGAGCCGCCGGTAAATCACTCATTACATATGCTGGCTTGGTGGGTTTGAATCTAAAACATCTGATGCACTTCCGTAAGACGCTCTTAACAGTTCCTTTACACATCAACGGCCAATATCGAGTTCGGATAGATGACATCACATGTTGACATCCCGCATGCAACAATCTTAAATGCTCATGTTCAATAATCAATATGGTTAATCGATGTTTCGACGGCAATATCATTGGATGTTTATGATCATACGGAATTGACGCATACCGTATCCTACCGCCCACCCTGAGGATACCCTCTGTATCCAAGAAAGGATTTAAAGAGCGAATCTGGCTGGAGTGAGTTACTTGATTTCCCGATTGTAATGCCTGCATGTCGGCGAGAAAATGTTCGCGTTGTGCTAACCTTACTAATAATTTTCTCGTATTTTCGAGTTCTCCTGAAGTCAGCTGATTGTTCTCGATACGAATAACACTATCTTCAATGAGTGTGTTTTCTGGAAGTCGGTTTCTCCTAGCTATCCGAATCTTCGTAATCCATCGCAAGCAATACGATATTACTCGCAATAACCGCGTGAAAGAAGAGAAGCGATTAAAAATATCCGATTTTATCGTGTGAGTTGATATGAGTGACACCTCCTTTTGCCGTTTTTCCGGTATTTCAAACGGTGCAATCTCCGTATAAGGCGCAAGTTCGATAGATTGCGTCAACCATTGTGGACCCGACCACCATAAATCATTGTTTATCAATTCTGTGAGAGACGCGCCGCGCGAAATCAAATCAGATGGGTTATCTTGTGACGTCACGTGTCTCCACCCCTCCGAATCCGTGAGTTCTTGAATCTCGGACACCCTATTCCTTACGAAGGTACTCCACCGACTAGGAGATGCCTTAATCCATGCCAATGCGACCATAGAGTCGCTCCAGAAATATTCTCTATTTATTTTCAATTTAAGCGAAGACCGAATTTTACTTGTTAACTGAGCCAAAAGAAGCGCGCCGCACAATTCTAAGCGCGGGATTGTCAATGATTTTAAAGGAGCGACCCGAGATTTAGAACAAACTAACCGCAGAGACCAATTTCCAGTCACATCTTGCGATCTTAAGTAAATACACGCCCCGTATGCGCGTTCCGACGCGTCGCAGAACCCATGTAGTTCTATAGTCTTTGGTGCGTTGCATAAAATACGACGCGGTATAAACACATTTTTTAAGTGTGGTAAATCATCACAGAACGATTTCCATTGAGAATATAAGTCTTGCGGCACCGACTCATCCCAACCCGTATGCAGCTGCCATAATCGTTGCATAATTAATTTAGCGTTAACGATAATAGGGCTCACTAGTCCCAACGGATCAAAAATCTTCGCAATATCCGACAAGATAGTTCGCTTTGTCACGCGTTTTGTTTCCGCCGATGTAACTGCATACCGTAATTGATCGCTGGCCGGTGCCCATAACAAACCGAGAATTTTTGTTCCGTAGTCAACTTGAATATTAAATGGAACTGATTCATTTTGAATATTCGGTACTAATCGTTCGTTATTCGAGGACCATTTCCGTAAATTAAATCCCGAATCCGCCAAAATCGTTGTGATGTCCGTCTTTAACTTCATTGCCGAAGTGAGATTGTTTGATCCCGTTAACAGATCGTCGATATAGAAATCGTTAATTATTGCATCGCTTGCAGTCGGAGATTTCTCAGCGCACTCGATTCCTACTTGCCGTAAAACGCGTGTAGCCAAGAATGGTGCGGATGCCGTACCGTATGTCACCGTATTTAACTCAAACGTTTGAATCCGTTTGTCTTTATCCGAGCGCCATAGAATTCTCTGAAATTTTCGCTCTTCAGAGTCCACTTCTATCTGGCGGTACATTTTTTCGATGTCCGCCGACATCACGAATCGGTGTTTTCTAAACCGCACAACAATTGAAAATAAGTCGCTTTGTACCGTAGGCCCAACGAATTGTGTATCATTTAGTGATAACCCGCTTGATGTGTTGGCGGAACCATCAAAGACTACCCTGAGTTTAGTAGTGGTGCTAGTTGCTTTGTACACTGCGTGGTGAGGTAAGTAATATCCCGTATTACCCATGCCTGCCGATTCCGGTATCGGTGTCATATGTCCTAAGAGTTCGTAATCTTTCATAAATTGTTTGTATTCAGCTTGAAACGTCGGCTGCCTTTGTAATCGTTTCTCTAAAGATAACAGACGTTTCTCTGCTTGGTCTCGAGACTGACCTAATTGCGACACGTTTTCCTTGAAAGGAATTTTAACCGAATAACGACCGTTTGGTAATTTTACAACCGTTCGCAGAAAATGTTGTTCACATTTATCCGATGGATCAATAAAAACATTATCTCTCTTATTTATGTCCGATTCTATTTCCCAGAATTTAGTCAAGGCATTGTCCAGCCTTGTATTAGATACTGTTTGGCATACCGGCCCGTGATGTTTATTTGGCAGATTAAATCTACCACCGAGAATCCAACCGAGATGAGTTTTTTGTAATATGAGACCTCCTAGTCCAAGCTTGTGTTGTCCGATGCACAACAATTGAAGATATAATCCGGCACCCAGCAACATGTCGATATCTCGAGAACCTTTAAATTGCGGATCTGCTAATTTTATCCATTCGGGAATTACAAAATTCGTTTTGTCGAGTGGTACGTTAGGCATCGGTTCTGTTATGTTTTCAATTGCAAGACAAGAGACATGAGTTCTAAAGTTATTGTGCAATGAATGAATTTCGAGATTCGCCTTGTATTTTATAAAATGTTCTCGACCGCCTAATCCTTTAAGAGATAGATTTATTTTAGAACATGGTAATCCAAGCTTCTTAACGAATGATTCACGAATCAAATTTACTTGTGATCCCGAGTCCAACAATACCCGACAATGTTGCAGTTTACCCTTAGCGTCACGTATCGATACTATCGCCGTCGATAGTACAGCGTGTTCATATGTGTCTTCTACCATATTTACAACGATCGACTGTGATGCAGTTGATGTTGATGCTGTTTTATTTGCTGAAACGTCTGCCGAATTATGTAACAGATTACGTGCCGCGTCCCGATGCAGCAACGAATGATGTTTTCCACCACATTGCTTACAAGACTGACGCGTGCAATTTTTAACACCGTGACCCTGTCGAAGGCAATTATAACATAGTTGCAATTTTTGTACTATGTCTCGCCGTTGTGCCATATCAAGAGCCTTAAAACCCTCACAAGCAAAAATCATATGTGAACCCCTGCAATGTACACATTGTTCGCTGCTTGTTGCCGTATGTACAGCCATATCCCGTGATTTCCCTTTCGAAAACAATTTTTTATCCGACCGAGGTACAATGGCTGACTTGCTATTTGCAACCTGCTCTAAGTAGCTAGATTGCTCTTCAAGAAATTGACGTAAATCACTTAAATTTGGGTTTCGCGACATACCCACCGACAGCCGATCCCATTCTCGTTTCGTTCGAGGATCCAGTTTTTCAGACACGCTGAGAACTACGAGGGTATCCCAATGTGTTACCGGCTCACCAAGCGAGCCTAAAGCTGACAAATGACTATTCATATCATCTAGGAGAACTCTGAGAGACTCAGGAGAGTCTTTGTTTTGTGCCGGTAAATGTAATAATGCCTCTCCGTGATGTCGTATCAATCGCCGGGAGTTTTCGTATCTGTCTTTCAAAGCCTTCCAAGCCAAAGCATAATTCGCGTCAGACACCCCTAACGTTTGTATTGTGCGTGCGGCGTTACCCTTTAACGCTGAGCTTAGATAATGAAACCTTTGAACATTATTTAATGTTTCATTGTGATGAATAAGACTCTCAAATGTGTCCCGAAATTTAAGCCAATCATTATAATCTCCGTCGAAAGGAGGTAATGAAATTGTCGGTAATTTTATATGTGACTGCAGTTCAGAAACTGCAGTTGATGCCGCCGCCGGAGACGCACGCGAGCTTCCTTGACGCGAAGAAATATAATCTTCTACCTGAGCCATAATATTGAAATACGCTGTTTCGAAGTGATCTCGTTCCGCATAGTGTGCCGCTTCAGCATCCGTATTGCTGACTGCTAATTCGATTTTCTGTTGTACACTATCGAACCGATCATACAATCCTTTGTTGGCATCAAGTCGTTTTTTCAGAGCGGCGATTGTCGTATCCGTCGGTAAGGTTTCGCAAAATTTCTTGAATCGCGTTAACGCTGCTTTGATTAAACCTCGCTCCGCGATCCACGTTTTTATCTCACCCTCCATGATTTACAATAATTACGCTTCCGTTAATACTGCTGACGCAAATAATTTACAACGCAATTAGACTTACAGAACGATGAGGCTATGCCGATGCGTATACTCGTAGTGCCGCAATATTCCAAGAATCCTATGCCAGACGAGCGTTCCTCGCGAACGCATTTGTTTCGAGACCCACGTGCTCGATGACCGCTGCTCTCCGATGACCGTTGATCCGCTACCTTCCGATGACCGTTGCGTCGTGGACCCTTGTGTCCTTATCCGTTGACTGCTGTGCCGTTCAGCGTAGTTTCCGATAATCGACGTTTTTATTGACTGTAGAGTTTATTCATCCACACACTGCGCGGTGGAGAATCCGTGATTCATGATCGGTCACTTGATATTAAAACCGTAAAGTTCCGCATTGCTTAGTCCGTAATATCCATAGAATCCGTAATTATCCGGCTCGAAGGACCAATGTTTGAACCCGAAATCTTTCGTGTCCCGTTACATATTGCACGAGGCGTGCCCGACCGAGATAATGTTTAGTGAATAAAACATTTTGTTATCATTGATAACTGAGGATTAATTTAATAAAAAAACACAATATAATTAATACAATGTGACTGTCCTCGACCGCCGTTCGGTCGCGAGTGAACAAAAAAACGTCGCTCTGCTTCTCGAGGCCCCATACCACCCGTGTACCCCGCAATTCTTGCCGCCCCCTTACCCAAATCGCTAACTTCGAAGGCATCGAAGGAGCAACGTCGAGACGACGCGAGATGACACACAACCCGGTATAGAGGTGCTCTACATTATCCGCAACAAATGGTGTCATCACTGTACCGACTATTCCAGACGAGATCTCTGCACAGAGAACAGCAGTAAATCCATTCCTCGTCTTCGTGGCACCGGTGTCATGACATTTCGACTCCTCGAAGGCCTCGACTCCGTGTGATCGAAGCTACCTCTGCGGCTCCTGATACCTACACAGCCATCAAAACAGCCATCTGAATGGCACTGCGAAGAAGAAATTTGCTGTTTACGAGCAGATGTCGAAGAGGCTTTCCTTTACGCGCTTCCCGAGTCACAGTGTACAGGGTGGTTCGAAAACTATGGAATAACCGGAAAACAGAAAAGTTCTCTAGTGAAAATATCTTGGAATGATGAAATTCAGGATTTTCGTTATGGTTTTTCAATCCATAATTTGGCTATAGTGATTTGCATTTTTACGTATATATTTAATATAGGAAATGTGTTGCTCTGTGCGTCTCTTTAGGTTTTAAATGTGGTTATTTCATTTGGGACATATACTTTTGAGGAGATTTTGGATCACGGAGGATATGGAAAATTTCTGTGAAGTTACAGGGTGAAGTTACAGTCTACTAATGGAGAGTCTGAGTCTTAATGTCTGCATCCACTAAAAGATGCTCATATCCCTCTGATATCTTTGTCTAATAACTTCATAGGTAAAATATTGAAAATGTTGATATAAATGTCGTCAAGTACAATGACTTATATATTTCTATCGAACTTTGCTTTAGATAGAATCTCTAAAATTCTATTTAGGGTTTAAACCCTTACCCTACAATGACGTGATACTCGTGACGCTGTGAATGGAACAGAAAATTCAAAGGTTTGGAAAAACTATTAAATTGAAGATAGTCAATCACGAGACTATCAAGTTATTTCTGTACTAGTAATATTGCGTTAGGTTATTTGTCATGATATAAATCGGTGTCAATTTTTTACTTCAGCAATTCTCAATCATTGCGCATTCAATTAGAAAATAAATCGTACGACAAGTTCTTAACACTAAACCTACCAAGGCGGTCAAAAGACCGATACCAAAATATTTTCTAAAAATGATCTAAATTAATAGAGTAGCCATGAAGTAAATATTCCACTTCTATCTTACAAAAGCAAAATGAGTTAATTAATTATCTTCTTTATCTCTCCACTTCCCTTTGTGTAAGGTCGTTATTGAGTATATTTAGATTTTAGTAGATATAACGTCGGTAGGTTTAGTGTTAATAGAATCAGCAGTATCACTTTATAAACACTTTATAAACATTATAATAATCGTTCACAATTCATAGTGCCTGAGCCACAATGTTTTTAAATATTTCCCAAAGATAATTTAAACTCAATCTGTTGTTTTTAATCGGAAGACTCCATCCCCATTGCCAACAGAGCCCTCCCGTTTGCAGTTCGTAGATTCCCCATTTGTCAAATTAAATAATCGAGGTTCCATTAAGGAAGTTTTATTTTCATATTTCCTGCTTCGACAGTTCCGATCATTTCATCGAGGACTTAGTTTTAAGTGGGTTTCGAACTACCGAGGTTATGATGTACATACCAGGCGAAAGAAATTCTCTAGGGATCCCAGCGAGGGGATTTCAACTTGGACTCACTGTTTGAAAGTTCGAACCTCAATCCCCGATGCCATCGTTGCCTTCAGGAAATTTCGTTTTTGAGAAAAACAACTCCGAATATTGTACCTAACTTGTGTAATCATTGAGTATACTCCATATATACAAGACTAATGGATTTCTCTTTGGAACATTGTTATCTGTTATGCTTGTGCACTTCAATATGTATCTACATCATCTTGTATCCGATATCAGATATGTGTATCTGCATTACATATATGCACGTGTGCTTAACAGTGATGAAACTACATTAATAATTGAAAATTGAACATATCGAATACGATAAGCCAAACTGAAGATTATATGTCATTGGAAGAATTACATTTAATAATAAGGATAAAATTATAAAGTACATAAAAGCTTTTAATACATTTATTTAAGGAAAGTATTCGTTTTAAAAATTAAACTTACTAAATATATAATATGAAAGAAATAGTATTTTGACCAATTGAATAAGATATTTGACACAATTCAACATTTCCGGTATATTCACAAATATCTTCCACACTTCCTAAAACTTCAACGTATATTCACGCGATGAAACACCCTTTTCGTCAACAATAAAAACACATTGCTACTTTATTTTACAATCTAATAATTGAAGAAGAAACACTCCAAACAGCAGTCAAATGGTAACTACAGGTCCAACGACAGTCTCACACTTCATTCATAAACATTTACAACGAGAGTAAATAAACGTAATTTCATTGTTAAACGACACTGACCAAATAAACTCCACGACAGCTACATAAACAGTACACATAACAATATCTATCAACTCCTACCGTTTACAATTTCGATCCACCCTATAGAACCAACCCCATGCCCGTTACGTGCGTGATCGTGTACACAGACGTACATCAATAAAGTATCCTTCTTTTACTCGCAGTAATATCATCGTTATGACGCTCGTAATCGGATAGAAGGTTGAGTTCTTCCCAACGAAAGACATAATTCCATCGAAACGAGCAACCAGTCGGCTACTGTCGCCTCGGTTCTTCCTCTCTTCTTCAATATATCGTTTTAATATCGTATCCTGAACGGGGATTATAGCGTTGATGTATTACACGGTGCTTCGAGCTGACGGTAAGGTATTCTTACGCGATTTCCCGCCAAGAAAATATTCAGTCGGGCCGAGTGGCGGGCTAGGTGTTCATTAGTCTTTTCGGATCTCTCCGGTCGACATGGTTCATTAATTAACGCCCCGTTATTTATAGAGCGGAGAGATTGTTGGTGTTATTGTGCAATTTCTTTTTTATAACCGGACGTGAAATAAAACTTGAGATAATAAACGTGCATACGTGTGGTTCCGAGACGCGATGAAATCACCTCAGGCATTGAATCTTTTCTTTGGTTTCAATTGCTACTCTCATTTCGCCTAGGATTCATCGTTTTAGGTAAGCTTTAAATTACAGAGACTATGGTACATGTATCTTGAAGAAAAAGATTTCCTAAAGATGACGGAGGATTTAACTTAGGGTGAATTGAATTACGGAAATTTGGTGCATTTTTTTTTAAATTAGATCTAAAGAATTCATGCAGTTTTTCGTTTCTACGGCGATAGTTAAGGATACGGAATGAAAGAGTAGTTAAAGTTAAGGTATACATTTTTTTTAGTGCCCTTAGTGTGAAGAGAGGGTGCGTTATACTCCGAATGAAAAAAGAATGGAGAAAAGTAGGGACACCGTCCAGTGGAAATCTGTGCGAGATAATTTTACTTGAAGAATTAAAGCCTGGGAAAAATTCGGTCCGTAAAACGTTAATTGGGTTAATGCGCGTGAGAAGCTGTAACCGAAATAAGAAGTTCCCTCTGTAACGTGCACGCGGTTGCACGAGCTGAAAAACCGACCGTTAATTCGACCGTTTTTTGCACTAGGCTCTTTCCGTGCCCGATTCGTCTTCGTATTTCCTCCTCGCTTTCGGGACTCCTCGAAAGGGAAATAGACGATTAAAGTTATTAAAACGAGCCGTGGAAAGGGAAAGTTTTACGACGGCAACTCGAGTAATTAGGGAGATCGTGATTCACTTATTAAACGTGCGATTTTTATTAAGAGCTGATCGAGTTGGCTCGTTAACACGAACGTTTAAAATTCAGAAGGACTTGAGCATCTTGTTGCATCGATATTTCACCGAAAAGTACAGCTCTGATGAATATAATGCTTAATCGAAAGATTTATAGCGAAAAACGTACTTCAGATACTTAACACTATTTATTATTCAGATACTTATTATTATAGATTCATATTATTCATTATTCAGATACTTAATACTATTTATCTTTTGAAGATACTTAACACTAGATTTACCAAGGTGGTTGAAATGACTTGCACTGAATTTTTAGAAAATGTTCTTGAAATTTCTAACGCCGCACCACTGTGCGTCCACTGTCGATCGACCACTGTCGATTTCGCCGAAATCCTGGCCAAAACCCCAAAATTTTTTTTCACAATTTTCAAAATTTAGCAATTGCGTTCGATTTGTAACACATCAGAGCATTGTTTTCCATTAATAAAAATTTTTATTGAACAATACTCTTAGAGATATGCAATGTCAAAGTGGCACTTAAATAATGTAACGTTTTCACGTCGAAATTGAGAATACGTTTTCAATGTGAAATTAAAGTTTGATCCACTTTTTCAGTATTGGTAGCTATTTATCATACTTTTAATTTATAAATATCTTGGTTTCATTTTTTTATTTAATATTTTACAACTGTGTTGGTACAGAACGTAAAACCTAAACATTTTTTTCCTTTTGCTAATGAAATAGTTGTGAATGCTGCAAAATGCCACCGTGATTTTTTTTAAAATTAAACTTTGAAGCTTCCCGAAGAAGACCTCGTTGAGTTTTCTTGCGACTTTTTTCGATTCTTCGAGTAATTGTTATTTGTTTGTCGCGCGCGCCATGCTCGGGGAAGTGCATTTATGACATAGAGCCGGGCTATCGTGCTTTACCTAATGAATACTGCTAATCCTTCTCTAAGATCAACCTGGCAATTAACGAAATAATATGTTTATTTCATGGGGTTAAAAATCGGAATGAGTTTAAACAAGCTGGTGGCCTATTGTTTCGAGGCAACAATAGATAGCCGCGGCTACCTCGACCGCTTACCGTCATAAACCGAAAGATCTTTGACGATTCTAATGAAAATCTGGCTAGTTGCAGGTATGAGGGAAATATTTGTTCCTTACAATGTTTCATCTTTCTCCTTCGACCGAAATTTTTATTAAACAAAGGGAAATTTGGAGATGGAACAGCAATGACATGCTTGTATTAAGATACAGCGACTGTTGCAATAAATATCATTAAAACTTTAGAAGACCGTGGAATAACATAATATATTTTTTTTAAATTATACTTTGAAGCTTCCCGAAGAAGACCTCGTTGAGTTTTCTTGCGACTTTTTGCGATTCTTCGAGTTAATGTTATTTGTTTGTCGCGCGCGCCATGCTCGGGGAAGTGCATTTATGACATAGGGCCGGGCTATCATAAGAGTACTGATTTTCGTGCCGATCCGACAATTTTTCGATACTATCACCTGCCATATAGAGCCGCCATTTTGTTTTTGGAAATTCTGAGTTCGGATTCTTAATCAGCGACCGAAATAATACTAATATACCAATTTTCAGCTAAATTGAAAAACTCCTTGGGGTTTTGGCCAGGATTTCGGCGAAATCGACCACTGTGCGCCGTTTCTTTTTTAATTTCTTACGTCTATCTTGAAGACAGTAGCCGATTGAATCTCCTAAAATAGAAACAATTCTATCGAGTAAATATCATTTTTTTTATGAACGGAAGTATTGTTATTTGTACTCTTAGTTTTGCATGTTATAGTCTCAATATCCTTACACACAATTAACTTGAAATTCAACAGAAGTTTCGTATTTCTGCATCATCGACGGATACAAAATTTTTGGTAATTGGAAAGCGTATAGCTTTAGAAATGTCAATTAATACTCCCGTTTCAGCATCGAAACGAAAAACATGATTGTTACACGAGTGCAGAATGCTGATAATAAAATTGTATTGTTCATCAAGTTTTAAGTTTATATTAAATTGTTAAATGAGCTTGTTAAAATTGCCTGTATTTTATTGTATGATTCTGGAAAAACAGGTATAATTCTTGTCAAAATATATCTCTCTAGCGAATAATGTTCCATTCAATCTCTGCAGTTACTGTTCATAGATATGTACATTATTTTTCTGCGATATTAACATGCTCGTATTCATATTAACTCTTTGCCCTCGAAATATACCTAACAGTCAAAGGAAACGTCTGACGTTATACTCCAAGTATGCTTTTGAGGTAAGTTTATATTAAAGCTGGCTACTCATTTCGTTGTACTTTGTAAGAAAAGATTTCGCAATATGTAGAGGTGAACCCACGAGAAAATCCCTCGAAGAGATTCCATAAAGAATTATTTTCGCGTAAAATGGATATGCGACATTAACGAAAAGTAAGTTGTCTTCGGTGCTCGACTGTCATTTGGAGAAGTAGGAGCCTAGAGGAGTTGAATTATAAGAAGAAAGCAGCATTAACCTCGGAGCCTCGCCTTTCTCTTTAATGAGGTATTTCCTTCGCGACAATGTATTCCTGTTGGTGTTTTGTGTATTAAACCAGATACGACAATGTAAAACAAACATTAAGAAAATTATAATTTATTAAAGAGACTGTCTTTAACGATAAAGATGTCTTCCAATCCCTTGTCATGCAATAGCAATAATAATAATGAGGCACAAAGCGGAACAGAAAAAATTGTAGTTTTCCAAAAGCTGTTGGATTAAATTATGCACATCATTAGGTGTAATATCTGTGATTTCTTTTAAAATTTTCTGTCAAGCCAAAGGGTTGATATTGAGCAGAACTCTAAAGTACATTTTACCCCCTAACTACCCCTATGGTACGGGTATCGCATTCATACTTTACAGAAATGATATTTCAGAATAACCTTATGGAATGGTATTTTTTTCTTGCTAGTCTCAAATACCGTGCGGCTCGTCAGACCTGGCACCTAGGAGGTAAGCCTGTTTCGGCAGAGTCTGATTCGCCAGGCGTCAAGCGTCATGCGTCATGCCTCTTGTCACACGTACATGAAGGCACTTGACGTTCTACCTCGCGATTCGTTAAAAGAGCTACACATACAAATCGAACTAAAAGACGAAGAGAGAGAACGCTGCAGATCGAAGCAAAGGAGACAACGTGATTTGGGTGGCGACAGTGAGGACATCGGCGTAGACACCAGATTTCTAACATCTCTATAGTAAAAACAGGCTGAACTCCGACAGACTTACCCCCACCGCATGAGGAGATTCCTCTTGATGAAACGGAGCGCGCGACGAGAATACAATGTAATACAATGTCTCGCTGCTGCAGCCAAAGTAGTAAGAATATTTGAATGCTACGACTTTGTCGGTTGCTTCCTTTAAGAGACTGGGCGAGTGCATTCCAAAAACAAAATGGTGCGAAAAGGCGGTTGAAAACGAGAAGCTCCGCCGCTGAGGTGCCAGGTCTGACGAGCCGCACGGTACGTATAAACATCTTAATGCCGCTTCCAACCCAACTCGTTTCTTTCAGTCCTGACCGTCCCCTTCCAGCCGTGCCTACCCCTTCTAGCCCTGCCTGGAAGGAAATGAAACCAGAACATGGGAAGAGAAGCAGGACAGAGAGAGGAGAGCTAAAACATGCAAAGGAGAGCCAGGATACGCAAAGGAGAACCAGGACAGACAGATGAGAAGCACACAGTCACAGGACAGCCAAAACAGACAGATGAGAGCCAGGAATCGTACAAAACATTAGGAGAGACACAGGGCAACTAGGACAACCAGGACTTTAGCAAGGTAAATAGAAAAACGTAATGTACTATCTTGACACATTGTTTTACTTTTTTACTTTTATATTTCCCAATTTTTTTACAGCATTTGCAAAAATGCATTTACAAATAAAAGAAATAAAACTTTACATTATTGTATTACTAATTTTTAATAAATATGTTTAGCAGAACAGCAAAAGGCCAATACAGGACAGTTACAGGATTGGCATGACGGGCAGAGGAGAGCCAGGATAGGCAAAGGAGAACCAGGATAGACAGAGAAGAGCCAGGAAAACCATGACAGTGTCTGGACTGCCAGGGAACACACAGGACAGCCAGGACAGGCAGAGAATAGCCAGAACAGGATTAAATAAATAAACAAACTCATATAACTCCTAGTTTTACAAACACACAAATGTATTTTATGACGTGTACTAAAAATTATGTACAATGCAAATAACGAATAAAATATTTGTTATATATAAAACACTGTTAACGTTTTTTAACCTTGTTCCATTCATAATATTCCACATTCCATAGAAACCAATATCATCTCAGCATGACTTGTAGCTCTCGCTGGCTTATCACCGACTCGCACTACTTACTCACTTTGAAATTATGTCGCAAAATTGGCAAATCCAGTAAGTGGTATAAACTAGGGTATCTCAAACCAAGTTTTACGTCTGATTTATCGTCGGATTTACTACTTGCTCATTTGTGAAATTTTGCGATAAAAGGGAAAAGTGAATTCAGTAGTACAAAGCAAAATTTCTCAGACCTACTTTCAGCTCCGTCTGATTTATCGTCGACTGTACTACTTGCTCACATTGAAATTTTGTCGCAAAATTTGGAAACCCAGCAAGTAGTATAAACTAGGATATCTCAAACCAAGTTTTACGTCTGATTTATCATCGACTTTACTACTTGCTCATTAGTGAAATTTTGTGATAACAGTGAAAATCAATCCAGTAGTACAAAGCAAAATTTCTGAGACCTACTTTCAGTTCCGTCTGATTTATCGTCGATTGTACTACTTGCTCACATTGAAATTTTGTCGCAAAATTTGGAAACCCAGCAAGTAGTATAAACTAGGATATCTCAAACCAAGTTTTACCTCTGATTTATCATCGACTTTACTACTTGCTCATTAGTGAAATTTTGTGATAACAGTGAAAATGAATCCAGTAGTACAAAGCAAAATTTCTCAGACCTACTTTCAGCTCCGTCTGATTTATCGTCGACTGTACTACTTGCTCACATTGAAATTTTGTCGCAAAATTTGGAAACCCAGCAAGTAGTATAAACTAGGATATCTCAAACCAAGTTATACGTCTGATTTATCGTCGAATGTACTACTTACTCACTTTGAAATTTTTTCGAAAAATTCGGAAACCCAGCAAGTAGTATAAACTAGGATATCTCAAACCAAGTTTTACGTCTGATTTATCATCGACTTTACTACTTGCTCATTTGTGAAATTTTGCGGAAAATGTGAAAAGTGAATTCAGTAGTACAAAGCAAAATTTCTCAGACCTACTTCAGCTCCGTCTGATTTATTGTCGACCGTACTACTTGCTCACTTTGAAATTTTTCCGAAAAATTCGGAAACCCAGCAAGTAGTATAAACTAGGATATCTCAAACCAAGTTTTACGTCTGATTTATCGTCGACTTTACTACTTGCTCATTTGTGAAATTTTGTGATAAAAGTGAAAAGTGAATTCAGTAGTACAAAGCAAAATTTCTCAGACCTACTTTCTGCTACGTCTGATTTATCGCCGAACTGTACTACTGTTCACTTAAAAGTTCTTCCGATAAATTTACAAACCCAGCAAATAGTATAAACTAGGATATTGTTTGAGCGATCAGGAGTGAGTTTGCAAGCTCAGATGTCGAATCGGATTTTGACGAAATTTCGCAAACACCTCGGAGCGGATCAAAATATCGAAAATCGGACTGAGTTTGGGCCATTAGATTAAAACGATACTAGAGAAACTATAATTTCAGTGCGCTGGTAACGCATTTGTAGAAAAGAAATTTTAGGAATGGAACAAAGGTAGCGGTCAAGAAAGTTTAACAGTGTTTTAGATATAAAAATTTCTTTATTAATTATTTGTACTACATAACAATATTTGTATTATACATCATAAATAAAATTGTGTTCTTCTAAGACTATGAGTTATTTATTTAATAAACCGTGTTCTGGCTGTTCTGTGTCTCTCCTGCTTGGCCTGCTCCTGTACTGCTTGTGTTGCTCTTGTACTGCTTATCCTTCGCTGCTTTGTCTTGTCCTGTGCTGTCCTATGCTTTCTCCTACCTGCTCAACCTCTCTGCTGCCTGTTTTGGCAAAAAAAAAGAATGATTACAAATTTATTCTCTCTGCAGTGCTATGAAATTTACTTATATAATTTATCTTTTATATTAGCTGTGTTATAATTTACTACCTGTGCTCGGCCGCGCGTTGCTGTAACTCAGTCTGATTAAAACATGTTTTTACTTATCATAGATGCAATATCTATATCATTGGTATACAAAAACACGTGCGTATTCGAATATAGGGCTGTGTCAAAATTTCAAAGCGATCGGTGAAGAACTTTCGGAGATTTAAGATTTTGAATAAAGGAACATTTGCATTTTTATTGCATGTATACAAACAATTAGGAAGAGAAGAGAAGAATCCACGAATTATTGAAGATAATAATAAGCCAAACATGGCATACATTAAAAATTGCTAACTTGCAAACAGAGCAATTTTAACGATGAAAATACAACATAGGAACAAAATTTGCTACATCGATTTTGGGGAGGGTGCATTTAGGTTAATTAAGAGTTACGCCGGATTTCGATAAACGTCGAGTGAGACTGATTCAACCGATAATTACGATAGTTAGAAACTTATAAATTACCAGGTAATTTAATTCCCGACATCGATCGAACCGACGGTCGAGATTTGCTAACTTTAATTCCAACTAACCGCACGTACCCGGCCTGACCACCCACGTTGTCGCAATTTTTTTTCGACCTTGCACTCGATACCGTCCACCCTCGGAAAGGAACTTGCTACCTATAATTCCATTTTCCATTCTACAACCACATAAAAGTACCACCAATGTTTTGGGAAACGTTCAACAAATACACAACTACATTTCAGTGGAAAAATCATTTATCCCGGGTACATGACAAATTTCTAATTAAACGACAATGTTTCGTTTTTCGAACTTTCCCTATATTCTTCGATCGTTGCTCGATTTACACGAAAGTCGAAAACAATCCACTCGCATTCAAAATTCCCTTTTGCGATCTACGATATTCTGCTTTGCTCGATGTTTTCATTTGAGCAACGGAAAACTGGGAAACGACATTCGTGTAATTCTACGTGAGTTTGCACGATTCACCCAGACAAATGGTATGTTTCCTTCCTGTCACTCGATTACGTACAACAAATTCCTTCTGCGTATCTTCTGGAGCGTTACGTTTCATACGAACGAGCAAAGTAGTCGAATAACATGTCGAAGAAATGTTACAAGTGTAGGATCTCTGCTTCTATCCTCCTATATAGTTTCTCCTAAATCACTGTATGTAATAAACTAATGGTATCGTAGCCTAAACGTATGAAAATAACAATGAATTTATTATTATTATAAAATAACAATGAATGACTTTATTAAAGATATCGTAAAACTATACAAAATAACAAACACTCAATCAATAAACACTGTAAATACTCTAACTCGCATTCTCACAGATACTCTAACTCTTCTTTTAAGATTATATGTACTCTCCATTGTTCTCAACTCAACTCTGTCAATGTCTCAACTGACTCTCCCAAAAATTCACGCTCGCATTCACCCTCGATACTCTTTCTCACAGCATGCATTCTCTATTGCACTCATTCATTTTCTCCTTATCCACAAATTAATCATTCACGCTAGCTCTAGCATTCGTCACCTTCCAAATCGCATATTCTAAACATTCACTCTCACTTATACAAAATCCGTCCACACTTACTATTTATAAACTATTTTCTAACTCTAAAAATCTCCGATACTACAAAAGTATTTCTTCTTTAACTTGTAATGATAAATCAACAAATTCTTCAATTACAACGAAACCTATGGCAAATTTCTCAGTAACATTTTCAAGCAGTATGTTTTAAACGATACAGAGAAGACAGCAAATATGGCGTAACTGTATGACAAATAGTTGTTACCGTCTTCATACTACTAAATTGTTGAAATCGATGATAACATAATATTCCTGAATTACAGAAAATCTATCCTACGCGCCCGTCAGTATCACATTTAAAACAAACGCGAGGAGAAGTTGAAATGCACGTTTAAATACTCCGACAGATCTCTGTTAACAAATTTATAATGCTAACCCATACGTAACAATATCCACAGAAATTTCACTCAATTTCAGTAAATTCCACCTTGACATTCTCAAAAATTACATTTCAAACGGTTCATGAGAGCAAGTCGTAGAACACGTTAAAACAACCTGGTAGATATTTCCTATCACACTTCTAACAATAAACCGTTCACCTTGATTCAATTATACGTACCGGCAAAATTTCACTCACTGAGCAACAACGAGTAATCTGTATGTACGGTTCGCCATAACCGTAAGAACGTTTGCGTTAAACAACGTTCAGGCTGCATGCCACAGCAACAACCAGTTGCGCCAGGAAAAGCTTCTCTAACGTGCGTATTATTAATTGAAAGACGAGCGTGCCAGCATCGATTGCCCTTTCCGACGAATTCCCGGAGTCTACGGGAACCGTGCTCTTTCCACCGTCGATGGAAATTACGGGAAAGCCGAAGGTAGATTTCGGGATCGCATGAAAAACGCATCGGCGCCGAGTTGCGCGGTGAAACTGCATCGAACGGGTAGAAGTGGCTTTGCGTCTGCAAGTCCGAGTGGATTAATACGCTCGTAACGAATGCCAGACTCATCCTCGGGACAAAAAAACAAGGATTGGTCGCATTGGAGGGGTGCAACGATAGTGAGCGCAATTAAGGGGTGGATTTCGAGAGATGGAGAGAGAAGGAGAAATAGAGGGATGGGGAAAAAAAGAGACGTCGAATAGATACGTGGACGTAAAACGTTGCTGGATGCACAACTACCGCAACGTCCGTCAAAAATCGAATTTCTCGCAACACAAATATGTAAATTCGAAATTCGTGCCCGGCTGGCGAGCGGGTGGCTTCGTTGATTCGTCGTATACTCGAGTTTGCGCGTTCGTGCTATTGTTTCACTTTTCAGCAAGCAATTATCGAGGGGTAGGCGTTTCGTTGTCTAAAAACAACCCTCTTCAATGGGGTGTGCGTGATGGTGAATTAACTGGCGTAAAACTGCAGGTATGTGAGAGAGAACTATCAACTGTTTTTAAACTGGGGTTAACAATTTTTTAATCTGAGATTTGATTAACCCCTTGTCGTGCCATTTCTTTTGTGATTGAATGTGCAATAACTCTTAATTAATTACGACAATAACAAACTAGCCCTTAATTTCGGATATAGTATGAGTTAACGTAATATTGAATAGCATATAATTTATTTTATTTTATCAGGAGTCACTGATATTTTTAATACAATAATTTTTGAAGTATTTCAAAATTGACTATACCATTTATTGCGTCACGACTAGCAGTCGTTAGCGTACTGCAAGGCGTTAAAAAGGGAGGAATTTTTGCGAGTGATGGAAATTTTAACCACTTAACGCTCATGCCCGTGACGTTCACGTGCATAGCTGATACGGCCGCTACTCTGCGGTTTGTTTGTCTTAGCCGCTGATATTTTAGAACTCAGTCCTTTGACATCTTACACTGAAATGTATACATTCCCAAAAACTTTATACATTGTATATTGGAGGAATAAATACAGATAATCTCTCCGTCTTCTGCCGTTAGCTTTTGTCTGTTTCTTTAGTCTTTGAGCGATCAGTGTGCAGTATACGTAATCCTTGTAATATCTTTTACATCTTACGATTTTTAGTTTATAGTTTGTTTATTTCTTACATTATTACTTTTGTGTTCTGCTTGTTATAATTAATTGTTGTTGTTAATGTTATTTGGTTATATAAGTTATAGAAGGATTTCCCTTAGATAAACAGGTATGATGAAAAACTTGTTATTTTTCCGAAAAAAATAATTCGTATGCCACTAGGAGTACAAAAAACATTTTATAATATGCACAAGATGAGCATTCAGGCAAAAAAAAAACTTGTGCGTTTTTGGACGGTCGATTAGAAAAAAACCTGAGCGTTAAGTGGTTAATGTGCGGGGTTAAAAATTTTTTAATCTGAGATTTGATTAAAGAGGATGGAATTTTTGTTGGTGGTGGGTGTTTTTTAATAATGTATATATGTTAATAACGAAGCAGGAAAATTATATCGTCCTTGTCGTGTAACAAATGCCAAAATTCTCTGGTTCACCTTGCTATGGAACATTTTTGCCATGAATGCATTAACATACTCATGAAAACGTAAAATGTAGCGTTACGGAGAATCTGACAGATTACGGACGTGTAGCGGAATGAAGACTGAATTTATATTTTATGCCCGTCTTAATATTAATCTCTTCTCTTCTGTGTAACTTTACAAAATTGCTGGGAAGCGATGTGGAAAGTACTTGAAAATTAATCGGGCTAATCGATATGGCGAATACAGTTTTATTACTAACGATGCATCCAGGAGAGACTTTTATCGTTATTAGACATTCAACTTAATTAGAAGAATTTTTACCGGCGATGCGTAACTTCTTTTACTTCGTCTTATGCCATTGCAATCATTGAAGTAGAAAATACCAAAGAAATTCCAATCGTTATAACTCAAATAAATAGTAAAATTGGGTTATGGAGTAAAAAGATAAATAATTGGACTCGTAATCAGTGCACACGAATTCGAAACCTCCCTCGTTACTTCAGGTAAATTTTTTCTCAATTATTATTTAATATATCACAGCCTCGAGGTCTGGAAACCAGTTAAAATAATATCTATTGGGTAAAATAACCACAGCAATTAAAACCGAAAAAATACAAAACGAAGCAAAAAACACATTTTATATTTCAAATTGTATTGTATATACCCGAGTCGAAGAATTGATTTTCTGTTGGTTCTCTCGATTTTTTACACTTGAAGAAAATCAAAAGAGAATTATAATCTGTATGATCTGACCATTAAACTCTATATTATTTTGATTATCTGTTGGTACTCTGTGGATGCGGATATTTCCGTTTTCACACTTGAAGAGAATCAAAAGAGTATTATAAAAAGAATTTCTAGGTTCTCCTTTGATCCTCTTTCATTGTATTTTAGATGGAATTTTTCATTATTCATTAATTATTAATATTACTTAATTTTTTAAAAAGTAAATTGAGTGACAACTACGAAAAAATTAATTTCACGGAAACTTTATTGTTATAACATTTTAGTTACATTAGTAATATTTATGCGGTTTATAAATTGAAGTAAAATTTATTACTCCAGTTCACTATTTCCAAAGGCTCTTCTAAAATGTTTCCCTCGTACTCTTCAGGTTCTGATACTCCTGAAAAGTATAGATATTTGTATTGTAGAATAACTGCATCATTTTCACAATTTACACGTGATAGTCAAATTTTTTGACGTGTAACTAATAGAAAAATAATATTATACAATGTTTTATTAATTTCCACTGGAGCTTGTACTGGAGCATGTGATGCCATTGGTTCGATAATTTGTTTCGAAGAACTATCTGATGCTACCAAAAATTTAGCGTTTAATGTCTGAACTTCAAGAGTCAGATATGGTACTTGAAAGCAAAATTTATATACCTTTTGAATTTTTGCTACCACTTGTTCCCTCAAAACGTTGGATCATCTATAATATAATGTAATATTCGAATTGTGTAGTATATCGTATTATAAGTTATTCAATAGAAAGTGATTTTGACTTCATATAAATTGTTAACTTCAATGAAACAGCAGTAAAGTTTCATCAATAAAAAATAAACAAGAAGTATACTTACGACTGATAGCCATGACTTTTGCTTGAAATTTTTCTTTTTTTCCCGAAACATTATGCCATGACAAGGTAGTTATAGAATGAATTGTTCTATCTTTTAGTGGTATTGCACTTAATGATATAATATTCGAAGATTTACTCTGAATCCACCAAATAAGTGCCCACTTTTTTTTACGACCAGATGGATTTTTAGGTTTTGGCGGCATTTTTCACTTTATTCTAAAGCTATTGTTGACACTAAATAGTTTATTCTTTAGTAATTTCTACACTTGATAACAATCCAATATTATTGTCAATTGTCACTCTTAAATTTCATATAATTCACATCATTTACTGGACTGCCTGATTTTTCGCGAACGTCGTCATGTTACGACACGCCGCGACGCTCAGTACTTTTTTTCTCCTTTAAATCGCGAGGGCAATTGTTCGCCGTTGCTAGCGAATGTAGGATCGCTGCAATTGGCTGTTTTACGCTTACAGTTAAAAATTAAATTAATTTTTTATTCTAATAATAAATATATATTATATATTATATATTTATATATTATATATTTGAATTTATCAAAATAATAATACTAATTTAATATACTTAAATTTAAAAATTAAGATTGAAACAATGATAAATTAACGGAAATAATCAATTGGTAATAAAGAATTTTGGGTCTAATCGTATTAAATTAATATATTTTAATTCAGAATTGAAATTTGGAAAAAGCATAAATTAACAGAAATAATTATTTACAGAATTCATACCTTCCCTTTTTCACTAATTCTCTTCTAATCACAAGATCCAAAATGGGATCTATTGTTTCCATGATATTCTCAATTAAATATTAAATTAATTTCTACCTTTCCAAAGAATTTAATAATAATATTATCTATTATAATTATATATTATTATAATATATAGTTATAAATATTATAATTATTATAATTTAAGAATAATATTATTATTTAGTCTATATGTTCACCTGTACCTACGAAAATTACTGGACTCTGTGTTGCTGCAACACTAAAAAAGTTACGTATCTTTGAAAAATACTGTAGGAAATAATTAAATTATTAAATTACAATTCGATGTCTAATTAATAAAAATTTGTATATTTATTTTCCGAAAGTAAAAGAGAATCAAGAGAGAATTACAACGACTAATAGAGAAGTAAGGAGAATAATAGAAATATGAAGAAAATGTAAGAGAATCATAAATGATGATTTCAGGGTCCGAGATAATCAACAGAAATTCATAACTTCGACTCGGGATATTTTGCGAACATAAAAGAGAATCAAAAGAGAATTATAACGGCTAATAGAGAACTAAGGAGAATAAAAGAAATATGAAGAAAATGTAAGAGAATCATAAATGATGATTTCAGGGTCCGAGAGAATCAACAGAAATTCAAAATTTCGACTCGGGTATTCATATATCAAGTGTATCAGCTTTCTACAATGCAAACTTCCCTTGTTAAATCGATCGATAAGCGACAATATAGAATCTATAAGCTAATTACATTAATTATAACAAAAATGTTGATACCATATCAATATACAACAAAGCAAAAATAAAATTAGAGAACAATTCGTCCAAATGTACAACACGTTCCCCCAAAATCGTAACAGTTTATTCAACATTAATTCAACGTGCTTCCACGCGACGATTATTAATTAACAAAAACTTATTAATCCTCAATTCCCCCGAATGAAATGTAATCACAAGCAACGATACGCACGTACGAGGCAGACATAAAATCGAAGGGTTAATCGCATCTTTCCCCGTAAATATCGATCGCCAACTGGCTTTACGAACGCAGCCATGGCTGCGAATCTATCCTGTAGGTGGATTAACAATCTCATGGCAAATATAAAATACAAAAAAGAAACAACAAAAAAAACAGATTTCCCCGCCCTTCCTCTTTCTCTCTTTCCGTCCGTTAGTAGTACGGAACGATCAGTTTGAAAAAACATTCGTCGGGCGTGACGTGGAACAATAAGTCAACGATGCCGATAAAAAAAAACAACAACAACAGAGAAAAAAAAGAACAAAGTGAAAGAGAGCATGCAGCATCCTGAAGTACCGGACTGATAAATTACAAAGCGCAAACACAGCGGGGTAATTTATCGCGGGAGAAATTAAAATCAAAATGCAATATCACTGGGCTGTATCGAGAGAGGGAAAAAATATGGTGCGATTTATCATAATCGTGAATTTACATTCGTAAATTCGTCGAGATTTGGCTGAAGATTTCGTATCCACAATGGCATCGTCATTGCAGAAGGAATTGTTATTTTAAGATGCATAAAATCCCATTTTCAATGGTGACATTCTTGACGAGCGAAAAGCTAGAATCAGGTTCCATTTAGCCTTCCGCTTTCATTTAAATCCCTGTCGCTGAATTTATCTCTATCAAAAATTCGCAATATTATGGTGAAGATGTTTGTTGTTCGCGACTAAGTCTAAGAAGATCCTCTCTCACTCCCGATGATCGAAGAGTAAAACCCATAGGACAAAAAATATGAAGTTACACTGACAGGGGTCTCGTTAAAAAATGTAAATCAAAGAAGGTACACATTGTATCGTGAAACTTTATCGATTCGAAGAAAAGGGACAAAAATACAGCATGTTTATAAAAATATTTTTAAAAGAGCGTATACGGCGAAAAATATGGTCACATCGTCAGCGGCAATTTTCTCTATCCACGAATAGCCGGAATCAAGTTCCATCGGTCAAAATTACTCCCGCGAATCGGTCGCTGCAAGCGGATTAACGAAATCGCGATGCATGCGAAGCTCAAAGATCCAAAGGAAGTTCATTTTATAACGAACCGACCATAGCCGGATACAAACCTCTGACGGACGCTATTCAAATTTCGATGCTGATTCGTTAACATCGATAAATGCGAAAGATAGAAACAGAAGAGAGAAAGAATGATATATAGGAGAAGCAAATGGAGAAGAAAGACCAAGAGAGAGAAAGAGAGAAATCGAGGCCGATAAACGTCAAAAGAACAGGTACCCCGAAAAGAATCAGAGTAGATAGTACAGAAGTGAAAAAAATCTCCCGGCAATAAGGTCGTGTCGTAAAAATAGAGGTGGATTCTCCTAGATTGTCCTTAAATCCGTTTCGCGGTACTTCCGCTCGCGGCAATTTCGCGATGCCTTTCCTTGCGCGTTCACATTTTCATTTGCCAACGATACAGGAACCTCGGAAAGTCGACGGAAGGTCGAACAAGAGGGCGGAAAATAGGATACAGTAGCGGATCAAACCATCGTCGGTTCTCGCGGCTAGAAGAGAAACAACCCGAGAGATTTTATCGAGTCGGATTACACGAACGAGGAAGAAATAAAGTCTGCGATGGTCGACGACGAGATTAATTCTTCCTCGTCTCGACTACTGTCTCTTGGAATCTGGGGAGGTGCAATTATTAAATGTGCACTTCGACGTAACCATCGGGATAAAAACATTCCTTCATTTTCTCAGACTATAACGTATTTGCGGACTGGCTGCTGGCTCGTATATATACGTTAAATATCTTCCTGTTGAGCAGCGAAATAAAATGTTCGACGAACAGTGCACCGGCTGATATTGCACGTTAAGGGAAACTAGCACAAGAGACTCCAGCGGATAAAGATACGAGGCGACGCTGACGCCCTGCTCACAAATGTAATGTGTAAATAAATAAAAACACGAGAGGGAGAAACGAACCTCGATTTTTCATACCCGTAATTACTCAACGAATAATCGAAATGTTGTAAATTCCCAAGAAAATTCGTAACAATTCGAGCTAGTGCGGTAGTGGGGACAGAGATTTCTCGGAATTATTTCCCCTACAGCCCCTAGGCGGCGCTCTTAACGGAACTCTACTGTATATTCAAACATTACATATAAATATCAAAAAATCCTCCCATTAAATCAACGAAATGACAAACAATTATCCACAACGAAAGTGGCAGGGTGAAAAGTGTAAAAGTATGATTTCCATTCGAAACCTGCAAAATTCACTTTCCGCAAAGCGCTATGCACCTAAAAGTAGATTTACCTTGATTCCTCTATCTCTTTCAATTAACAGGTACTCGAAGCTAGGTCCGCGAGTATTCTCGATCCTCGTCCAAACACGGTAGAAAAAGCAGCGACCTGGCCCGAAAATGGAATATAGAAACGGACTGGGCATCGTGACTTGGTGGCTCGGAGTTGAGTGGCTTTATCAGGCCTGGTTACTGCGCTAAATCCATGGCACGAGTGGAGGAACACACTCGTGACGGACGTAAAACCCGAAATGAACTTCCTCGCTTACGGGGATTGCCGTTTTTGGCCCGCGAAAGGGGGCAAGTGGGTGGCCTGTTCGGACCGTTCTCTCTCTTTCTCTTTCTATATGTAGATCCGTGTATATATACATACGTAGATGGTACACGTACATGTACAGGGTGGTCGGCTAACTCTGTGCATCTTAAAATATCTCCATTATTGTAAATAATGGAGCGAGATGTTAGTTGCGAATATAATAGCGACGTTGCGGATACTGCAGATAGGAGAAGAGACGTTTCGTGTTACGTGCATAGTTTCTTCGTAATATGAAATAAATATTATCTGTTTACTAAGAAAAAATATTCTATTTCTAATATTAAATAAAGATTCGTTTAATATTCAGAAAAACATATTTTTCTTGTAACATGAAATAGATATTTTCTACATATTTAAAAAAAAATATTTGTTTCTTAATATGAAATAAATATTGTATGTATATTTGAATATTAAAAAAAGATTGAATCTCTTTTTAATATTATATGAATGTATATACAATATTTTGTGCTACTAGGGTGGTTGCAGTGGGATGTTCTGTGAGAACTGCATTGCAATTTTGTATTAAAACTACGTAACTGTATAAATTTGTGCGTTTGAAAATTTATAAATTTCTATATTTCGGAATGTATATGTAGATTTGTAAATGTGCTATTGTAAATTGTTATTTTATTGTATAGATGGGCAGAAATTAATTAACCCCTTGTGGTCCTACATTGAACCAAACCCGATATAATTTTGTATTGCAATTAATTTTCTATCGACCCAATTTCAATTATAGAATTTGATAATAATTTCATATCTTCATTTAAATGTGCTTTGATATCTACAATTGCTTCTGTCATTCATGAAGGAATTGCTGTTCGCAAGCAGTTAACATCATTAAACAAACTCAGATCATCAGAAATAACACTGAAATATTCGTAATTCGGCAATAACTAGAGCAACAATGCTTACAAAAAATATTCGAAAAACATTATAAACAACTTCCCCCATAAATCAAAGTTCGTTGCAAGTTAAGAATATTCTCAAGCTTCATTTGTTAAAATTCTCTCCGTAAAAATTTACGGTGCAAAGTTTTTTAGTAATAACTTTAAGGGAAGTATTTTACGGCCATACGTTTACTCAGAACTTTTTCGCCCAGAATTACGTATATACCCAACGAAATCCCAAGCGGTTGTCCCTTCGTTCAGGGACACCCTGTGTACAATAGACCTTTCCCTTGTTCGTGCTTTTACTCCCTCGATCCTTCACGAGTATATGTTTCATGGACTTATTAAGGTAAGCATGGGGTTGCTCCTACGTCCCTCCATATTAAGAGTTATATAGTGCACGATAAGCGAAATCGTATTTGTCCTCGTCTTTATCGTGCCACCGTAAACACGTTAATTTGCGCGTATAGGATCGAATGTAACACTTGTGCCGAGTGTTCGAGAAGCTTAAGCCTCTCGTAATTCGAACCGATTACCTAAAGTGATTAAATTCCCCGGGAAATTGTTCGATCATTAAATTTACTAACGAATAGGATACTAAAATAACGGAATTTAATAAATCTAATTTTCTGTTGTTGTTTTTTTTAAAGAAGAGGGTTGCCTGTGATTGTGATTTCTGGAATTTTTATCATATATATTTTTCTGTTCCTTCTCTATTCCTCTGTTCGTTGAAAAATTGTACCAGCAGGAGGAAGCCATGGTTAAAATAAAGAAAAAGTAATGGCCACAGAAACGTCCAATAAGAGCGCGTACAAACGGACCAAATGGAAGCCGGAAAAATAAAGGATCCAGTTACGAAATTCGTGAGCCCTCTGGCTCGTGTAGTTATTTAACTGATATACGATGTTGAGATCGAAAGATCAGGTACGTAGAATGTGGATATCGAAGCTACACTGAAACTGCATCGAAGCGACATTGCGTTACCGGTGAACAAAACTGAACTCCCTCTCTCGTGGACACATGCTGCCACCGTGTTGTTAATAGCGATCCACTTTGCCCTTAATTCTCTTACCTTTTGTTTCAAATTACTTCTACATTGCACTCGTATCTCTTTCTCATATCGTTCCTCTACGCCAATTTTTCATTTCAAATACCAAAGTCACATAATTTATCTATCTCAATCATTACATTTCAATATCCATTCCTACAATCATTATCCACCTTCAAAGTTTAATTTCATCCTCTTCATTTTACCATACCTTCCAGCTCTTCTTTCAACCATTCATCAATTTAATCACCTTTCCCCTTGATTCTAACACCTGCGAGTCTTCACGGAATGAAAAAAAGGAACGATCGAACTCGATTTACTTTGTACTTTTAATTGCACACCACGTTACACCGTGCAAAGATAAATTAAACCACCGGCAATTACCATCACCTTTTTACCGCCGGTAGCCACCATCAAAGAGGAACTCTCTTCAACCGTGCCCGTTTTGGTTTCACAATGCAGTGCACGCGAAAGTTCGAGCGAGAAAGACAAAAAGAGAGGGAGAGAAAGAATTAAACGCGTATAAAGTGCCACCGTCGGATTACACGTGTCACAAAGGAAGAAGGTTCACTGATATCCGTGGAGAACAAGTCGAACGTGTTATACCGTGGACATTTTTGGATTATCGCGATGCCGAGGCCGCCACGATGCTCTGGCACGGTCTTGGTCACGAATAGGGTTGTCAACAGGTGAGACCTTCGTCTGGGTTACCACCTACCCTCGATTTCCCTTTTAACTTCTTTCCGTATTCGTGCTTATCGTGCAGTTTAGACTTCGTCCGGTGGGTAAGAGGAAAGATTTATTGGCGCGTACCGAGGCTTACGGATTTGCTTTTATTATTCGCCGAAGGAAAGCAGTCGAAGCGGCTACCGTCTTAAGTTTTACGAGACTTCTTTGCTCTTGATATAAACCACGCCTCTCATTCAGGTTGTGTACCATAATGAAAGCTATCGATGGATTAAATTGGGGTGAAAAGACGTGAAAATGAACTTTCGACCTTAATAACCTACTGGATTTTGCGGTATTTTAATAGTTTTCTCACTCAGTGAAAATAAAATTTTATTTATCACTTGAAATCCTTGCGATGGAGATTTGCAAAGGGAAGTAGAATGATTTATCTATGAAAAAGTATCTCTACAATTGCGGAAGTTGGTGATACCATATTTTTAAATCCTGAGATTTCTCTCCGACTATTCTTCATAGGAGTCTCCTAAGTACTTTCTATCTACGGCGAGATTAATCGTTTAAACGAAAATAATGATCTCCGAGGATATGAGAAGCAATTTCCGAGACTTATTGTTCGTAAACGAATACCGCGGAAATAGTTGAGCATGAAACTTGAAGTAGCGCATCGACCTCTTGGATTTCTACCCCCAGCTTCTTACGTATACTTGTGTTTATTATCCACGGTTACCCAGTTTCCGTCAATATTGGATCATACAACAGAATGCTTTATCAAAATGTAACGGCACTGATATATACTGTGCTTTCGTACATCGACAAATATTATATCTTTAAACAACCGCCAATCTTTTTTTATCTCACTCTTTGATATTCTCCTGACATTCAAATTTTATTTCAAAGATTATTAGCAATCACCCAACCACGTCGATTTTTCAAAGCACAGATTACTTACATAAAAGAAAATGTAGGAAAAGGAAAACAGCGTAAAAGATATACGACTTTCGAAGCGAGAGCGTAAAAAGTATCTCGTAAAATGTAAGCTCGTGAAAAGTAAGCTTTCCCAGTGCTGAAATCAATTTAGATAACTCTCATATTGAGAAACACGTATCCCCGCAAACGATTAAACAGAATTTCGCGTTCCGATTCCATTCGGGCTATGAATCCGTAATTCCGAAAAACTACTTGACCTTAATCTAGAAAGCATCCGGCGTCTGAACGTGTCACACCTCTTAAGAGTGACACCGTCTCGACCAATCTGACTCTAATTCTTCCTCCCACCGTTTCTACCTACTCTCTCTCTCTCTCTCTCTCTCTCTCTCTCTCTTTGCTTCAATTTCCATTTCCTCCGTTTTCATCCCTTCACCTAGATTTTCCCTCCCTGCCCTCCTTCTCTGTTTCTACCAACGACGAGGACGTCAACTTGTCTCTTTTGCGCCCGAAACCATGTCGAATATAAAGGAACGTATCGTTTCCTCGTGTATACGTGTACTCTCGACACGGATGTACACAGAGGGCTGCTCTTTCTCCACGTACTTCCGAACATATGCTACTTGCTCCATAAGCATTCGTCTCTCCGCGTACGCGTGAATGTCTTGCTCGTGCAGATTCAACCTCGTGCACGTTTCATCTCGGTACATGAATTCTATTACACGTCCAGATTCCTTCGCCGTTTTCCCGCCTGCTTTCTGCATTTCGACATTTGTCCAGGTGCACTTTAATTCGGTACATTACTACCACCCTCGTTCGAACTCGAGCGATTTCACGTGTAGACGTTACGAGTACATTCGTTTCCATATGTGACGCGTGTAACGATTTTCTATACGTCCGTTTCGCACACTTTGGACGCACACGGATATGCGTTTATCTGTACATTGTTTATATACGGTAAATCGTATATAAATGGTAAATTCCCAACACGCGAATCCTCTCACTGCGTAATTCACCGCGCTGGTATGGTGTACAGTGGGAGTGGTAAATGGTTGTTGATCAAGTTAGTCAAACCGTATGGGAAAATTTTGGTGGGGGCTGGTAATGGAGAAAATGGTTATCAATGTTTCTTAGAACTTCGTAGTAATTTGTGAATTAATGATGGAAGAATCGGCTTTTTATCTGTGAGATTTGAAAATACTGAATACGTGCTTTGAAAAGAGAGGAATGGAAAGGTGGCAGAAACGATCAGATAATACATTCAATGCCTCTGGTACTGAACTAGTTTCATTTTTACTGAAATGAAGATTCTTCTATTCAAAATTGCATCTTTACAATGTAGCAGCCTTAGGGACAGCAATAGATGTATAGTCTGCGAAATTTTAATCTACTGTCAATTCTTAAATATTGAATGTACTAGAAAATTTGTAAATGTTACAATTTAAAAGTGATATCAAATTTCAAATTTCAAATGTGACCATTGACTCCCATGGCATTCATAACATTAATTAATTTTTAAAGTACTTTCAGAAAAAAATCGGGAACAGGTCATCCTACCCCTTTGGCAGTTTTAGTGTTAATCATCACTAAAACGAAACAATCAAATTTCCATCAACTATATTCAAAATGATCCCTTCCTCTTCAAGCATCTCTGCATCGTCCACAGATCTACATTAATATCACTCACATTCTACATTCCACCTTTCCGAATCCTCTATCAATCATCCTACCTAAACAATCAATGCCGATCCAAAAATCATACTCAACCGCCACCAAAAAAAAAGTACCCCTCCCACGCGCCATTTTCAAAGCCCCCGGTACATCCCCAGAATCCACCATCCCCCACTGATTCGTTTCTCCCATGTACACTTATCAGTGCGCTTATCTACATACGCAGGCCATAAACCTTTCCCTGTACGAGTCTACTTCCCCATGAGCATGTATGGTCCGACATATATCCCCTATCCGTGCCAACCACCCCTCTGTTTCCACACACCCTGCCTCGGCATTCTCGCGGCTCGTGCGAAAATACGTTGTACCCAGCATTGTGTCGGTGGACCGAAATATATATGGCACTTCTAGTTGTGTAAAGTATGCCGCTCGCGCGGCCACACACATACGAATACCCTCATACACACCCCAGCCGGCACCACGGGGGTACAGAATTCGGGTTTTGGGTTACGGCGGGGGTGGTCGGGTTGCCCGGGTGGCGTCACGCTTCGTCTGACCCTCCGTGAGATTGCACACCGTGACCAACAAACTACCATGGTTTACGGGGTATAACTCGCGAGGAGAACGAGCTTGGTAAGAGCGAACGAAGGTATGGTAGAGGCTGGAAAAGCTTGAAGAGAATGAACGTAGTGTGGACGCGAAGAATAAGAAGCAGCTATGGAAAGATGGAGGAAAGAATAGAAGAAAGAAGTAGATGGATGATTATGTGAAGAGGACACGTATGGCGGGATAGATGAGAAGATGAATCTTCTTTTAGAGAAGTTTTAAATAATCTGAAGGGAGTGGAAAGATATATTCGTGGTTTATTTACCTTTAAAGTGCCCGTAAAGCGAGTGCTGTATTACTTTTCAATTAAGTTGCTAATGGACGATGCTGAAACGTCTGGATAGGAATTAGCGATTACCAGTTTTGTCGGGCTGATGGAAGCGAAATTGAAAAATACAGTTGGAGAGCTTCGATGGGTTTTATTATTGGAATTTGAGGTATAATATTCAGGATGAATTAAAACGTTTCGTTTCTATGGAATAATCCAATTGGAACTTTGATACTGAATCGAGAGATTTGTAGAGAACATGGCGACCGTGCTGGATATGGAGGCTGCAACGTAAAAATATGGCTGCGTATAGATACGATTGTTAATGTGCAAAGAAATATAAATCAAACGGGTTGCGCTCGAGCACCGGTGGAAGGACAACGAAGAACGAATTGCAATACGACTGACGTTGCGTGGAAAAGTATAATAAATTTGCGAAGAGAGAAAAAGGTAGGATGACGTGGAAGTGGAAGGAAAAGAGAGCGCAGGATGCGATTAAACTATCGTACTCTCGCGGGAAAAGAAATTACAATTACAGATATATAAGCTGAAAATGAAGAATACGCGAGAAAGGCGAACGAAAGGAGAAGACGGTGAAACTCGAGTTGGAAAGGGGAAAAAAAGAACATGGAGAAAGAAATTGAGAGAGCCACTACGAGGCTCGAGCTCTCCGCACGGTGAACGAGATTACAATTGCGACGACATTCTTGTGGTCTCTCTTAGAGTATCAAAATGGAAAGTATAAGGAGAGGGGTAAAAATAAAACTTCCGGGAAAGTTGAAAAACTGAAAAACGTCCTGGTGTAAAACACAGAGCGCGTTAAGATGGATGAATGAGTAAGAATGGAGGGAGAAAAGGCGGAGTAGTTGGCAGAGAAGGGAAGAAAACCACTGTGATCGTTAAAAACAGTTTCGTGGAAAGAAGATCTTGAAAATGCGCGCATGAGAAAACACGAAAGGAACGCAAAATTGAAGGAAGAACCAACGATAGATTTGTTTAACCGCGCCAAGAGTATAACCAACAAAAATCTACGACACGAAAGATTCATTAGGATAATACGTTTTCGGGTCGAAAATAAATATCTCGCAACGAATTCAGGACGATTTTGAAACTGATAATGGAAGTAATAATTACATTTCTATGTATATCCAGTTCTGTGAACTGTAGACTGTAATTAACTACTTCTGAAATTACTTATACCTGAGAGGAAGAAAAGTTAATTTTATTCTTGCAATACGATTCTCCGCTGGGAAAAAAATTCGATTAAATCTTTCAGAAATTTAATTTCTGAATTATTTATTCGCAATTTTTCCTACTGTCCTATCAAAACACTTTGTAACAACCTAAATATTCATACCATCATCCACAGCTTCAACTACAACTTTATTTTCATTCAAATCTACAGACAAAATTTCACCTTAAAACTTCAAAACCTTGCCAAAAAATGATAACCACCAGAAAAATGTATATCTTAAAACACAAAAGAACCAATAAAAGAAAGCACTCCCAAGAATAACCAACGTACATCGTTCCAAAAAAACGTCCAACAGTTCCAGCAATACTCTTACTTCTTTATCGCATCCTATACTACAGTGGTTGGAAATTTTTCGACATCCGGTTCACTATACCCTCTACAAAACGTTTCGCATGCGGTTCGAATTATCTAATAAAATGACGACATCGAGGAGTCGATCTAAAGCGTCTCGACATGGAGAAGAAGCAAGCCGGAAAGGAAACGGAAATAAAAAGAAAGCCACGATAGAAGAAAGGAGAATACGGAGAGTAGAGGTAGAGAAAGAGCGATTAGGATGCTTGTATTATCCGCACAGTGGTCCCGAGTACAATGGCGAGCGATGCTTTCGCGGTCTCTTAAGGGAGCCCGTGTCGAAACCGTTCCGCGCCAAGTTCCATTCTGTATTACACGGTTTATCAGCCGAGGAGAGACCAGCCTCGGCCAAAGATGGGACGCATTCACGCCGGCTGCTGGACCCATAGATCGATCGGTGGATTTTACTTGTGCCCCAGGTCTCTCCTTCGGCTGACCGACCGACCGAAACGTGTCTTTTGTACGCGAGAAAACGGCCACCAATACGGTGTTCGTGTAGGTGTTCGAACGTCTGTGCACACGTTTGTTTGCGTTTGTCGGTGTATACTCGAACAAAGAGAGGGTTTATCGATTTCACGTCCGTTCGATTTCCTTATCTTCTTTTCGCGGTAATAACGTCTTTGCATGAAAGAGCGCGGAAATCGGGGAAATGATCTACGCTGACGAGGAATCAGCGAAGTTTCATCCATGGCCGATGGAGAAACGGATTAATTAAGGAGAAATCGGATACGCCATCGAGTCCGTGTCAAAGTGCTTCCGATCGACTATCGGATATCTTGATTTTATTAGATAATTTAGGCCGCTTCGAAGGTAAAACGCTTGGTGGGGTAGGATTGATGTTGAGGGAAGTAGAGCTACGGATTGCGGTGGCGTTTTGAGATTAAGTGGAATCTAAGATTTATGTAAATTAATAGTACAGTTTTAGTATGGCGATTTCGCAAATTAGAAGGAGGATGATTTAATTGATCCTGCTAATTAAAGTCATAGGATGATGATCGTACGGCTATATTTCCTACTTGGAAATTTAATCGATTGTTATTGAAGACCTACTGACGGTATACTGATATACGTGAATATAACATCTTGCTAATTGATATTAGGGGGATTTTATAAATCCCTCTTGAGGTATCTAGGACGAAGACAGTTGATTGACGAAAAGACGATCGACGAAACGTGGACAGCACGAGGACGACACAAGGACGAGCAAACAGTTCGACAGTAGACGATATATATGTAGAGTAGACGCATAGAGTGGACGAAGTTACGTATAGAGTAGACGGGTTAAAGAATAGACGAATAGACGCACAGATTAGACGTATAGAGGGACTGGACGTATAGACGAACAATTAGACATGACTAGACAGATTTTATATAATAGTTGCATTGTTATATTTAGTATGTGTTTTAGAGCGTTCCTTATATTTTACTACAAATGAAAGTTTCCACTTGTATATATCTATTTTTAAGTATACTTGTTATAAATATCCTACAATATTAATGTTCATCTTAACACTTTCCGACCGGTACTTTTTAACATCCTACGCACTTCTGATCGGTCACTTGCACGCAAATATTTCCCTGATACTGATATCTCTTCGAAAATTGCAAAGTTTCTTCACTGTGTCCTTGGCACAGTTAACCGCAATGAAAAATAACAATTTATTAATTTCCGTAACGACCAATTAATAAGTTAAAAGCCCAAAAGTGCTGGGCCCGAAAAGTCGATTAATCGACTACCGGTCGGTAAAGTGTTAATCAGTTAGCTATAATTGACGAGCATATTCGTCATGGAGAAACGGCAGAATTATGTGGATTGATGAATATACTCGTCATGCGTAAAAGTTAGCGACCACTGGTTATTTAAATCGTAATTTTGGCGAAAACTAAAACATATTCGTAAATTTCAAGATGTTTAGAATATTTCGAGGCCATACCGAAATTGTGAGATATATACAAAGTTAACCGTTTTCTTCTTTCTGTAAAAATTGCATATCGAGCCACGTTTGCATTTTGTTTTGTCGATCTCTCGGCACTGTTTCCAAAAACAGTTAAATGGCAACGATACTCCATGCGAAGTATACGCGAATTCTCGAGTTATATACATTAAATATTTTATGTATTAATAACACTTTGACTGCCATGGAGGTCACCGATGTCCGGCGCTATTGAATTCATTAAATTTCCGTGTAACTTTGAAATTGTAATATTTACGAATTTTCGGATATATCAAATATTTAAATATCGACATTAAAAAGATAAAGGTCTACCGAATATCTATCTATCTGTATCTTTTAAATTTCTGCTTTGCAAAAAAACGAATTTAATAGTAAAAGTTCCACTTCGGTAGAAATAGTGAATCTAGCGAAATACCGGTTGCATTCAAAGTGTTCAACAAAGTGCAATTTAGTGTAAGTAATTCTTTTCGTCGTCTTTCTCGCTACAAAACCCTGTCAGAAATAAAACGAATAACTAAAATGTATAAATAATTTGAGACAGATTTATGCTCACCTCTCGATTTTCGTGACCCACGTCACACGTTACAAATTAATGGATCCCTGGAAACAACGATGGTTCAAGATTAACGTTAATCGATGCACTATCCGCTACTTCATACCTGAAAGAAATATAAATTGTAACCATAATCACAGTAAAAAAGTCATTGTAGCAGGAATTTCTAGACAATGTGCATCTGTCACAACTTGAACTCTGCACCTGAGGTATAAACCGTTGCGATTCCACTTTCCACAATTGCACACGACAAACGAAAAGCCATCCACCGATATCGCCCTACCCGCCGAGATGAATTGCACGCTCTCAGTGAAGTTGTTTGCCTAAATACAAATTGCATCCCAACGATAACCCGAGCCGTGGGTATCGTAAAACTGCATTTTGTCCTCGAATTACGCGACTCGACTCGATCGGTTCACTTTCATTGCAAGATTTGAGAACGCGTTCCCCCTCTAATTCCGTATTAAGTGGCAAAATACGGCTTTGCATTTTAAGCGGAGATATTAGAGGAAGAGAGGAAGAATGGAAGGAGATAAATAGAATTTATCGTCAAGAGAGAAATAAATCGCGTTGAGAAATAAAACCTCGAACGATACGATCGGATACCGTTATCGTTTATCCTGCGTTTCGGGAGGCGGGTGGAAACTTTGTTTCTTCACCGTTTGCGGTGAATTTGATTTTGAGGATGAGCATAAAAATTGTATACGAGGAGAGTTTTTGTTTTATACTTTTAAAACAATGTATTTGATATTTATGAGGGCACTTGCGTTTCGTTAATTGAGATGAAGTGGAAATGCATTTTTACGTTCGTGAAATAGCAATGTTTTATTTTAAAATATTTTTTCTGCCCTGTCATTGAATTTGGAGCATCTCCACTTATGTAATCTTGATTCGCACATGTTCTTATTAAAATAATCACATCATTTTAATTACAATATTGCAATTTTGCCATTATTTTAATCGTTACAGCCATGGAAATATCATGCAACAATTAAGCTTATACGATTCCTGCTTCGCAAAAATTCCCGTGTTTCGCTAACACGTAATTTTAACACTAAAATTACCAACTCAGTCAAAATTACTGGTTCCACTTTTTTGGTCAAAATTCTTTAAGTTTATAATGAAACCATAGAGTAGATATTTCACGACCACCTAATTAAACATAAATTACTAAATTAATCACTGTTTCCAGCTTTTGATTCCTCATTTTCTAAAGTATTCATACAATATATTTAAATATAAGAGATTTAGCACCAGTAGTTCTAGTGTTAATTTCTACAATTATCCCTGTCACTTCCAAGGTTTAAATTCATAATTAACATTTCCATTCAATTTTAACCCTTTAACTACGGAAGACTTTGATACGCACTGGCCGTATCATACGGCAAGAATTGCACGACATTTTTGTAAAAACATATTTCAATAATAAAATAATTAAATTTCACTACATTAAAACAATATTATTTATTTTTCTGAACCGAGTTACGATAGATATTACAAATTTAAGAGTGTCCTCCGTGTTAAAAAGTTAAATTGCGTCGAGCGCCTATAGGCACTATCAGTAGCCAAGTGGTTAACACTAGAACTACCGGCGTCAGATCTAACATATTTTAATAAATTAAATAAGTACTTTAAAAAAGGGGGAATCAAGCGCCGAAAAATTTGATCAATTGGGTGATTTATGTTTATTGATACAGACGTAGAATATTTATTCTATGACTCTTATATTTTGGAGAATTTTTTGAAAAAATTGTGTACCAGTCATTTTGACTGGTTTGGTGGTTCTAGTGTTAACATCGACATAAAAACCATCACTATCTACCACATACCAAAATTCAACCTAAAACACCCAATTAAAATTATTCTGTATAAAAAAAAAATAATAAACTCTCACAATTACATTCTTCACGATTAAACACAAATAAATTATTAACATATCTTCAATTACAAAATAATGTAATATCTCGCTATTACATTCGGTGCACTTCACGGAAGTCTACTTTTCTTTGGTCGTGGGTACAGGACAAGCAGAAATCCGATATGTACAAAACCTAATGATTAAGCAATCAATCTCGACGTTTGACGGGTATGTTGACGTGGACGCTGAAGCACTTTTAAAGTGGAATAAAATTGGCCGATGTAAAATGGAATACATTAAAACTTACGATGACAGAGGCGAAGGGCCGCGGAAGTTTGCCGTGTAATCATGCACGAAATTCGTCATCCCGTTTTGGCGGATTTATCCGCGATACATCGACCTCCGTAACGTTTACTTATGTATGAAGTTATCCCAACAGTGTAATAATAAAGTGAATTAGACCGAACGGCACCGGGCATGGTGTAATTAAAATCAATGACCGCGTGGTGTAATACACGGAAATAGAATGAATTTACATAATGTAAAGGGTAACTACTGTTGCGTAAACTATTCATAAACAAAGAGAACAGGGAATGAACGACGAATAGGATTAATATACAGTTCATAGATCTCACTATGGGGTCGAATGAAAATTTCATCCGGCTCCACGCACAATGCAGGCTGAAAGTAAAAATGCAGAAGGAGCGAAGTACAATATAATGAAGAGAACTGGGAAATAGACGATTAAAATTAACGGAGGCATCGTTCGTAATGAAATTGCACGACGTACAGCCGAATTACAATTAAAACTTTACCCGCTCGAATCTACGGTAAACGAAAAGAGCATCGAAGCACAATTTCGTGATCCCTGGTATACCCGGCTTGATATTTTGATCGTTTTGCTTTGCAACGATGGACTTACTTTCCGGTCTATCTGGAAATTGCATTTTATCAAGAAAATTGCATTCTCAGCGAGGATAATTCTTTTACTCGCGATGATACTTGTAATTGAGCCTTGCTTAATTTTATCTGTAATTTATGAATATATTGAGCATCAAGGGTTTGTTAAATAATTTCGTAAATTATTGGAAGTATTATTTTCAGGTTTTGTTGATTTTCTTTAAAATTCGTGAAAGTCTAGAACAAATGTCTTCTACCTTTAACACTAAACCTACCGACGTTATATGTACTAAAATCTAAATATACTCAATAACGACCTTACACAAAGAGAAGTGGAGAGATAAAGAAGATAATTAATTGACTCATTTTGCTTTTGTAAGATAGAAGTGGAATATTTACTTCATGGCTACTCTATTAATTTAGATCATTTTTAGAAAATATTTTGGTATCGGTCTTTTGACCGCCTTGGTAGGTTTAGTGTTAATTAATAACTGAGACAGAAGGTGCACTGTGTTGCGTTTGAAGCTAATATGTGCCTTATATACTTGCAATTAATTTACCTCCAAAGAGATGTCATGGAAGAGAAACTATATTATGTAGTTTGACAGCATTGAAATCCTGGATAAACCAGGCCAATTTGTGTTGTAGAGAAATCTAGCTATGGCTATGTATCGTGTTGTACTCCACAGTAATATACACCTCCAATTACGGTGATTATAATTCTGAAATTAAATTGACCGAAAAATGTAACGAGTCCTTACACCGTTTAAACAGCCTAATTATATAGTCATTGTCAGAAAATTAAATTCCACGATATAATCACCGATTATCTAGTTAATTATTGAACCGGCATCGCGGTCAATTAGCATCGTAAATAAAATATTATCAAATTCGGAAATTTCCCTCCAAAAACATGTTTCGAAGGAATTTCACTAAATAATTCAACCTCAACGGAGATCAAACCTACTATAATTAAGGTACGTTAAGAAAATACACCTTTAAAAACACGATATAAATTGAAACACTCATCATTCCGACCACTTTGTCAGGCTTTGAATTGTAATTTGATATTGAAACGATCGAAATGATTGTCGCGTCATCGCATCGTTTGCATTGATTATTTATACAATTATCGCATGAATATTTAATTGTGCAAACGATGTAGTTACCCGCGGAGCGATTGCCGGCTAAAATATTAGTTTGCTTTATATCCTATGCACGTTACATCGTTCACGATTCGGGTTTGGCCTTTTTCTTCCGTAGAGTCCATACAGCGCGCTCAATAACACATCTCGCGCAAGAGCAAACCACATTAACGAAAATATAGCAGAGGCCGATCAGCCGAAATTAACGCTCACACGAAATGGCTTTCAAAATGCCAATTAGTTACACGATGTAACGCGAAAGCACCGTTTAATCCGGTCGCTTGGTAGCCCTTGGAGAACAGAATTCACGTAAAATTCCGAAATTCTACGGCATTGTAATTCATTAGGAAAGATTAGGGTACGATTAGATTGGACTATCCTTGAAATGCACTAAGGTCGATGTTTTATCGTCCACTAATTATCGTTGCATCATTTAATCCCTTGGGTAAAAGAAGAAATCCTCTGGAATGATAACTCGCGGGGGGAGACGCTTTGCATTACAAATTACTGTGTAGTATTATTCTTTAAACATAGAAATGGAATGTGTTCTCGTTATCTCACGCGTATAATTACAATGCGCGCAAGAACACAGAATTAACCGAAATGCACCGACGACGAAACAAACGAAAATTCAACAAACAATCCGTGCAGAGAGGAGTAGGCTTGGAAATGGAATGAAGACGCAACGGGAAATAGTAATGCGGTTGTTTAAATGCCTGATAAACATTACGAGAATTGTGGTAATGCGAAAGGAATTACACGCTTAACGCGTTAATTCTAATTAGACGATAAATCTGTAAGAAACACTTGAAATTAGTTACGGCAAAATTGCTACTTACAGTGTTTAGATTTCTGCGAATGCATATCGGTAGGTAAAATGTAGCTTTAAATTTTCAATAATTACACAATTTCACTTCTTGAAGAATATAAAAAGCACACGTTCACCATGTCCGCAGTTCCCTAGGGCTGGTAGCTTAACTCGTACACAAACCTGGCCAGCCTACGACTAATGAGATTTGACACAATATCATCAAATATATTTAAATCTTGTTACATCCTCTCCTTAACAGTTTCATAGTTATCGTTGTCAATAATAATAATAATAATAATAAAAACATTAGTGGATTGACCAAGTCTAGACTAAATCCTTAGCTAGTCCCTTTTGTTCTTATAGGTTCATCACTCTCATCTATTTATTCATTATAAATTAAAATGAGCGACAAGAAACGTAACACTGTACTTTTTACAGCTGAAATATAGAGCACTACTAAAACATCAGACAGAAGTACAAGAAATAAAAGAAGAGCCAACTTCGTCGAATATGAAAAAGTGTCTGCAAGCCATACCTGCCACTTGCGAGGCTGGAAAATGTCGTCAAATGTATTTAATTTCTGTTGTATTCTCTCTTTAACAGTTTTATAGTTATCTTCGTCAGTAATAATAATAGTAACAACATGAGTGGATTGACAAAGTCTGGACTAAATCCTCACCTAGTCCTTTTTGTTCTTATAGATTCATCCCTCACATCTATTTATTCATTACAAATTAAAATGAGCGACAAGAAACGTAACACTGTACTTTTTACAGCTGAAATATAGAGCACTACTAAAACATCAGACAGAAGTACAAGAAATAAAAGAAGAACCAACTTCGTCGAATATGAAAAAGTGTCTGCAAGCTATATCTTCCACTTGCGAGGGTGGAAAATATCGTCAAATAAATTTAATTTCTGTTGTATTATATCTTTAACACTTTTATAGTTATCTTCGTCAGTAATAACAATAATAAAAACATTAGTGGATTGACCAAGTCTGGACTAAATCCTTACCTAGTCCCTTTTGTTCTTATAGGTTCATCCCTCTCATCAATTTACTCATTACAAATTAAAATGAGCGACAAGAAACGTAACACCGTACTTTTTACAGCTGAAATATAGAGCACTACTAAAACATCAGACAGAAGTACAAGAAATAAAAGAAGAACCAACTTAGTCGAATATGAAAAAGTGTCTGCAAGCCATATCTTCCACTTGCGAGGCTGGAAATCTCACGCCGTTAATCTCAAAGTGCAAAAATGAACGGCGATGGACGCGGCAGGCGGAAAGAAGAAGGCGCGATTCGAGCGAACCGTGAAGAATCAATTATGCAGCCGCCTATCCGGAACATTATGCAGCTCTCGAGAGGGTAACTCCCGACACAGCGAGAAAAGCGAGGGCAAGAAGTGCATAGATACATACCAAGGTGAAGATTGATTGACCTATCGATAGATCGAGCGAGTGCTGTCTCTAGGAAAATGATCGACTGCACCTTTCTTCCGGAAGTGGAAGACATAGGGAACGTAAGGCTCAATTTCCGATAATCCAACGCATCCGGGCTGAGGCTTCTTACGAGTATATCAAGAATTCTGTACTCTCGTTGATATCGTTTTAACTGTCCACTTATTGGGAGATTAGAGGAAGCAAAATCATTTTTGAAACAGAAACCTTCTGCGTGAAAGGACAATGAAGGAATATCCTTTTGCGAGCTGAATTGCTTTCCCGATTTGCTGTTGATTATTTGAAATTAATTTAGTGGTAATTTCTATTGGCAGATATTTCATTAGAGTTGACGATCAACGGCAATTGCAGAAGGATAATTTAGTTAAATAAGTAAAATTATATGAGATTTAAAATTAATTTGATAGAATGTTTGGTGTAAATAGAAATCGTGATAGAATATGAAAAAATTCTTGTAATTTTCCAACTCTACGGTGCGATCGGAGATAACGTTGAAATTTTTAATTAATTATTAAATAACTGTAGTTCCATTATCGATATCCCTTACGTTTCGTAGAACAGTTATAAAACGAAGTCTGCCTAGTGGAACTTTTATTCGATAAATTTTAAATAAGTGAAAACTTTGATTTTTCGAGAAATCGAAAGAAGTTTCTATTAAATGCTAACTTTTATTCTGCCTCGAAAAAGTTGAACTCGCAGATGACCTTTAATATCTGTTAATATCAAGTCGCAGTCATGGTGATTGTGCCGTAGCTTAAATGCGTCCCTCCGTAAAAGTCCTCTCGAAATAAAATTCTAACGAAGCAACTTGGATTTCGAAAAAATCAAAAATTCCCTCAAGCTCTCCACAAGAGACCCTGTTTCTCTACACTTCTACTTTAAAATATACAATACCTCGAAAACCAATTATATTTCCATTTATCCGCCCGCACAAACAATTCAATACCCCACCATGAAAAGCTCCGAAGAAAATCCAGAATCAAAGTATCAGTTTACAAAAATACAATTCATAAAACGAACACAACAAACGATCGAATCGCATCACGAGATAAAAAGATATCGAAAAATGGACTTAGAAAGCCATTGGATGGTACAAGCCGCGTTAGAAGACGAAAAATAAAATCGTAAGAAAAGCCACAAAAAAAATGAAGAATAAGAGAGACAGAAATAGAAGGAGAACGTCATGTTCGATAGCAACTCGAACGAAGGAAAAAGACGATAAAATAGAGAATATTTTCGACGCGCTTATCGCGCCTCACCACGTCCGCCTTGCCGATCTGGCAGGGCAGAAACCACCGTGGACGTGTGTTACGGTCTCGTCCAACATCCGACGTGGATTTAGTTCTCGAAAGGACACGACAGTAGGGAGAAGAAACGGAAGGCGAGACGATAGGGCGAGAGAGAGTTGCGAGAGGGTGCATGAGGGTGGCAGACAAGAAGGTAAGGCGCTCAAGGAGAAACGAAGATGAAGAAAGAGGACGAAGAGGAGGAGGATGAGAATGAGGAAGAAGGAGAAGGAGGCGGCTGATGGCTCGACGATATCTCGGACTCTCGAAACTTACCGGATAGACGAACTCCACGAAACTTTCCTGCCGTCTTCCTGCTCCGGCTCCTTGATAGTTAAAAGTTTGCGCGGGGTTGGTGTTGATCTACTTCACCCACGCCCGGATTAATCGTGATTCCGTATAACGGAGTGACTTAAGAGAGTGCCTCCTGCAGCGTGAAAACGATGACATAAAGTAAATTGAAATAAAGAGAAGGCAGACGGGAGGACGGAATAAGGAAGGGTAATCGTCCGCACGCGGCGGTACCTCGTTGATGATCGTTCGTTTTAACCCGTTCCCCATGGCGAGACTGAACCGACAGTTGGAACCACCCTACCTCTGATTCAACCTTCGAAAGCGTACTATTGACACTGGAAGCTGGAACGGCTTGTTTGTTTTTCTAACTACCGGATTCGACATCTATGATCATTTCACCGAAAACCTACCGTTTTAGGGGAGTTTCAATACGCAGAGGCGGTGATACATACGGTGGATGGGAAGAGTCCCGAGAAGCGACGGCGAGAGGATTCGAAGTCTGGCCATTATTTAGAATGTTGGGTCTACGTTCTGGTTGGTGCTGTGCTCATGTGGCTTAGAATTATGTGATGCATCGTAGTTATGGTAACTATTATAGAGAAAAATATTGTTTGCGTAGAACGAGCGAACAATATGTGTACTTGAAATTATAAGGCTTGTAAAGACCCAGGATATGAGATGTAGAAGATATTCATTGACACGAATATATGGTCCCAAATATCATTTATCAAGAAGGCACAGTAATGGCGTTTATTACAAAGTCTCTCTAAAAACGATTAGTTACAAAATGCAGCTCAGTGAGAAGCTACTATAACGACGTTTGGGTCCAGAAGATCGCTTAGCAAGAAACTAATGCAGTGGAACTTAATCTTCAAAACTGAGACCTTCCGTAATAAGAAGCCGCTGCAGCGACATTTGGTCCCAGAAAGTCTCTTAGCGTAAAGGCACTGTAATGACGCATGATACCAAAAAAAACGTCTTAACACAAAGTCGTCGTAACGGCGTGATATACCTAAAAAGTTTCCTTACCATAAACCCACCACAGAACGACGTGGTCCCAAAAAGTATCTTACGGTAAATTCACACTAATGATGTTAAGTATCCAACAAATTTCTTTGCAGAAAACCATCAGTATCGTACAATGTAAATTTACTGAATCTGAAGTAATCGTAAAATAGATCAGTGGAGGGAAAGTATCTGAAATGAAAATTCCTATCACCGCTAGGATTTTTTTTCCTATATGTATCATATATCATAGCTGTGGCTGTTTGAAACCTTCCTAACACAGTGGGTTCTAGGTGAAATAACCATAACAGTTAAAAGCGAAAAAACTGCATAAAAAAAGGATCTGGAATCGGACTCGCTACGGAAAGGAGTGGATGTAGTTGCGTACAAATAGACAACACAGTTATACGGTTACTCGACTGCCGAGGTAGCTTGTGAAAAATTTCCAAGCCGGCTACTCGCAATTCTTGAAAATGTTTCTGCTCAAAGTAACAAGATGCGCGCGTTTATTCGCGGTATCTCTCGGCAGAAGGAGGTTCATGATTAACGTGGCTTGAACAGACGTCGTGTTTCGCGTCGTGTTTTCTCCCATGGAACGTATGCCCAAAGAAATTCTGCCGAGCGTTATAAAATGTAATTAAAAATTTGAACAGCCAAGAAGGATGAATGTATTTATTCTCTCGCCATTCATTCTTGTATATTGCCCGCTAATTTTTCAAGAATTTCTATGTCTAATTTTTTTCTTATTTTTTTTTGTAACGTTAGTCATGTAACGATACTTTCGTGTTTTACGGGAGAGAAAATGATTAAAACGTTATCCTGAAAATTCCGTCGCAACGACGGCGTTTGACTGATCTTTTACGCGTAATTTTCATCGTGAAAATGCGATCCTACTTCAAAGGGATTAAAAGGAATCGTAACGGGCTCTTTGCGTGTAAAATTTCTCCGCGCGCTTCTACCGTCGATCACAAAAGACGAACGTTCCGTTACCTTTTCCGATATTCAAGTGAAAGTAATTTTCCTTCGGCTCGACTGTGTCGTCGCATCGGTACGGATATAATTTAAGAACCGTCGTCTAACGACAACGTCGCGTCACTCGTTTCAACTTGCTTTAGATGATAGATCGTCTGTACCCCACTGATATTCAATTAGAATTGAGAAAGGCGAAAATCCTATGCGTCTTTCTAATAAGAATTTCAAACGTAAAAATGTCGTTCCCATCGCAATTATATTAAAAGTGAAATTCAAAAGTATCCCAAACGTATCTCACTGGCATCCATCCTAATTGCCTGGGCGACTTTTTTTTAACTACTACGATAATTGTCACTAGGACGTAAAGTTTCAAGCTGCTTCCGAATCTCCAAAGTTATAGCACATTAAATGACAACTTAGGAAAAATCTCCCAGAAATGTCACAGACTTAAGCTTGATCTTACTGATTAACACATTGTGCCCCGGCCCCGCGATAATGCGGCTTTTTTGTTTCTTTATATGCATATTTCTACGCTTCGCAAATCAAAAGATGATCGCCCTTAGAGACTTTCGCGTGTTATGAAGAATTATGAAGGTATTAGAATCATTGGGCCAGGGAAAAAAATTGTTGCGAAAATATATAAGGTATCAAATATTTTTTTAGCTACTTATTGTGCCGAGACAAGCAAATGAAGCCACCGCTTAATGTGCTAATAGTCCAATTCTTTAACTTCATACTCAACATAGCCACTTCATTTTTCATCGTCGAGGCATATTAATATCAATTGAAAGAAAAGAACACACAAGAGGTTCAACAAGGATCAGAATTGTTCTCGTGAATCGCGAAAAAGTCAACATATTCCCTTCCAATCGAAGAAACTGCAAGTATTGCCAACGAGGAACATCGACGTTGCAGCGAGGTGTCGAGACGAAGCATCGTCGTGGTCTCAAAGATCCCAGATGCGGTTCACTGCTGCGAGGATGACTTGCCTGCTCTGTTTATCGAAGAAAAATCACGACAAAGGCGGCAGTTGCGTCTTCGAGGCTGCGAGTTTTCCACGTAGGAAGGTGTACACGGAGGCACACAAAAGAGAGAAGGGATGCAATAAACGATTCGAAGAGTACACCGCGCAAAAATCAATACAGGATGGTACCCCGCGCCGCCTTTCTGCATTTTATAGTTTCGTCGGCAATATATATATACATATATATATACACACACACACATACATAGATACAGAGACGTATACCACTACACGGGTAGTGGCAAACGTATACAGGAATAGACAAGAAGAGAGACCAAGAACGCGATAGATAAGGACGAAAGGGATGGAGACAGAGAGGAGAGGGTGGAGACCTTAGCGGGGTGTGCTTAAATCCCCACCAGGCCTTGAGAGTTTAGCACGGCTTCTACGGAGCTCTCGTACGGAAAAATAAATTCTGGACGGGTCGACGGGCGGAAAAGGGGTTGGAGAAAAAGAGACGAAACGAGCAGACAGAAGAAGAAGGAAGGATACGTCGGAAAGGTAGAAGAGAGAACGATGTATAGAGAAAGAAAGAGAGAGAAAGAGAAAAAGGCACGCGGCTGCATACAGACGGAATTAGATTAGCCGATGTACTTTTCTTGGCGGTCCTCTTGGCTTCCTTTTACCTTGGCCGAAAAAAAAGAGAGCAAGCAACCTGACACATACACACGGTCACACACGTACACGTACGTTGATGCCAGAGAATCCAATTAGTTGTATTTCCGCTCGAAAGAGACTCGAGGGGCCTATGCAAATAAATTTACCTCCGTACCCCTAAACCACCCTCCCTCTCCACCTGTTTTCCATCTTCCGGCTCTCCATCTTTCCTTCTTTATCTTTAACTTTCCATCGCATCCCCTCTCCCCCTGCCCTCCCCCCTCTTTCTCTCTTCATACCTTTTCCGTCTACATCCTTCTACGTTCTTTCACCCCTTTGTCCGTCTCTTCCTCGGCTCCGGTGTACCTTCCCTTCCTTCTTCAAAAGTCCGTGGCAGGAACTCTAATTTCTCTCGTTACATTGTACCGGTTTCCTCGGGGACTACTCGATTCTGAGACATAAACAAGAGGATTTCCCCTTTCTCCTTTCTCCACCAACCCTTCGTCCTTTTGCCCTCAGCTTCCGAGCGAGCCGAGAAACCCGGCTCGTGATAATTTCTTCTCCTAAAGCGTATCCAGGATAATGGTCCAAACTCCGCGGTGCAGGTCCTCCGATCTACCCTTCCCCTTTCTGCATCCCCCTTCTACCGTCTAACCTAACTCTTCTACTACCCCTTTCCTTTATTTTTCAGAACGGCCCAGCCGGTGTCTACGTCCCCCGATTTAATTTGGCATTCATTAGCGGATTTCGCCAATGAAATACGGCGAATCTCCAACACGGAAGACGCCCGGGGATTAGACTTTAGGATAAAATGCATCGTGAGGTGCGTCGAGGGTGGTACCTTTAGAGAGGGATGCTAGAAAGTAGTGGAAATGAAGTAAGAGGAAAAAGTAAAGTACTCATCGAGGAGTATAAAACCAATTGGAAAGAAATCAGACGGGGGTAAAAGTTAGGTAAAATCATTGCGGCCTGTTTGGATGAAAATAGACAATTAAGAGGATAAGCGGGATTGAAAGGATTAATGGGGAATTTTTAAGAAGGATCGGATCGGGATCGATAAATTATTCGGAACTGCGAGAGAGACCGAACTTCGGGCTGGCAAACGGATAGAGAATACGAAAAATGGCGACGGAAAATTCAGGAAATATCGAGTGAAAAATGTGAGATGGAAAAAAAAAGAATCGAACGAACGTGAAAAGAGAGAAAACGTGAAAGAGAACGATAGAATGATACGGCTGGAGGGAAGGGAACGCAAAGGGGTACAGATTATTTCTATTTTCTCGTGGGGAAATAGAAAACAGTCGGACCAATGTGGAAAGTCGTAGGTAGAGAACGGAACGTAGACATCCGGTAACGAGGATAACGCAAGAGGAAAACCTCTCTTCCCCTCTTAATGAAACGCCATATCAAATTAGCAAAAGCAGCTTCTGTGCCAGTAAATTTTTCTAGGATATTGTTGTTAACCGCGTAATTACAACAATTCTTTTTGGGTGTCCGTTCGCGGAAATGCAGGAGCAGTGGGGGGAGTAAACGAGGATGCCGGCTGTAGCCGGCAAACAAAAGCGACGAGAGGAAATTAAAAATGAGAGGAACAAAAGTAAGAGCGGAAGGGGTAGTAAATGAAGGTGATTAATATGCGAAGAACTTAAGGGTGCAAGAGATAAAGGTAGCAATTTTCATGAAGGTGGTGCACGGTTATCTGCTCGGATGCATTAAGTCCTCCTCGAACGCTTTGCCATTTCTCTAACGAGCAGACAACGTTTCACTTTTACAGCTTCGTGGCTTAACGCAATTTCTGTCTTTTCGTACGAACGATTCATGATGTAACACCCGAAAGCATGGCAAAAAGATTTTTACATGAAGCTCGACAAGCAAGTGCAAGAGAGAAGCAACGATACAGAGGTAGTAATTTATGGGAGCAGATGGTAATTTCGAGGACAGTGAGGTAATACTAGAGGGAGGGTCAAGTGCAGGTCATCCGTTGCTCTATAGCTATAGTACCCGTATAATACAGAACGACAATTGTTTGACCAAATCGACTCTAATTTTTTAATGAATACAAACTAGAGAAATTGATATCTACGTGAAGAATTTTAATATTGTCTCGAGAAAGCTTCATTATTTTACTTCTGCTACTAATCATAGCAGTTATTCACTTTTCCGACCGGTAGCGTATTTGGGCTTTTCGACTTTTAACTTAAATCAATTCCCACGGCAATTAGCCCTTTGCACTCGAGTACTTTTTCACTCGGGCGAACTAGCAACTCGAGACGATTTTGGCTATATTTGGCAAGTGTTTTACAAGTACTTCAAAATAATTTTATAGTAAGAACACAGGTCGAGCCGGGTCAATGAAAAAATTTGGAATATAAATATCACATCGCATCGGAAAAAAAAATATAAATCAGGAGACGCCAAGACACCGTACTAATGCCTCTCGAATACAAAGGATTAATAAATTGTTATTTATCATTGAGGGTTACTGTGCCAAGGACTCAGTGCCGAAAAGTTCTAACTTTCGAAGAGATATCGGTATCAGGAAAGTATCTGAGGTCAAGTGATATTTAAAAAAATGCCTGTCAGTAAAGTGATAAGATTTTCCCTTTTGGAGAAAAATCATGAACTATGCAATCGATACACAATTTCCTTTTTGTAATCCACCAAGGAGGAATCTATCGGTAATCCTCCATCGACGGCGACCTTTATCGTGTATTGAATTCAATACTTCGGCTAATTTCCGTCGAAATGCTTTACTCATTTGCACAAGAGTGCGAGCACGTGGAAACATTACATAACACGTTATTGCGCACCGATATCTGGCCATCGCGGACGACCACCTTGGCTTTTCCGTCCACAATTAATAACAGCCGAATTCGCCAGCCCGTTATTAACGTCGTTCGGTATTCTAATTGTAGCCAAGGCTATCGATCTCTGGATTAATACTAATTATACATCCCGGGGAACAAAGCGTTGCCCCGTGAACGAGTAACGGCAAGACAATAGATCGCCGTCATTATCGTGATTAATTAAAGGATCGACCGTGATCAAAGAGAGACGCAAGCTTACTGCTCACCCCCGTATACCTTCGCTGGTGAGAATATCGCGATATTGGAATCGATCCTGCGTGCCGGGCCATAATCAAATTTTACACAAACATCCGTTGCCGATATTGCTTCTGTGCACTGTTACTTATGAAAATTGAACAGGATTTTTGGCCATCTGAAAATTTCTGTGCAATTAAACGAACGTTAAGGGAAATGTGGAAAAATTGTTTCGTGCACCCACGGAAATTTGACGAGCGGATGCAATCAAGGAAGTGTGGGAGGAGGGAAGAGAGAGAGACATAGAGGGTGGATCAGAGATAGAGACCGAGACAGAGAAAGTGAGACAAAGCAGGGACTAAGACACAGAGAGTGAATTTAAACAGACATTGAGACAGAGGAAGTCAGACAATAGAAAGACTGAGGTAGAAGAACTATGACACAGCTCAGAATTCGCATGCAATGTTCGTTCAACAATGTACCATTCGTAAAATGTAGTCCTTCCATTTTTTAAACAATTCAGTTCATTATTCCTCGTGGTAGTTACAAAAAACGTAGGGAAGGGTGGGGCAAAGTGGGCCCCTTCAGCAAAAAATAGTCATATCTTTATTTTTTTGGGCTCCAAAATTTTAAGGGGCCCACTTTGCCCCCTCCCCCCCCCCCCCTCCCCTAAAAGGCCAACACGTTGAAAGCGAAGCGATTTTTGGTTAGTCAGAATTGACAGGAGACAAAAGAGGATGACAATTTTCAATTACGAGTCCCCCCAGGGGCCTGGGAACGTCCCAGGAACGGGTTTGGCGAACCCGGGGTACCTGAGCCCACATGTCGACGAATATTATTGGTAGTAGCAGTGTTACGATGGTACAAATGGTTAATTTGGTACCACAAGGGCTGAGATTGGTCCCGAGACATTCAATTCTGTCCCAGCTGATCGGGTTGGCCTCATGGCAGCAATAGTATGGCTATTATTGATAGCTTAAGGTGCATTAACAGCTCGGACATTGAGAGAACAGAGCCGTGATATTGCATGTAAAACTCGGGACATTTTTCTATTACTTATCGGCACACAAAACAAAAGTATGAACTTGTTAAAGGTGAAGATTTAGTAAGCAGGTCGCACATTTTTAATAAAAAAATTGTGATTTTAAATGTAAAAAAATTGATCGGCTCTAATGTAGGAGAGGAGTGTTCAGCCTTTTAGTTTTCTTGAGTCACATTGAAAGAATAGTTACTTTGGGCTAGATATAAAATGCGTTAACATGAATAAATAATTCTTAGTAACATTAACAGTATTTTTCGTCACAAGCTCATCAAGTATGTCATTTTTTATTGAGCCGTGGATTGAACAAACCTGAACTAGAATCTCACTCAAAGATTCGTCACGAGGGTTGATTTCTATCGGAATAAAGATTATGGTACAATGTAGGACCCTGTTAAAATTAGGGAACATTCCCATGAATGTGTAAGTGCATAATGTATATAATGTAGATACATATATATGTACATATTTCGTGGATTTGAATATTTAAATCCGAGAGGATTGACCTACATCACAGCTACAAATCTTGAAGGCTGCGTTGCGTAGCTTCCAAACTTTATAGGTCGGTCGAAGTAATCTTTCATGTTACAGTACCCCGAAAGTAAGTCAGATTTATACTACGGCTACGAAACTGGCGGGAAAAAAACAGGCTAAAAGGAAATAAAAGGAGCGCCAATTTCGAGGACAATAAAAAATCAAAAGTGGTTTCGCGTGTATCGAAAAATGGTTTTTCGTATTCCTTTTATGGGAATACCATACCAATGATGCCATTTTTCAAGCTTTACGATCGCCTTCGTATACGTGACCAATATTCATGACTAACTACCGGGCTCGTATACCCAAGAAATTTCCATTCAATATTCGACCCCTCAGATAACGATATCCAGAGAAGCGGCATATCCACCTCTAATTTTATTCCCTCGACTTAAATAGACGATATAATCGCTTTTCGCCTTTCGTTCCGTTTCTCAGGGAACACGTTCATGTTCGCACATCTATGTGAATGATATTTTAATCATAAATATGGAAAATTCTGTTCACTATACACATCCAAATATAGTACTGTGTAGTCCAACGATAGTAAAACGAAATCATTGTTAATTGAATTCTTTTCTTAATTTCTTTTCCGATTTTCTTCTATTTTTTTTTTAATCCTATGTTATATTATTTTATTTCTTTGATAGTTTGACTGTTAATTAATATTGCTGTTTGTAAGATAATAGTTTTATGCTTTAAATATGTATGCATGTGCATTTGTATCTCAGAGACAAATAGAGTTTGAGGAATTATGAAAATTTCAGTTCCAACTCATTAGCTTAAAATTTGACTTTCTTACTGTGCTCCATTTTCGAGGATAAATTAAAGGAATTAGGAAAATTCAAATCTTGATTCATTATTTGAGACTTCCATCCCCTTTCACTTTACGACCACCTCAACTTTTATTGTTGATGGTTGATCTCCACGAAGAAAGTGTCTGAAACGACCTTGCGCTTGAATATACTCCTCGTTACTCTTCCAACAGACTTTGTCCCTTTTTCAAAGGCTTTCTATGCCGTTCGAATTTACCGATGACATTTTTCAATCGGTTGATGAAATATATCAACGGTCGACGAACACGTAGGACAATGAACAAACGCAAAATATGGCCATAACTCATGGAATGAATTCATTGTTCGTTGCATTGTACACAGTGCGTAAAAGAATATTAGCTTTGCCAGCTTTATTAAAGCCTTTTTAAAAATTCAGTTTTCTTTTTCCTCTAAAACATTTTACATTTCATATGCCATACTTTTAATTTTGTATGAAAACTGTATCTGTATTGCAAGTAAAATGTTCTGGAAATTGAAGTTAAGTGTACGAGCTATTTTTTAATTATTTTTTTTGTAAATTCCCTGATCTCATTAAATAAAATTAATTGTTATTTAAATAAATAAACTGATTTATGGAGGAGAATGTGAATTCCACATAGCGAAGAAATGGGTGAGAGACAAGACTTTAGTTAGTTTGAAATCTGATAGACTGATATTACGAGCTGGTATGTTTGTTAACGTTACATAGAACGAGATCACATATGCTCATGGATAAAATTTGCTTACTTTTCGTTGAGCATGTCAGTGTGTTGGTATGGTACAATATTTTGTACAGTACAAACGAGAATTTTGAAGTATCGCCAGCAAAAATGGAATTCCACAGCTAAAATTCTTTTACGCAATTTTAGAAAAACGTAGTATTGAAAAGATAAATGTCTGTATTTTACGATCCAATGATTTTCTCAATAAATCTTTTTCCAAACTGCGAATTAAATTTTTTCCCAAAACAGATTCCCACATGAATCAGTTTGGCTCTAAAAATTAAATAAAAATACGTCAATACATTTACGATCAAAGCAACCAGTGTAGTAGAAATTTATCTGGAAATGTCCCGTGCTATTTGCAATAAACAGAAACAAGAGTTATTACGATTTTTTAACGTTAGCCAGTTTATTCTATAACGATGTTGCGCACACTAATAGAGTAACGCTTGCTCGTAACATTTGTAACAATATTTGGAAAATTAAACCTACAACTATAGCTACCAGTTAATATTCCTAAAAGTCCTCTCGCTGAAACTGTGGTGGCCTGTTTCTAAAAGTACTCTATACGTTCATTTCCTTCTTTCCATTTCCATTTCTCTCTCTTTCTACACGTCTCCGTGTCTGTCTCTATCTTTGTTTCTTCTGTCTGTCTCAGTATTTTTATCTCAGTATCTGTCTTTGCCTCAACCCCTTAGTCTCAGTCTTTACTTGTGCTCTACTCTCTCCATCTAAATTTCTGGTTTTACCAGACTTTCTTTGCCTCAGCCTCTATCATTATTTAACAATTTCATCTGAGCCATTATCTTTATCTCAGTCTCTCTGTTTTAATTTCTCTATCAATCAATCTCTGTCTTATTTTAGTCGCTCTGCCTCAGTTTCTGTCTCAGTTTACTTAATCCGTTTCAGTCCCTACCTTTCAGTCACTTCCTGTGTCTCAGTCTCTGTCGTTGTCTGAATTCGTCTGTTCAGTTATTGGCATTATCGAGTTCCCTATGTTTCGTATTGTTTCCTATGTTCAGCAGAGATTTATGAAAAGAACTAGTTTCTAGACATTGACAGTGAATATTATAGGGTCAAAAATTCGTAAAAATATGTTGCTTAGTAGCTTGAAAATAAAGCTCTATAGAATATTTATTAATGTATGAGATAACGAATAATTTGTTTCACTACCAGTCGATATTATTTTTTTGAAACAAAGCTATGAATAGTTTCGGCTTTGCAAAGACGCTTTATTAATTGTAAGTGGCCCAATGCAGAGTACTTTCCCATAAATAAGCATACATATGTATATGATTTTCCATTAAACCTACCAATCTTTTGACTGGCTTGGCTTCGAAAAATTACCTAAAAATTTGATTTTTCTAAAAATTACCTTCATTAATAGAGTCGTCATGAAGTAAAAATTCCACTTTCACTTTATAAAACCGTAATTAATTAATTGTCTTCTTTACCTTGTGATTTCTCTTTTTCCAGTTTTTTGTATATCTTTTTATTATATCTTTATTGTAGTATATTAGTATATCTGAATATAGTGTATCTGAATTTCAGTAGATATAATACCAGTATTTTTAGTGTTAATACGAGGACGCGAATCTGCATGAAACGTATCGAATTTCCAAGTACACGGTAGACGATAAAAAGGACGGAGTTTGTAGATGAAATTGTAGGTGCAATTAAAGTTATTAATTGTTGGATTTTTATTGTGTCGATTACACGTGCGAATGATGCAATCGACTGTGCAGGAATCACATCGAGTAAAAGCGTCGAAATGCAAGCGCGCGTATCAAACACTCGATTTACAAAACCAAGCGACTCGATTCTCGAAAAGAGCTGTAAAAAAATACATGATAACTTTATCGTGCCAAAATTGATCGAAACTGCGGATTCTTGCGATTCCGCGTAAATTGGTGGTGAAAAGTATGGTAAATAAAAGCACGCAGGTTGAAGTATACATGTGTTGTTTTACTACTTTGTGGCATTCAATTTGAGTTGTTGAAAATTCAAAGGGAACATTTCAGGATTGTTTGATCAATATTTCGACGATTTCTACTTTATATTTTATCTCTAATACCAAACATAATATTTTTTAAGAACATAAAGTACAGTTTAATTTTCATATGGTTAAAAAAATGGATATTGGACGGATAGAATTGTTTTTAACCGATATTATCGTATTTTCTTAATTTATGCAAGGAGAGTAAATAGTAATAGAAGAAGAATAACAGCAGTGACCCAGAATGGAAATGGGCAACAACGTAGAAAACAAGGAAGAAAGCAACCGGGCACTCCACGATCAGACACTAACAACATAGAATTGCGAAATAAACAAAGTGACATTTCTTGCTGAAAACGGACAAAATAATAATTTTCATTTCTATATAAATTTACAAAATTATATAATTTAAGCAGAACTAATTAGATATTCTACAGCTATCCGACATCGTGGAAAACCACGAATTTACTACGAAACTACACGGTTATTCGTATTCAAAATTATCTCAAATTATTACTTCATGACAGGAGAAATAATATCACATTTATATATAGAACAAAATAATTATCATTTAAAGAGAATTAATATCCGCCATTCTAAACACAGCTCCTATCAAACATTTTGAAAAGAAAGGTCTACATTTTCCATAAAATTATAAAGTGACTTACCACGGCCCAAATAGTTTCGTCCCATTTTATAGGAAAAGAAAGTAAATCATACATATAAATTAATGTACAAAACAATTTCAATTTAAATTCCACAATCATCCATGATTCTTAAAGCATTTAATATCTATCATTCCCATGAAAAATGGAATTCACTGGGAAGCAGTAAAACAGCTATTCGACTCTCAAAACATCGTACTGTTATTACATAAGCGGATAAACGATACCTCACCCATGCTGCAATTTCCAAAACAACTGCAATTCAAGTACAACTAACATTCACCATTCTAAACACACCTGATATCCGACATTCTGAAAACCCCTAATTAACTACTAAGCTACAACACGGCCATTCATATCCAAGCTGACCGCAAATTTGGTAACAGCAACGTAACAGTTTATGTAACACAATAAACAAAACCCCATTCCGGTAACCAAATTACTCGATAAAACCTGATTTTAGTAACTATTGGACAAGCAGAAACGATGACGGAATAACGAACAACTCGCTAGTCGTAACGAAGTGAACTCAAATCGAAGAATTAGAAATTCCGCGGTACCAAGCTGTACCAATGGCTCGAAGTTAAGGACGAACACGCAAAGGTCGCACGAAATCCCAAAGATCGCGAGGAAGAACTCACGGTTTCGCGAAGAGAATTTCTCTTGGTGGTGGCGCTTCATGGCGGACCTTTATTTATGATCCGATTTAGGGTCGTGATTCTTGTTCATGGGAGAGAAACAGGAGGGATGTGCTAATCCTTGGTCCTTCCACGAGAAACCTCTAACGGCACGCGATTTATTTTCGTTGAATTAGCCCTCACTGCCCCAAGGATCGTGTCAAGAAGCACACTCCTACGAATACAATCGTATTGGATGAAAGATTGTGAAGGAAAGAAAGAGAAGGAAACGATTGAGATGTCGATGTCTTCGAGGAGACGTGCTCTGGACGATAATAATCCTCGGACATCCCTCGAATAAGATTGCCGCAAAGTACACGCCTCTCTACCGCCATAATACGATCGTAAATATTATCTGTACGGGAAGTTCCTTCGTGGAGATTCTATGAATGTAATTAACTTAGTGGTGTTTATTCGAGTAATTGTTAAACAATGATGTCTATGTTTGTTGGAGTTGTAACTTGAAGGAAGAAGATTTCGTTCGTTCGAAATGTAATTAGTGGGGAGAATTTCGATACTTTTTCTTTGATTATTTTACCAGTGGCTAAATGAAATAAATATTGAAAGTTATGAATTAATTACAACCTAGAAACTATCAGTGACACATGTACCTATATTGTATCCCACGTAAGGGGATTATAATCATCCTCAGTGTCGAAAGAGTTAATACACCCTATATTAATATCAGAGATTAAACGAGTAATATTCTCACGCGTAATTAACTCGGAATTTAACAAACAAGATTTCGCTCTTCCGCGTCATCGACTAACGAATTTCTATTCACGCTAATCGAAGACCGCACATATATCTTCAACGATATCGTTCAATTTTTATCCAATTAATCCTGCCTATTAAAGTATGCAATTAACTTAGTAATCCAACGAGGAAGATCCGGCTCTTTCGGTTCATCGACGGATGAATAAAATTCACACTAACTATTGTCCATCGATCGTAAATATCAGTGGATTACGCTTTTACGCCATTCCTGGTTTGTAACGACGGTTAAATTGTACGTGGCCTTTATGGCCGATTTAAGTCCCACAAGCTCATTATTTCGATTATATATTATACATGCCACGATGTCTTGAGTCTGTACACAACTATCACTGCCGTTTAACGTTGCTTTATTAACTCCTATTATCTCGTGCATAATTATATTTAATAAAATATGTGAAACGCGTTGTCCTAAGCGATCTAAAATTAGGTCGCGGGGTAAAGGCTCGCAAAATAAACTCCTCCATCCTCAGAGTACTCCTCTTAATTTCATAATCTCGTCCTGTGCGAGAGAAAAATAATTTCCACCCCACCGTTCATTCGTTAGGTTTCTCGAGTCCTCTCGAGAAAGGACGCGGCATTAACTCTTTATTCGATGCTACCTAATTAAGCAATGATTAATTATCTCCGGACATTCATGAAATTCCATTATGGAATTTCTAATGCCCGAGAAGTGCTCGAAGTAAAGTACGCGTTGACGGGAGGTGAATTTATTTCTGCGAAGCACGAAGCGCCGCGGGGCTCTCTGAATTTAACAAAGACAAAACAAACTGTGCACTTACGTTACTCGTTACTCACTGCACGGACGAGGCGAGACAACAGGTAAGCAAAGACGAGAAAATACGAGCACGCTTAGTTTACGCACCTTTATTGAGGTCAACGTTGCATTATTGGATACACTTTGCGTCATTTCACTGGTAACTTTTGTTTTATGCTTTTAACGCGCTGCGCATGAATATTCAACGGTTGCCATTCATTTTTCTCGATAGTAAGAAAGTACCGACGAACGTGCAATGACGAGGTATATCCATTAAATATTCATAATGGCACGACGGAAGTGTAATTAATTTTTAACAATATCACGATACCCGGCTAATGTGTATTAACAAAAAGTGTGTGGCGAAAATGTAACCAAGGTGCAAAGAGAATGGTCGAGATAATTAGAAAAGCTATTTTTCTAGTAAAAGTCCTTCCTGTGGAGGAATATTTTTCTTCGAGAAGTCTCTCCTGAGTTTTAATAAATTACAGCCAGGCAAAGTAAAAATTTAAAGTAAAATAAATTCATTTCAATGATAAAGTAAGCATATGTTATTATTATTATTCAATTTAAATAAATGTTTTCCCAATTTCGAAGATTTAGATGCGATTCCAACTATGAACCCTAACTCCTTCGGTGTCAATACTCCATGTCGTCGAAGCATTGTAACTCCAGAAGTCCCCTGAAACAAAAGCACAATTTGTCAGTAACTATCCATAAATATTTTCAATTAATGATTTAATTAATGTCGATGTCGAAGTCTACAAGATGAATCCAATTTTGAACCCTTCGGTTTTAATTCTCCATGTCGTCCAAGCATTGTAACTCCAGAAGTCCCCTGAAACAAAAACACGATTTGTCAGTAACTGTCCACAAATATTCCCTCCTAAAATTAGCCGTAAAAAGATTTTAAAAATCCCTCTGCAAGCATGCCGTAAATACATGACATTTCAAAACCCACCAAACACAAACAACCCTCACCACTCAAAGCCCAAGAACACAAAAATAGAAACTCACACCCAATTGATCGCAAATCAAGAACGAAATCACGATACCAAACAAAGCATAAAAGTCATTCACAGTGCAAGAGTCATCGGCGCTAATTTCCTTTGGCGCTTCGCAAAAAGCCGATTAAATTGCGTCAGGCGTTAAACTAATTTGAAAATGATTAATTAATAGCAATATTAGGAAAGGCCAGCGCAAGCGGCACAGGTACCGATTCATTTCACCGTTGCAGCACGATGAGGAACAACCACAGAACTCGACTGCGAGTTTCGCGAGCGTAAATCAAAGCGCAACACGCTCATGTATGCTGCGCCGCTCTACCTGTATTCAGTAATAGCGACCCGCATGTGTCGTGACAAGCCAGTAGTCATGGCCCGTATATGTCGGACAGGCCGAGGTTACATTGCGTCGTTCGTATGTAATACCGTTTTATCAAAAACATTGACCATGATGCGCCATGGCGAGTGCAACTCCGTTGAGGATTGCTCACAGGACAGAGAAAAAAAGTGGTCGTAGACAAGTGTACTTTTGGAGATTACAATTGTTGAACGATTAATCCATGAGCATTAATCCGGTGAAAGAGTCTGGAAATTATTTAATGGCAGATCAACTGGTACCGGTGGTCCGTGACCGGAACGGTAAACGTTTGCGTGTCGGGTAGTTTCATGGTCCTTTTGCCTGCCGGTGGGCTTTGTCTGGTATTGTTGTTATTAAATTATGGCAGCAGCGAGGCGAAGTTTATGGCGATGGTATGAGCGTGTTTGTTTTGCTCCGGGATTTTTGGGATTGATTGGCACTGTAGTGTTTTATTGGATTCGTAGATTTAAATGAGTTTCGAATTGAAGATATAAGGTTGATGTTGGGTTGAATGGTTTAGTGGAGTTGTAGATTTTGTGAGGTTTGGAAGCATGAGTTTGTCGTTGGAAATAATATTCGTTTTCTAATCTATATACATATATTTACATATTATATAAAGATCAAATACCACTGACTGACTGACTCACTCACTCATCATGAAATCTCAAAAACCACAGAACGGATTGCAATGAAATTTTCAACATACCTTCCCCCTGGATCTTAGGTGCTCACAAAGAAAGGCTTTTGAAAAATTCTAAATTTTGAGGGGCGTTTTGGGGGGTTAAAGTATCGGCCAAACTCATCAACGCAGAGCCGAAACTACTTGACCTAGAAACTTGAAATTTTGCATGAGCGTTCCTTCTAGGGTATAAGCACCCACTAAGAAAGGATTTTTCAAAATTCGAAATTTTAAGGTTTTTTTTTAGTTTCGATTAAACCGTAGCGAAGCACGGGAACTTTCAGCTACTATATTATATTTATAATTCAGGTTTTAGGAGGGTAGAAATAAATTTCTGTATGGAATGCTTTGCTCTGATAGTTTAATCTACGAGTATTCTTTCTGGTTGGGTTGGCGTGGATACTGTTGATTTTTGAGTATTTCTAATTTCCGAATCAGCCTTTCAGAGAGTTAATAAAGAAGCTTCTGTATAGATTAGTTCGAGTTGATAGTTTGGTCTGTGAGTATGCTTCCTGGTTGGTAAAAGGTTTATATCCGAGCTTTCTGTCTCGTATTTCTGCACTTTTAACTGATAAAATTCAAACTCGAGGTCGCTGTATGGAATTCCGAAATTTGAGACTGTAACCGCTACAGTCGGCATACCAATGTAAAAATGTAGTACAACATAAAATAATAACCAGTTCAGTATGTAAACAAATACAAGGGAAAACACCATTTTTGAAGGGGATCATGAAAAATGTTCGGTGATAAAGCATCGTATTACAAAAACATAAAATTCTTTGTGTCTATCTAGTAAACGCGGCCATTAAACGTGCCCGTGCACTCATACTCGTATCCGGTGTACTTTCGACTAAAAGAATAAAGACAAATACAAAACATTTGTACGTTTTGTTTATAACGATAAAAACTCGTGACGCAATTTTATCAAAACCTCGCAGAGATATTTCAAACAGAGTTTCGATACGCGCGCTCGTGGAAACACGAATTCGGACGATTTTTATAATCATTTATCGATACTCCGGGTATTCCGATGGAATAGTAAAAAAGGAAAAAATAGTTTTTGGGAGGGGAGAGTGACAGGGGATAAAAAAGGAAAAAATACCATATTAAAAGCGTATCGATTTTTTTCAGTAATTTTTTTATTTCGTTTCTGGCCGCTCCGCAGTCTCGCGGCACAATCGAATTTCACCGTACGTAAATCTAATTGCACCACGCACATCTGCAGTCGGCGGTGACGATCTGCATACAAGATATAATAAGGTCAAATACGAATGAATACGTAAAAAAAAATGGAGAGAACGTGGTATAAAGGGAGAAAAAGAGAAAGCAAGAACGAGAAACGTCGAGTTTAAACAGCGTTGAAATGCTGCAACGCCGGTTTATCAAACGCTGCGACACGATGCAATTTCAAGGAGGACGTTGCACCATAATATCGAAAGTGCCGATTAATCTAATTTGACTAATTGCACCATAAATTATAAATATACCGCTGATTAATATTACAGGAATACAATATGCATTAATGCTTTGCGATTCATATTTGGCGCAACGGGCGAGCGACGGCTGCAATTTGGAGTTTCAAGAACGCAAATGAAATTGCAACGTGTCGTTCTGTAATAATTACTCGACGGCAGGATCGTAATGCGAAAGTGTCGACGAATGTAGAAGAAAAAAGACGTACAACGGAGTTGTTCCCGGAAATAGTCTCATGAGTGTAGTTTACATGTATGTATATATTTAAAAAAAAATAAAAGAGAACGTGATAAAAATATAATGAAATCTTTCATCCGGTAAAAAGATAAAAAGTGATCAGACTCTCTCGACGAATCGCTGCATAAGCAATGGATACGAACATTGTATTGCACTCTGACACTCAAAATATCCCATTCCAATGCTATCTCGGAATATTGAATTAAAATTTATATGTAAAATAAATTTACCTTGATCAATCGCTCGTTGAGCACGAATTAAATATATTTACAATCACCGTATCGAGTGGAAGAATTCTACAAAGTCACTTGAAATATCTCATCACGAGTACCTCTCGAATACAGTCGAATTAGAATTTATCCATAAAATAAATTTCCCTCAATTAATCTCCTGTCAAACGAAAGCTGCAAAATATTTGTAATAACACCATCCATGAAAACAGAAGAAAATAATTAAATAGTGTTTACCCAATAATGCAACAAAATCTATTACTCGTTGGTGCACAAAGGTGTTAATCCACCGAGTTGGATGAGTAGAAATGAGAGAAGTTTCACGATCGTAAATCAAAGCGGGCAGTCATGTGTGTCACGTGCGTCACCAGGGCGAAGTGACAAAGCAATAAGCAAGTAGATCAAGAAGACGGAGGAGTCAGACAATTCTAAGGAGACGAGAAACTGCACACCTGACTTAAACAGGGACGTGCAATGCATCGGTTGCAACGGTAATTTCAAGAAGCTCCAAGTACCCGTGGAACGATTTCTTTGACCGTTTGGAAGGTTATGAGCGCCAGAGCGAAGAGCTGGGACGATGTTAGTGGTACCCTCGACGACGACTACGACGTCGTCGTTTGATATCAAAGGTGAACTAACAAAAATGAAGTTCGTCGGGCGCAATTTGGCATAGAGAGTCAAGGTATGGCGCACATGCGCATGAGTATACTCGAAAGGCTAACGACGGGGCAATTTGTTTTCGTTAAATTAGCACCCGTCCAAGTGCCTCCAGCACGAGTCAAAGAACACTTCTGGCCTGCGCGTCTGTGTCTTACCCAGCGCGTTTTAGCTCCCTCGTAGAAGAGACTTTCATGTATGTACCTTCACAGACGAAAGTACCAGAGAATCTAAGGGATGATGATGCGCGACCTTTGCACGTGCGAACGTACACGTGCGTTCTAGGCACGTACGATTGTGGCTGGCGCGCACACACGTCACGAGTCATAGACGAATAGTGGAACAAAAGGAAGAGATGCCGAACATGGAAAGTAGAGGGAGGAACGATGGGGGTGAAAGCGAGTTCAGGAGGACACGTTAGAAGGAAAATGAGGATATCGGGAGCAATACCGGGCCAGGTGGATGACGATCGTGAGAAACGAAGATGGAAGATAGGGAAAAGAGAAGATGAGGGATGAAGAGAGAAGATAGAGGGTGGATGTTAGAGAGAGAGATTGTGAGAGAAAGCAAGAGAGTAAGAAGAGAAGGATGAGAAGGCAGCATCGATTCGAGCATGTCGTATACATAGAGAATGCAACGTTCCGCGTCTGGCTGTGATCCGTCAACCGGAAACGACGCAATTTACATGAGGAATCGAGGCAAGGCGTCTCGAGTGTAAGTAGCTAAGCCACAGGCACGTACGTAATTCCCCCGTATACCGGCCACGAGGTACTATGATATCGATGGATCGATACGCGCTATGATGTGTCCCACATATCCTCCTGTTTACAGGTCTACTTGAAAATCGATTACTATCAGCGGGGCAGCTTAAATCATCATCGGACTGTCCGATTTCGTGTCCACTCACGGCCGCGGGAGTACCAATTCAATGGTAATCATCTCCAATCATTACGTGTATTTAGGATTCACATTGTTTATTATGATGTCATGTGAATAAAAAAAAAACAATATAAGAAGGAATGAAGAACACTGGACTCTTGGGAATCTTCCTCTCCATGTATCTTTCTCCTCGATTGTCGCTTTTTAGATCTTGTTTTTTACACTCTATCACACTTCACATATATGTGCCCGTAATTATGAAAGTGGTCTAAGTCATATATTTCTTATTTCGAGATATTTAATGAATTACATTTGAATGAATTAAAAAATATTTTTATATTATGCAACATCTTAATTTAGAATTGTATTAGTCTTGATTAATGGAAATTTATTATGAATATGAAATTTTGCGTAAATTTCATACGGAAATGTTGCTTTAAAAATTTGAATTAACTTACAATTAGACCATTTTCGAAATTAACTGAATGTCCTATAAATGACTTAAAGTAATAAAAAGCTACGAGTTTTATTAGAAACAATAATTTTAATGAAATAATTCATGAACATTTATTAATTATTTTTAAAAAGTAATCCGTTCTTATAATTTAGGGTTTTACTATTATGAGTTTTTAAGATTCTTAAAATGTTCTTGAAAACTGGAGGGATGTATAGTATCATAGTAAACACATAATATCTTTATGTTTTCCTTCCGTTACTGGTCTAGTGGTGGTGTACTTATAATGGAAGTAATTTAATATTTCCATATATTTTTGGTCTCCCTCTTTTAGGTGAAACATCCAAAACGTGGAATTTTGAATCATCTAAAGAAGTTTTATAGAACATCTTATAAGGTTCATTTTGCAAGAATCTCATCCATTGAATTTGCAGCGAAGAGACAGATTCGACCGTGGTATTGTTTACTCTTCTTGTCGTTGACTCTTCCAGTGGTTTCGTTTAACTAAAATCCAACTACGTCATTCGTTTTACCGAAAATGTATTTCTTCTTCTACACTTTTCTATCAATTCATAATAATGCTCAAGGTTGTATAAGTAATTTACTTTTCTTATTTTCATTTCTATCAACCCAAAAACACGGTCATTCGGTAGAAAGGAATGACCAGATACCAAAAATTTAAGGATATGTTTATATGATTTTTAAAAATTTTTGACTTACAATTAGACCACTTTCATAATTAACACTAAATGAATTCCATATAATGTTGAAACTACAACCACTATCTAATGGTTTATTTTTGACAATATCATAAAAACTACATTGAATTAATTTAGTTTACAATAATGTGGTGTGAAATAACTGATAAACTCATTTTTTTTAAATTTTGACTTAGACCACTTTCATAATTATGGGCACATATGTTCTAACGATTCACGTATTGTAAATTAATCACTTTGACTACATGCGATACCTTTATTTCATTATAGACGAGCACGTTAATCGCTGGTTAATCTCTATTTCGGAGGGGCTGCTGTGTGGTTATGGAGTTAAAGGCTCGAACTCCTCAATTAATGGGTCCGAAATTAAATTCCCGTTACCTCTGGAAATTTCTTTCCTACGTGATATGTGTTCATATCCTTCGTAGCGCGGAATCTATCTAAAGTTATATTTCTTAGGCGAAACAATCAGCAAGTAAAGTCGACAAAGGAAATAAAAAAATAAGTCTATTTCATGCTGAGAAAAAAATTCCACGTTGACTCTTTTTATAACAATATATGAAATAATAATGACAATATTCTAAAGTCTTCTTTTTTTTAACTTTTACACTTTCATACATGTAGGGAATTTTTAACAGTCGGATGTTTTAGCGGTTTGCGGTGAATCCGGTGTTACTCGAGGGTGCTCGATAACTTACACAGCACAGAGGTTCAATTTAGAAATAGAGATGTCACCATCGAATAGACGGAAGTTCAAACGTATCGACGATAAACTAATTTCGATAAAAGGTAGACACTCGGTGGCCCGTTAATGAAACCGATATGGGTAAGCCATTTTTTCGCGAGTTTATGTGAGACCGATAGGAAAAGGGCTGTATGAAAATATCGCGGATAGTTGTCAGCGCGCATACGCGAATAGTTGGTTCAGTTATACGATAATTTTGTATAATAAAATGTTATGAAAGGCTATAGATAGGCAAAAGCGGATAATCGCCAGCGTCGATTACTCTCGGTATTACAGAGGAATTCGTTGCTAAAAAGAAAGGACGGGAAAAAAATGGAACGAAATTATAAAGCCGCGGGGTAAAAAGAAGGGAAAATAGAAGGAGTGGGGGGAAAACAATATTGTTAAACGATGGAATTTATATGAGAAATCCAGGCAAAAATGAAAATAGCTTTGACATACATAGGAGGATAGTTTGCGTTCTATCAGCATCGAAATATGGTCATACCGATTGATCGATAATACCAAGAGAGAATGAGATAGGATCGTCACGTATTTTCCTCTTCTTCTCCTCTTTCTATCAATACTCCCGAGAAGATCAAGTTGTAAACACAGTTATTGGAATTATCGAGCGACATGGCGCAGAAACGCAGCGCCTCGATATGTACTGGCTTTGATTTCAACCTTTTCCGCTGTGAAACTCGGGGCCAAGTAGAGCGCAGACGAGGAACGTAACAAGCTACGAACTTTAATGTAATCTCAATTACGATTGAACGATGAAATACACGAAATATGTCGAAAAGGGAAAAACGCGATTCATGAGAAACGGTAATAGGTACAATGTTCCTTAACAGAGTGTCACTAAGGATAAAACGATCCGCGATAAAGGGACATCAAGAAGAAGAATTCTACGAGAAAGATCGCGAAGAATTCTTTGAATGAACTGAATTCAATTTAGGAATTGCTAAGCTTAATACTCTCTACGATAAAATTGCGAACAGACGTTGAGATAAGCAAGAAATAAGGAGGAAAGGATGAAAGAAACTTAAAGTCACTTTTCAACGATGGAATATATCTGGAAAAATCGGATAAAGATATAAACAGCATCGATACCAAGAATATGTGTACAAATTAATTCTCGGCCTTTTTTGACTAACTTTGACATTTATTTATAACAATGTTGATATAAATTCAATATTAAACATAATCTTCTTTATTTTCTATACGTTTTTGCCATCTTTCTGGTAATTGTCGGATTCCAGATCGAAAAAATGATAGTGATTCAGATCAATGAATTCATTGAGGCATTTATAGACCTGTTCATCTTACTTGAATTGAGAATCAGTTAGGTGGTGTTGTAGGGATCGAAATAGGTGGTTATTTGAAGGGGCTAAGTCTGGAGAATATTCGAAACTGTTGAAACCATTTTTTACAAGTGCTGCACGATATAGCGTTTCTTTTTTTTTTAGTTGAAACGCGAAAAGAAGACAGTGCCTTAAATGTTGCTTATCGAACCACATCGCTTCTACACATGATTTTTCACGTTATGTCTACAGTAGAGTCATGCGATATATCTTATTTTAAAGCTAACAAATGGCGCTTTAAAATGACTATTCAAATTGGGAAAAATTCTAATCTGAATAGGTTTTGTGGTCGATGAAATCTGGGGACCGAGAATTAATTTGTACACCTAATCAAAATATAATTCGACGATGAATCGTATCGTCAACAGTACTCTATCGATAGATCGATAACACGGTTCATACTATCCAGCATCAACCTTTTCCTTTCCGTCAATTTCCTTCAGTACTCGAGTTTCGAACTTCTTCCTGCAGTCTTTCGTGGAATAACTTTGAAACCAGGAGAAGAAGAAGCTCGGGTGTACGTAATCAGGTTCGTGTGCCGATGGAGAAGGAAAGGAGAACTTATGAGAGAGGAGCCAAGACACGCGAGCCTCTATCCAAACTGAGCGGAGTAATTGTCGCTCTGGTTGTTCTTTGTCTCTTTCATTAACTCGCTAAGTAACGAGATAGCTGCGAAGTAGAACGAATAGACGAGGACGCTTGATGTCGTCGACGACCTCGCCGTTGTCGTCGTAGTCAAATAGCGTAATTTACATGAGAAATCCGGTAAAGGAGAGTAAATCAAATATACCGTGCAACATGTTGGATAATCACTGGACACGCGCACCAATGTAGGTAGGTAATGGCGAAATCGTTCTACAATTCCCATTCTAATCATTGCACGTTGTTTTGTATAACAATTTGATGGCTAACAAAATTAACGAAGCGAATTGTAGGAGCGCGGAAATGGTATAGTGTTAGAGGAGGAGGAGGTAAATACCATTACTAAGAGGAAAGAGAAAGATGGGTAGATAGAGGGAGAGAAAGAGAGGAAGGATTGGTGGAAAGTTATAATTACTTCGAGATACAACTGAAACGACATTTCGTCACATTTAGGGCAGAAATTACGTTTCTCAGAAACGTAGTTGTGGTAATTAGCATTATAAAATGGCTCGGATTCACGGGAATTTATTTTGATTTTGATACTGAACGTAAACAGGGAGGATGGATAAGCTTGGGTGAGGATTTTTAATCTTCTGAGAGTAAAAATGATAGAGGAAGTTGAAGGAATTTGACGCGCACGCATAAACGTACTCAGGGAAGTTAATAAGCGCACAGTTACGAAACGATAGGATATTCGAGTTCGCCGGTGATTTTCGAGATAAGAAGATACGAGGGAAGAAGCGGATGCGGAGAAAATGGGAAGATGAGAAAATTACATACCGTAGAATCGATGCAATTTGCATAATAAGATTACGAACGGAAGTCAGGATAAACCGAGGAAGACGGAGGTAAATTTAAGAGTTTAAAAATACGTCACAGACGACACCGGAATGATTGCGGGCACGTGTTTTTCAAGTGGATCCTGTAACGCTAATCTGCTTGAGTGATATCGATTATATTTTGAAAATAATTTTTCAATGTAACATATCAAATGGTTGCAATTTTTATTACCTTAACACTAGAACAACCAAGCAAGTCAAAATGATTGGCGTTCAATTTTTTCCCAATATTCTCTATGTTTATCGGAGAGCCGTAGAGCAGAGATTCTATGTTGATCTTACAAAACATAGATTACCACATGGATCACTTTTTACACCTTCTGCTTCCTCATTTTCTAAAGCACTAATTTAACCTTTTGCGGTTCTATGTTGAGCAGTACTCGACATAGATTTCCAATTGATTTGATTTTCTGACAATTTAATATCGACTTCCAATTTCGTAATAATTTTGTAATAACACCTATATGTAGTGCCAGTATCTATCAAGATTAGACGTTAAATTAAGATTGTTCGAAAATATCTCATTAACCCTTTGCACTCCAAGCCACCTCTGATCTATTAGCAAGTTGGCGGCGCTTTACTATTTCCTATCTTATGCAATCTCAATAGAAAAGTTTCTTAAAATGTTGCGATGCAATAAGTTCTTCCTATTGTTCATTAAATAGTCCTGATATTCTGACTCCTTTTAACTTATGGATATCTAGGCCGTCTTTTATATATCGCTACGGTTAAGAGAACTGCGTTAACAGGATTATTAACAGTGTCAATCGATATTGCAACAATATAAACTTATTCTGTAAAGTTCACGTCGTCCGGCGCACTCTATTCACTATTTCTTCTACTAACTGATTATTTTAGTGTCTCTTTTTTAATTTTTATTCTTTTTCTATCTTCTGTATGACTGCAATAATATATACAGGGTCCGTCAGCAAAATCCGGACAAAATTCTATTTTAATTTCCTGCTACATGTAATGTCAGCAGTAGATGTTTCTTTCTTTTCAAGCAAGGCATATGTATGTACAATACGTATGTAACATCGAAATAGCAGATTTGATTAATAGTGTTCGGAATATATACACAAAGCAGCAATGACTGAAGCGCTTCGCGCGGAGCGTTCAGCTATTGAAATTATTCGAGTCTTTAGATACCCGAATTCTACTGTTTATGATATTGTACGAAGGTATGCGGCTGTAGAGAAGTTCGTGGAACGCTCTGCTAATCGGTCAAGGAGAATTTATTCCAAAGAAAAGTCTGTAAGCACAGCGGCTGCCGACGAAAGAGCTCAGCATTAACAATAAACGTACCTCCGGATCATAATTTCGTTAGTGAAGCCAAATATGGAAAGTGTAGCATCCGATAGATCCCACATTTTACAATAGGTTGACGCACAAGCTCATCCGAGTGATTTAATGCAAAACTGGTTTTCCGATAACGTCGAAATATTTCGGTCCAAAGACTTCTGGCCTCCCAATTGACCAGACTTGAAGCTTCTAAGTTATTATGTTTGGAGCGTTATTGAAAGGGTGTCTAATAAATCCAGGGACCCCATCGTGGCATCCCTTCAGGTCGCTATAGAGACAGCATTCGCGAATTTGGACAAGGATAAGGTGAAAAGAGCATGTTCGCGCTTCAGATCAAGAATCCAAGAAGTGATCGCAGCGGAAGGAGGCTATACTGAATGATAAAACTTAATAAGGACCCCCTAATTAATTTAAACATTTTTTGTTTCATCAATACAAGTAATTTGTAACTAAACAAATGTTTGAATGAACTGTGAATTTTGACCGGATTTGGCTGACGGACCCTGTATACTAAAGGACATTTAGCCCGTAAAAATAACAATAAATAAATAAATCCTCTATAATCTTTATATAAAGCTCAAATACCACAGACTGACTGACTGACTGACTGACTGACTCATTCATCCACTCATCACGAAATCTCAAAAACCACAGAACGGATTACAATGAAATTTGGAACATACTCTTGCCTTGGGTCGTAGGTGCTCACTAAGAAAGGGTTTTGAAAAATTCGAAATTTTAGGGGTGGTTTTGGGGGGTTAAAGTATGGGCCAAACTCATCAACGCAGAATTTACCGTAGCGAAGCACGGGAGCTTTCAGCTAGTCAGTAATAAATTCGAAGGTCCCCTCAGAGGAGCCAAACCAGTGATATGATAGGCTCACAATGTCACCTCAGGTGAGACATCAGAATGCAAAGAGTTAAACGATTAATCAGCAGCTTCCGTAAGTATGCACGTGAAGAACTTTAAATGCACAATTACATAGCATGGGAAGAAGTTTCTAAAAATTGTCACAATTCAAAGCCAAGTTGGTAGCAACAATCTTTATTCCTATCAACACCATAATGTCAGTTATAATGTCTACAAATTGCGCACAATTCCAACATAGTTATTGCAAGCAGAGTGCGAAGAACCCCTGCAATCTAATTCTTCATTCTCCGATCTTCTCGAATCGAATCTCGCGGTAGTATCTGCCGCAAGTATTACAGGCAAATCGCGGCGGGCGAAAAGATGATTATCAAAATTATCGAATAATACGAAGTAGGGCATAGCTGCGGGTGTTTTGTTGGCTTTCAGCGTTGCGAGGCAGAAAACGGAGAACACGAGAATTGCTACGGAAACAATGGAACTCTCCTGCACGAACAATCAACTGGCCAGAAAGAGACGGTACGATAGTTAATATCTACGGGGAAGATAGCGTGATAGCCTGAATTACTGGGAAAATGGCGCGGTTCTCACGTTCGAATAATTCCCATAGATATAGAAAAACATTTATCCGTGGAGCACAATGCGTGTGTCGCGTGCAAGGCACAGATCAACGAAGAGAGGATGCCGTATTGTCTCAGAAGAAAGATATGCTTCTTCGATTCCCGATGAATATATTAAAAATTCTACCTATCGTAGCCATTAGATTTTCAAATTTCTTAACTCTTTGAGGCACGGCATTTCAGAAAATAAAATAACCCATCATGCACAGAGATTTCATTTTTTTTAATTGAACAAAGTTGGTTTACTTTTATTAACAAGAATATCAAATAATATAAATTTTCAAGGTTGGGCAGAAAATGTATCACAATGCATTTTTAAGTATCAAATAGGTAGGACACATTTAATCCCGCCGAGCCTGAAAGAGTTAATGTACCAATTCTATCATACCTTCACTCCAAATTCTTTTTTACTTTTGACGCTAGTAGCAGCAATAATGTTTTTTCCACAGAAACATGTGACAATTGAAATTTGTTATTATTTAATTAAAATAGTTTCCAATATAACAAAGTTACTGCTATGCTTATAAACGTCACTGTAGCAGCATCTATGAAGTTCGATGTGTTAAAGCAGAGAAAGCTTTGAAATTGAGTTAACAATTTTGACATCATACAATCTAATTAATTTGGAAAAAAAGGAAGCCAAAAAGCAGAGATTCATATACGAAACTAGTGATGCTTACACCTACAATATTATTGAATTAATTTCCTTAAGCACCGTGACGTGACGAGATGCAAAATAAACAAACAACCAGCAAACAAGGGCGTATATTAACTTTCCACTCAAGCCCTTTGAAACACATTTCTCACAGTGTATCAAAGAGCAAAAACAGCCGGAAAATTTGCATGGACGTTATCCTTCAATTTTGCTTTAAAAGCAGTTACAAAAATGATTATCTGGAGATGGTCGAAAATTTAGAATCTAAATAGACGTGTATATACACGCAATAGTGAACCGTATAGCTACCAGTCTTAATCTCTCTCATTGCTGTGCCTTCCTGAATAACAAGCTACCAAGAAGACAACGAGAGAGACCAACGAGAGAATGGAGAACATTGTTGAGACAAAGAGAGATATAGAGTGAGAAAGTGCAAGAGCGAGAACGTGAGAATTGCAGCGGAAACAATGCAATTTACATAAGGAATGAAGGCAAAGCGTCTCGACTACGAATACCTAAGCCACAGGTTTCTGAGATACTACGGAATGGAATGACATCGATGGATCGATACACGTTATCTAATCTACGCCCTTTTCCATCCCCTGATTCCTCTCTATCTCCCACGGGAGTCAAATCGCGAATGAGATTGTTCACGGGAGACGATAAAATTCCGTTCGATTTTACAATGCATTCTTTTTCAATATTTACCGAGTAGGAAAACTGGAGAGAGATTAATAAATCCCGGGGAAAAAAAGGAAGGAATATTGCCGAGCTTTTCCAGAAAGCAATAACTTGATTCCGATGCGAAGGTGGACCGGCCACAGGTCGAGGATTCTCGATGTGGAACAACCGAAGATTATGAATTTCGAATGGTCTCTACGTATCCATCGAAACGTATTTTATTCCATTACGTTACCGAGGATTAATATCAGAGGAGAAAAATAATTGCAAACCCTCGAGCAATTCTACTAATCGTTTTTTAATGAAAAACTTTACCTTAATGATACATTTAATAATCGCGGTATTATTACAATTCTTATAGACAACATCATGGTAATAAAATACTTTGCAAAATAGAAGAAAGAAAAGAAAGAACGATCCTAAGATATTTCACGAGGTTTCACGTTCTACAGCGTTTAACTATAAAAAAAAAGCTGTTTTAAATTTTTAATACGAGAACATTCTGCAATCCCAGATGACTCGCGCGCGGACATAAACGCAGAGAGGCAAACATCCCCGATAAAATTACAAACACAGATGGATGAATAAAACGGAAGTTTCTCTTTTCCTAGTAAAAGCAAAAAGAAAACGCGTACACATAGAAAACGTATATGTCTATGTATATGTTATATTGCACTTTTATGACCTACGATGCGGTATCTCGACGGTCGCGATTGTCGATCCGCGGTATCGAAAAATTCGATACACCTAGACTCGACTGGTATACTCTGGCTTCCCTCTTCGGCCGTACTTCCGCTCGGTACGTTCTCCTTGTTTTTCGCAGTATGAATAAGAAGCGAAGAAGGATAAGAGAAGCCGTGGTTGGTACACGCGGAGAAAAATATTGCCTTTGAAGGGTCGCAATAACTCGACGGAGCAATCGGTCGAGGAAACGAACGTGGATACTCGACAGAATAACCGTCGGTTATAGGTGACTGGATCACGGCGAGCTTATACCTTCCTCTGTATCCTCTTTCTCACTTTTTCTCTTTTCTCTCCCTTTCTGTATCGCTCTTTGTTTTACACATACTCGTTCTATGTTTCTTTCTCTCTATCTTACAAACACATATACATCTTCCCTTCTCTCGCTGTCATTCCTCTTTCTCTTTTTCTATACCTTATCCTTTGCTCCTTTCTTCTCCTTTACGAAGCGTCGTACTTTTATGGTCTACAGGAGCTAGTATCTCGATCAACGGCACACGCCTCGATCATTTTCCCATCCTCTTTCCCCCTTAATCGTCTGCCACGTGAAACCCTGACCGGATAACATTAGAGGACTAATAGAGGCAGCACGGAGCGACATTGTCTTTGGGGAAAGATAGCCTCGACGTAATCCTCTGAAACGAGAAAATACACGGTCTTGCGATGCCAGGAAATGGACGGTATTAATTGTACGATGAATAAAATAGCAGAAAATGCGATCTTTATAAGAAATATTTCTTTGCTGGTCTCGCGAGACTGGTAAAATGGACGGTATTAATTGTACGATGAATAAAGTAGAAAATATGATCTTTAGAATCATCTTTTTCTACAGAGTTATAATAGAAATTCATTCGATCATCGTAAGTATCATGTTTCATTATGGAATTATCAAAGTTTAATGCGCTATGGATTTTTTAAATGTAATGAAATATTTAATGTAGAATGGTTCGATAGCTAAGCTCAAACATTATAGAAAAAATTGGCAAAATGTCTAAGCATTTTTCATTTAACACTAGAATTACGGACGTTAAATTTACTGTATTTTAATATATTAAATATGTACTGTGGAAAAAGAGAAATCAAGAGGTGAAAAAGATGATCGATTCGGTAATCTGTATTTTATAAGATCAACGTAGAATATTTGCTCTATGGCTATTTTATTAACTTGGAGAACTTTTGGAAAAAATTGTAGACGAGTCATTTTGACTTGCTTGTTAATTCTAGGGTTAAGCTTCTTGATGAGCTGATCAGTTGTGCTGCATATCGGTATTCTTTAGTTGTAAGTCGCGTTACAATTTATTTCATTAGTTGCGAAATTACTTGTAAAAATAATTTTGGTAATAAGGGAGAAGTCATAACTTTTATAGAATGATCTTTCGCGTGAAAGGGTGAGAGTTCTATTCAAATGGTATTAATAGCTTTTGCCATTCAAGTGGGAAACGACTATTAATAGTAACGGAGATTACATAACAGGTTGAATGTAATTTGAACTAAAGAGCAAAAAAATCTCCTTTCCCATTAAAATAAAACAAGCCGATTAGAATCGATGATAAAATCTCCAATTGCAATGAAATTATTAATATATATCGTAGGCGTAATAAAATTATTTTTTATTATGAAATTTCTAAGAGCATCGCGTTTGAAAGGAATCGAAAAGATGTTGAATGACGACGACCCAAATTTTCTGACGCGCTAATCTTTTTTTTTGACTGGTTGTACTTTGCTTTTGCAACGAAGACGAATATGATTTATGGTGCGGAGAAAGTGTGCAGTCTATACTGCTTTGTGGTTAATACGGTGAAGGAGGAATTTTATTCTTCGTTACTGAACAACAAAGGAGTAAAGATTTAGGAAAGATTACCTCGAGCGAGCATCTCTGATGTATGAGGAGAATGCACCTTCGCTACTTCCGGTGATGCTTTCAAAGCTTTTTTGCTTTTGTTTGGATATCATGGGACGTGGGTTCGAGTTTTTAGATCGTGTTTTCATAAATAATTGCGCTATTGAAAATCACGTTCTTTTGAGTGAAGCGTCAAAAAATGTAAACTTCATAAATAGTGATATTCAACTTTGTGAATTGAAATTTTAGACGGAACTGATGTCGAAACATTTTATAAAATATTTACTTATAAATATTTTATAACGGAATATTGAATATTATATTAAAAATATAAGAGAGAAATGCTAAATAGATTAACAAATAATTATTATCTATAGATTAATAATTAAATCTCCATCCTATAATTATAATGGATGATTGTAAAATCATAAACATCGTAAATAGGAAAACAATAGGCAATGTTCTCCGTCGAGGTTCAATATCATCGGAAAATTATCCTCCGTGAAAAAAAGGAGGATACTAACGACGATCTGCCATTTTCTGAAGTGGCATTTAAAAAATCGGTCGCGAGGCCGCCGAAATGAAATTTCCGCGCGAAATATGGATTCAAATCGTACGATACAAAATCATATTAAAAACAAAGTCTCGCGAGTGCCGCTTTGTAAAAACTTTCAGAATTTCATTCCGCGAGAAAGATATTGCGTACGTAAAAGCGCAATAACTCGATGATGTAACGTGCAGCGCAATCTGTCGTTCTCAATAAGGATGAGATATGGGAAAACCAACGATAAAAAGGTAGGTGAGAGTAGCGCGTGACACGAAAAACAAAAAAAAAGGACAGAGAAAAAAAAAGTAAAAGCAAAAACACGAGAACTCATCCCTACCCTGCGATCATCGACCAGCCTAAATAAATCTGACGGTCGTTATCGCTCAAGATAGCAATTGTTAGCGTAGGATAGAGGGGAAAAAACACTAAAAAAGGACAAATTTTGAATAAGATAAATGACACTAATGAAATTCTAAGAACGTTATATATACTAATTGTGTTTCTTTTTGCAGCAATAAGAGTCTACAATCTTACTTTAGTTTATCTCGCAAGGATATGGCGATTGGCGATTAATTTGATTAAGTTACAAGTTTGATTGTCGATTTTCTCAGCCATGAGTTATTTCTATGCTATAACTATCTAATTTCAAATGAAATAACACAATTAGCTTTCAATGGAACGTGTTTTTCACTAAACTTTAATACTTGTTAAGAATATATTGTAATATGTACATTCTATACGTTGTAATTTTGGAAAAGTATTTTCTATTAATAATTTTACATTTTAAATGCCTAGAATGATAGTATCAAAAACTGACGTTAAAAAATATATTCCTCTTATTACTTTACCCCAATTAAATTAAAAATAATATTGCGTGACTGATGCAATGAAAATACATATTCAAAAATTTCATTTTTCTGTAAAAAGAAATATCGGGTTTTCCTCTAAATTTCGCACTATGCAAAATTATTAATGTACATTTACGCCAAATTCAGCGAGACGGTTGCATTAAAAATCGCGGAATGTGCAGAATTTTAATTATACCGCCGAAAATACTCCAGCTTCGTGGAAAATCGTATGATTATTCGAATGCAATACTGGATTCGAATATATCCCTGATAGTTCTTCTTCATTATTTATGTAACTAATTTATTAATTATAATTATGTATATAATAAATTCTTTATTATTTATGTAACCGCAGACGTTCCATTTTCGTTCTACGAAATATATAATTTTCCTTTGGCATGGAATATTCATATTAACGTGAAACGTTTGAAAGGGTGTAGCCGATGAGGATGGGAGAATACATCTAAAGCAATTTAATCTTGAGACATATTATTCTATCCGTCTCTTTAAAAAAATCTGTAGGGGTATATAGTTACAGGATGAAACATATTTTATTAGAATTTTTTATTAGATATTTTATTTAATTTTTTCAGATTTTTAGGGGAGGAGAACATAGTTAACCCTAGATCACTAACCTTATTTTTCGACGCTTAACACTAACCTTCGTCTCTTCGACTACGGTGTTTAAAAAAGGGGTTAAATGGTAGTATTTAAATAAAAGTTAAATATCTTTTTTTCTATTATTAAAGATAGGTATTTATTTATTACGATAACGTTAACTAATATGACATACTTATTAAATCCGTGTCGTCGAATCGACGAAGGATAGTGATCTAGGGTTAAAAATATCAAATCTAAACTTTCTGTACGCAAAGCAATCGTACAGATCGACGTTTGAATGTGCGTTTTACTATACTTTCTTTAACATAAGCTATTGCTGCTCGAAGTCCTTCCTAATTATTAATAATTATTGGAAGCCAGAGTGGGCAAATTCGTCCGAGGTATTATCGGTTTACACCACTTATGAGCTGAAGTTCATTTCGGGCGACATTTGACAAATCATATGAATCAATGACAAGTCAGAAATATCCAAAATTCCTCTGAAATTGATAGTTTCGAAGTCGCTTTTGCTGATTAAAAGATTATTAATCAAATAGAAAATGTTCTTCATATTAAAACTAATTTAAGAAAAAACTCAGGAGAAATAAAGAAAATCAATTCTTTGAAAATTTTAAAATGCAAATCTTACAAACGTGATTACTGTCTAAAATCTGCAATACGACATGCAGTATAATATATTAAACAAAAAAGGATATAACAGTAATGTTAAATTGCAAGAATTATTGAATGACTATTCTCGTCAATTAGGTGACTGACGTATAAAGTCTAAATTATTAATATGTTACCATAGACTGTGATTGATTTTAAAAACTGGTACTAAATAAGATAGCTAATTTCTTATTGTTATCCATGTTATCGGTGGAGAGAAAACTAATTTCTAGTCACAAAAGTAATTCTGCTCTTGAGTGGTCATGATATTCCCACTACGCTAGCAACCTCGTCTCTTGCGATCAGTGATAAACAATTCTATGAACCTACCCGAGAAACTGTTAATATTGCATAAACAAATATCCACTGCGCACCTCGACGCATTAATCTTCTCACTTTAAGTAGGATTTATGTGTCCCCAATCAAGTCCAAGTCTCCGTTGTATCTTGAGGATCGGCGTCCAAATAGAACATGTCCCCGTATTCGTTAAATTAAATGTATTGGCCGAAAAGAGAATTCCACAGACAGAAATTAATTCACTTAGAACCGTTATCATTGTTAAATAATCTTTGTGTTAAATAGCAAATAATAATTCATTGAGTGATTATTATTTCTGACTTCAATGAAATTAAAAGGATCTTAAACACCATATCGACCAAGAAAAATGTATCTTCATGCTCGTTCAATCAAAAACATTGGCAGGAAGGAAGTCACTGCAGAAATTGAGTTCATTAAGCATTCGGTCTTTTAAGTGTGTTAATCTCTCAAATTTAAGTGCAATTTATGAGCTGCAGATGAATTTCGACGTTTTTCAGTACTACGAGGATCATCATCTTTCTAAAAAATATAATTGCACGAGCTAAATTAAGAATATCAGCTAGAACGATATTTTCATGTCGCAAAGTGGATTCATTGGAGACGTCGTCGATATTAACATGTTAAAGGCCATCGATATTTCGCTAATTTCACCATTTCTACTGCAGTGAAAGTATTTCTATTAAAATCATATCTTTATGAAGTAAACATTTTAAAAATACTTATAGATAAATATTCAACAGACCTTTATCTTATCAACGCTAATATTTAAATATTCAGTATGTTCGAAAATTCATAAATATTCCAATTTAAAAGTTACATGAAATTTCATTGAATTCAATAGCGCCGGTCACCGGTGACCCCCATGACATTCCACGTGTTAACTATCTTATTTCGTACTTCGATCATCAAGTTCTCATTCACTCATTTCTATAATCTTGTGAATATTCCAGATAAACGAGAAATTCAAATCAATTTTCACTTCTCTTCTAAACGTATCGATTCCTTAACAATAGAACGACCGGCGTTAAATCTATGACATTCAAATATATTAAATAAGTACTTCAAAGAAAGGGGACTCAAGAGGATGAAAATATGATCGATTTGGAAATTTGTGTTTTATAAGATCAGCTGATAATTTCTAGTCTAGGACACCCCTATAAACTTAGGGAATTATTGGAAAAGATTGTGAATAAGTCATTTTGACTTGCTTGGTCGTTCTAGTGTTAAATTTTAATAAATTTAATCATCCACAATAGAATTCAAAGCTGTGTAATATACCAAGTATCATCGGCAGATCAGAAAGTGTTCTCACATACGCAGAATCAAACGTTAATGCGACATACGTGCAGAGCTGAGCGGATTTCCTGGTGTCAGAGAAGGCTCTACCTAGATCTCTCGGCATGAGTGGGCCCATCGAGAGGTACCGTCATTGTTAAGTAACAATCGCACGAATGGTAACGTCGAATAATATTAAGTTACGAATTCCGTTGGGTAATGCCGCTCCGCCGGTGAAAATCGATTTCCGCGACAACTAGTTTCTGCCTCGCATTTCCCCTTCGGCCACCCCCTTCAACCTCGATTCGCACCAGTCGAACCCCTGTCCCCGCAAAACATCCACCCTCTCACTATCAACTCCCCTTCTCTTTCAATCTATTTCTCTCTCTTTCTCTCTCTCTCAATGTCTCTCTATTCCGCTTTCAATCTCTTTCTCATCCTCTCCCGATTCGTCTCGTTTTGCTTCGTCTCGTTTCGCTTCACAAAAGAGTAAAGTCTTCGTGATTCGTTAATTGCAACGACGACGACGATGGCGATGAGGATGAGGATGAGGAGAAGAGAGTCCGCGGCGGACGCGAGATCGATAGACATTTCCCTGATTTCCGCTGAAAGGAAACTCTCGGCGAATTTCAGTTTCATTAATTTCGAAGATCCCGCCCTCGACGCCGAGAGAGGGTCCTGCAGAACGCCACTTGAACATTCTCGTCGATCGTCGTTCGAAGAGCCCACTTGAAAATTCCAATCACACCCGTTACCGGGCGACTCTGAGAAAAAAGAAAATTTTCTCCGCGACATTTAATCGGCAGTAGTCGATGAATGTAAAGCAGCGACGGCTTTCTGGCCTTGTTTGAAATTTGTTTCTCTCGCGAGCTCTACCTACGAAAAACTGCCGCCGTGAGAGAAATTTTAATTATCCGAAGTGCAAACGAACGCGCCTCCTTTCGTCATTGACGGAACGATTGACGATTAAGACACGACTTTATCGAAGTTAAAGTGAAATGAATTGGTACATTGCATTTACGTGTCCCTGTGAAACACTTCGCGAGGTGTCCAACATTTGCAATTTAGCATGGTCGCGTGTTGACTGTCGGAGAAATTGAACTCCAACGGTTATAGCTGACGGAATTTGAATATTAAAAGACGTATCGCGTGCCTTGAAATTTCCTTGCGACGTACGAAGACCGAAAGACGAAGAACGGCACGATGTTTCGTTTGATGGAATAAGTATCGTTAAGTTCTACGTGATGTTTGAAACTTGATATTGTAACTACGTCTAGTAACTGCGTGCACCAGTAATTCTGGAAGTACTATAAGTCAAAAACTGTAGTTGACATTAATTTTCCGTTACTACTTACAATGTATCTAAGAATTTAGTGAATCTATTTTGTTATAATAGCGAAAAGTTGAATCGTTGAACGATGTTGAACCTTCATTAATTTTTGATTCACAGAAGCCGTTAAATTGATGAATTCCTCCCGTTTTAGAAACGCTTTCCAAATTTGGTACAATAAATATTTCATTTGTATCTTACAATATATAAGTCATTTAACTGATCATCTTCTTTGCCGCTTGATTCCTCTACTTCCAAATTCCTTCTTTAATATATTGCGGTGTAAACGATTTCACATCCGTAAATCTAGTGTTAACCCTTCGAGGTCTACGAACGCATTTATGTAATCTGAGAAAAAATTTAATTGTAGTTTACTTCCGTATGCATAGACGGTTAGAGATGAAGAATTGAAATACAATCGGCGAAACATGATTATACAAATAGTAATTTGTAATTTCTATACATGAACTATCTGATTTTCTCACAAAATCTGGTTTTGAATCGCCAAATAATTACTCATCTCTCATTATTAAAAAAGGCTTTCGGCCACACAAAGGGTTAATTAAAGATATAATAACTCAACGCCATAATTAGTAAAAATATGGAACAGACTATATATTTCTTTGTAACAAGATTAAACTTATTGGAGTAATAACGTTTATATTCCTACAAATACGTACAACAATTTAGGACAAATATGAAATGATAATATTATATTAAAGGATTTTTCCACGTTAAATAATACTTTGGAATCATTTGAGTAAAAATTAATAGCTGTCGAGGTGTTTCGAAATATTCTTATTAGATGCTCGTTATCGTAAGATATGGAAAACAGTGAACAGTGAACTGGTTGGGCTTTCACCGTTGCAAATCGTTTATTAATTAATTGCAAGCGTAACAAAAGTAACATATCGTCGATGTCGACATATCGCGTTTTCCAGGGCCCGTGCGATGGCGAATCCATCTCAATTAAAATTTGTACTCCAGCATTTCTCCGGCAAAATAGGACACGCTGGGTGACCATACGGTTATTATTTGCATCTCGCCATTAGCGCGACCGGACCATAAAATTCCCGCGATATTCCAAAAAGTTGGTAAATATTTAGGAGGAATGTATATATTTTGCAATTAAAAGCGCGCCACGATTTATCGCGCTACAAGCGAGTAAAAGTGCACGATGGCAGGTATTCGTTATACTGTCATTAAAAAAGAGGGAGAGGTTTAAAAAAAAAAAGAGCGCAACAAAATAAAACTCCCAAAGATCGATCAATATTTTAGAAATTTTAACATCGCATTGTGACATTTCGCAATAATGGAGCACAAAAATTTAATCGCTATTCGACGAAACAACAAAAGAGGAGAATAAAATTAAAACCAAATAAAATTATATACAAGTTAAGGATTAATCATTCGTCGTTCTCTTCTTCACCATTTCACGTTTCAGTAAATATCGGTTGATTCTTTCCCCACGCAATGCGGTTGCCTGGTAACTGTCGAAGTAAATTCGTATTTCGGTGAAAAGACAGTTTCCACCAAAAAGAGGACACCCTTTATTCCACGAAACAATTTATCTCTGATAATCGTGGCATGGTCATTATTCTCACTATTTCACGCGCTGCTACTTCTCCGGCTCTACGTATCGCGTGTGCGAGCAGTCGGTTGTTAAGTTACCGAGACAGAGAGAAAAGAATTTGCAACTGCACCAGTGATATATGAGTATACGCTTTTGCGGTGAGCTTTCGCTCTTTCTTTGGTAATTCGTCGTGTCGCTCCGAGCTTACGGTACTGCACGGAGCTGACAAGGAGGCCCGTGAAGATTTAAACACTAGCGGGAATGGCAACTTCTCTCAATATGGCACGTAGTCCTACCCGTTGTCTCGAGAACGACTCTGAGACTTCATGGCATACTCCAACTGGCTGGAACGAAGAGGCTTTAACCCTCTCGCTACTAAGAGTGACTATAATCAGCCTGCCACGAAACGACATCTGTGTACTAAAAGCGACTTTAGTCGGCCGCCTTAAAACTATCGTGCCGGTTTATAACAGTCGTTACTTGGCGATGCTCATTTTAAACAAGTTTCTTGAATATTACTTTTAATTATAACTCTATTTGAAATTTAATATTGTAATATAAATGTTGTTGATTTAATAATAATACTTGTTGTATGATAAGTGCAGCTAAATGGAATTTCATTTGATATCTGTTAAATGTGTAGGTTGAATCAATTATACTCTGGGAATTTCTCGAATATTTGCCAGAGTAGAATATGTCTGTCACGAACCACCCAACCTACTGCCCCATGCAGCTAATGTTATGGTGTCTGGAACATCACAGTTACTGTTTAACACGATGCACCAGATAGTTAAAGCAAATTAACAGCATCTAGAGTCTTAGGTGTCAAAAACTTTAAACAACGTTAATAAGCAGCCAAATTAGCAGTGCTCGTTGAAGACGAAAAAGTAGTACGCCATTAAATCTCATTCGCTGACGGCATACTTGCCTTCTAATCAGCTCCCTACGGTACACTCGTGAGCTCGTTTCTACGCACAACGACGATCGCGTGATTCCAGGAGAAAATATTCCCATCGTGAAAAGCCATGAACAGACAGAACTCACAGTCGAATCGGCACGAATAAGCCGGAGAACGGTTGCGTCAACTTTAGCCTTTCACAATTTTTCCTTTCACTGTTCCTGAATTTCCGTCAAAAGTACATTTTACCACCTTTTGTCAGGGTTTCTGCGAATGAATCGTTCCCAGTAGCGACGTTATTCGTGCTCGATAAAGGGAGTAGATCATGAGAGACGGCATGATATATACTTCTGTATTATTAATCTGTTAATCGAGAAACTCCTCGATGATGTCTCTGACATTTGGAGTAATGAGAGAATATGGAACGAGTTAACTCGTCCTGTGCAGTATAAATTCATCCCATATGAACAAGTTAAACTGTCATCCTTGATTGACAAATTAAAAACATTATTTTTAAATTATAGTTTGATACGTTGAACGCCACCGGTATCATAATTTGTACTGAAGTGAAACTTTTCCTATTAAAATCCAATTTTTATAAAATAGAAACATCGTAGACATCAACAGATAGATATTCAGGACACCATTGCCTTTTTTACTTCAATATTTAAATATTCGACAAGTTAGAAAATTCATAAATATTGCAAATTGAAAGATACATGAAATTTCGCGGAATTAACACTAGATTTACGGGTGTGAAATCTGTTACACTACAATAGATTAAATGAGGACATTCGAAAGGGGGACCGAGCGGATAAGACAATGATGCGTTAAGTAATTATTGCACTATAAATAAAAGTGAGATATCTACTTTACAGCTACTCTGTAAATTTGAGAAATATTTATAAAACAAGTAGAAGCCCGTCAATTTGACGGCTTCCGTAAATCTAATGATTTTAAAGCTTTTAATTCCTAAAATCTCTTTGAGGCACGGAAATTCCGAAACTAAAATGACCCATGTAGCACATGCATTTTTTTCTTCGTTTAATTGAATAAAGTTGGTTTATATTTATTGATAAAGTTATATAATAATATAAATTTTCGAGGTGGGACAAAAAATGTCCCACCATGCATCTTCACGCATCAAAGAGGTGGGACACTTTTCACCCCACTGTGCCTCAAAGAGTTAAATAGCACCGGTCACCAGTGAGCCCAAGATGATAGTATTTTTAGAGAACGTTCATTAATTCATCAAAACGCTCTTAAAATTTTATAAACATTGTATCCTCATGGAAATTGATATAATTTATCGGTATACATCGGAGACATTGTTAGTCGGTGAAACATAGAATTTTCATGATATTTCCTGCTTGACATTATAATCAGATTCAACGATGAAACACGTCGTTTCTTTAATTTTCTATGCTCACCGAAATTGGCATGACAGGGAAAGGAAAATACTATTTTCCTCGCTCTCTGCGTATCTCACTTCTTCGAAATTCCTGGAATTTCCTTGGAGACGCAATTCACGCCATTCGCAGCTATTTTTGCCACGTACTTTGCCGCGCACATTCCTTCACGTAACACTGTAGCGTGATTCGAACGCGAAATATTTTCAGTCAAAAATGATGGGACGCAGGGAATAAAATCCGTATAATAAAATTCTTATCGCATCAGACCAGACACGTCGCGCTATATTAAACAAGGAGTTTAAAACTCGTATCAAACCTTCACGAGGCTGACTTTAATGTCCGTTCCGGTTTTCAATGTATACACGAAATTCACATATCGATTTATGCATCCTTTCCTTCACTTTTCCATACAGCTATATTTCCTTCGCCGATTTTGAAAGTCGTACCGCGCGGGAGTTTCGCATCATTTTACTAAATACGTCAACTCGAAAGTGGAGATATCTTCCGATAGAAAAATGCTCCTCGTTTATTATGCGATTTAAAGCTGTACTCGAACAAAAGCGCTTTCATTCCGGTCTATGGGTTTTCCCTCCACGATGCACGGAATTTCCTTAGAGACGTCGTTCACGGTCGCTTCGCGTTATTTTTATTATACACGTACCTCTTCCCTGCAAAATTCTTTTGTGCGACGCACAACAGCACGATTCGTTTTTACTGGAAATTCGAAGAATTATAGGACTATAAGTATAGAACACAGGAAACTAGCGGAAGTCATGACAAAACGATTCTAATCTCTCACTTTTGCATCTTCGACTCCGAGGAATTTCATTTCGACGTACGATGCAGTACAAATATTATATGCAAGTCATTTTATATCTTTCATTAAATCTATCCGCCACGAGTTTTCATAAAGCTGGTAAACACTTAATAAATAATCCTCATAATAACCAGAAACATCACCGCGCGTGATTCTCTGGTTCTATTCGAAATACAAAAGTGGAAGATTGAAAACAATAAAAGATACACAAAGGTTATCCACAAGGAAAATATCCTCGTAAAACAAAACGACAGACTTCCTATTGCTCCTGCTATTCTTTCCGATGAAACGTTTAAAATGATAAAAGTCACAGAGGTGTGCAACTTTGGAAAAAATGCAATACACGTTAGATGAAGAAAATAAGGAAATACAAAGTGTCAATTACGAAATTTACGTAGTTGTCTTCCGAGATCAAATTATTTCATTCATCCTGCAACATCGGTGGAGAAAAAAAAAATGTGCCGAGATAGTTTATAATAAAGTGACACAATTAACGCGTAATGACTGCGCAACAATGTTGATACACAGAGAAATTTTTCCAGTGTCGAGATAATCTAGCCGTGTAAAACATATTTTCCAACTGGAACCGCCGAAGAACGTTGTCCCGACGCTTACAGCCATTTTCCCCTCGCCGTGAAACCGCGTACCGGCAGTCCTTTATCCTCCCCCGCTTTTTCCACCGTTCTGGAATGCGCTTGGGGACACGTTTCACGCCGCTTCGCGGTTCTTTCATGCTGCGTACCGACACGCGAAACATAGACGCGTGATTCAAGAACAAAATATTTCCGTGCGATACGAAGCCCGCCTATTTCGCAGGCCTACCATTGTTCTCCGTTAAATTACCGAGACGCACGAGATCCATTTGACCAGCTTCAATCGACATCCCCCTACTCTATCTAACCAACTTTCCTCTCGCTATTCTGTTAATTACTTTCAAAGAAATTCCTTTTGATTGGCTTTCATTTATCGTGGGGCTGTACTGAAATTTCGAAGGTTCTTCTTTTTTGAGTTCGATTCTTTTTTAGAGTGAAAGTGTTGCAGGAGTTTCAAAAATTGTTCTGGAATATTTAATTTAGGCGAATGGAGTATTTTTAGAAGTGGCTGAAGTGGTACTGGGTGTTTGAATCTTTTGTTTGTTTAATACTGTAAGTGAAAATGACGCGTTCCCAATTTTATCCAAAAGTTCTCTAAGTTTATAGGATAGTCCTAGGGAAAATATTCTACGTTTGTATTATAAAATACAAGTTGCCGAATCGATTATTTTTTCTAGCCATTGATTTCCCTTTTTCCAAAGTACGTAGTTAATATAATCACATATAATAGATTTAACACCGGTAGTTCTAGTGTTAACAATATATTTTTAGATGTAATAGAGAAATTTGATGGAAAAAGGGGTGGCAAGGAAAACATCATCCCTTGCACTGTTCATGCTAATGGATACTCATTCATTTTAAATATTTTTGTAAAATGCGCCCCAAATTGATACAGATCCCAAACATAACACACATTGCCTATTTTCGGGTCAGTTTTTGCTATCCCTAAATATATTAGATGTATCAAGGGATGTCATAGCAATAACATCCGCCCTTTGAAATCCTAGCCACGAGGGTGAGTTATCCAAACCTCCTACCACACTATTTCGGAGTCCTTAAAAGGATGACCAAAAATCCGTTCTACTTTTGCAATTCTACGAAGTCACACCGTCTACCTTTTTCATCCCCCCTGTGTCAAAAAATCTTTCCCTTCTAATAAAGTTTATTAGATCCATATTACGAAACACTACGATCATACCAATACCAACAATCAGTTTAAAAAATAAATCTTTCCTAACATCCTGAAATGAAACAACTTCAACATTTCTTCTCGTTAAAATCTACACTTAAATCCCCAAAACTTTCCGACCCCCTCAAGTTCTTTGGCAACTCACAGGATCTTTCAAGACCGCTTCCAATAAACGTTAATGTTTTCTCCCCAATAATTACCCTGTCGAACTTCACCCTTCGAGTTAAGTACATACACGTACAATCCATTCAACTAGTTTCCCTCTGCAGTAGCTTCTCCATCACCGGCTCCTTTCCTCTTGAATCTCTCCTCTTCCTTCGCCTCTCTCGCAAGCACCGTGTCACGTATTGTGCGGTACAAGCGCGTGCTGTAATGCCGCATCGAGAATGCATGATACCAACACCAAGAGAGAGGACTGCGATCCACGGTGCCTTTATGCATGCATACGAGAGAACACACATGTAAGGACGTAGATCCTGGCACGATTGTACACGCACATTCCTCGACTACTGCACTCCGAGGATATCTTTCGTCGATAACAGTTTGGCGACTGATTACGACACGTTGCGGAACGAATCGATTGTTGTTCCTGGTCCTATCCTCGGCAAGATCGTCGAAGGATTCTCTCGTGTTACTCGTCTATGTATTTTAGTTCTATGTGTTACTCTCTTTGGCTGCCTCTCGTTTCTTGGTTTTCTGTGAGCGTGTATATGTGTAGGTGTGTCTTTTCTGTCTCTTCGTAAATGTATATATGTGTGTGTATCTATATATATATATTGATGTGTATGTATATACATCTTGGAATCGATGCCCGCTGACTCGATGTGGAAGCTGATCATTTCACTCCTGAACGATTCGCGAAGTTTCTTTTTACAGTCTCCTGGCAATTTCTTTACTTAATTGCGGTTCGACGCGTGCCTTTTTATTTGGAGATTCGTCCACGTCTTTTGATTGCACGGTAGTTAATAATTCTCTGGTAAAATATGCACACCTTTGGTCCTTGCTTGGAAGATATTTCCACGAGAATATATAATGATTGATCGTCTTTTCAGGGATGTTGTTCGTTTTACGTGAAATAAAAGTACATACCATTAATTACACGGACGGTTGATTCATTGGAATCAAGGTGAATCGTTTAAAGAGAAGGAGTTTTAATTGTATATCTACCGAGCGTGGGAGAATATCGTGTTTCGAGGGAAAAAAAAATTTATGAATCGCAGTGGTTGAAGATAAAATTGTAACTGAGAAATATCTTGAAATTGTACGGGAGAGAAGAAAATAGGAGCAAAAGAATGGAGATTTTCTGTTAGACGATTTGATATCGTGACACTGGACGTGTATCCAAATCAAAGGATAAATCGTTTTCTCTTTGAAGAAAGACAGTTTCACCAGTGTACTACATTCTTCGACTGTATAGAAGAAACTTTGCGACAAATGCGACGGGATTTGGTTCCATTTGTTGGAAAGTTCGCGTATCATCGAACAAATAAAAAATATATGCTCCCCAGTTCGTCGTACAATAAGTAATTTCTCTTCCTTAACTATCCACACACGTTCGAGTGAAAACAAGATAAGAACGACGGTGTTCCGGTGCGAACAATAGATATCACGATTGCATCAGCAAAACTTCAAATCGATCTCGACGTACAAGCCGTTCAACGAGGAGTGAAGGAGGAGAAAAGAAAAAGAAGAAATAAATAGAATCGAAAGAGACGGCAACGATGGCGCGAAGAAGAAGAAGAAGAATAAGAAGACCAGGAGGATCACAAGAAGAAGAAGAAGGACCAAGAAGGAACACGAGGAAGATAAAATGAGAAAGGGAAAGCGCCAAAGAAAAACGAATAGCAGCGTGAGCGTGCAGTCGATCGAGGTTATTTCTACGATCAAAGCCACATTCTCACCCTCGAACGAGGATCCTCTCGTTCTCCACCCTTCGAACGATTAATCTTAACGGAAAACATTTACGAGCTCGCGCTTTACTTCAGCAACACGGGGTAGCGCCGCGTGAAAGAAGAAATAGGGGTAGACTCGAAAGACGACGGAGGAGGATCACCGAAGAAAATTCAAGAGGAACGAAGAAGCGGAAAAGTGAAGGAGCGCGAGGATGCCAGAGGATAAAGAGAAAGGTAAGGAAGGGAGGGGAAAAAAAAGGTGGAAGAAGTCGCGTAAGAGCGATTGATGATTTGCAGACTCGCAAAGGCAGGGATGGCGGCTCCAACAGCCTTCGATGGGGCTGTAGGAGGGCATCGACGTGCATCAGGACCAGAAAGAGGGTCGAAGGGTGAGCACGGCGAAGGGTGGAGGCGCAGGTACAGGAGGAGGCGGTAGTCCCGGCGATGGTGATGGTGGCATGGATGTTGGTGGTGGTGATAGGGATGGTAGTGGTGCCGACGGTGGTGTAACGTGGCGATGGAAGGGAGCTGGTGGAAGAGAGGGCAGAAACTGGCTTCGAACGTGTGCTGGAGAGAGGCGGCATGCCACTCGTTTGCAGGATACTGACGGCGTGTGTGCCGACGGTGGTGAACGCGCCCGGACATCGATACAGCTCCGCCGCCACTTTGCCCCTGATCCTCTCTGACCCTCCCGCAACCCTCTCGTAACCCACCCCTTCTGCACACGCACGCTCCACAGCCACATTCTCGTATACTCGCTCGCGTACCATTAGCCCCAGGAACGGAACGTGCCTTCTGTCTCGCTTGCCCTCCGTTCCCTCGTCCTCAGGTCCTCTCTCTTTTGCGCTTTCTCCTCACCCTCTGCTTCGAGCTCTCTTTCACCCCCTTTCTCTTCATCTTCCTCTATCGTACTCTCTTTCTCTCTCTTACCCTCACCTTACTACCGTTGGCCAGTCCTCGAGCTACTCGAGCGTACCGGTGAGTGACTGGATTATCACCGCGGAATCCTCACTGACAATGCAAACTGAATAAGCCCCATTAAGAAAGCTAATCAACGTTAATGTTCGAGCCACGCTATTCTCTGTTCATTTTTCGTCCCTCTAATCGATGCTATTCGCGGCAAGTGGGTTCGATTACGTTCGTAATTAGATTTTTCGATCGAATACCCAGTGAAATCGGGTTTAGGAGCATCCTGAGATTTCGATGATTCAAAGGATGCATTGGTCGTTTCGTCCTTACGAATCGAAGGAATTCTAGGCACTTGGTTACGATTGACTTGTGCATGCACGTAAGCAAGAAACGTTTCTCGGGTGTACTACCCCCCTGCACCATTAGTCCCAGGAACGTATTTGCCACCCTCTCGGTCTGCCCTTTCCCTCGGTTCTCTGGTTGGTCGTAGTAGCCAGAATCCGAGCTCCTCGAGAATACCGTTGACTGACTGGATTATCGCCGGGGAATCGTCACTTAAAGCAAACTGATTACGAACCGTTAGAGGACATAATTAGCGTGAACAGCTTAACCGTACTATCTCGATCGGATCGTTAATTTGGCAACGATCCCTTTACTCTAACAGGAGGCAAGATCTTCGTGATATTCAATTTTTAACCTCTTGCATTACAAAATCTGAATTTTCACTAATTTCTTAATGAATACTATTGTACTTTTATATCGACTGGTCCTTTTCTCTCTTGGACGAAGTAATCGTATAACTAGATATTGATTGATCAGATTATTTCTGCTCAATCGTTACTCAAAGCAAACTAATTACTAGACTTACAATTAGAGAACATAATTACCACCCAGAATTTAATCATAGTATCTTGATTAAATCGTAAATTAGACAATGATTGATTTCCAACAAGTGGAAAGATCTATGTAAAATTAAATATATACTGTCCCAAAATTAAATAATTATATTCATATTAGATTCAACTTCTCAACCATAGAATATTATGAATTAAAAATCTGATAAAAAAAAACGCAAAATAACAATTTACAATTTTCACAAATCCTAATAATCTCAGAGGTCTTTTTTAGCAATCTTCGAACGATCAGTGTCTCATTGATCCAATAAAAATACATTATTCAACCAACTCAATTTCGTGAGTGCCGCATTGACTTCCAATTTAACCGGCCACGTATGCACCAGAGAAATTCTCATGCACACGCTCGTGCACCATTAGCCCCAGAAACGTACCTGGTGTCTCTCTCAGGATGTCGGCTCTCCTTTCTCCCATCGGGCAGTCCTCGAGCTGCTCGAGCGTACCGGTAAGCTACTGAATTGTCGTTACAGGATCTCTGTTAAATCAAACATATTAAGCACGGTTAGAAGCGCTAATTAACAACGGTAATCCGATTGAAGCTCCACGTTTATTTTTGTCGCGGCTGTTTACATTTTATTAAACACAACGACACTCGTACATGTACCGATCGAAATTTAATATTCTTTCAACCTAAATGCAATTAAGTAACGTTACCTTTTTGTGTTTCTTTTTAATCTCACTGTTTCTACAATTACTTCTATCAACCTTGGCTTTTTCTCCCTCAAAGTTTCCAAGCAGTCAGCCCTTTCTGGAACAAATCGAACGTACTTCGACAAATAACTACGTCTTTCGAGAAACTCTTCTAATTACTAATACCGAGTGAATTACACGAAAGAAGACGAAAGAAACAAGGACAATCGATAATCGTGGTATCGGTGGGGACTTAATTGCAATCGAGCGGCGCTATCCTTTTGCCCGTGAACTGGACTTTCGATTTTACGAGCTTGAAAAAATTAGGTCTTGCCAGTTTGACTTTCGTTCCTCTTTTTTTTTTCTTTCTCTCTCTCTCTCTCTCTCCTCTCTGACCCTAGCTGATTCAACAGAGCCTGCAACGGACAGAAGCACCACGGACACACGATACACGAGGCTCGTACATTCGCTCTCGTACCATTAGCCCCAGGAATGGACGCAGCTTTTCTCTTTCTTTGTTCTTGCCTTAACTCGTTTCGAGGTGCTGGAAACCTCGAGCTCTTTAAGCATCCACAAACGAGTATCTTTGCGGAGCTAATTCTCGGGATCATCGGGAAAGATGAAGTAATTAAAATGGAAACACTCACTGGTAGACTTTTAGCGTTATTAATGATATGAGAAGGGGGTGCGAAGTGAAATTAACTTTCGGTTCGAAGCATCCTTTTTTTTTAAAGGTTCTACTTAATGAAGAGGATTCGATGCTTCTTTAAGCGTTGGAAGAGATAACGTTTGATGATGTTTAAAACCAAGGGAAGGCTAGATCGTTCGACTCTTGGCTTTATTCCGTGCAAATGTCTTCTCAATTATGTAATAAAATAGATAAGAGTTCGGTCTTTAGCAAGTACTCGTTCGCTCAAACAATACTTTTGTAGTGGGTGGAAAAAATGTAGATTATTTCATAAGTTATTTCTTAAAGTTAAAATCGTCTTGGATATCAATTGGACGGTGATGTGGAAATTTTCAAAGGAAGATTTATTTTTTTTCGAGAGGATTCGAGTAAATTGATCGATGATATCGTTGAGAGAAAATTATAAATGAAGTAAATGAGTAGATATACTTCGCGAGCTTCGTTAAAAATATTATTGAAATTGAGTGCAAATTTGTGTTAATTATCATTTTGCACTTTTTCTGGAATATCGTTCTTGATAAAAATATCTCGATGCTTTTTTCATTGAGTGGTAAGTGAACGTTTAAAGATGCTTAAATCTGGCTAATATAAATATCACGAATAGCACAAATACCATATGCCAATTCTATGATTACATTTATTTAAAAATATTTTTTCACCATATAGAAATTGAATTCTTGCATAATTCACTGTAAATTCTGGTCTTTGTAATTAATACTTTTTTGTAACTGGCAAACGCATTGCTCAACGGCTGCATGACGTAGCTTTCATCGTGCAAAAATGTTTGAGCTTTTTACATCAGAATACTTTGTAGCGTTTTTAAACGTTGGATAATTAAAAGCGTCGCTTGCCTCACGAGTTCCGAAGAACTCTTTTGCAATGAAGTTATAATAAAAATCTCCATTATAAAAGCTAATTCTACCATCTTGATCCACCTCTGCTACGATTCCATTCAATTTTCCTATAAATATCTCAACGACGAGAATTACAAGCATCAAAGAGCAGGAAAAAATGTTGCGAAGAAATGCAATTTTACAAATTTTCAGAAAAAAAAAGATTAAATAGATGTTGACAAAATTGAAATTTGATAATCTTCCCATGAGTCGTGGCTGGAAAAATGTATTTATTGTATATTTGAAAAATCTTGTAGCTGCCATCGAGGAAATATCGGCTTATATCGAGGAAAAATTTCTACGGAAGGAATTTAATCCTTTCGATAGTACCTATTCTATCTCCAGGCTCTTTCTCCGATGTCTCCAGCACGGTCTCGATTATCCGAATTAATTGGAAGACACGTGTTTGAATAATCGATTCTCGATCATATTTCCATCGATATTTCTATCAGTGTCCCGACTAATCAGAAAGCCTACATCTCTCTGTTCCTTCGTCTAGTCAAACATGAGCAGACGAACTGTGAAATAACGAAATCCCAAAACGGTATGAACGTAAAACGAAATTTCTACCAACGTAGTATCGTATAACAGCGTGTATACATACGCTAACAGCTAACTTCCCCATGTACAGGGTGTCGAAGTAAGTATTTGAATCATGGTAACCACTCTTAGACTCTCTAATTAAACATGTCAGATTTAACATTGATTCTTCGAGTCATCCAATTTCTAAGACTTACAGTAACAATTTCCTCGAATTTACTCTACATATTTCTTCCAAAAGTAAGTCCAAAGTTTGCTCTAAAACACTCTTAACGATGATGATACCTCATTGACGCAAGTACTGCCAAAAACTCAAATAGAAAGTTCATAAGACTCCTCTAAGCTTCTGACACAAATTCTATCGAAAAATCTTAGCAACTACTCTTCAAAAAGGCAAGTGTTTTTAAAAAATCATACAAAATTCACCAAACTCTTTTGCAGATCTCTTCAAAAGCAAATTCTTCCAATGTAAACCAAGTAAGAAATCTGTTTCCAACCCTCTTAACAGCGCTCCTCAGGTATTTTCAAAATGCCGAAATAAAAAATTAACCAATCTTCTCCACCGTGATAAAAAAAATACCATCCGTCCAATATCTAGGAACAATCTGCTCCCTCGTTAAACACGTATACATCGCAAAACCTTCACCCCGAAATATATTTTCCTAACACCCTGTACAGATTCAACAAGCTGAATTTTTAACTACCACCCGGTGAAATATAAAATCTTGACGAACGGTTAGAGTACCTTTGCCTCTGATCTTCTTTGACCTTTACAACCCTCCTGCGCGTACACGAGGGTGCAGGTACACCTGTGCGCACGCATACAGACGCACATATACGCAAGCAAACCTATTCCACTCTCGTCTACCCGCGCCTTCGCCATTAGCTCCGGGAACGAAATGTAGCCTTCTCCCCTTATTTCAGTTGGGATTCCTCGAGCTGTTTGAACATCTACTAACAAGTGCCTACGCCGTGTCACTTCTGCGGATCATCGCTCAAGAGGATATTCACGAGGACTAATGCCGATTCTTCGCGTGAAAATATTTCACAGTCGAGTTGGCATCGTTAAAGCCTCTCTGGTTGATACTCGGTATAGTTGGGTTAGTTCGATTAGTTTTTTTTTGTTACATAATTTTTTGGTTTAATTGTTATCATTATTTCGATTAGAGCTAACTGTTTTAGGTGGAATGGGAAGTACCGAAAATATTGTGAGTTGAATGATAATTAAGGAAAAGTTTTGCAAAGGTGATGGGGATAGATTTGAATTTGGGTTTAGTTATTCCAGGACTGAGTCTTTATGGTATTTCTACAATTTTAACAGTTGTGATTATTTCATATGGAATTGACTGCTTTAGGTTTGTTCTGAACTACCGAGGCTATGATGTGGTAAATAATGATTTAGCAAAAATGTCACAGAATTGAAGTGGGAGGATTTGAACTTGAGTTTAGTAATTTACAAAAGCGTAGCGTTTTTTTTTTTTACTTTAACTGGTGTGGTCATTTTTCATGCAATTTTTCCTAATAATTAAGGAGAAGTTTTGCAGAAGTGATGGGGGTGAATTTAAATTTGGGTTTAGTTATTCCAAGACTGAGTGTTTATTGTATTTTTACAATCTTAACTGTTGCGATTATTTCACTTCGGACTGACTGCTTTAAGTTTGTTCTGAACTACCGAACCTATAACGTGGTAAATAATAATTTAGAAAATATTTGGCAGAATTGAAGTGGAAGGATTTGAACCTGAGTTTTGTAATTGGCAAAACCTTAGCGTTTTTTTGGCTTTAACCTCTTGCGCTATTTCGACGTGCAATATACGTCATTGGCAATTTTTTTCTATACTGAGACTGACGTACAGCGTACGTCTTCTGAATTTTCTGCGCTACTGTACTCCTTGCTTAACACATTTTATTGCTTTTCACATTGGTAATATCTCTTTACTGTTAGATTAGCACAAGAGCAGAACAGCGATGTTCAATCGTGAAATTAGTGCAATTACACAGAACTGCATTTTTCAATGAAATTGTATGAAGTTTTTATTTAGTTTTATAGCGATATATTAAATTAAAACCTAGTCAGTATAATAATAGCTTTATTCTTATTTTTAGTAAGCATTATCTTTATTCTGATTCCTAAAATGGAAATTGAGAGTGAAGGTAATAATATCATTCGACGACTTTCAAAAAAAGGCGAGCCATCATAAAAGTTTTTTCATTTCGAAAAAAATGTAGTATGCTAGATGAGGAAGATGGAACTGATTGGGTGTGGAAAAATGAACCAAACAATAATAAACTATGGCACTTCTCGAGAATTCTCGATATAGAGAAATCAACACTTGAAGTTATAGGACAAAATGCAAGAAGATTTTTGAAAAATTATAATAACGGAAACCAACCGTTAATCTTTTACATGTATAAAAATTAAATTAAATTTTTGTTGTATATATATATTTTGAAGCTTTAACAGAAATTATTCCAAGTAAAAGTTTATTTCGAATTTCTTTTGGGTGGGATGGGCACACATTTCTGCTAATTAATTGATAGCGCAAGAGGTTAACTGCTATGGCCATTTTTCCTGGAACCTCCTGGTTTAGGCGGAAGCTGAAGTACCGAGTCTATGATGGGTTAAATGATAATTAAGGAGAAGTTTTGCAGAAATGATGGGGGCGGATTTGAACTTGGGTTTAGTAATTCCAAGTCCTAGCAGCTCTTGTATTTCTTCAATTATAATTGTTGTGATTATTTTAGGTAGAACCAATAGCTTTAGGTAGGTTCTGAAATGCCGAGGCTATGATATCATAAATAATAAATGAGAAAATATTTCGCAAAGTTGACGAAAGAGGATTTAGACTTGAGCTTAGTAATTGGCAAAACCGTGCCGTTCTTTGTGTTTTTTGTACTTTAACTGCTATCGCCATTTTTCCTGCAGCATCCTATTTTAGGTGTGTTCTTAAGTACAGAAACTATGGTATGTTAAATAATAACTTGGGAAAAATTTGTCGGAAGATATTTATTAAGAAATTGGAAATTGCTAAGAAGTTAATGAGATTGCACGCTTGACTTCTAAAACATAAATCTCCATATCTTCATCGACATATTATCGATATTTCATCATTTATATGATTATCGGACAATATTGGAAGGTCTTAAAAACTAAATAGTCCAATATTCGCATAACCTCGGTAATTAAATATTTGAATATTCCAATCAGAATGGACCATGTGGCACGGAATATTCTGATTCTGCCGAACAAGAATACAAATTTGTTTGCTCGACAAAATCCACGTTAATTGTGAACCGAAAGAATATATTCGATCCAGCAATAAAACATTACTACCCATTCCTTCGGTTTATTGTTCCAAGAATATTTAAACAGTCTACAAATTATTTATTCGTGAATACTTGAATATAGAAGCATTACAAAATCCAAATCTTACTTTCAACCCTAATGCAAGTATATTCGTCAAAGTTAACATCAAACGCACGATAGTATTCCATGTAATTGCACAATATAATTACAAACTCGTATGCAAAACTGGAAATATCATCGAAAAATTCGGCGTAAAGGTAAATGAGATTTCGAACGTTATTTAAAAGCTTAATCTCATTAGCGCGGATGGGGTAGATTACCCTTATTATCAATCGCGTTTATTAACGCGAATAAAGCTAGCACGGTGAGATACGTTAAATTACATCCCCATCGTGATACAGTAATGGGAGTTGTCATAATTCTCGTTACGGAGAAAAACGGCCGTGCAAACATTCCCAATTACGGTCGATTCGTGTAACAGAAGTACGTACGTGGCGAGGGGTAGAACAAATGCAAACGCAAATTGCCGTCTCATCACCGTTTCGCCGCAGTTTTAAGCCACTGTCTACACGCCGAGCTCACCGACAGCCAGTGAAAAAACAACTTTAATTCAAATCTCGACGGGAGAGCATTATGTACGCCCGTTATCGTATTTCTCGTTTATGCGGAAAATTTGCGAATACTTTTTTTCTCCCGCGTACCTACGATGATACGATCGTATCAACCCTCGGTAGCCTTGAATTTTTTACTGGATGCGAAGATTAGCTGGACGATAGTCAATTGGGAAATGTTAAATGTTGTTTTTTAAATAATGTGATTTAAGTTGATTTTTTAACATGTTATTGCAATGTTTTTGAGTTTGAGAAATTAAATTATTATATATTGTAATGTTAGAGAGGTAATTGCGAGAAATAAAGTTACATGCATTTCGTTAAATGCAATTCGTCAAATGCAAAAAAAAACAGGTACCTCAAAGTAACAAGGGTGCATAGCAGATTTATCAAACATTCTGCCTTAACACTTTACTGACCGGTATGTTTTAACGTCCTATCTAATAAATACTTTTCTGGTACCGATATCTCTACGAAAATTATAAATTCTCGTCACTGAGTCCACGGTATAGTAAACCGCAATGATAAATAACAACTTATTAATTGCCGTGGCAACCCATTGATAAGTTAAAAATCCAAAAGCGTTGGGCCCGAAAAGCCTATTAACACTAGATTTAAGGCCGCTAAATCTGGCATATTTAAAGATACAAAATAAGTACTTTGAAAAAAGACAGATCAAGCGGCAAAAAATATGGTCAGTTAAGTAAATTGTATATTATGAGATACATACAAAATATTTACTGTATTGCTTCTCTGTCAATTTAAGAAAAAATTAAAAAGAAAGTAGGAACCCGTCAATTTAACGGCTGCCGTAAATCTAGTGTTAATAGACTACCGGTCGTTAAAGTGTTAAATAATGGATTTAACTTGTTTTGTAGGCCTTCAATTGCAAAGTTTGTTACTTTCGGAGATTAAATTATAATAAGTAGTAAAGTTAAAGATATAATTTCAAAAAATAAAAGTAAAGATGTATCATGTGTGATCTCTACGTTGCAATGCCTTTAGCAGGCTGGTCCAACCTGCGTCCTGACAAAAAATCATAAAGTTGCAAATTTCTAGAGACTACGACTAATAATACCATTAACTATACTACAAATTATTCGATAGTGTTATCGTACTTTATGTATGACTTAACAGGTTGAGTGCTATGGGGCACCGGCGATATTGAATTGAATGACATTTTATGTTACGTTTAAATTGCAATATTTATAAATTTTCTAACATATTGAATATTTAAATTTTGGCGTTAAGAAGATGAAGCTCTGCTAAACACCGATCAATCAATGTCCTTAAAATTTCTGTTTTATGAATATGTGATTTTCATTAAAATAGTTTCACTTCAGTAGAAATGATGAAATAAGGGAAACATCGGTGGTATTCAACCTGTTCAAGGTAAAAGATTAAAAATCCTTGACCGGTAGTCTGAATGAAATTACATTCCTACTGTTAAAAGCGAAAATAAGTGTGGTAATTATATTTCTATTCTTCTTCGTCTGAGAATTATTTAACCAGAGAACAAAAAATTAAAACTGAAAACAAGGTTCTAAAACGACTCTCTGTAGAAACGGCGAAGGTCAAGGTTTTAAGTTTAAAAGTCGTTCTCTTATGAAGAAACATGGACGAGAGAACTGCACACTGGACAAGCTATGTATATATGCGACCACGATTCCACGAGCTTGCGAGCCCGACCCCTTTGTCATTTTAGTGTCACGGTCAACTTTACCGAACAATTTCCCGTTGCTTTGACTAATAATACCTCTGTGGTAGAGAATATTATACTTTATTCGTATTAATATGTCTTTTTCACAATAAAGTATTAAATTGTATTATAAAATCTTCATCTAAAAGAGGTGAAACTTTGCACCGCTATTTTCGCACCTTTGCAAAGTTTAAAAGTTATTATATAATACCTCGGAGAATTTTTGAACAATTTTCTGTTAACACTATTTCCGCCAGGATTTTGTGTACAGCTATTTCGAGCAAAAGGTGTCTTTTGACATCTTTTGCTTTGAATGCAAATAATTGCCAAAAGTGTTGAGATTTCAAATTATCAGTTAAATGTAGGTAATTTGAGGAATATATTTATTGATACATTGATGTGTATTTATTAAAAATTATTTAATCAGATTGCAAATTCTAGCAGCAGTGTACAGCTAATTGTAAAGTCACTGCAGCGGTGTACGCTAAAATGTAACATGGCGGGAAATAAGCGAATATCAAACTTATGCCGCAACTCCTGTATTTTCTGTTACAACTGAAATCGGGATTCTCTAATCTGATTATAATTGATATGGTGATGGAAAACGGTGTTGATATTTATATGTAAAATGGTTTAAAATTAGGCACTGTTATGAAATCCTTAAAGTGTCAAAAGTCACCGCATGGTAGAAATAAGTATACCATATACCCATTTTTAGATCTAGGATGTACTGGTGGAAAATGATATCGCTGAATTAATTAAACAACTACTGTATCACAAGTCAAAAAATTAATTGGGGAGAAATAATTCAACTTAGAGAATAATTTTAAGTTAAAATTGGGAAGGTGTCTTTTGGCACCTCTTGGTAGAAATAATGTTAAACATTGCATTTGCGTCCAATATGTTTATCTTATAACACAATTTATGATCAAAATTTAAAAAAAGTATTTCCTAAATTGCAAGTGTGTTGATCTCTTTCATTAAATTAATATGTTAACTGCAATGCCAAAATTCCTCGTAATTTTTTTCGTAGAAGTCTATGAACACGTTTTTCCTTCATAAATAGAGTTTTCTAAATCGTCCAAGATAGAATATATTAGATTATATATAGAATAAAGAATTATGTATAGAAAAAATATTATATAGAATAAAGAACTTTCTCTGCTTGCAAAAATTTGAGCCATAGAGATTTAAAATAGTAAAACATTTTAAACTGCCGTTTCTCATCAAAAGTGTCACATAATTCCCAAACTACCGATAGTTACGTAGGGGAGAGCGGGGCTAAAAGTTACCGAGGTAAGTTGTTCCGATTGAAATAACTCCGCGAGGAGAAGAGATAAGAATATTGTGTAAATTCGTAATGAAATGGAACGCGACATTGCACCGACAATAGCCATTTTAAACAAACGAGTGGGACCGGGAACAACGGAACGACAACACGTGCCTCGCTGGTCCACGTAAGAAAATATTTTCGCATTTGGTATTTATGGTCTATCTCACGAATGATTCATACGATATTGTTGAGTAGTACTTAAATAAACAGACTTGGTTTAATCATTTATTGTTTTTTATTTCACAAATAATAGCTTTAACAGATATGGTAACAACTTATCCCGACTTGTTAACAGCTTCCCCCAAGTCGAGATAAGTTGTTACTCTCCGACTTTAGGCATTAAAATATTAATAATAAAAGAATCTCTCAAAAAATGACCCAAATAACTGTCTTAATATCAAAGATACATATGTAAGTTGATTTCGATCGCATCGTATGAATTCTAAAAGCAAGTATTTTAACAAATTTTGAAGTTAACTAAAAATTGGAACTTTTACCCCGTCTCCCCTACTACGGAAAATAATTCTATGTGTCCCCATAAAAAGATTCTAACTTGCGTCCACTATTTGGAAAACCGGAACTCTATTTTCATTGACGCTACAGCTCTTAACAAATGACAAGTGGAATTTGTTTTACGGATAATTGTTAGACCCTTATCCTCTAACTCTTTCATCCGTATTTTTACTTGGCAGTCTTATTTCACTTTTTTCCCGTATACACGAAAGCGTAATTTTCTCGTTTCTTGACATGCTATTTAAGCCCCGAGTTTTAAGCATGAAAAATAGATTCTGAACGGTTTTCACTGTTACAACTTATTGGCTTTATACCGCCATAAGTTTCTGGACGTACTAACCGACCTGCCAGTCAACTTGTTACTCACGTAATACAGACTCTTACACGATCAAATAATTATTTTCTGTTTCTTTCTTCTTGTTCTTCTTTCGTTACTGTTCTTACAATGGCAACGTCTTGCGTTAAAAACTGAGAGATTGAAAAATGAAGGAGAGAAAACGAAATGTCATGTAAAAAGTCAAAGTATCGATAGTAGAATTTATTTTACCTTTGATTATGAGAGAATTTAATTATCTGAAATTACAAGTTTATCGATACAATGATAATACATGTCTACTAATGATATTATTAATTAATGATACTGGTGAAAATTTCGGCGGGATTTCACCTCCCTGGTAGAAAATTGAATTTAAGCGATTCAAATATAATAATTTCAATTCTCTGAAAATGTTTCAATTTAATCGGTAATCGAATAAATGCAAATCCTTCCTTGATTAATTGTATTTCTATTACACCATAAAATGTCGACGTTTCTCAGATAATTGTTGAATTTTGCTACCTTGATTTTTACGAAATGGATTTTTCACGTAAAAGTAAATTTTTCGATAGTCCACTGTCGGATAATTGTTAGCACGCCATGAAAAATCGTCCAATACTTTTATTCATTTATAAATATATTTATCATTTAAATGAAATCATGAAAATGCATTAACAGATATTTCCATTGTTTGCCGTAATACAATACGATCCGCGTTAATTTCCGAAATTACTGCAAATGGCGCCTGTATTTGCACTTTCCTTGTGAAGCTAACGATAAAAAATTAAACAGTAGGAGTAAACGTAATTAAATCAACGTATCGTCTATTGTACCCTTTGGTAATACCAAATGCAACAATGATTTAAATTTTACCGAGAGACTTCATTCCCTCATGCTTTTCAATCTCTCGCGGCCTTTTAAGTTAACTAACATATAAAGAGCGACCAAAACGAAATGTAAATTCTTTCCCTCTTTCTCCAACCTTCACCCTCTCCCTTTCTCCATCCCACTTTTTACTTCCATTTATACTCGACGGTTATTCTCAGTCTAATTTCCAATCACTATTCGTTTGCTCAAAGTTGAATATCAAAGAAACCAATTTAGCAACTCCGACAGGACTTCTCGAAAATACTATTTTAATACCAAAGCTTTCTTTCTCCTCTTACGCGAAAGAATCGTATAATCCACAATATCGTTTGCTGTTTAAATGCAAACTTTAATGGAATGCTAGAATCAACGTTCAATTAACCTCGCTGTAACGTTGACTTTCAATCTGTTTTCGATTCAAAAACTATCGCGCTGAATACTCATTAGGGACTGTTTAAGCGTATGAGAGTTTCATGGAAGTGCCATTTGAGACTATTAGCTCCGTCTTTAACTGTCGCCCACTCGTTAACGATAATGCTTTGGAAAAGCGAAGGGAAAAAAAGGCAGGCGGCGTCGAGTAAAGAACTTACGTTTCAACACTCCGTAGTAATGACACTCGAATTGTTCTTGAATAGAAGTAGGGAGCGAAAAGAGGTGAGAAGAAAATCAGTCTCGCAGACACTCTGCATTCGCGTTTGTATACCGTTAAAACTGACTCAAATAGTTTCCTCAACTTTTTTTTTTTACTTCATGAACGTCGGCATGAAATGGATATGGCACTATGCTACTCCTATTAACGCTTTGCGCAGTTATAATTTAAAGATTTAATTGAAATAAACAGAAAGCAGATTGAAATTAAATGCGTGGATTAATTAAATAGAATTTATAACAGCTTTAATCATTAAGAGAAACTTTCACGGTGGTCAATGTTTCAAACAGAGATGGGAAATTCATTCGGCGTGAATATGAACTTCGGTGCTTCGAAACTCAAATAATAAATGCTTCAACATTTCATGTTACTAATTAAGAAAATTAATATATTGGTATTTGCAATGATACTAATTCCTTCCGTTTTGAAATTGTAAATTTCAAATTGTAATTGTACTACATTGTAGCCATATATCGTGATTTAATGAAAACAGAATTATGACAAAATAGAATAAACTAAGTGAGATATTTCAAACAAATCCAAATTAATTGACAATTTCTCGAGACAGTATGACCGATTTATAGTTAAATATGTTAGTTATAGTGTGACTATTTTGTAAATCACCACGCACGCAAATTAGATCACATACCGAAGGAACTAAATGAGAGACTTCGACACCCGCAAGACTGTCTTCCTCTTTTTATATCTTTTTCTAAATGGTAACAGGGTATTCTAAACCATTGAAACTACTATACACTCAAACCTGCTTTTGTGCGATTTGTTATTTGCGCGATTTGTTTTGTTTGTATATGAAAATTTCGATCGAATTGAAACATAACTGAAGAAGTTATCAATAAATAAGTAGTAAGTAGCGTCAGCCAATTACATTATATGTGTATTATTGTATTAGCAGAGAGTTGCTGTTATTCGTCTCTGATATGCGCCAGTGACAAGTCCAATAAGTAAAGTGATTGAATAAAAAAGAATATTACGTGTTTTAATTTTTAAATCTAATGTTAATTGACGTCCTTCAAAGTGAGTTCACATTCCTGGACCATTAAAATAAGATTCATTTCAAAGCGTAAATTGAAGATAAACTTATTATTTTTTCTATGTACGAAGGATAATTGTTATACGTTTTGAAAAGTTTTGTATGTGTAAAATAAGTAAATATTTAAATGAAATATTTAAAAATGTTCGCTTGTGTACTTTATAAATCAGATTCCAAGTAATTGCCAAGCCTCGTGTCTTGATTTCGTTTAAAAAAGCAATTCCTAGTTATTTCGTAAGGTTTTGAGTTATTTTCTTTGCGAGACTTTTTTATGCGGTCCCTATTCACCACACAAAAAAATACTTTTTAATTGTGTTGCGAAAGCTATTTCTTACAGCTACTCGTGAAGTTTTGTGCGATTTTTTTTATGCGGTCTCTATCCACCGCACAAAAACAGGTTTGAGTGTATATTAAATAATAATTTATTCAAATTTCTTATCTTACCTGAAATTTCTTACCTAACATAAGCTCCACTCCAGACTTTTCTTCAGCGCCGTATAATACTTCAGAACAACCGATCCCAGGGACTTCGCATTATTTCTCTCGCGTTATTTATGAATATAACCTTGCATATTTACGAAATTACATTAAGCAAGAACACAGAGCAAAGAAATTCCCACGTAATGCGAGCACTCGAAATTCAATACGTAATACGAGCATTCGAAACAGCCCCCTCGTGAAACCACTAACGAACGTAAATTTCGCGCTTACACTTAACCGATTCACTGACTCCACGTAACTAGAAACCATTCGTAAGTTCGAATGATGAATTTAAAAATACCTACAATAAGTACCGACTATAGAGTAAGAAACCTGGCTCTGAATTCAAACCCACGAATTTTGACTGAACACCATTTTTGCCATTCCTCTTTTCGGAGATGTATCGCACTGAATGAAACCTTTCAGTCGACTACCATGCAGCGGCTACGTGAAAAAGCGCCTATTGAAAACCACCGTATCCTCCAATACCATGGGGTTTTATTACCACCAAAAATCAAAATACAACACTACCCAATGTCCGCTATCTTCGCATGATCCTTAGATTAAGAAATCTGAGGTTCTTCATGCTGAGATTTTAAATGGAACTGATAGAACGACGGAAATGAATATATTTCCACCGAAATATCCACTACCGTACTCTCATTTGTCCAATTACTGTAATGTTCATTGAAATATGCGTAATTATTAACACTCTGTCGTGTAAAACTTAATTGTATTATTATTCATGTAATATTTGATTCTCTGTAATTTCTGTGACGCTACATTTTGATTTTGGAATCCGTAATTAATTTTGAGCATGTAATTGAAATATGTTCTCTTTAATATTCGTAATCAGTGATATTAACGGATAAAAATGAACATTTAAATTGGATTGAATATCGGTTATGTGTCGTTACTGTTGCGAAAATATTATTACGTGGAGTGATATATTTTGTAAGCACAGGACGAAACGTATAAGCTCTTATAAACACTGGGAATATTGCATTTTGTGCAACCGCAAAAAACTTAATTACTTTCCTATCTAGAAGTACAACGCAAACCAATTATTATTATTAGTATTATTATTATTGTTATCGGACGATTCTATCGGCTATTGTTATGAAAGCAAAAAGTAATTACGCGATAACGATCTGTATACAGATGAACTGGCAACGTTATACAACCAACCCCCGCTAATGCGGTGTCATAATGTTTTCGTTAATGTTAATCAAGCCTCCGCAACAAGCGCTTTATATTAGACATTCGCGCTTAAAATGACAGAGATTCTGAATAAAATAATAGATAAGAGAGAAGACATTTCTATATTCGTTCCTATTGAATTTGGAAAATTTGTAAAACATGGTAAATCGTTTACAGGATTTTATAGCACCTATGAAATAAGGGAAATTTTTATAATTTTTTAGGAAATTATTTATAAATGTTTAACAGTTCCTTTGTAACATTGCAAAATTGAGAACAGCTTTCCGTTATTTTTTGTTGGGAAATCGCACCTGGAAACGATTAACGACGAATCATCGGAATTTTTTTAGCTCCCCTTGCGCACATGAAAACAGAATTTATATTTGAAATATTCGTTAATTATCAGTAAAAGTAATGAAAAATGTATTTACCTCTGGTATCTTAAATATTCATATGGAAATGTATTAAATAAAATAAAATAAATGTTTTAATATCGTTTCCTGATGTTGTTGATCGGCGTTGAAAAATGCCAGGTGCGGCGAGTAACGTAAATTTCCAATGAACAAACAGACGAAAATCAAGGAATACATATTCATATTTTTCGGACGATGCACGTTATGCTGAAATAACTTTATTTTCAGTTACCGTGGCGCGAATCGTTCGGAATTTATTCTAATGAAAGGTATACCCGAGACCATACCTATTTTCATAAAATCTCCGAGTTTTTGTTACAACGTATTCAAAGAAATCGATAGCTCCTATTCAAACGTAGAATTTGCATCGTAGAAAAGTACATTCACGTTACACACTGTAAATTTTACTACTTTCAGAAGTGAAATATTTTCATGAAATACCTTATGTAATGTAAACAACTTTTGATACGAATGAATTCGCGAGATGAAACAAAAATTTACGTTTTCAAATACCGAGAAATTAACGGAAGAGAAAGTTGCACAAAAAGCACTGACAATGAAATTTGACAACGAATTAGGAATTACTCTCCTTGATTTAATGGAGCTTGTAAAAACTTTTAACAAACGTGGAGTTAATTATAAACGTGTTTTGAACCATGTACATTTTATCCTGCTCAATTTTCATCTACATTAACGCCAGATCTTCCGACAATTGTTCCAATATATTTAAAAATATTAATTATATATTAAAAAAAAACGAGCTATACTTCATCGCCATAACAAAAAAAAGGTCCATCTGCGCTTCTTAGCACTTTCTAACGATTAAATAAATGAATCAAAAGAAAAAAAGTGAATGAAATAAAACACTTGATCTATTTAATCGCTTGCGCTCTAAACATACTTCTAGATAATTAAAAAAGAAACAACGTCAAAAATATCAAGAAGATTTTTAAAGAATTCAGAACAATTCATCCAACCACCTTGATAGTTCTAGTATCAAAGAAAATCAAATATTTCCACCACATTCAACATTATTCTCATCCTAAAAGGAAGAAACTGGGGCAAACATATCTCAGAAACTAGATTCCTCCTCATACGAAGAAATCCTAATCCCTAGCTCGAATTAAAGCAAATATTTTCTTGAAGCATATGCTCGAGAAGATCGATAATTCAAGCAGGATTGTCCCACGGATGCTTAGATTCCGATAATCCGATCCAGTCATCCGATTCCCTTTGTACATCTCTTCCAGAAATACTCCGTATAATCATGGCTCTCGGCGTTTCTCTCCGAATTTCCAAGGCATCGTTATCTCTCTTAGCATGGATTTTCTAACCCACCCCCCTCTCAACCATTCGACTCACCCCTTGGTCCATCCAACCTCCCCCTCCACCTCTCGATCGCTTAATATCCCTTAAGGGGGCCCACATAACCGGTATTCGTGGCTCATTGTCCAGAGTAAACGGCCAGCCGAACGTGGCTTAAACTTAAGCTTCGGTAACTCGATCTAGCGACTTTGTACGTCAAGTTGCTAATCCGTATTAAAGCATCGGCAGGAGGATAGAGAAACGGCGGATCGGTTACCGCAACTGCTTTCCCTCTGAGTTCTCTCGACTTCAGAGGCAGAACATCGCGTGCTACCTTTACTAATGGAAATGTGTCCGGATCACCGAACTTTCGCAATTTTCATCATTTTTAGCCACGCTAGCATGCGCCGCGAATTTACTAGGTGTTCTACAAAACTGCTGGTCAGTTTAACCCTCCTATGGACCGAATTTTTTGTGGTGGTTGAAGATCAATTGAACGATGGTACACAAAGAAATGATAAAGATATAACTTTAACACTTTGAACGTCACCGGTATTTCGTTAGATTCACCATTTTTACTGAAGTGGAACTTGTTCTATTAAATTCGTTTTTTTTTGCAACGCAGAAACTTAACCCTTTGCGGTCCGATGTCGAACGGTACTCGACATAGGGTTTCACTTAATTTTATTTTCTGACAATTTAATATCGAATTTCTAATTTTCCAATGATTCAGTAATGCCACCTAAATGTCCGTCAATACCTATAATTATTAATATCGTTTAAAAAATGGATAAACAACGATAGAAAATATTGCAAAATTAATTTTATTTAGCTCGCTACCAAAATTATCAAAATAATTCGGACCGCAAAGGGTTAAAGATACAGATAGATAGATAATCGGCAGACCTTTATCTTTTTAATGTCGATATTTAAATATTTAATACATCCGAGAATTGATAAGTATTACAATTTCAAACTTACACGGAAATTTAATGAATTCAATAGCGCCGGTCACCGGTGACCTCCGTGGCAGTCAAAGTGTTAACACTAGATTTATGGATGTTGATCATATACTTATTTTTCTGAAGGAAGCCAATTTGACTCATACAAGGAATTGAAGTTTTTTGCAAAGAAAATAGTTCTGAGCAATTGTAAATAAAAGATTTATTATTTAAAAATTAACCAGCCAATATATTATGTATACATATATACAGTACTCAAATTTTAAATTAGCCAAATTGGCTTCTTAAATGTAGTGTTAAATGATAGATCAGTTTTGAGTACTGCAAAATTGCAAAATATTGAATTTCATAATTTTAAAGTACTAAAATGATAATATTTGGCAAAATTAAAAATCTACTTTGAAGGATAGAAGCAAAGATGTGTTTTGTGTTACCTCAAAGTCTCAAGGGGGTATAGAGGGTTAATATGAATCTCTTCTCAAGGATAAAACGAGATTCATTGATGTTTCTTGCTACTTATAAATTTGTGATTTTGAGTAAATTTGTGACTAAATTTGTGACTAGAGTGATATAATAAATGTAAATCGTTTGTTTGTCAACGCTAGTGTTGCACGATATTTGTGTCTTTAACTGTAAATCTTTTAATCTGACGTGAATGATTAGACAAGCGGAATACGTCCGGAAATCCATGTGTTAAGTGAGGAGATTCAGGAGGTGAAGCGAACAGTGCGATGTCAACATGGGATAGAAAAGGCTTAACCAATAAGATAAATGAGATTAATTCACTGAAATAGTGACCTACAGATCATTCTTTATACGTCTAAAAGGAGACAGTTTCATAAAATTTGCACTAATAATTCTATAGTTATTTTCCATTATCGTTGAATAGAAAAATATCCGTTTTGATGCTACAACAAGCACCAGTCATTAACGATAAATCACTTTTACGTTCAACGTAGACACGAATTTTTATGAAAACGATGTGCACAATAGGGAACGGCTACGTTGTTTACAAATTTCCAAACTTGTATCAAACATTACTAATATTAAATTTCTCCATCCGAGTATCATTTTTTGTCCCGTGAAATGATACCGACGAAAATCCATAAATATAAATAACAGTTGAAACCTATAGTGTTTATAAATTCTCTAGCTTGTAACAAAAGCTACTAATATTAAATTTCTCCATCTCTTATCATTTTTTACTCCACGGAATTATTCCGATAAAAACTTAATTTACCGTGTTTCATCTCATCTCCTCGAGTGTTCTCTCCAGGCTATCTCTTTTTTCTAGAACACCCTGTACACTCTCGTGACTCCAATTGCCGTGTCGCGAGAAATATACGTTATTTCAGCGTCCCACATTTTTGCTTTAATCGGCGAGCCGAATCCGCGGCTGTTGTTCGTGAAGACTTTTCATTTCACGGTTCTGGAATGCTTCGGAGCGTGTCGCTTTCGCGAAGAAGTATTACAAATTAGAGACGGTTGAACAGAGCAAAAAAAAACGACGGAGCGGTGAGAATTAATCGAGTATTTGAAGAAATATTAGTTCACCAAGTACGAGTCCATTTGTTTACACGCGAACAGCACTATCACGCGAAAGGATCGCAGAAGTCTAGCTAAAACGGCAATTGAAGAGAAACCGTGTCATATTTAACTTTACGTTTAATCTCGCCAATTTACCCTCAAATAACACCGTCTAAAGGAAGATAATGAGACGATTAAACGACGAAACGAGAAGAAACGTTGAAAAAATCGATATATAAAATTGCATGGTACCTTAAATAGATTTTATTCCAAGAGCATGACATACAGGAGGAAAATATCACATTTCACACCGATATTCACAATTACGACCGTCGCACAGTTGTCGATTTCGCCGAAATCCTGGCCAAAACCCCAAAATTTTTTTTCACGATTTTCAAAATTTAGCAATTGCGTTTGATTTGTAACACATCAGAGCATCGTTTTCAATTAATAAAATTTTTTATTGAACAATACTCTTAGAGATATGCAATGTCAAAGTTGGCACTTGAATAATGTAACGTTTTCACGTCGAAATTGAGAATACGTTTTCAATGTGAAATTAAAGAACGATCCACTTTTTCAGTATTGGTAGCTACTTATCATACTTTTAATTTATAAATATCTTGGTTTCATCTTTTTATTTAATATTTTACAACTGTAATGGTACAGAATGTAAGTCCTATATATTTTTTTCCTTTTGCTAATGAAATAGTTGTGAAGTTCACAAAAGTCCAAGGTAATTTTTTTTTAAATTAAACTTTGAAGCTTCCCGAAGAAGACCTCGTTGAGCTTTCTTGCGACTTGTTGCGATTCTTCGAGTTATTGTTATTTGTTTGTCGCGCGCGCCATGCTCGGGGAATTGCATTTATGACATAGGGCCGGGCTATCGTGCTTTACTTAATGAATACTGCTAATCCTTCTCTAAGATCAACCTGGCACTTAACGAAATAATTTGTTTAATTCATGGGGTTAAAAATCGGAATGAGATTAAACAAACTTGTGGCCTATTGTTTGGAGGCAACAATAGATAGCCGCGGCTACCTCGACCGCTTACCGTCATAAACCGAATATTAGAGCCACCATTTTGTTTTTGGAAATTCTGAGTTCGGATTCTTAATCAGCGACCGGAAAAACATAAGACTACTGATTTTCGTGCCGATCCGACAATTTTTCAATACTCACACCCGCCATATTAGAGCCGCCATTTTGTTTTTGGAAATTGTGAGTTCGGATTCTTAATCAGCGACCGAAATAATACTAATATACCAATTTTCAGCTAAATTGAAAAACTCCTTGGAGTTTTGGCCAGGATTTCGGCGAAATCGACCACTGTGCGTCGTAAAGAACATCGTAAGAACCGTCTTCTCCGATATTCCTATCGTAACCATAAAAATTCCTACAAATTTACGTATAAACCCTCAAGTTTCCATCCGATATGTAATGTACCGACTCTCCGATCAATTAGTACATAAGATAGGTTTAACAAATATTTTATAAGCAGAAATATTTTGTACTGCGGTTCGCCTAACATCCGTCATTTCATAATCATCATTGATTCACTACCTCAAGTCCAAAAAATCCTATTTTTCCATCTCGACCTTCCAACTCCCTAGCAAAGTCATCGCTTTTTACTAATCTCAGAAATCACGGTTCCAAGTCAGAAATCTCACTGCTCAATTTTGACCTTCGCCCTGCAGCCACCATTATCACCACTTCCACTCCTTCTCCAAAAGTCCCTTAAAAACCCCATGTCTCTTTCCACAAAAGTTTAGTTCAATTACTCAAGCTCGGCTTATAATAAGTTTAATTCAATTCTAGCTCAGCTTAGTTCATAATAAGTCTATTATTCAGTTTCAATTCACGCTCAATTCATTACCAAGTTTAACTAACTGTGAGAGTAATCTTCAAATTCTAATTCCGATTCTCAATTCTAATTCAAAACTCTGAAAAGTCTTCATCAAATCATTCGGTTCCGTACAATACACCGAATCGCAGTCAGAACTAGTCGAGATATTTAATACATACAAGTTCAAAATTATAAGTGCTCTCGTTTGGCAGATCCTAGAGCGCGAATCACCCTATTCGCAGTTACAGATACACGGTAGAGTTCAACCCTACCTTGTCGTTCTACGTATCTGCAAGCGTTATGAGCAGACTGCGGATTTTTATGCATTTATGACAAATTAAATACGGCTAAAATATACAAAAAGGACATAATATAAAAATATATCTAAAATATCCAAAGTATGGTATTTGTTGTAATATTTATTGAGTGCAATAAATCCCTAGATAGGTTTTCCTGTCTCACCTGCATTTGTGAAACTCGAAATTTGCATAAACATCCGCAGTCTAGTTATGAGGAAAAGAAGAATCTAAAAGAATCAAGCAACGTTCATCGGAAACGATGAAATTATTCATCGTCTCGATGAATCGGTACCATAATAGATTCATTTGCACGAGAAACGAGTGTCTCGTATCTCGCACGAATTAAAAGCAAAGATGAATCGTTACGCATTGACTTTCAAGTATGTAAACCAGTCGTGTGGCGCACAGAGCTTCCGTTTTGAGAGTTTCGGGATAGAAGCGAGAAGCTCACCAACACACGTTACGACCAAATAGAATCATGTACCTTTATACGGGCAGAGCGATTTCCTGCTTCTCCATTTACCTCCGGCAGAGAACGAGGAGTTTCGTGAGCGCCGACGTGGAGTGAGAATGCGGAAATTGGTAAACGATTAAGCCGGGCTGCGCTCTCGCGAGGCACATAGGGAGAGAGAGACTCGATCGTCCAGGAAATGCATGCATCCTCGACGAGGCTCGCTACGGTAATTTTCAGTTTGGATAAGCACTTTGCTCGAGCTGCTAACCACGGTAAGAAGAGTGTACCACGCGACACATCTACGTAGACACGTGCACATATACAAGGAAAGGAATATCTTATCTTCTCCCATCGTGTTGCCTCCTAAAATCATTAACCGAGCCCTCTAGACAGCTGCACAAAGTTCCTGATACATAACAACAATTAATTTTCCGATTAATACGGGGCGAACGCTTTCGGTACTAGGGAAAGTTCAGGTACTCTTCGTCCTCGACTGGAAAACAACCCGTGTCTATTCGTTGTTCCGTATTATCTGAAACGAAAAGTAACATTGTTGATGATTATAAATGCTTGTTGATTTGATCGTGTCAATTTTTTTTTCCATTTTCGTCGACCTCTGAAAACGAAATTTCCAAACGAAACTCTTATGGAACTCTTCGTTTTTCGATATTATCTGAAACCAAAAGTAATATTGTAGATCAGCGGTCGCCAAACTTTTTGACCTCACGGACCAGTAAATTCATAATTTACATACCACGGACCACTAATAGGATTTTTTAAGTGTTAAATATATTTGTAAAAAAAATTGTGATCTAAGAACACATAAAATTTACCTAGTTAATAAAATGAAACTATTAATTGTAACCAAATTACATAACTTAACGTGATGAGTAAGTATATTCCACATTTTTCAAGGGACTAGCGAAATTTTCTCGTGGACCACAACTTTGGCGACCGCTGTTGTAGATGATTATAAATGATTATTGATTCGATCGTGTCAAGTTTTTTCCATTTTCGTCGATCTTTGAAAACGAAATTTCCAAATGAAACTCTCATGGAACTCTTCGTTTTTCGGTATTATCTAAAACGAAAAGTAATATTGTTAATGATTATAAATGGTTGTTGATTCGATCGTGTCAATTTTTTTTCATTTTCGTCGACCTCTGAAAACGAAATTTCCAAACGAAACTCTTACGGAACAAATCGCTCCTGCTTATTTATAATGTAGAATTGCATTCACGTGTACACTGACGGCAAGCTTCAATTTTTAAACGCAACGGCCTATTGAAATTGAACGAGACTCGTTGACCGGCGAAAAAACGGAAAATACCGGTACAGTACCGTACTGCGGGTAACGATACCGTGAATACAGATTGTAATGTAAACGAGAAGAGAAATCGTATAGAAGAGCCGCCGATGCACCGTGTGCTTCTCACAAATTGGGGTAGGAATCGACGGAGAAATAACTATCGCGTGAATTACAAATTGTCCGTATATTTGACCTTAGCAATAGTAATAATAGTAATCATCGTAATCATAATACACCGTACGGTGATAATCATAATGATCGTAATAGAATAGGAATAATAATCGTAATAATAATACAATCATAAAATTGCGGCAATGATAATAATAATAATTGTCATTATTATTATTATAATGTAGAGAGAAAAAAAAATCATCACTACCATCTTTGGGAGACAATGTTGTAAGACAATGAGCAAAGGGAAGTAGGATGGAAAAAAGGGATTTAAACTAAACGGAAGAAATCGAAAGGAAAAGGCATGGACGTAGGAAGAAGGGAAATTTTCGTATAAAATTAGTTCGCGGGTCTGATTAAGATAATTAATAATATTATTGTTATAGTATTATTAGAATTCCTGTCAATCGTAAATAACCTCGTGATCATGCAGTATTCGACGAAAAATCATTTACCTCTTTGTCTTTCGTTCATTCTCTCGATCATTCGTGCATTCTTTCTCTCTCCCTATCTCTCTTACTTGCACACTATTTCTTTCGTTTCTTCTCTTTCTCTCTGTTTTTCTTCTTTCTCGCACAATAAAAAGCTTTCTCCGTTTAAAAAGCAGTCTTTCGTTGCACTAATCAGACCTCCTCCTCTTTCTGCTCCCGCTCGTTGCGAATCGAATATAATTGTTACAAGAAAAGAACTTTTTCAACTTCAAGGGAAATCTCTATCTCCATGTAAAATCTTCTATCGCAAAATTTCACAAGTAAATTCTCTGTGATACTTAAGAGAGGACATTGACATTTTTACTGATTGTTTCCTAAATGATTGGATTATTTTTTTCCGCGAAAAAATTCACAAAATTTTCAAATGGTATCCCGCTTCGAGCGAATAAACATGTAGCGTTTATCGTGTACCACGTCATGTATTTATTTCATTACAAATAAATAAATGAACGTATACAACGTCACGTGCTTATTTACGGAAAGTCGAGACCTAATCCCGCTAATGTGTCACTTTCACAGAAATTTCAACGACCACCGAAAAATTCAATACACTCTGTACCCGGCGTGTCTCTATCGGGAATGAACATACGTTTCAGTCCTGAAATTACAATTTTCTCAAACGACGTATCTGCAATTACGATGCACTGCGATGATATCTCTGTCCCTCTGAAACATAAACGTGCCCTGGCACGATAAAGTTACCAAAGTCCGAAATACTCTACCTTAAATTAGAAAAAAGAACGACGCGCAATGTGAATGCAAGTAATGATAATTATATTCAAACGTTGTATAAAAGGAACGTGGATATTAAAAACTGTATCGCGAAGAATATATCGCTCGCCACGAAACCGTGGTAATAACTTCTGCATGTGCCACCGAATCGTGGGATTTACGGGAAAGCGGATTTCATAACTATGTATAACTGATTAAAGGCTCGGCAAAACGGCACCTTGTTTCCTGTGCATTAAGTTTAGCACGATTTTTGCCAAGCTTTCATTCACGCAGCACGTTGGAGAACGTTAATGCGAATTCATTCTCACGGAGCGCACACCGTAAACTGCAAACAGCTCATATTCATGCAAATTGTACATCGGCTAAAAACACGATTTAGGTTTAAAAAAAAATATATATATATATGTATGTATGTGTATATATATATATGTTTGTATGTATGTGTGTATGTATAGAAGAAAGTATTCAGGAGACGCGATAACATTTAATCCGATTTAAATTCGACTGCCGTTATTATTAAAAATTTCACGTGAAAAGTCCATTCACGTTACGTCGAACATTTCGAACTAAAATTACTTCTAGTAGAAAGTTCTGCAAAAAACGGATATTCACTAGTTAGTAATAAAGTACTGCAATATATACGTTAGTATGGTAGCGGACTATTATATTACTAATAATTCGGAACGCTGTTATCTCCTGCGCCGTCGGGACCATTCAAAATTTGTTGTTTCGCTTTAAACTCAAGTTGGCTATTAACGTCGTAATCCCGTTTTAATCGGCCGCAAGGTAATCCGACATCGATGAGACTTGCTGTTATATTAAGATTTAATCTTCCAAGTTTCTCCATTTAATCGTGGTCTACCTGTCAAACTATAAGCTTACCGGCTAATAATGATGCTCCGATTCGCGTTAACGTCGAACGAGTTAGGAGTGGGAAGAGGAGGACCATCCTTTTTTCAAGTGCGCGTCGTCTCGCTAAGTTATAAATTTCTTACAAAAGCTGAAGGCGCTTAGCGATCGCCTACACGTCAATCGTCACGAACAAACGGCGTCACGACGAAAATTCATGCGAACGTTCTTCGCAAAGGGAAGGGCGCGAGTTAAACATAAAGACAGTACTCGAAAATATCGTGGGAAGAAAAAAAAAAGAAAAATGTCGCTATCCGCGTCTCATCATCGTACGTCTCGTAAATCCCTAATACAATTAATCTATTATTTGTAAAAATGCGACTCATCATTCGATACCCACACGTATATCATAATCGTCGTGTCATCATTATCATCATAATCATCAACACCATCGTCATCACTACCGTCGTTATCATCATCATCAATCGCACGAATCGACACACGAATCCCTCGGCTGCTATAACTATACAATTAATAACATTAGTAATTATCTCCCTTAAGTCTAATTTTTATCATGATATCGTGCCACATTCGCTTTCGACGTCGTTACATCATCGCTCTTGTTAGACGTTCCCTTTTTTCCTCGAACGAACTTCACCTGCAATGGAAGCTATCGGAATCTCGACACGAATTTCGTACAATGTGCATTCTCACGATCGATACTATACCGCGAAAGCTATCACATTGCAACAGGTCGAAAATCGAGTCAGAATTCTCCATGAATAAGATTGGAAAGTTTGAATCTCGTGAATGATTCCGAATGCGTACACTGTACAGGATTCGTTTTCCTTCGTTCGCTTTGAAAAATGGCAAAAATCTTATTGACGATTCTCGTCGCATTTACTCCCTCGAATCTATTCTCGAATACCAAGACGTTGCTTTTGTTACCATAGAAAAGTTTTGCCACATAATAAAAAGTTATCTAGAGGTTCTCCAGGTCTCTCGTTTGTACAGACCAAAAGCACCGATATTGCACGAGCTTTCTTGCATTCAAAATAACTGTAGGTTATAAGGATTCTCTGTCACGTCACTGGTAACTCGTAGTTCCTATACCAGTATTGACATCGTTCAATTCAAACAAATCACGAGCCCGATTTATTGCATTCGCATTCGTTTTATTATCCCGTAAATAATGTCGTATTGCTAATTCTTCGCGTTATTCTTTCAACCATGTGCAATGATACATGAGAAACATTTGTAAACATTATTCGTATAATTGTTGAATTTCATGAATTCGTAAAACTTATCGACACGATCTGTTTATACACGATTTACCAGTGAGCGATGAGTTGACATACGCACAAGACACTTCACTCTTACTTACTCGCCTCTATGAAGAGGGGCATCGTGTGAGGAAGGAACCATCTCTTGAAAGGATCTCAGTGTGTTTCCGTACATTAGGTTGAACCACGCATGGTGAACAGGTGAAAAAGCACAGGAACCTCTTTACGAGAAGATTCACAAACGTTAATGTCCCTGGTGTATTCCGTAAAGATAATCGAGGATATCGTCGAGCTCTTTCGTCATATTCTTCTTCCTCCTCGAAATCACCGTAATTATTCGAGTGATAATGCCGATACTGATGATGACGATATTGCTGTTGCGGATCGTAACGTTGATGACGACGACGTTGAGGCTGATACTGATGATAATGATGTTGACTGCGATGCACGCACTTCCCGATTTCCATGGTACTAGGTCCTGGCAGTGAAGAGCGAGTCAATGTGCGCGCGGATGCAGTGTAACCCGATACACGCGGAGGATTATGTGGCGTTATTCGCGAAGGTATTCTTGGGGCCAGATTTGGCCTCATTCGGGATCACCAGTTAGCCATACCGGGTTTGTTTAAGGTCATGAAGTAAATCTGGCACGAACTTCCACCTTTTGCTGACGAGAAGAATACCTACAAGTCAGGGAAGCGGATATGAAAATATGAAAAGTAAAAATGTTTAAATGATATCAAATAAATGGTTATATGTTGAGTGTACCTTGTCATTGCGTTCACAGAGGAACTTGAGTCGTTGAGCTTTCTTGTGCATAAAGACACCATCCAAGTGTCCACTCTCTACACTCCTAATCTCGATTGCTTTGTTACCCCAGCCCATGATTTGTCCTGTGCCAATGTACGCGACACTCGTGGGCATTTCACCCCATTGAAGGACCATTGTTTTGGAAACTCTACCATATGTATTTACGTATACGCCTTCGTTATCGTAACAGAGTAGGAGCTGCATACCGTTACTATTAGGTAATGCAACAATGCAATGTGGACAAATGGGGCCCTGAGTCTGGAAAGAACAATTTATATTTTTATATAATATGTATGTTGCGGTTAATACTTTAACCCATTGACTGCCAACTACGATATATCTCGTAGTAAGCGTACCACCAAAACTGCCAGCTACAAAATATCTCGTAGTGTGTGCTGCAAGTTTAGATTGGCTACAAATGGCCGTGGCACCCAGGGCAAGACGCTTTAAATTTGCGTGGCAGTCAATGAGTTAATAATTCGTCAAGGGAAATGTCTTACATGTTTCGGTAAATATATATCATAGACTGTGGCTGAATCCAGATCAACAGCATGGAAACCATCCGCGCTGCCGTAAATGACCTTCAACCTCGTGCCTTCTTCTACGGTTAGATCGACGAGGAGTGGTCTGTGCGCGAGTTCGCCGAAAGACTTAAACGCCATGAATTTATGATAAGGCTTCGGTGCCCAAGCATAAATTTCTATCGAATCCTTAAGCGCAATAACGAGGAACTTTATTCTCTCGTATTTGACTATCTTAAAATGTACAGCTCCTTGAAGATCACCAACGTTGATCCAACCGTTCCGCCGTTCCACTTGCTACAAATAAATTATAATGTCATTTAAAATAAAGTAATTACGAGAAACATATATCGTTAAATGGATACTTACATCACTGTGGCCGTCGGTCCGTAGAATCTTACTTTTGAGCCAAGAAAGATAATATACCCGTACTCGATTCTTCTTTCCGCTAATTGTAACCAAAATGTTTTGTCCTTCGAGAACTTCCATTTGTTGAAACCGTCTCCTGCTTATTAACTGATAAACTTTACCCTGACCGCTCCTGTCTAATAGCATAAGGCCATTCTCGGTACCAATCAACAGATTTACTCCTAAAAACAGTCGAATTAACGCAGTTAAATAACAAATTACAAAATTGTTTTCCAACGATCCTTGGATTATTGTTAGCGACCGAAAAAGATTTCTAAATGGGGATGAAAGGCACAAGAAGTATTACGTTTTCGAACGTATACACACCCCATAATGCAGCACATAGAATCTCACTGTTGAAACGTTTCTTATATTTGCGTATTTCTGGTGTATCTGACGCAAGATCGTGACTGGTAGGTGTGACGTTAACATTAACATGAGATTCCCGTCTTGCAGGTCCAGCTCCGAATCCAAAAGTCAGGAAAGATCTCTGCTTCTGTTGAAGCGCAAACGGAGGAGGTGATTTAACCGCTTGCCGATACTGCAACAAAGGTAACTTTAAGATTTAGCTCCGAAACTGGAGATCGGAACTAATAGCAAACGAAAGTTCTACATTTACTTAAAGAACAGAGATTGCCAATTGAAAAGTTATCTCTCTTTAAACCATAGTAACACTACAAATGTATTAAGATAAAAAAAGAGAAACAAACAGAAGAGAGAATTAGTCGGAAAGGTGATACTAAGTAAACGAGCAAGAAACGTAAGAACTTCCTATAAAATCTAAAACTGATAGTAAATGGAGTGTGATCAAAATTCATAAAGTAACATGCATAAAAGAGAACAAATAAACAGATCATAAGAGAACCATAAGTTGTAAAGTAAATTATCCTAAATAAGACTACGTAAAACTCACTGCTCAAAAATAGGATTATCGCACAGAACAAAACTCAAAAGCTTCTACACAAAATAACATTTCTGAATAACATGATAATAAAAAAGAAAAAAAAAACAGTGTAAATGAACAAAAAGACAAATTGTACGATTACAATTATAAAAGCCATTGAAAACATATGTATCCGGAATTTTCATATTTACAGACAACGAAATCTCTTTCGGCAAACGATGGAAAACTTTAACACTGTATCGAATACGTCGTACTGGTAAATAAATCTTCGCATTAACGCGGGCACAATCGATGGTCCTCGTTCAATCTCAGAAACGAAAACGTAACGAGCACGTGAATTCGTGTGATCGTTACTCGTGCTTCTCTTTTCCCTGCACACACCCCCCACGGAATGCAGAATTAAGTTCGGAGGTAAAGGACGAAAAGAAGGAAAAACAGAGTAACAGATAGCGTGAGATTCGTGTAAGCTAAAAGCAATGCTGGTCGCAATTGTGTTAGGAATGTTCTTTTATCGCGACAACAGGAGATTAAAAAGAGGCCCCAGAAACCAAAAGGGAGGGTTGAATTGCATACAGAAAAACTGGCATTCCTCGCGCAGTGCATGGTGCAAAGATCAAGGGTTAACAGAGAGAGAAACAGACAGAGACAAAATAGAGAAAGAGATAAAAACAGAGTAACAGAGAGAAATAAAAGGGAAAGGAACTTTTCATTTCCGTTCCCTGTACACGAGAGGAATTGTTTCCCGTAAGAGGAAGAAGCGACATTGAATTGTAAATGGATATATGAATACTTACATTGCTATTAGTATTGGGATTGGGGTGGTCAGTAGAGAGGGCCCTGCCCTTCGGGTTAGAGCTCCCGCGTGTCCCACAACACACAACATAATCCTGAATTAGTCACGCTGACAACCGTAATATGATCGCTTTTTACGCGAATTCTCACGTGAAATAGAGACGTAAGATCGCGACGATTCATTTTACCTAACAATTTCCAAGTCTCTTTGGGACACTCGTAAAAAAAATGAATAAAAAAAATTGTTGGAGTTCAATTTCGAATCAGCTATACCTGAATGAACCTCTGGTAATATCCGGTTTGGAATTAAGACGATAAAGATTAACTTGAAATCTCTTAGGATTAAGAATTTCACTTGGAACGTATAATGATGTACCCTTTCTTTTTACGTCTCTACTTACAGGTGAAGCGACGATTAGGCAAACAAATGAGTACTACGTTCCTGGCTTACGTTATGGAACTTTCCTACTAGCTCGGTTTCATTTTTATGTCTTCTTGTGGACACACGTTTCTGATCAATGCGAAACGAGAGAGAACGATACGATCAGAAAGGACGACTGACTTTGTCGTTAGGATGAAGCATGGGGAATCGAGAGAATTACATGGTAGAAACGAATATATCTAAATGCCCAGGGAAATTTGAAAATGAAACGTTATTATTTCGTTTTCTTCGATTTTTCTTTCATTTCTTATTCCATTTTCATTGTTTGGCAAGAGATAGAATTTAGTCGTATGGCCGAAAGAGTTTGGGGAATGATTATATCGTATTTTTTTCTCTATCGCTGCTCCGACGTGGAAAGAAAAATTGAGAATCGAGTCGAGTGGACGTAAACGAGCGAAAGAAATGATATCTCTCTAAGCCGGTACTAGACTAGTGGTAATTCGTTCTACGTCTAAGGAAGCAACGTCAGAAGAATTACGCTTCCTACGACGTTGCTTCGGAGTCTACTACTCTCGTAAAAATTACTTTAATGGCAATGTGGCTCTGTCCAACATTGGAAACTATGTTGCAAGTGCTCAGTACCTTACCTAAGAACGAGATAAAAAAAAAGAGAGAAAAAAAATAAATAAGAGAGAGAGAGAGACATACAAGGAGACAAGACACTGCAGTATACCAAACAGTTTACACATCCTTCGTGGAATGTGACTGTTTGAGTTATTCTACTCTTCTCTTTGTCGCAACTAATACTACGTAAATGTACAAGAGAATAATAAAAATAAATTTGTAAAACTACGAAATAGCTAGTTCTTGCGGAAAACATTAACTAACGAGTTTATCGTTTAAATGAACATCATTACTCTACGCATACTCGGAGGTGACTCGAATTTACGATAGAACAATTTCAACTGTAGTAAAACTAAATACCATGTTCACTTAAGCAACTTACTGAATGCACGTAGAAACTATTACAGAAGCATTCGCAAGGTACTGACACAAAGCATAAGCCACCCTCCGTGTAAACCCTCAAACTTGACAATGAGTGTTCTATGCACCCTTTCATTAGCATTTTGCATGTTGCTTGCCACTAGTCTATTAGGAACCATAGTACAAATTTCATACGTATATAGACTTAAATCAGGTTTGCGGGTAAACACAGCGTAATACGCGCGCATATGTACGTTTGGCTGCGGTTGTCGAAAAGGCTGTTGCTTCTTACTGCCTCTTGTATCATTAAGTTAATCTTGCAGAATTATCTACAATTATGGATCAGCAATAATACTGCAATATTTTATCACCGATACTAACTACAATTCCATACAATTTTGCAATACTGTTAAATCTTGAAGATCTACCGTAGTTACTCCGAAATTAAAAGTCATTCCGGACGTTGGACAATATCCTGTCAAGTGATTCTTATCGTTCAGTATTTAATGTATATTGAAAAAGAAGTTATAAAAATGAATTTAAATGAAATATCAAAGAATCTGTAACTACTTAACAATAATAATGGGACATGTAAATACTAATACTGGCTGCAATTCCTTATTCCCATTCCGAGATACTACTAAATCTTGAAGATCTACCGTAATCACTCCAAAATTGAATGTTACTCTCGACGTTAAACAATATTATGCCAAGTGATTCTTGTACTTCACTATTCAATGTACATTAAAGAATAAATCGCAAAAACTAATCTTAATTAAATATTAAATAATCTGCAACTATTCAACAGCAGTAATAAATAGACATTTAAATACTAATAATAGCTGCAATTCCTTATCCCAATTCCGAAATATTCCTAAGTCTTGAAAATTTACCATAGTTATACCAAAATTGAACGTCTTTGTGACTCTTTAATTAGCTGTTATTATACAGAATGTACTCTATCATTAGCAACAAACTGTAGAAACCAATCTGAATAAAATATAAAAAAAATAATTGTATTTTTACAGTGAAATCCTTTCAATGCGTTTATTTCTATTTTCATTTTAAGTAACTACCCTAAAGGGACCAAAGTAACGTTCAATACTTTCCAATCTTTACAGACAATTCTCAATGATAAGACAGCTAAACAGAATATTAAAATAAAAGCATTCGACAATCGCAGCCAAAAAATTGTACATTATAACCCTCACGAGGCTCACGTCTCGGCAAAAACATATACGTTGCGTGACATGAGAAGAAATATACAGATTGTGCTGACTTGGTGCGTGTACGCACACGCTTATTCATTACCCATAAAAAACTCACGTAACAATCCCCGTACACGTTGTACGGAGAACACTGGAATTACGGAAGCTTTTATGTGCGTTTAAAACGTGTGCGACTGTGCGCATTCGTATGTGAACGTGAGAATGAAACATAAACGGGCAGGTGTATCTGACCTCCTCATTTGCCGACTTGTCCTGTCGTTGACCCGGTGACGAGGTCAGGAGATCCGGTAGAACCGAGCTGGGTCGTGATCCAGGAGATGAGTCCGACCTCTGGAATTCTCCTCCTCCACCTCCACCTCTTGGCCGATCGCCACCTTCTCGGTTCTGTAAAGTAGCCGATTTACAATTTCAATCTGTTGCCGATACAGAGAAGAGAGAAAAATCAATAGCACGGTAATGGGAACTGTCGTGGAATTAGAACCTGAATTGGTATTTTTTCATTGATCGGTTACGAGTATTATTATTCTTCTTTAATAGGAAGTTTTGTTAACACTAGAGCTACCGATATTAAATCTATTATACTGGAATGTATTGGTATTAGATCTATTAGCGCTGAATGCGTTATACTCAGATATATTAAAAAATTAGTTTAACACTAGATTTACGGATGTTGATATACCTATTTTTCTGAAGTGAACCAATTTAACCCATACAAGAAAATTGAAGCTGTTTGCAAAGAAAATAGTTCCAAATTAATTTAAGGTAGTTCTAGGCACTTATCATTTTTCGATAGATTTCCTTAAAATTTTGAAAATATATTCTTCATGATATTTTATAATTATAACCGGAATCTCAACGAGTTCGTCCACACGGTTTATGAATAAATCGTGTTTAAAAATAACATATTTAACATGGGCTATATGGAAAACAATTTTTGCAGAGTCCGTAAAATCTTTTTTCATTTTTCTAATGGAAAAACGAGTCGATGGATTCTAATAAAAAATTAGCAATGTATTATTTTATGCTTTTGGAATATTATTGAATTTTTTCATAATTTTTTACTTCATAGTTATAGAGAACGATGTTTTTTAATGTCTAAAAAGTGAATGAAATGACCTCTGTGAAGTTAGCCCCTGCATTAGTTCTTACGCAATTTTTTTCATTTCTAATGAAAAAAGAAACTTTTAGTTCTGAATCTAGCTAGAACTACCTTCAATGAAAGATTTATTATTAAAAAATTAACCAACCAATATATTATATATATAATAGTCGAATTTTGAATGAGCCAAATTGGCACCACAGATGTAGTGTTAAAGAAAGCGGAATCAAATCATAAGATTGAGAAACGATTGAAGAGAGAAGCCAGCCATTTTTATGGCTTCCGTAGATTTATTGTTAAATAAGTTATTAGGAAGAAAAAAGAATCAACGAATAAAAAGCACGATTAATTGAGAAATTTAGGTATTATAATTTAAATATGGAATATTTGTTGTATATTTCCACTCGTAATTTTGATAATTTTTAAAAAATTAGGAACCAGTTATTTTGATTGTCTTGATAGCTTTAGTGTTAACTGTGACTGTGAATTCTGTTTTAACTTAAATAATAGTTACTGCTGAAATGATCGGAGATAAGCTGTAACGATAGTCGCCTCCATAAACGGAATAGTTTTAGTTTCATTGTCCGTTTTACGTTCACCGATCGATTAGAATGACACAAAATATAAGGTAACTTCTTGAAAAGGTTCCTTGTTGAAATTCAGGTCTTAATGCCGCGACAGAATAAGGTCAGTCGGAAATAAAGAAATCTTATCGATAATTAATAAGAGGAAGACAAGTCGTATGACCGAAACGGATGTAGGGGAGTTTTTATAGATAGACAGAGGGACGTTGGGATTTTCGAAGAATACGAAATGAAGGGGCCGAAGTGAAAGAGGAGTATATAAAGGATCAACGACGAAAAGCATAAATCGTTGCAAGCAAAAAAATTGAACAAAAATTGAAAATGAAACACAGAAATTGGAAAAAAAACAAATGAATCACGAGGAGCGCCGAAAAGCAAACATGTGGATGAAGGAAACGATCGCGAAAGGTGATCGTGAATAATGTAAATGATCGTTCTAAAATGCAACGAACATAATTCAGTGATATGGCAAGAATAGAAAAGAAGAAAGAAAATACAAAAAAAAAAGAAAAGAAAGGGTCATTAGTTTCGCATGTGAGAATACGATAAAAACACGTGACTTAGGTCTAAGTACAGAATTACGTAAATGAAACGGATCCATGCAGAATGAGGACCGATCATCGACGATCGTTCCGATTTTTCGTCTTACGTGTCTACTTCGCAAAACATACAACATTATTGCACATCCGCAGTGATAATAACGTAAGCAGATAATAACAGCCGGCCACTTCGTATTGAATTGAATCTCGCAAAAAAATTAGCAAAGCGTGCAAACACGACACGAAAAATATAGTAGAGCTTCCTACGCCAACATCGAATGATACATTAATTCAAGCAGACACATGGAACGTATATAATGGCTATATTTATAGTTCGATCGTCATCGACCATAGAATCGTATTCGGCGCATTACTAGTTCTATTTAAAAATCTATCGTTGCACAATGTATTAACTGCGCAATTGCCGTGAGCGCGTTACGATTTTAATACAATGAAATAAATGCAGCCATTAATTCAGGCGAAGAGAAATAAAAAAAAAAGTAAGATGTACACTAACGAATAATAAGATCTACTAAAGTGATGTTAATGAACATAATGCTTAAAACAACGCGAGTGAACAAAAGATATATGACTTAATCTAGAGAGTATGTGTAGTACAAGTAATTGAAAAATAGGATGCAACATCGGTTATCATCCGGTCATCCTTTAATGAACTAGCAAACGGTCCTCGACTCATTCTCATTAACATACGCATGACTGTACCGTTACAGTTCGATGTACAAATTTGTCAGAAAACATCGAAGATAACATGAAAAATTCATCCTTACTTTATCAAGCTTGTATCGCTTAACAAACACATTTTGTTTCAATTACTTGATAAGATCAACGAGCGAGGATAACAGAAACGTAGCAAGTACCAATCCTGTACTTATATAAAACACGAACATAAAACGAAAGTACATTTCATTATCTGACCCGCTCGTTTCTCTTAACGTATAACGATTAAAAAAAAAGTGAACACAAAAAGTGGCAATACGCATCATGCCAAAAGAGCACATAAAATGAAGCATGCTTGGCACATGCTGCAACATGGAGACACGAGACAGCATATTTGTACCTCTAGACACACATTTTAAGGCACGAAAGTCGTCTATGTTATAAGCAATCATGCAAGACGGTGGTCACGATCATGGTCACAACTTCGTACGTCGTTTGGAAAATGATCCAGCATCGATTATCGGACTCTATATGTTCTCCACATTATTTTCCTCCCAGCTACGCCTTTCGTCAAGGCAATCCTGGTCATAAAGTCGTAATACTCCTCTTCTTTTGGAATTTTAGATCTCTTTCTCTCTCTCTCTCTCTCTCTCTTTCTATCTAGCTCTCCAGAGACTATCACTCCTTTCTTATTTTTTATCTCTCTTTCTCTCCGAGTACTCCTTGGTCGCGGCCATGCACTTTTCTTTCAGGCAAATAATATTAGAAAATTGTTAGCACAAAACACACGCATACACTCCAGGTCGGTGGTATTCATCGGTTTCATCTCTTTCGCCCTTTCTCTCTCTCCCTCGCTCTCTCTCTCTTTCTCTCGGGGTGAAAGGATCATATTTGACATCGAAAGGACCCTCGAATATCAGACTTGTCAAGGATACAGAGGTGTTATTGTTATTAATGTGGAATTCATTGATTATTCTCAAATATCTCCTTATTCCAGGTAGTTTGGAGTGAAATATGTGGAGGAGCGGATATGTTGAGATCGTGCCGATTAATCCGAGTCCGAGAGAAAAGCAAATGGGGAAATGTGTTTCAATCAATTTTGTAGATTTTTACAGAATACCCCGTAGAAAAATCGTAGGCGGTGATCGTTAGTGTATTATTACAGTATTGATACAATTAGAAGTACAAACAGACTGATTTTCCCAGAAGTTATATCTGACAAAGCGCACAATGAATTGTTTCAAGTTATTTAACTGCTTTATACTTTGAGATAACTTGTAAATGAAAAAAGAAGAGACTAATTATGTACATTTCTACAGATATTAAAATACAATAGACAGTGCATCGTTACAGTTTTCTATAAAAAATAGAAATAAAAATCAACCTTTTGCAAATCCGATTCTCTCGAATGATATTAGGTATTATTAAACATAATCTCTATGTGTTAGCTTTCAAATCGATTTTTTTGTTAAGTCCACAGGTCAGATTTATAAAACGAAGCTCCAAAATCGTTAGTAAGAGCGCACACCTGTTGATGATACACCAAGGAGGATGTCATTGAAAGTAAAAGCGTTTTACGAAGCTGAATAGAACTGGTAGTACAAGAAACAATTAATATAATCGTCCTTTACACAAGCCACATTAACGTCACAAAATCTCCTACACAGAGATACATTACGGCGAAACTTGATTTTCTTACTCCACATCCTTACTCGCTGTCTAATGACAAAAGAAAAGCAAAGAAAAGTCATTGCCTTATAAGTCTTGAAAGTTTATAATTTTTAGAATTGAAAATGTTAAGTTTGAAATTGTCAACATTAAACCAGCATATCCGTGACGTCAAGGTGACGGAAAGGACGTATTTTAGAATGCACTTTCACAAATTTTTAGCTGCTTTTTTTCCCGTATCCCGCGATGGCTTGTTGCGATGATAGTAGCAACATTAGCAGTCTTTCTCTCTCTTTCTCTCTTTCTCACTTTCTTTCTCTCTTTCTCTTCACACGATGGTGTAACGAAGAGTAGGAGATGGATATCCCCAAAGAAATTCCATGCGGTTAATCCTCCTCTCAGGCCCAGATTTGAAATAATCGTCGTTGCAGGATTTACGCTTGATACTTTCTGCATGGTATAATATGCATCACTCGAGGAGGATAGGATGAATTGGTCTCCCAAGGTAAATAGGAAGAAACTGTTAAAGGATGGAATGGAAATTTAATTTACAAAGTAGCATTCAGTTGTTGATTCAATTATTAAATTTATAACTTAAACGATACAAATGGAAAAAGTGAAAGATGTCCAAATAGAATATTTTTGAATTATAAAAATCACAAAAATATTCCTCCAATTATTAATATGAAGCTTTAACCAGACGGCAAAAAATGATGTTGTGAGACGCAATTGTAAAATTAAAAACAATTGTTAGCAGACAAAGGGTGAAAGACAATTAAAGTACCACTTTGATGCTACTACATAAATTGAATTGGCAGGGAGATAAGTTTGGGGTGTATTATTCCATTTACAAAGAGAGAAGGTTGAATGGAACGGGCACGAGAAGTTGTGTTAATAGCACGAAAGTCTTCCTTTCCCTTAGTAACGACATTGCTAGAGAAATATTAATATAGTATAAATAGAACGGTAGTATTACAGTGTCAAGCAAAATGTTAGTAATAATCTAACGTTCCTCACCGAAGGTTCGATAAATCTTAATACGAGTTAAAAATCTAACAAAGACAGTAGAAGAAATAACAATAGTAATACTGTAGTAAAATAGTACTGGTAGCGCTAGTAATTATGTATCGTTGCTACTTGTACCCGTAATTATGGAAAATAATGACGACATATGGGGAACAGGAGAATGCGCCTAAAACTTGAGCGTAGCTGACTAGCCTTCTATGTGACTGTTATATGCTGTTGGATACGTTGGAAAATCGGTACCAATATCAGGGTCCAAGATGAAAAAATAAGTGTCTATCAATATCATTTCTGAAGCAACTTGAATATAGAAATATCTTAAATATAATCTATGTGTCTATGTAAACTAACGAAATAAACGGCTGACATTTGTTTACATCAACTCTAAATGACAAATGTAAATGAAAAAGTGTCAAACTAATGATCTAGCTGATCGTAGCACTAAAATAATAATGCACGATGATACGATATTTTATCAATAACAATTCCATTATTGTCAAATCGTAAAGGTATTTCCTGCTGAAATGCATAGCATCTCAATAAAATGAATATGACTGCAAGAACGAAGACATGATTCAAGAAGGACCATGGAATATCGATAGACACCTCGAGGAAATGGCATGGAATTTGAAACTGAACGAGGGTACAGGCACATGGAAGAGACAAAAGGTAACGTGGTAGGTATTCTTTTTTTCTCAGACAAGCACACAGGCAGGGCTCGTAGAGGGGACTGACCTGGGTGACAATGGGGCTGTACTCGCTAGCCGTCGTACTGGCCGTAGATTTAATTGTTCCCGCTTCATCAACAGCGGCAGAAGCCGCATCCGATGGCCTACAACTGCGTCTTCTGGCTGTGTCATCTTTATCACGTCCAAAGTCGAATCTTCTCGCCTCGTGTCTACTACCAAAGACGATCTCGCTCTCGGTCTTTTCTCTTCTTGGCCTCTGAGGACCATCACGACCGAAGGAAAAGTCCGTGAGTACTGGCTCACCGGTACTAATGGCATTGCCCTTTTTACCAGCAATACCTGCTACGCTTATCTCACTTCCACGTCGATTGCCACTTGCAAATATGCTCGATCTCGAGGAGTCGGATTTCTGCAAGTATGCGGAGTGCCTTGCAGAAGGAAAGAAGTCCGAATTTTCACGACGAAAGGCACGCGCAAATGCACTAGATGCATTTCCAAGCTTCGAGTCGCTCTCTTGTCGTCTATGCACCGGTTTCAACTGTTGTTGCTTTTGATGATGCTGTTGCTGCTGCTGCTGCTGTTGATGATGATGGTGATGATGTTGCTGGTGTTGTTGCTCGTGTTTCCTTCGCGCTAACTGCTCCTGCCTCTTTAAAGTTCTCTCGCTGGACGATGAAGAACGATCCTCGCTACCAGACTTGCTCGTACCGGCCGCCTCTTGCTGGTGCTCCTGTTTCATTTTATCCAACCTTTCGTTAAAACCCTGAAAGAAGCGGGTGAAGTCCCACTCCTTCAGGAGAAGCTGCTCGTCTACCTCTGAGCGCCGGTTGCCGCTCGCCGTAGCACGATCATCTGACATCTGACTAAGTTTCTAGGGTGCGCGCACGACGACGAGGATAATGGTATGGTGACAGAGAAAAAAAAAACAAGAAAAAGAAATGCGTGCGGTAATACACAACATGAGATGGCTATGGTGGCAATGGATTGTAATGATCAAATGAAAACAACAGTCCTTTGTTGTGGCGGTGGTGAAGTTAGGAAATGAGAGATAAAGCGGATAGTCGGTATGATTTTTCTGTTGTAATTACAGTCACTAATTTAAAGTATAAAAAAGAATCTCTTTACCAGGTATGCGATCATGATATGATGGTAAAGTTGTTTTATCATTGTTGACATTGATTAATCTGCGTATAGATAGATCTGAGTAATTTTCTTCAGTTGTAATTTATGCTTTTAACATTTTGTCAAAAGTTTCACCACCACTACACTATAACTCACGATGGCAAATGAACTCATATGTATATGACAGTGCAGGGAAATACCTTACGACAGCGACAAAAGTACAGACACAAGACAGTGCACCATAGTGCTTGTTTCGAACTGTACACAGTCCAATCACGACGAATACATAGAGCGAACAATTGTGTGGGCAGACGAATACCACTGAATTAGTTCCGAATCAACATACGAATATAGATATAAAAAAGAACGTATATGCAGGGCAATCGTTTGTACTTCTCTTCTATCTTTTCTTATTATTAAACCAAAGTGGAATTCAGAAATTTCATGTACAATAGCAATATCGTATATGAAAATACACTGATTAGTAAGCTTAAATTTCTGGTAATACGAGGAGATGAAAAGAATGAGAAGAGAAATACATCGATTGCTTTGTGCAATCTACTGAAACATTATTAAACAATACAAGTATATAAGTTACATACAATCGGTACATGAGAGTATTGCTTTATATTATTAGTACATCCTGATAAATTGTATTATCACGTAAAATGATAATATAGCTACTTAGATAATTGTTAACTTGCATTGTATATTTAAATGAAACACTTACTCGTTTCATGACTAGCGTACGATCTCCCGGTTCTTCCTCGTCAGGAGTTGGAGGAAGCGGTCGGTTCGGTGCTCCGCCTGTAGAAATAAAAAAAAGTATCCTAGTGTCAAATTTGGAATTAATTTTACTGTCCATACATGTACAACCGTAATCAATACGTTGGTTAATAAATATAGAAAGAGATTTCCATGTTTGGGAATTTATAAATTTCAATATATCTAATTTGGCGAAGTTCCTTAATCAAATTCCCGGAAAATGCTCCTATTATTGTCACTTTGGAATTTGTAAAGATGTTATTTTTCTAATGTAGATTACTAATAAATAGTAGACAGTGATACTCTTCACAATTCAATATCATAGAATTTAAACGAACGCTGTCATACTTAATTTACATTACCTTATCATGTAAACATGCATTGTTGTAATATGAAAAAATAAATATCCTTGGCTTTGATGTCCTACCTTTCGGCTTACCTTCGTGGTGGGAATTCTGAGCATTGTGCGACGAAGAAGACGACGAATCCGAAGATGGTCTGAAAGGAGAAAATTCGGGACTGCAGCAGCAGAAACAGAGATGCAGAACGACGTGACGGCACATGAAGGACACGGAATGTGTTGTGAACGTTGCGAGACGATGTGGCGAGGACGACGATACGAAGCATAATGTTGAAGCGTAGGAAAGACATGATGAAAGATGAAACGAAATGATATTAGTACGATTAATTTAACAACATACCACAGCCGTGTGTGAGTAACGCACTTCAATTCGGCTGTCGTATTTCAAGCGAAACGATAAAGCATTAGATAATTAATAATTAACTTTCCCTGTTAATATACATCTAAGTAACACCTTATCTCAACTAAGTAATTATGAAATGCTTCTATAAATCATATTACTGCCATAAGCAGAAATTTCAATTTAACTGTTATTCAAAGTGATAGTTAATTTCTTTGTAACAAATAGCAAAAATTCTCACTATGAAACAAGATAAGACAATAATTCCCCCTGACTCCTTAATTTTTCTCTCTAAAATTCTACTCACAGAGGCTTTGGCGGGTCACTAGCCAGCAAGGTACCATCGTTTCTCGCATTGTTTCCTCCAGCGTCTTCTAGATCATCATCGCTGTCACTCTCAATTGACAGTGCCTAGAATGAGAAATCCAACGTTTCCATTTAACGTTACCATTCTTCTACCAAACGGCACTAACTTCAATGTGTACGGTACTCTACCTCGATTTAGGCGCAAGATGCTGTTTAAAATATCTTGCACGACAATAATACAATCATACAAATACAACAAGGTTGAACAATGGGATAACAAGAGAGAAAGATAAGAGAAAGGGATGGTAACTGTACAGAGGACAAAGTTTTGTGCCGTAGAACGACCGTAGTCACACGCGATTGTGACGCTTACTTGATCGAGAATACTGGAAGATTGCGGCATCTGTTTGTTGTTCTGATCGTTACCACTCGCAGGCTGGACCGAATTCGACGTCGATGAAGTAGCAGGCCCTTTATGCTGCCTGTTCGGCCTTGGCGGGGCCTCGGGGCCCTGTGACACACCAAGCTCGTTGAGTTGAGCGGCCAGCATGTCCAAGTCCTACCACCCACACGCACACACGCACAACCCCGTTAGTCACTGTTCCGAGACACCTCCACGAATTTGCTATAAGCCACCACCAGACAGCCAGACAAGGCAGAAAGGCAAAGAAAGTGGCAGAGAGGACGAGAAATGTTGCACTTAAGCGAGTTTGCTGACACTCCAATTTCTTTGACTCTGTGTCAAATAAATGACCAGGCATTATATACTCGACGGCTTGTGTTTGTGCATTTTAAACATTATTAGCACACATTGTGTTATGTACCAGAAGCTGCGGTTAAAACGATGATGTAATGAGCAATATTTTACAAAAATTTTTAATAAGACCATCAATTGGGATAACGGTTTCTGTTATTTTTGTTAGTATTCCCAAGGTGATGTTTACAAATATGTATTATTAACATTGGTTCATTTTTTTTACAAAGATTTATATATGTCTGTGATTTATATAAATTGCGAGGATGTTATCATCGTTGCAGATTTGTAACAGTCATGTAATGTAACTTTTATAATGATAACGTGTATATTTGATGTGAGGTGCAAGATGAAATAGCTCCAGATATATATATGCTTGGTCAATTTCGTGACACACGCTGGTACCAATGTGATACAATATATTTTCTCGAAACACCAACAAACGTGTTGTGTATGCGAATCTAAACATTTTACAGATCTACTGGTGAAGAAAATTCATTCAGACAATTGGAGTGAAGCGCAAAATAATACAATGCTGTGCTCAGGCAAGAGAACATTGATAAGATAGGATAATATATTCCTCGTACAGGTAATTTAGCAGTCAGTGTACTCAATTTCTTTAAATAAATACATAAACGACAAGTAATATTCCATGAAGTTTAAAAAGTCAAGCGTAAACTGAACACGTACACTGACTACTTGGTAAATCACCTGCATTAGTAATTTGCATGTATAAAGACACAATTAGCAATGTACATGTAAAGAGGCGAAAAAGTGTGCGTGTAATCTTACCTCTGGCCTCCTCGGTGGCAGCTACAGTACGTGTGAACATGGAAAAAAACAAAAACCAAATACATTCCAAATTCGAGTGCAAGGCGCCTTTGTGCGTGTATGTATGAAGATATAATTTGCATGTGTATCAATGTCTATCAGCGTGCACGCTAGTGACGGTAACAGCATAGTAGAATGAAATTTCGCGTGCAATGGACATTGTAAAAAAATACAAAATGTACTGTAAGTATAGAATAAGAGGAAAAATACAGAAGAACAATGCACTGTACAAAGAATACATCGGGCCTATGAGGAGTAGCAGAATTGCATAAAATAAGGATCAAGTCAGCGTATGCCTTTCTACGGTTTTCATAACCCAGTATACTTTCTTGACTACTTATATTAAAACTTCATCGATGCAATGTCGGCAGCAAAAAGGACATTATGGCATGAAGGAAGGACGCAAGGAAAGGATCCTTCGGAGTAGATGAAATTGACAGAACTTACCATAGGTTTAAACACGTGACTGTTTCTCTGTGGAGCAACTTGACTACTGGAACCACCGCTACCACCACCACCACCACCGGCAGAAGGTGCTTGATGATTTGAAGGTGGTGTAGAAACTTTGTGAGGCTGTCGAGGATCATCTCGTGGTGTAGGAGGTAATGGTCGGGATGGCGGTTGTGGATCTGGCACTACTATAAATTATACCAAAAAATCATCATCAAATATTGTCAAACGAAATATAAAATATTAAATGCATATTAAACACACCGATTAGCCTGTGCGGAATGGCTGGTCTTGCGGGTGGTCCTGGCTCTGGTACTTCTCTTTGAGATCTGCTACTTGGCTTTTCTTTAGCAGCAGGTGCTTGTGGAGCTACGTCTTGCGTTAACGTTCTACCTTCTTGAATTTGCTGGAAGTTTCTACGTAATGTATCACCACCAGGTGCTTGAACGATGGACGATGGTTCACCGGCCAACGCTGGTTCATCTTCTTCGTTTTCACTACCGCTGTATCGATAGTCGTCCCTTTCTACAATCATATCGTATGCCGTTAGATAATATAATTCATAGGTGATGTATCAAATATCTCTGGAATCTATGTACCTTTCTCCTGTTTACGTTTCTTGCAACGATCGATATGATCTTTGAGCTGTATCCTGACTTGTCTCTCAGTTGGTTGGTCCCGAATGAAAGGATGTTTGAGAAGTTGCTCCGTATATGGCCGTTGATGATAATCTTTTACTAGGACTGTCTCGATAAACCCGTGAAACTTTTTTGCCCATTTTTTCGACTTGAGTCTTGGTGGTGGATTGCGTGGAATTAGGAACAGGGCCTATTTAAAGAAATTTAAATAGTTTAAGTTTATTTTGCGATTTCAAACAGTAATAATAAAAATTGTCAATGTTGGATCGGCGAGAAAGTAATTTCTGTTTTTCATGAGAGCCAGTGGTACGTTTATTCTCAAGGATTTCTGACGATGTTACGATTTTTTTTTCTTTTGACAATTGAAAGTTTTCACTTTTGACTTGGCTTAGAAAAAAATGGTACTTTATTTTATTTGTGGTTGTTTGTTTAAGAGAATTTTAACATGGAGTGAAAAAATGAACATTTCTGATATATTTTACTTTTTTTCGCAAAAGCCAAGCATTGTTGGGAAGTGATGTCACAGCCTCCATATAGCCCTGATCTAGCACCATTAGATTACCATTTATTCTGAAGTTTGCAAAACTTTTTGAATAATAAAAATTTCACTAGTGATGATAGCCTAAAATGGCATTAAGTTCAGTTTTTTGCTCGTGTGAGCCAGAATTTTTATAAAAGTGGAATCATGAATTTGTCAAAACGGTGGCTAAAGGTCATCGAAGAAATTCTTTGTTTAAAAAAAGTGAGTTCCATTTCACACTACAAAACCGAAATTACTTTCTTGTCAACCCAATACTTACTCTCATAGGATGAAGGTCGCAAAGTGGAGGTTGCGATTCGGCCATTTCTAAAGCAGTAATTCCTAATGACCAAAGATCACTTCTATTGTCATAGGTGGCATCCGGATTCTCATCACAGGCAATCACTTCTGGAGCCATCCAATATGGTGTGCCGATAAACGTATTCCTTCTACCTATTGTCCTGTCCAACTGTGCACTAACACCAAAATCAACTGAAATATAAAAAACTACTTCAGTATGTCTGAAAACGATGAAGAATAACATGATACAATCTATTTGAAGAACTGTATAAAAACGTACCAAGCTTAACTTCAGCATTGTCAGTTAACAAGACATTTTGTCCTTTGATATCCCTATGGATAACTTTATTGCTGTGAAGGTAACTAAGTCCTCTCAATATCTCGCGTGAGATATAAGCTATCCATTCCTCCTTCAAACTCTGGCCCTTAGTTGACTTGACAAGGTCCGTAACGGAGCCAGCTCCGCAATATTCCATAACCAACCATAACTGGTCATCCTTTCCAGGAGATGACTTCTTCACGAAGGCACCATAATATGTCGCTATATTCCTATGATTTGAATACTACAAAAGAAAGAAAAACCATTGAATTTTAGTTATTTCCTCTCATAACGATACAATGCATACTAATTTAACACTAGAGAACTACCAAATAAATCAAAACGAGTGGTACACAATTTTTTCTAAAAATTCTCCAAGTTTATAGGAGAATTATAGAATAAATATTCTACATCCGTCTCAAGAAACATAAATCACCAAATCGATCTTTTTTTTTACTTCTTCACTTCTGCTTTTCCCAATTACTTATACTTTATATTTAAATATCCAGATTCATTGGCAGTAGTTCTAGTGTTAAGTGACTCAAGAAACACCTACCCTCTTCAGTACATTTATTTCTAATTTGATTTCTTCTTCCTCGTCCTGTAATAAAGAATAATTTCATTAGAAATCATCATGAAGGTAAATCATTATTCATATGTAAGACAGTTTAAAGCAAAACCAAAATAACAGTGGGGAATAAACATATGGATAAATCTGTGAAAACCAATCAATGAATTACTCTGTATCCTGTATTACAATGGATGGAAATAAATGAAGCACTCGAACGAAACGGAGTCAAGTTAATCCTCCACGTCAGATTGTGAAAATTCCATTTAGATTAGGAAGGATGTAAGTGGCATGCATGCCATTCGTTAAGTAGGTAAGTAGAGTTGAGGCTTACTCGTGCGTTACACGAGAGAAGAAAGAAGGGATCAAGTGACTGTAAAAAGTCCGAGAGAAAAACGTGCAATCGTAATCGCATCGTTGAATTCCGACGTATCATCCAACGATCCGGTCGACTTACATAAAAAGGAATGATATAAATGCAATAACGGGTACAACCTGACACGGTTTTTCATTCCGATAAATTACACACACGAACATTCCCATAATTATGACGGATTAAAGGAACTTGTTAAAAGACTAATAAATTTCTCACTCTAATAGAATGTTGTTACGCATTCTTACATACAGGAATCGTTTCCTTCGTGGTTGTTGGATTAAAATAAACTTGTTAAAACATTGGTAAACTTCTTACTCTAATATAGTACTATTAGTGTTCCGTGCACGTGTTACTTGTTAACTTATTTGCATTGTAGAAAACAGCGAAACTTATACTCTCGTCACCAAATTTCATTCATAAAGTGGAAGTACGAGTAAGTACTTCATTTTTAGTGTTCCTTGCAGCGTACAAGTATGTTTTACACGTTTTAGAGCAATTATCTCTTTTCTTTTATATTTCTTAGAGCTTTAATTATTAAGGTGATTTCTGGTACCTTCCTGGTACCTACTGTTTTTAGGTGTCTTCAGAACCACCGAGATTGTGATATATTAAATATTAACGTGGAAAAAACGGTCGAGAAAAAATAGAAAGAGTAATAGAAATAAAATATCGTCTGTAACTGTTCTGTTACTATATTTATTGAAATTTCTGAGAAGATTATGCTCACCTAGTACTCCGCAAAGATTTTTACTATTTTAATCTAACTCTCTTTCTGGCATATTTTTTATTTTTCGGCTTAATTGTTGAAATGATTTCCCCTGGAAGATACTATTTTAGGTGGGTTCCAAACAAACGAGGCTATGATTAATTAAATACAAAATTAAGATTCATTTTCCAGAGGTAACGGGAAGGACTTAGAACTTATAAAACTTGGTTCCAGTGACTCAAAGTCTGAGCCTTTGTCTATTTACCTGCTATATCAGCTACAATCGTTATTTTTTTACTTTCTTCTTAGAAATTGGGTGATAAGAGGCACACGAAATTGCACACATATATACACTAATGATGCAAATGAATTAAAAGTAACAGCGGTACAAAATAGACTATTACAAGAATTATAACGTTTATGAGGGCATTTTATATATAAATTACGTGTATGCAAATATAAAATTGTCTATATTATATATGCTATGTTACTAGGATATTAATCTTAAGATAAAATATTTCTTTATCACTAAAGTGTATAATGGAGCGAGCCATGACACATGGGAAGTTCTAGTAATCACTGACAATGAGTATTAAACCGTATCACAGTCACTCACGAGTTCGTAGAAATGTTCTTTGTCTTCCTTCAACAACGAAGATACGCAATACATGTAAGGTACTGCATTCGTGTATTATTGTGCTTGTACATCTTTCAGCGATAAAAAATCATCTATCGATAATAACGGGCATAAAATCGAGTAGCTCTTAACGGCTCAATAAAGATCAAATGTCTGTAATAAAATATCGTTCGGAAGATTTGATATCGTGAAGTTAAAACAAATCGCTGCATTTTGTCGAGCAATATGCTTTCGCGGAAATTCCTTATCCACCGGCGGTCTTAGATCGCTTTGAAACATCTTGAAATCGAATATTATAGAAATATTATATTTAAAAAAAGAGAAGACTTTCTTCATAATTATTTCGTTATTTTTATATTCATACCGCCGTAAATAATTAACACTTTGAGTACCACTGATATTTCGCTTTTTTTTTTATCATTTCTACTGAAGTGATACTTTTCCCATTAAAATCTCATCTTTTTATAGCAGAAACTTTAAAGATAGAAACAAATATAATCAACTGGATTTCATCTTTTAAACGCCAGTATTTAAATACTGAATATGTTAGAAAATTTGCATATATGGCAATTGAAAAGTAGTATGAAATTTTGTTGAATTCAATTTGGTCACCGGTGACCGCCATGGCAGTCAAGGTGTTAATTGAATGCTGATAAATCAAACCACCATACGTTCATTTTGATGTACAAAGTTCTTTGTCAAATCGCAGTCCTTTGTTTCGTAAGTAAACGAAAAAAAAGTTGAATAAATAGTAAGAAATATTCGATATTTACACGCTGAACGTCACTGGTATTTCGTTACATTCATCATTTCTGTTGAAGTGAAACTTTTTCCATTAAAATCACTTCTTGATAAGGCAGAAAATTTTAAAGACACTGATATATAAATATTCAACACACCTTTTTCTTTATAACGCGGATATTTAAATATTCAATATGTTAGAAAATTCATCAATATTGCAATTTAAAAGATACATGAACTTTCACAGCATTAAATATCGTCAGTGATCAGTGACACCCGTGGCAGTCAAAGTGTTAATAAATAAATTTACTTTCAAATGATAAGAAACACCCTTGCAAGAAATTTGTATACGCCGCTGCATTTTATAGAGGAAAGTTTGCTATACTGCGGATGTTTATGCAAATTTTGAGTTTCACAAATGCAGGTGAGACAGGAAAACCTATCTAGGGATTTATTGCAATCAATAAATATTCCAACAAATACCATACTTTGGATATTTTAGATATATTTTTATATTATGTCCTTTTTGTATATTTTAGCCGTATTTAATTTGTCATAAATGCATAAAAATCCGCAGTCTGGCTATAACAATAGCAGTATGTTTGCATAAAGTATAAGTCTTCTTTCAATAAATTAGCGAAACGATATACTTATAATTAAGATAGAAAACCAATGAAGTTTGAGAATATAAGCAAAGTTGTACGGCTTAACAGCAAGGAAGCTATTGAAATTGCGATCGCGTTTCGAAGCGCAACCAAATACTTGCCTCCGTGACGTCCATGACCTTGATGGCTGCCAGCTGACCAGTCTTGGTGTGCCGACCCTGTGAAACGGAAAAGCACATAGCCATTATCATCTTTAAATAAATCAGACTCAAAAGTCCCGAGATAAATGGGTGAGTATGACACGGTACCTCCATAAACCTCGATCTTATCTTATAAAAGAGAGCAGAGTTCGGTGTAAGATTAAATTCTAAAAAGTTATTGCTTAAAAAATTATCACAATTCTGACGATTCACTATACTTTACTTCTCCTCAGCTAACATGTGAAAATCGAAGAAATAATGTTACATTAAACCGTCCATATTATATGACAACATTTGAAACAGATATCATTATCATTAAAAGTTAAAATTAAACACGTTGAAAATTGTATGTTAATACTAGATTTACGGACGTGACATTTCCCGAGTCGAAAATTTCAGCCCAAAATCCTCCTAAATTACCAAATAACTTAGGATATTTAGGCTGAATATGGAAAAATATGTTACATATAAAAGGATGCAAATTTTAATTCCACAATCGCCCTGAACTTGTTAATTTTTGCCAGTTTTGCCTAGTTTAGGATCAATTTCAGCATTCTATAATGAGGAGTTTTCGAATTGGATTGGAATTGGAGTGGAATGATCGAGGTCCAAAAAAATCCTCGATATACAAAAAATTAATTTGGTTTAGGAGATTTAGAATTTATATGGAATAAAATGATAATTTAATTCCAACTTGCTCCTGAAAGCCCTATTTTTAGAATATGAGTCGACAGACTTAGAACTTCTGAAATATTTTTAGGGGATGTCAGATTAAATTGGAATAAAAATTTTACCTGATCAGTCCATATAACTCCTAAAAATCATATTTACAGGACTTTGAGGCGCGTAGACACACTAGTTGAGGATTTTGAGGTTCAAAATGGTATACATAATTAAGCGGCAAATGAGAGATCAAAAGAATCTAGGATTTGAAGTTTCTTTTTAGGCTGGACTTTTCGACTCGGGTTGTTGCATTGCAATATATTAACACTAGAACTACCGGAATGAAATCTACTATATTTCAACATGTTAACCCATATGCATCATAAGCGCACATATGTGCGCACTCTTTCAGATGACTATCATCAAAACGTATTTAACACGTTAAGCGCCACACCGGTCCCTAGGGGCCGGGCGTCGACTTTTCGTTTATGCTGACGCTGATCAATGAAAATGAACAATTAGTTTTTTACCTACGCTACGTTGCCGCGCCTAACCGAGCCACAATTAGTGGAGTTAAGTATAAAATAGAACATTTTATCAAAAATGAATGTAGTATGTTAAAACAAATAGAAAGATATCTTTTCTAATAAAGGGCCTAAACAGAAAGTGCTTTAAGAACGAGCGTGGCGCTTAACGTATATAATCAATAGCGGTATATAAGAAAAGTCTCAAATATTTATACAAATTCGTCGATTAAAGTGCAATATCACGTTTTGAAATACTGTTATACTTAGACTTAACAAAAAGAAATTTGATGGAAAAAATATATTTTTCATTTTATCATATGATGCAAATGGGTTAGATATGTTACACAAAAGGTGGAAAAGATGATCGATTCAATAATCTGTATTTTATAAGATCAATGTACAATATTTGGTCTATGACTGTCCTATAAACTTGGAGAACTTTTGGAAAAAAATTGAGTACGAGTCACTTCGGCTTGCTTGGTAGTTCTAGCATCAAAAAAGGACTTTGAAATTAGATGGGCCAGCAGTCAAAAAGATGATTAAATAATTTCTATATTAAAAGATCTTTGTGAAATGTCTACTGTACCATGTTTCTAAAAGTTTGGAAGGCGTTTCTAAAAAGGTAGAAATCCATCAATTTGACAACTTTCCTAAACCTAGTGTTAACCAGTACTGCAATAATGTCAAAACTATTTTCATTTCGATATCGCAGTACTATGAACAGTTCATCCTTCCTTTTAGTTTCCCAAACTTTAACGCCGACTCCGACTTAAAATACGAGTCCCCAGAGTATGAACAAAGTTTACCCGAAAACCAAAGTTTAAAGCTACCTATTACTCGAAGTAAGTATCAAAAGTACGAACATAGACAACCTAATCAATCAAAAGTGCTTAAGTCGAGTCTCAGTTTCTCTCGAGTTATCAGGTCGAAGTTGAAAAGTTTCATAGTAAGATATAACACGAGTAAACATCAGATGTTCACCAATAGAAAAGCGTGCAGGACTTAGGAGAGGAAGGGTTAACTAAATCATCACGGTGACAGTATGTAGAGATGTATAAGCCGTGGTTGGCGCGAAACAAAACGCCCCACTCGTTCCTCCTTTCTTTTCGCCGAGGGGCAAGAGGATGCTGGGAGAGAAAAAGCGTCACCGCACGCTTTTTATATTCAGCCTTTTTCCTGGACAAAAGCGCGTACATACGGGCAGACGCCCAGACCGCCGACCGTCTATCCTTTCAAAGAGAATCGGCTGCAGTCTACACCTCTCTTACATTCTCTTCCTCTCTTTCTCGCAAAGAGCAAGAGACTCAAAGGTTTCTGCCACAACCTCCGATGTACTGGTAAGCAAGATACGCCGTTGTACTTGAAACCGCGTTACTTTTCCTACGATTTGCGAATATCCTTGTCGGGGAAGGCTAAGGAATGCGAGTTAGATGTTGAGGTGCCGACTGTAATGTAAGTGTAAGTCGTAAGGTGTCAGCTGTAATGTGAATACTAGTCGAGCCTTATGGTGTCAACTGCGACGTAAATGAGCGTCAAGTCTTAAGCGAGTCAAGCGTTATGCTGTCAAGTGTAACGTAAATACGGGGCAGATTTTAAAATTCAAATTGTAGCGTAAATGTAAGTCTTTGGTTGTGCATTGTACTTAAGGTGATAACTGTCATGTAAATGAGAGTTTTAAGATGGGTAATTAAAATGTAAGGACAGGACAAACTGAAAGTGACAATTGCAACGTAAATACAAGACAGGTTTTAAAATTCGAATTGTAACATTAATGCGAGTTCTGGGCTGTCAAGTGTAACGTAAATGCAAGTCTTAAGTTGTCAACTGTAGGGTAAAAGCAAGTCGAATCTTACAGTGTCAAGTGTTAAATTTATGTCAGGTCTCTAGGTGTCAACTGTAACACAAATGCAAAACGAGTTTTATGGTGTCAACTGCGACGTAAATGAGCGTCAAGTCTTAAGCGAGTCAAGCGTTATGCTGTCAAGTGTAACGTAAATACGGGGCAGATTTTAAAATTCAAATTGTAGCGTAAATGTAAGTCTTTGGTTGTACATTGTACTTAAGGTGATAACTGTCATGTAAATGAGAGTTTTAAGGTGTTAACTAAAATGTAAGTACGGGGCAAACTGAAAGTGTCAACTATATGAATACAAGTTACGGTTTAAGGTGTCAACTGCAACGTAAATACGAGGCAGGTTTTAAAATTCCAATTGTAACATAAATACGAGTTCTGGGCTGTCAAGTGTAACGTAAATGCAAGTCTTAAGTTGTCAACTGTAGGGTAAAAGCAAGTCGAGTCTTAAGGTGTCAAGTGTTACATTCAATTCAAGTCTCTAGGTGTCAACTGTAACACAAATGCAAGACGAGCTTTATGGTGTCAACTGCAACGTAAATAGCAATCAAGTCTTAACATTTCAATTGTAACATAAATGCAAGTCCTGGACTGTCAAGTTTGATGTAAATGTAAGTCGTAACCCTTTTAGTGCCGACCAGAAAAATTGATTGAATTAATGAAAAATGTAGTTGTGAATAAAACGAACTGTCATTTGGCCATAGTTTTCTATAGAATACGTAATATAAAGCATAAATTGTGTATTTTCAATTATCTGTCATAAAATCATTAATATTATGCCAGAAAAATAAATAACAATCCCACGATTTCCGATGACAGGTCGATTGCTAACGACGATATATCGTTGTTCGGCACTAAAAGGGTTAAGTTATCAATTGTAGGATAAAAGTAAGTAAACTCTTGCGGTGTCAACTGTTTTGTCAAGTCAAATCAAGTCAAAGTCTTATGGTATCAACTACAAAGTAATATTAGTAGTGAAGCCTTGGTGACGAAGAATGCGGTAAAAGCATGAAAAATAAAATTTGTATAAGAATAAAAAGCGATTGTATAAAATTAATGAGACCATCAAATCAGAGGTGAATGTAAGATGATAACAGAACTGATATATGATAACAATGATTAGTAACTTGAATGTGTTTAATACCATAATTGAAACACGCTCTAAAGCGTTTTAAAAGAATTAGGGGCGCTTTTAACGCAGTAATTTATTTTAAAAAGGAACTGTGCAACTTTTTCGCTCTGTGAGCATTACCATGCAACCATAAAATTTTATAATCTTCCTTCTTTTTGCTCAACTAACAATTAGGTGTTACGGCACATACGGTGAGACCCAAGATCAATAATCGATAGTTCAAAAAGGTGGAATAAAGAACGCGCCGTACCTTTTAAAAAATTATTCAAGGCTACAAAAGCACACATCCTTCATTAAACTGAATAGAAAGTCTATTAAAATAAATACAGCAATAGGAAGAAATTAAGTAACTTTTTAACTTATTTGTAGATCAATTAAAATCCATAATAGAATTACAATTATTCGTAGTCGTTTAACTCAACAATTCTCCAAAACGATTGCTAACGAACTCCTACAATTTTTCTAGAAAGACATTTCAAGAATCTCGTGCATTAGTCACGAATAAATGGAATGCAAGATTGACATCATCTACTAGAGAATATAAAATGATTCAAAGCAAGCGAATCATTCGTATCATCGAAACCATTTTTGATTTCCATAAATACGTTGAACGCCACCGGTATTTCATTAATTTCGTCATTTTCAATGAAGTCAAGTTTTTTCTATTAAAATCTCATCTTAACGAAGCAGAAATCTTCAGGGCACAAATAGATATATAATCATCAGAACTTTATCGTTTTAATTCAAATATTGGAATGTAGAATATTCTAGAAAATTCATAAATATTATGATTTAAAAGTTATATGAAATTTCATTGAAATCAATAGACCACCATGGCACTCAACATATTAACCCCTTGCCGTACTATAACAAGTGATACTCGTGATGCTAGAAATTGGAAAGGAAATTTTCAAGTTTTACAAAACCTATTAACACTAGATTTACGGATGTTGATATACTTATTTTTCTGAAGTGATCCAATTTGAATCATACAAAGAAAATTGAGATTTTTTGCAAAGAAATTAGTTCCAGATCAATTGAAATGAAAGATTTATTATTAAAAATTTCACCAACCAATATATCATATATGTAGTAATAAAATTTTAGCAGAAAGCCTCTCGCATTCCTAAGCAAATTTAGCGAAACAACTGAATCATTCCCAGCATGTAGAAATAATCAGTCATGATAGCCAGTGCCAGTAGATCTGTGCCGATCGTCGTACGTATCGTATCTTATAAAGTGTTTTATTACTGTACATTTTGGAATTTCAAACTTCGTGTTTTAAATTTGGAAGGTAACAGTTTTTTAACAATCATCCATATATTCAATCTGTTACTGATAATTACAAACAGCATTGCACAAAGAAGTATACTTTACCAAATATCACACTCTAAAGCAATATTCAAATTTGTAAAATAAATAAGTTAAAATGTAAAAAATCTTATATAATAAACAGATGTATAAACTACATATATAGTATTATTTGAGAATACTAAATGCAAATTAGAAATGTGCGTATCCGCTTCCTGTTACTTGCCAAGCATGTTTTTGGAGCGTTCGAAAATGTACGGTCTTTGAGGGCGTGTTGAACGCGCAGAGCCCCGTCCGCAATGTGTTAAATTGAAAAAATCAGTAAGATGCGACACGATAAAATTATTTCAATAATATTAATATTACGTTGAATTATACTATATGTCAAGAATCACTGATTAACCCTAGATCACTAACCTTCGTCGATTCGGCGACACGGATTTAATAAGTATGCCATATTAGTTAACGTTATCGTAATAAATAAATATCTATCTTTAATAATAGAAAAAAAACATGTTTAAATTTGATTTAAATAATCACCTTTAACCCCTTTTGTAAACACCGTATTCGAAGAAACGAAGGTTAGTGTTAAGCGTCGAAAAATAAGGTTAGTGATCTAGGGTTAATTTTTATTTTACTAGTTTAATTCTGATTTATTGTGAAGGCAGTCACAAAGTAAATGGCACGGCAAGGGGTTAAACAACGATTCTAAATGTAGTGAATTTTTCAAACACCATTTACTCGATGTAGAAATTATAACGTTCGTCAATTTTCAAATAATATTTTCCAAACACCCCATACAAGGGAAGCAAGTGGTATAATTAGTTTTAGTAGGCTTCTCGTTTACGCAAGAACCGTCGAGATTTCCAAGGTTTTCGAATTATTCCAGGTCAGCGAGGTCTAGTCTTTGAACTAGCCAGACCCTCCTGTGAACGATATATAAAGACACCCAGTGAATACAATGAGCGTAATGTGAGAAGTACTTATGAATGTACAGCGAAACTCTCGGTTCGTCACAATTAAACGAGTTTCTTTTTGCGGTCAAAGACTCGGACTCGGTTGAATTTCACACGAGAAATTAGAAGTTTACGGGTGCAACCGGTGGCTGGAGCATATAGCCTCATGCAAAAGACACGCCGATAGAACGTCAAATGCAGAGGATTCTCTCAAAAGGTACTTCATCATTTTACTCGCTTAATCGGACTGCCATGAATTTCTCGTATTCCGTAATTAAAAAGAGAGGGAAAAAAGAGGAGATGAAATAAGGAATGAAGTCAATGCGGGCGTCCCTTTCATCGTAAAAGCCCTCGGCGACACAATATTCGAGAAATACACCGACGCTAAAATGGGATCGATAAATGCGCCTCTCGACGGAGTGTAACATTTGTGAGCAGAGTCTAAATAAAATAACGTAAAAGGAGACAAAATTAGATGCCTTTGTACAAGGTTGTTAAGCATCTCTTGCATTAAAAGCATCCTGTTATATATTGTAGGAGAGTAAAAATAAAAAACAAACAATATAACATAGAGGATGATGGATAATGGAGAAATATCAAATAAGAAAGCATATGGTAGAAGCAATAAAACGTAAAAGAATGAAATACTCATTATCTCGAATAGGGAAAGGAAAAAAAAGGAAAAGGAAGTAGAAGTAGTCAACATTCGTGTGTATTATCGCTAGTTATATATTCAAGTCGACGCACGGATGAACGGAACTTCGAATACGACTGTGACATTGGAGGAAATGTGAGTCCCATTTTAAAACGCACTGCTGATAAATCGTCTTTATGTTGGATTAAGGCGTAACGCTATGGGAAACAAGAAATGCAACCTAAGCAGGTCTAACAGCTACTTGACTACTTGAGTTAACTGCAGCTGAAGTGTTTACTAAGAGTATTTATATTATAACGTGTAATATTTATGCTACTTAAATTTATTCTTTTCCAGTGCTTCATCAACCCTCGAACTCTCCTTGTACAAAATTTCACCTCATTTGCTTTTCCAGATACTATATAATATTTAAATTCTTTTTAACACTAAATTTATGAGCGTGAAATCTGTTACACCACAATATAATAAATAATGTCTTTGGAAATAAATGGATCAGGCGGCAAAGAAGATGATTAATTTGTATGTAATAAAATAGATGTGAAATATGTACTGTACCACGTTTCTATAAATTTAAGAGGCGTTTATAAAAATAATAATAATAATAATAACTGTATTCACAAAAAGAAAATACAAATGCCCTTACGCACGAGAGTATAAATACATGTTTTTCAATCACAAGATTACATAACATAGTAGTAAACTTTAACAAATACATAAGGGAAACATCTCGTTTGGGCCAGTTTTGTCTCGAGGAAAAAAATTCAGGAAAATAAACCTCGACGAAAGTTTCTAAAAAGATTGCATTTCTTGCGCCTGTTTATATTTTGTAATCACAATACTTTGAAAAAAAATGCTGCAGTTTTTAGAAAAATGATTTTTTATTAACGAGAATTAACTCAAAAACTTAGTTAACTTCAATGTATCTTAAAATAAATTAAAATTCAAAATATACAATTTGGTTGACATTTTTTTTTACAACATAAACGGGGGAAAAAACATTTTGATGAAATTTTTGTAGAAGTGTATTAAACATCGATTAATTACTGAAATATTGATTAACAATATAAAATTTATTCATATATTAGGTTAGGTTAATTTAGCAATATAATAATTTATTTCTTATAAACTTTTCTGGTATGATAATTCAAGAAACAGTTGCCTAAATGTAGACTGGGATTTCTTGTACGTGTAAGTTGTTCTTTTTCTTCCAGGACCACTAGGAGTTGAACAAACCATACATATTTTGGTCCGTTTAGGGTCGCTTCTAATTAGTAATAATTAGAAAATAAAATTTTTCCAGTAGAGCTGATAGTTAAAACGCAAAGGGTTAAACATGTAACGTGATTTTGATTCAGGGAAATATAACGTAACAAATCCCAAATAATATTAACTAAAGCATAAAGAGAAAGTTGGTGAAATGTGAGGATATTTTGTGTAAGTATTTTTAAGGGATTATGAGGGTGAAAATTATAAATATACAAGTAGCAAATAATTACTTCGTTGTACTTTTCCATCATGTTATTATATTGGTTTTGATGTACTCTATGGATAGAAAAAATTGATTAGAAAGTTTTCAGAACTGAAATCTATCTGTGCGAGTGATATGCCTAAATCTGTTGACGTTATGTAATATTATGTGTAACAGTTATATTAACACAGATTACTACATGGGACGAACGTTGTATAACGTGTTGTAATAGGTTTTAGAAATCAGTCTATGCATACGTTTAATGTAACACGTGTCAACAGATTGAAGCAGTCTGTATGTTTATAGCAGTTCAATGTAAATATTTAAGTTCAAAGTCACTCTAAGCTCCGAGCGTTACAATGGGATCTGATCTAACCCTACGGCAATTCAATCTTAACTTCGTGGAGTTCGCAGACTGAGAATTGATTGTTCCGTTAATTGAAATCATACACTTTGGTTCAAAATACTCCAAAAATTCAACTTTAAGTAAAAACAAAATAGTCAACTGTACAAAAGCATTTTGAAATCCTTCACTGAAATGCACATATCTCTTCTATTATTGGGTCAGCAAGAAAGTAATTTCGGTTTTTGATGATAGCCAGCGTTACGTTTGTTTTCAATGATTTCTGACAATGTTATGATTTTTTTCCTCTAACAATCGAAAGTTGTCACTTTTGACTTGACTTAGAAAAAAAATTGCGCTTTATTTTGTTTGTAATTGTTTGTTTAGGAGAACTTTTAACATAGAGTGAAAAACGAACATTTCTGATATGTTTTACTTTTTCATTTTTTGCAAAATCTAAGCTTGGTTGGGAAGTGATGTCACAGCCTCCATGTAGTCCTGATCTTACACCATTAGATTACGATTTGTTTTTCAGCTTGCAAAACTTTTTGAATGGTAAAACTTTCAATGGCGATGATAGGCTAAAATTGCATTGGGTTCAGTTTTTTGTTGATATGGGCCAGTATTTCTATAAAAACGGAATCACGAATTTGTCAAAACGATGGCAAAAGGTCATCGAAAAAATTCTTTGTTAAAAACAATTAAGTTCCATTTCACACTACAAAACCGAAATTACTTTCTTGCCAACTCAATAGATCTACCGAAGTGACTTTTACCAAATTCTAAGAAAATGGTGTTTCTGACGCCGTTTCTTTTTCAATTTTCTGTTTCTATCTTATAGACTGTAAGCTATTAACTCGAGCAATTTTTTACTTCAATCCTTCCTTATGTTCTAGGATACTTATTTTACATTTTAAAATATTAGTGAGACTGCAATGTAACGTCGTTCGTCCAGATATTTTGATCAAAAACTACTTAATCTTTTTCGAACCACCATTCAAAATTGGCGCACGAGATGGAAAAAGGTTGTTGATAATGAGAGTTATTATATAATTACATCACTCATTAAAAATGAGAATTTGGCACGCATTTATTTGTTTAAAGGTAATATAAAAAATGACAATACTTTCCTGCCCCTTTAACACTAGAACTACCAAACCAGTCAAAATGACTGGTACACAATTTTTTCCAAAAATTTTCCAAGTTCATAGAAGAGCCATTGAACAAAAATTCTGCTTCCATCACAAAAGACATAAATCACTGAATTGATAATCCTTTCTGCTAGTCGATTTCTTCTTTTTCAAAGTACTTATTTAATATATTGAAATATGATAGATTTAACGCCGGTAGTTCTAGTGTTAATATATCAAATTTATTGTTGACAGATGTGCTAAGAGTCGAAAGTATTATTATCTATTTGCAATACTTTGTTAAATGAAAACTCTATGTTCGATATGAAACATGTTTTTACACGACAGAAAAAGAACGAGCCATTCCAGATTGTAATTTCATTAAAATAACATGGTTCTGATATAACGGATCTACACCACCGCGTTATACCAGGATTAGGTGTACTACAAATAAAAGCCGGTGTCCATTTTACGACATAGCATTCTTCTACGACACCTCTATCCTCATATTCTCATTAACTCTTTGAAGCACGGTGGGGTGAAAAGTATCCCACCTTTTTCATACGTGAAGATGCATGGTGGGGCAGTTTTTGTCCCACCTCGAAAATTTATATTATTATATAACTTTGTGAATAAATATAAACCAACTTTGTCCAATAAAAATTTTAAAAAAATGCCTGTGCAACTCTGGCCATTTTATTTTTTGAATTTTCTATAAATTTAATTTCTAGAATTTCTAGAATTTTCTAGAAACTAAAGAGTTAACTCTTTGCGGCACTGCGGAATAAAAAGAGCCCTACCTTTTTGATGCATGGTGGGCCATTTTTCGTCCCACCTCGAAAATTTATATTATTACATAATTTTATTAATAAATACACACCTACTTTATTCAATTTAAAAGAACAAAAATGCCGATGCAACATGGGTCATCCTATTTTCTGAATTTCCGTGCCACAAAGAGTTAATCCATTACCGCAACTAACAAAGCTATATCAATACCACGTAAGAATATTTTGTTTTATCATGCTGTGTCATGTCACATTACGTCGTACAAAGCGATGCGAATCAGCCCTAAATCCTAAGATCGTACGGTGCAATTGGTGATTTCTTTCACAGCGATTACTTTGTCGAAATGGAGGTTATTGTAGCGGCACACGATGAGAAACTCGGACTCCTAAGTAATGGAGGTGATTTCGAATCTCTAAAATCTCTCGAAAACATAATCCTCGTCATGTCGTATGTATGTCATAACCTCGATTGTTATATTTCCCGGGTAATTTTCTCAAATCGACTCGAACAAACGATAGATCGACGGAACTCGAAGATACCGCGTTCAATCGCGTATACAAACGCGCACGCGTATTCTGTACGTTCTGTGTCGTCATCGGCAGCAGGTCATCGTCCTCTTCCTCGCTTCCCTCTCGTCCTCTATCTTCGCGTAACACGAAAGTAAAGTGTTAAAGAGAGTCCATACATGGAACTGAGGACTTAACACATCGATACGAGTAGAAAATTAATCCTCAATCGATGAAGCGAAATATGAGAGTGGTTCGAAACTGGCTTTACGCTTTGACGTTAAAAATCCACTGTTACTTGTACCAGTCGTGGACAACATTTTTCAGCTGCGAGCCATAGAAAGTAAACTAATTTATTACTAAATTTACTTGTAAATAAAATTATTTGCATTGTTCCTTAGCTTTAAGCTCTCTATTTATTCTCAGTCTATGAAGCGAAATATGAGATACATCAAAACTGGCTTTACAATTTGAAGTTAAAAATCCACTGTTACTTGTACCAGTGGTGGACAACATTTTTCAGCTGCGAGCCATAGAAAGAAAAAAACTTTTAGTTCGCTAATATATTTCATTAATCGTTTTAACACGTTAAGTGCCATTCGTAACCAAATATACACAACATATGTAATGTGAGGCAGTTTTCATACATTGTAAAACACTTTGTGGCTAGTGGAAATCACTTGTAACTAATTTATTACTAAATTTACTTGTAAATAAAATTATTTGCATTGTTCCTTAGCTTTAAGCTCTCTATTTATTCTCAGTCTATGAAACGAAATATGAGAGTGGTTCAAAACTGGCTTTACAATTTGAAGTTAAAAATCCACTGTTACTTGTTCCAGTGGTGGACATTTTTTAGCTGAGAACTGGAGAAAGAGACAAAATTTTAGTTCGCTAATAAAATTCATTAATCGTTTTAACACATTAAGCGCCATTTGTAGCCAAATGTACACAACATATGTAATATGGGGCAGTTTTCATATATTCTAAAATACTTTGTGGCCACTTGAAATCATCTCACTTGCAAATAAAATTATTTAAATAATTGTTCCTTAGCTTTAAGCCCTCTGTTAATACTCAGTTAATGAAGCGAAACATGAGAATGGTTTTACGCTATAACGTTAAAAATCTACAGTTACTTGTACCAGTGGCGGGCAAAAGTTTTCATTAACGAACCAGAAAAAAAGGGAAAATTTTTGTTGGCTAATATAACTCATTAAGCGTTCTAACACATTAAGCGCCATTTGTAACCAAATGTGCACAACATATTTAATATTTTATGCCATTTTCATACATTGCAAAATATTTTATAGCTACTAGAAATCACCTTACTTGTAAGCAGAATTATTTGGAAAATTCTTCTTTGATTCTCTGTTATGGTTCTGTATGAGTGACATGTAACCTGCCATGTAGCAGGTAACAAAGAAAAATGTTCACACATCTTTTGTTTATCGTGGATATATGACGTAGACACATCAACAGGAAAAGTTTAAAAATAACATACACAGCATATATTAACACGTTGAACGCCACCGGTATTTTGTTAGTTTCATAATTTCTATTGGAGTGAAACTTTTTCTATCAAATTCACATCTTTATAAAGCAGGAACCTGAGAGATACAAATTGATAGTTATTCGGCAGACCTTTATCTTCTTCACTCTAGTATTTCAATTCTGAACGCGTTAAAAAATTTGTAAATATTGCAATTTCAAAGTCATAGGACATTTTTTGAATTCAAAGCGCCGGTCACCGGTGACTCCCATGGCAGGCAACATGTTAACGTAACGGGCCACTTGTATTAATTTGAATACTGTGACATGCATTTAGATATAAATATAATACTATGTTTCACAAATATATCATATGACATTAGGAAAGAATTATACGTTAATATGAAGAATAGTAGCAGCCAAAAACAATTTTTTTTAAATAATTACACTCAATGTGCAATTTCTATAGAAATTATGTGTGTGCAAGAAACAGTCAATTAAGTGCATTTGTTTAATGTACTCCCGAGTCGAAATATTGAACCTATTTTCATGGTATTTACGCCTATTGAAACCTAAGATGATACTTTTCAATACTAAAAACTCCTAATTTAAACCTGTAACTCGCCGAGTCGAAATATTGAACTTCATTTGAACCTTTTACTACCCAACATTTAGGTATATAAGATATCTTATTTTACATTGAATTTAAACCTATTTTTGTACTTTTAATTCCTAAATATTGGGTAGTAAAAGGTTCAAATGACGTTCAATATTTCGATTCGGGCTGAAATTGAAAATTTCTATAGTATTATTTTAAAATCTACGGAGCCAGAACCGAGCCACGGGCCTTAGTTTGCCTACTAACTTACACCATGCGCGAAGAAAGAGGACACAACTGATACTTCCTCATTGTAGATAGCAAACGATAGAAAATTCAAGAATTTCATTCGTTGCAGTTTCAGAACGAATACGTCCACAAAGTAAATTAAACCACGTCCCTTTGTGACAGATAACGGAATTAGCGTTTGCGCTTCGACAGTTTTCTATGGAAGATTTATTTTTCAATTTGCATTGTTCCGCGCAGCAATTGCAGAAAAAAACTCACGCGCTATTTTTAAAAGAAAAAGAAACAATATAGAACACCGAGAATATGTAAATTTTCAGAAGACATTATGTCAAAAAAATAGAGTCATTAATGATGTCAACATAATGCATGATGTAACTTTTCACCGTCAAGTTCGAGATTTTCATGCGGCATTAAGAACGAAACGTAAGTGAGCGCGTTAAATGCAGCGGCATCGTCAGGATGCGGACAACGTGAGTTAATTGTGCCAGAACAACTTTCATTTTAATGTCGCATGTAGGAGAGGGGACACACATGGTGTGTCCCTCGTCATATACCTCCTTTATGACTCTTTCGCTGCATTACCACCACGTCGAAAACTGCACACATTAACGGGCCATTTCGAATTAATTAAACGCGAAATAGAGTGAAATTATGTATGATTTATAGCAACACTGGAATGCGATAAAGTTAAATTTTCTTATCCGCTTTCGTTTGCCACGCCCTATGAATTTCTAACAATTAGTAATTCAACTCGACGAATCAGAATTTATATCTAACTGGGTTGGCTTAAGTTTGCTTCTGAATCATAACTGATAACTACGAAATTATGTGGTTTTTGTGGCCCCACCTGATGATCATAGGATAATGCAATATTCCTGTTCATTAACACCAACGGAGTACTATTAATTACATGAAGTATTATCCAGAATTCGAGGAGAAATAAGCATTCATAAAAAAATAATGGAACATTATCATTCGAAGATTGTATGGACAGAAATCTAAAGCAAATATTTTGGTTACTGCAATAACAACAAAATATCTAACCGTACTTTTTAATAAACTGCTATATACTTATTTTTAATGTTCTAAGATTATGCTTTTTATTATTTACAAACAATATTATCCTTTAACAAAATAATAGAAGCTGAAGTATTTGTCAATTTCAGATTATTTAATGAGAAAAATTGTTCCAAGGCTGTTCTTTTACTATGAAACGTATAAGCAATTAAAAAAATATTAGTAGGAAGTAGATAATAACACAGAAATAGAGGGAAGACAGTGATCATATGTAGCCACAGACGAGCATAAAATAGTTAATGAATCAGAATTTGTATCTGAGCTTAACTATGTAATAGAAAAACTACGTTGCAGCTAGAATGAACAGTTTAACCTAGATGCAAACTGCGATTCCTTGAATACAATACAGCTATTCAGGCCCAAAATGATCTGAAATTACTGGGCACTGTGTGCATACTAGAGCGAAGAATTTTATTATTGCACTTAAAGATATTTGAAAAGAATGTACATAACTTTGCCTTAACATTAGAACTACGTTAAATCCAACATATTTCAACATATTAACACTAGAACGACCGACGTTAAATTTATTACATTTAAATATTGTAACGGCGCTTCATAATTAAATAACTCAGATATTATAAAATAACGTCTCTAATTTAATGAATTCAAACTTCTTGCACAAAGACAACTCTATTCTCAATATTAAATCAATATCTAAACATTTGCAATTCGTTGTTAACATTCTCGTAATCGATATGAAATATAGGGGAGACAATTTCGTTACGATAATTCGTAACAATATATTAAATAAGAACCTTGGAAGAAGAGGAATCAAGGGGTGGACAATATGATAGATTTTGTAATTTGTGTTTTATAAGATCAATTTAGAATTTTTAGTCTAGGACTCTTCTGTAAACTTAGGGAATTTTTGGAAAAAAATGTGAGCAAGTCATTTTGACTTGCTTGGTCGTTGTAGTGTTAAATAAGTAGTTTGAAAAAGGTATCAAGAGGGGAAAAAGATAATTGATTCAATGATTTATGCTTTTTGAGATGAACGTAAAATATTTATTCTGACTTTTCTATAAATATGAAAAATTTTAGAAAAGAATTGTGTACCAGTTATTTTCATTTGTTTGGTAGTTCTATTGTTAAAATAACTAGTTACTTTTATCACAGATGCAAAATTTTACCAACAATTGTTGGTAACAATTTATAATCACAAAATGTCCAATAAAAAAGTTACTTTGTAGAATATTTTAATTATGACGATAAAGTCTCGAAATTTTAAAATGTAGGTCCGGATTAAAACTCGCTTTATATCCCTCACATAATATGTAAATCGCAGCCTCAGTAATTCTACATCAACCGAAAAACCGTACTCGGATATATGATTATAGAAATTGAGGACAAAGATTATGGAAGCAAACAAGAGAACCTGTTTCGAATTGAGTCTTTCTAAAGAAGAGATTTAAAAGGTATTTGCTAAATTACCGAGAAATACATATCTCAACCGGAAGCGTCAACGACTGAATGTATAAGACAGCTACGATGGCAATTTAGATAGAGCACAAGGTGTCCTAAATAATTTTCTTAAATTAAAATCTACCCTATATGATGTGTACATTATCTCGATGATCCAAAATATAGAAACCACAATATTTTTCAAACAGCTTGCAACGGAAATATGGTAGCTGCAAAGGTTGAGTCTGAGATTCCTCAGTGGGCCTGAAAACAATCGCAAAGAAAAAGAACAAGGCAGACCCCAGTACCGGCGAAGGCAGAACCTTGAACTCACCAAATAATGGGCCCGAGTTAAAATCAACTTGCTCGTCTTCTCTGAACAATTTCATCCATATATGCATATCGCTGACTGACGTTACAAACTCGTATATAATTCTACGTTTTTAATGACACGATCATGAACAGCAAAAAAACAATGATAATAGTAAAGCCACAACGGCAACAGAGATAGACCTGTGGACTCTCGAATAATCAGCTGAATTTAAAATCTTTTCTTTGTATTTTTCAACTTCAACTATTACGGTTACTTCAGCTAGAACCTAGCTTTAGGTTTCTTTAACTTGTTTAGTAACCCCTTAGCCTACAACTACGTGTGAGACTCCTAGCGCAGAAAATGGAATAGGAAATTTTGAAGTATTCCAAAAATTATTAAATCGACAATATCAGCCGCTGACGAAACGGTCTCATTATTTCTGTACTATTAACCCCTTGCCGTGCCATTTCTTTTGTCATTAAATGTGCAATAACTCTAAATTAATTACTAAAATAACAATCTACCCTTAATTTCAGATATAGTAAATGACTTAACCTAACATTGAATAGCATAGAATTAAGTTTATTTTATCAGGACTAACTGATATTTTTGATCAAATAATTTTTGGAGCAGTTCAAAATTGACTATTCCATTTATCGCGTCACGAGTAGCACTCGTTATTGTACGGCAAGGGGTTAATATCACGTTCAGTTATACGAAATATCAGAAACCAGTGAAACCTCTTGATTTCAGGAATTAATTTTGAGTTTTTGCACGCCCAATCAGAAAAGAAATCGTAGGTTAAGGGGTTAACTTAACCCTTTGCAATCCTATGACGATCTACACTCGACACAGCTTTCTGTGGCACTTAAAGTGTCATCTATTAATTATAGACTTTTAGAAATGAACAACAATTTTACATCCCATCGTAAATATACTGCGTTACCGGCGAAGATAGAAACTCGAAGTCTCAAATAATGGAGCCGAATTAAAATAAACTTGCCGTCCGCTATAAAAAAATTCAACCTTATATGTATATTGCTGACTGACATTTCAAACTCATATGTAATTCTGCGTTTTTACTGACACGATCATGACAGTAGCTACATTGAATAGCAAAAAAACAATGATAATAAGAAAATTACAACGGCAACAGAGATAGACCTGTGGACTCTCGAATAATCAGCTCAACTTAAAGTTTTTCTTTGTATTTTTCAATTTCATCTAATACGGTTACTTCAACTAGGACCTAGCTTTAGGTATTTTCTAACTCCATAACTTTCATAACTCTTAACTTAATTTTTTGCACTCTTATGTCGATCTACACTCGACACAGCTCTCTGTGGCACTTAACGTGTCATCTATTAATTATCGACCTCTAGAAATGAACAATAATTGTATATTTCAACGTAAATATTCCACGATACCTAATTGTTCCTAATATTAACACTAAATCTACCGACGATAAATTCAATATATTTAAAGTTGTCACATAAATACATAAAACTTGATCGGTCCAATCGCTTACGGTCTTCAAGACAGGCGTAGGAAAATTAAAAAATAAACAGCGTTAGAGATTTCAATAATACTATCAAAAAATTGAGCACAAGTCATTTTTTAATCACCTTGTTAGACCCCATATTAAATAAAACTAAATAATCAAGGATACACAATTTTCCAAGACTATATTTCCTTATCAGACAAATCCTAATAAAAGAATTCGAAATGCAAAGGGTTAAAATTTTCATATCTGTACCAAACTTCTCCAACACGATACATACATCACATTCTCAACAACTTCATACAATCAGAGATACCAAAATATACAGGGTCCGTCACCAAAATCCGGACAAAATTAAGAATTCATTCAAACACTTGTTTAGTTAGAAATTAGTTGTATTGATGAAAAAAAAATGTGTAAATCAATTAGGGGATCCTTATTAAGTTTTATCATTTAGTATAGCCTCCTTCCGCTGCGATCACTTCTTGGATTCTTGATCTGAAGCGCGAACATGCTCTTTTCACCTGATCCTTGTCCAAATTCGCGAATGCTGCCTCTATAGCGGCCTGAAGGGATGCCACGATGGGGTGCCTGGATTTATTAGACACCCTTTCAATAACGCTCCAAACATAATAACTTAGAAGCTTCAAATCTGGTCAATTGGGAGGCCAGTAGTGTTTGGATCGAAATATTTCGACGTTATCGGAAAACCAGTTTTGCATTAAATGACTCGGATGAGCTTGTGCGTCAACCTATTGTAAAATGTGGGATCTATTGGATGCTACACTTTCTATATTTGGCTTCACTAACGAAATTATGATCCGGAGGTACAGTTTATTGTTAATGCTGAGCTCTTTCGTCGGCAGCCGCTGTGCTTACAGACATTTCTTTGGAATAAATTCGCCTTGACCGATTAGCAGAGCCTTCAACAAATTTCTCTACAGCCGCATACCTTCGTACAATATTATAAACAGTAGAATTCGGGTATCTAAAGAATCGAATAATTTCAATAGCTCAACGCTCCGCGCGAAACGCTTCAATTATTGCTGTTTTGTGAATATATTCCGAACACTATCTAATCAAATCTGCCATTTAGATGTTACATACGTATTGTACATACATATGCCTTGCTTGAAAAGAAAGAAACATCTACTGCTGACATTACATGTAGCGGGAAATTAAAATAGAATTTTGTCCGGATTTTGCTGACGGACCCTGTATATATCAATAGAATTATCGCCCTCTCTCATACTGGCAACCAAACATCGAGATTCGCTCCATTTCTAATTACAATTCGCAAACATGACAAAGCTCTTTTCCTTTCTAGAAACACGAAATGACGCATAGGTACGTTCCACGTCCTTCCGGTCGAGATTCTCGACCTCCCGTACGACCGTTTTTCACACTCGACTGTTTGTTCAAGGACGACCTCGGCAAGAAGAATTTTTTCAAGGTGAATCACCGTCTCCTTCGGTCTCTGCCACAGGTGAGGAAGCAACTCTTTTCCTCCCACTCGTTGACCAACAACGTGTCTAACTACGTAGTATTATACACACTTACGTGGTTCATTTATCGGTAATTAAACGACCGTTTCTTTACCTCTGTTCGGAGCAATCACGCTACGTATTCCACGTATTGACGATCATACATCTCGAATAGTCTTAGCTGGAAGAACAAATATGGGAAAGATACCAATGCGTAAGAGGCATCTTGAAAACGAACGGCGCATTTATTGAGATTCATGAATACCCGGAAATCACCTGTGTTCCGTGACTCGCTCATACGTAAGAGAAATTAACGTTTATCGAATGAGGATTCCATCGGTTTCGTCAAATATATTTAAATTAAACGATGAATTGAAATTGATGTTTCGTAATGAGTGAAATTAATGTTACTTTTGGAAATTTTTATTTCGAGGCTATTTCGTAATTACTGATTCACAGCTATTGCGATTAATTTTCGTGAGTAAGAGGATCATGAGTTGTCAAAGTAAAAGAGATTTCTAAAGGAGCAGCGATGAGAGATGAAAAGTAAACAGTGCGTGTCGGAAGACAAGAAACTACATGGTGTAGCAAGGTTTTCATTGTACACGCAAAAAACCCATAGAGTTTTACGTGTGTTTTGAATAACTAAGCTTATTATATACTTGTATATTAATTAAAACTATAATATACATGTAACATGAGAAAGATTTCTTAGAAAGCTAAGAATTTGAACTCAATTCCGATAACTACGAATTCAAAACAACACAATTCTTAACACTAGATTTACCGGCGTGAAATCTATTATATTTAAATATGTTAAATATGTTGCTTAAAGCAAGGATAATTAAGACGTGGAAAAGATGATGGATTCGGTAATTTATGTTTTATACGATGGACGAACAATATTTATTCTACGGCTCTCTCATAAACCCGTAAAATTTTTGGAAAAAATTGTGTACCAGTAACTTTAACCCTTTGCGGACCAAATTATTTCGTTGCTATAGATAATATGCTAACTAAATTTAATTTCACAATATTTTCTATCAATGGTTCTTCATTTTTAAAAATTACACCAATAATTAGAAGTAATGACGGAAATTTAGGTAATATTACAAAATCATTGCGAAATTGGAAAGTCAATATTAACACTAGAACGACCAAGCAAGTCAAAATGACTTGTTCACATTTTTTTCCAAAAATTCCCTAAGTTTACAGGAAAGTCCTAGACTAGAAATTCTAAGTTGATCTTATAAAACACAGATTACCAAACCAATCTTACTTTCCACCCCTTGATTCCTCTATTTCCAAAGTACTTATTAAATATATTTAAATGTAATAAATTTAACCCTTAAATTCGCGGAGTTGCATTTCTGCAACATACTAATTCTATGAGAATAAAAAAAAAATCTGGACGGATTACGGTTTCTGAACGAACTTTGTCATAGACTATAGTGTACTTTGTAAATTTTTGACAAGTGCAGTGGCACCAACTTTCAAATGTTTTAATTATTTATCAGTTTTAGCGGGTTTTTATCGGCGCGGAAAAAAGTGATATTGGAATAACTTTCCTCGGTCTTTGTTATAATAGATAAAATAACTGTTTTTATAACTATCATAATAAATAGAACTATAATTAAGTACTAAAATATTTTTTTATTCTATTTACATGAGTCAATAATTCCCCATACATCTCCTTACCTAGGAACGCGCAGTGTTGCATAAATGCAACAAAGGATTTTCAGGTAATTTAAAAGCTGAATTCTTTCAAAAGAATGTTTTAAATATTTTTCCTATAATCTAAACTATATGTCGATATTAAAAACATTTTTTCTAATTAAAAAAATAAAATCACGAATTTAAGGGTTAACGTCGGTCGTTCTAGTGTTAAATTGTCAGAAAATAAAATTTAGTGAAAATCAATGTCGAGTACTGCACGACATAGGACCGTAAAGGGTTAACTGGCTTGGTAAATCTAGTGTTAAGATTCTGCTCAAAGTGTTTTCCTCAGAAACATTGCAATATTCTGCTATGTCTACATGGAAATTTATGTTACAGACTGTACCGGTATTGTTCTGTAATTCTTCACCGACGTTCTCTACTATCTACGAACATTTGCAATCATACCATCTTTGTATCGTCCTACATAACTACGATGATACCTTATCGTTTAAAGTCGTTACACAAATATTCAATTTCCTTGAAATTGTCCAGAACAGAGAGGATGGCATTCCCAACGGAAAATGTTGAATCAATACATAATTTCAAGTGGCCATCGTTGCTAGCAATTCCGACGCTTTCAAAGGCGATGCTTCTAAGAGAACGCGCAACTCAATGTGACAAAGGGAAACGGAATTTATTCCCGCAACGAGAGACAAAACCAAGGAATATCCATTAGAATTGAAAAACAGAATACTCTGGAGTCCGCTGTTTGTTAAACGTGGAAATTTCTCACGCGGGTTTTACTGCGTGGCTCGAATGAAAGGAGACTCCTGAGATATGAGAAAATAACTGGATAATATATTATAAATCGTTAGCAGAGAGATGATTTCCTTCGAGGATTCAATTCAATAAAATAATGAATGTATGCTGAATGAAGTTACGTTAACGAAGAATTATTATGGTTTTTATTGTAACAACAAAACAAAGCCGGTATTTTGACAAATTGATAAGTAAAATAGGCGAAAAATGTTATGGTAATAGTACAGATCCAAAGAAGTATGATTAACGGCGTTTAATCCTCTGATTTTCTAGATTTAAACCTTTGAAGACGACGGGTGCATATGTGCGTTCTGAGAAAAAATTTGATTAAAGTTTATCGATTCATATATACACGGTTAAAGTTGAAAAATTGAAGTAAAACTGTTGAAATATTATTATACATGTAGTAAATTTCAAATTCTACATATTAATAGTCTGGCTTTCCGTTAAAAAAGTTTTTTTTTGTCATCAAGTAAACAATTCTTTTCTCAATTTTCAAAAAAGGGTCCGTCCGCAAAAGCTCAACACTAGAACTGACGACGTTAAATCTATTATATTTTAATATATTAAATAAATACTTTGAAAGAAGAGAAATCAAGAAGTAGAAAAGATGATGGATTCAGAAACATGTATTTTATAAGATCAACGTAGAATATTTGCTCTAGAAGTGTGCTGTAAACTTGGAGAACCTTTAGAAAAAATTGGGAACCAGTCGTTTTGACTTGCTTGGTAGTTCTAGTGTTAAAGGAATATATGTGGTATTTTTCTGGAAAATACAGGATCAACGACTACATTCTGATTAGAATAATAGAACAATTGGAGTGTTTTGTCAAATTGATAAGAAAAATAGTTTTAAAATATTATGGAAATAGCGTAGGTCATGAGAAATATAAGTAAGGGCGGTTGATGCTCCGGTTTTCTAGATTTAAAGGAATCTATGTGGTATTTTTCTGGAAAATACGGGATCAACGACTGCAAACGAGATCAGAAGTCTCATAAGTATACAAGAACGGAAGAATAAGATGAGAATTAATGGCAAGAGAAGTCAAAGAACGAAAGAATTGCTAGCGTAGAAAAGATCTTTAAGACGTTTTCTACCCTTTTTTTAAATATTGTACCGTTACATTCTCGTACTTTTCTTAGCAATATTAAAATTTAGAATTACAGAATATTTTTTAATTCCTCTGACAGAAATATCATTCGAAAAAATATTTGCGATTCTGTAACCGATCGTAGTGTAAACTTCAATATAGATAAAGTTTACGTTTTTACTATTCCCACATAGCTAATATACATACAACTTCTAAAATACTACAAATTTTACAATATAAAAACAAGAGTAGTAATACATCGATAAATATCTCTGATTGTAAACAAAATTGACAAAAATAACAGAATTACACATTCTATGTGTATCAAATAGATGTCCTTTTTTCGATGTGGTAAAATTAAAACAGCTAATTCAAATTAAAACACGAATTATCATGTGACCAATCAACAACATTTCGGCATGAAAAAAAAATTAACTCGTGTTGTGAATCAACTTATAAGCATCCTTATCCGTCTTATCGACATCCTACAATTCTACTATTATTTCCAAGCTGCAACCCAGTGAAAAACAAACGAAGCCTGAAGAAATACAGATACACGTATTGCATGTTATCTCAAACTCAGAATGGGTCATAGAGAGTTAAGGGTAAAAATGTTTACGAAAGAAGATATTTTCGTTGTACTTACTTTGTAGACCTGACCGTAGGTTCCATTGCCGACTACTTCGATCAGTTCGAAGATACCAGCAGGCTCCTGCAACATGCAACCAGAATGTGCAATAAAGTATGTATCCTCAGGAATTCGCAAAATCACCATTTAATACGATGAATTTCAAAGCTACACGGAATCAATGAATAACTCGATCGTCCGTGTACGAAAATCGTCAAGGAATGAAATGGCAATTTTCGTGAGAATTTGTAACTTTGTAAAGCGAAGAATAAATACGATTCAAACTGAAATTCTAATTGTCGAGAGAATGACAAGATGTGCTTTGATTTTTAAACATGCCTATTTATAAACTGTTGATAAGAATGCGATTAAACGAGCTATACTTAGTATGAATGAAATACTTGTCTAGTAATTAAAATACAAGAAAATTGTAATTTATTTATACCTTACATTTTGTATTTATCTAACAAGTTCTTCTCGCATGGCGGAAAATAAAAATTGTACTTTCTTCGTTCAAACGAAGAATTAAATCGCATTTTTTTCAGTGTTGATTAAAGATGAAGTTTTAACACTAGTTCTACCTACAATCAATTTAATATATTTGAAAATGACTAATGAATATGTTAGAATAAGAGAAATAGAGAAGCCAAAAAAACTTGATGGATTTTATCGCTTTCAGTCTACAAGATAGGCGTAGAAAATTAGAGAAGAGCGTTAGAAATTTTTGGAATATTCACAAAAAATTCTATATAAGTCATTTTGACCAATTTGGGTAGATCTAGTGTTAATATACGATAATAGAATTCTATGTACAAATTGAGAATGTTACAACACGAGTCTTCCAGAAAAAATAAGTAAACGGAGAATCCTTGAAATGGCAACGTAAGGTGCTGCTGCATGGCAAGAACTACATAAGGCATAAGACAATTGTCAATTGATAACGCATTACGACCGAAATACATGACAGGGATTAGACTACATTTCAAAGTTTACTTCAGACACTGTACGGATAAGCTGAAAATTAGTATCGTCTTAATATACAAAGAGTATATCGAGATAAGCACAGTAGTAACGATAAATCTTTCGAGATAGCCAAGAATAAATATCGCGGACCGGAGTTTCATCTCACAACGCCTATCCGCGCCGCAACTGTCAACGGATGCAGTGACGCGTGTGAATACTTCCGGAATGAATGTTTGTTGCATCGTAAAGACGTATCCGTTTCATTCTCAGCTTTTCCGACTTTACGCCTTGCACGACATTAATGAGAGAAGAATTCAAGGAGAACTTCTCCCTCCCTATGCCCTCACCGGTGAGGAGACACAGAGGGTCGTCGTCTGTTCTTACGAGGTTAATCACCAGAGACTGCGTTCGTTCGAATCATGAAAGTCACCTTCATGGGAATCTCACGAACACCATGAATCAGGTGTATAGCTTTAGTAGAGAAAGAAAAATGTAATTCATATATTTACGTACCTTCAGGGCGTTCAGATCAATGTCGTCGAGCGAACAGTTGACGCTCGGTGCCAAATTATGCGCCATCTTGATACGCCACTTGCGCTCCCTCGCGTTATCTCTCTCGCTCAAGCTCACCGAAATCTATCTTTTTCTCTCTTTCTCCGCCTTTTCGCTCCTTCTCTAGTTGTCGTTTTCGCTCTCACTCTCGACACGAGCCGGACAAAAATACAAGGGTGGAGAAAGAGGAGAATACCTTCTCACCAGTTTCACCAACACAAGACACACGATGCACAGTTGTAATGAATCTCGTTGGAACGTTTCCGTGGACACATACACACGCGACTTTAACCAAGAATAATCCGCAGGGAGGAGACACACGCGGAGCATCGGCACATGGCGTACGAAAACGTTACCGAGGGCCCCACCAATCGACGATGGATTAACCAGTCTGCCGATCAGACTGAACGACGACGCGCCTCCATCGCGTACCCACCCGTTTTTTTTTCTCTCAAAGAATACGTGTATTAACTGTGCGTAATCGCGAGGATAATAATTGCCGGGTCGCAGCGCCAAGCGCTGGATCACTGTATCGTCATAACGGATGCAGGAGAACCGAGCCGAGCCCACACACCACGGCAGCGGCCGTTCCACGTCCTGTCTTTACTGCTCGCTGCACGCCTCTTCTCCCTCCTTTGCACTCTCGCTCTGTCTTCCCCTCTCTCTCTGACCTTCTCTTTCTTAGGCGTGCGCAGACACGATGTTGTTAACTCACTTCTACGCACTGACCGAATATTACGTCGTCCTTGTTGCTCGTTCATCGCGCGACTGCACACCGCTACTATCTGACGTCATCCGCTGGGCTAAACCAATATGGCGGCCTTCCCCCACCACTCTACAGTAATAACGCGTACTCTACGCTGCCGCCGCCCTGTCAGATTCTTGCCTGTCGGTAAAGGTAGATGACCTCTGTACCGTCTTTGAACCCAATGGTGCGAGGTATTTGTTTTGAACATTAACAATAAATCTACGGAGGCCGTTATGTCGACGGGTTTCTACGTGTTTATAAACATATTTGAAATTTTTGGAAGAACACAACAGTGGATATTGTATATGTGGTAAGAGATTAATTGATTAATTAATAATATTCTTTGTTATCTGATTCCTCATTTTTTTTTTCTAAGTAATTGATGTAGTTAAGTTAACAGGCGTTAATTTAGTGATAATTGCACTGCACTGATGGGTACGTTTTTGCAAACGTACAATTCTAGCAGATTTTGTATTGAATTGTGGAGAGTATAAATATTGTTGACTTGGTAGTCTGTTTCTGTAACGAGAGCATAAAGACAGATATAAGGGTGCGAATACTTATACTGGTCTTTTTATAAATAAATATATTTTATAAAAAATGACGCCGCTGTTTCCAAATCTCTTGTCCTCCGGTATATTACAATTTTTACACACTTAACTTCCTCTACAGGTAACATTTACATTAAAGAATATTGCCTGTAATACGTAAATTTGAAAAATATTTCCTAAGGCATTTTTTTGTAGTAACAGTAACATAATTACAGTCACAATAAAAATTCAACCATAATTGCAGCTATCTAAAACGTAAATACTGCCCTATCTTACAAAAATAACTTAATATTTATATATATACGACGATTACGTAAACGTAACTAAATCTTTCTTGTCCTATAAGCTATACACGTATATATAAAACATAACGAAGATGAAATATTTGCAAAAATCAATTTCGACAGAAATTCCAAACAGTCAATTAAGGATCTAGAACTTTTAAAGTTCAATGATTTCAAGGACATTCCTTTTACTTTTAGATTCTATAAAAATTGAGTTAACCCATGAATACTCAGGAGCGTAAATACATTTAACATAAAGCAGCCAATTTTCGAACCGTGTTCAAATCTCTAAGAAGCATTTGAATCGTTTGTTTTGTTCGAGGCTGAACGTCTGGACTCGGTACAAGGTCTTCGGGATCCATTGCTTCTAAAGCTACAAACACATGAAATTGCAAATTTGACGAAGTGTTACACGTAATGCAACGACAATAATTTACTTTTTACTTACCGCAAACTTGTGCTTCTATTGATGTTAGCCTGGAATCTATATGCCCTTGGAAGTGTTCAATATGTTCTAATAATCGCATCCGACATTCTCCAGGATCAATTGGTGCCTCGGGTTCTGGTATAAATGGTTGCAAAGGTGTTGACAACTCGTGTCCATTAGATTCATCCTGCATATTAGCCGCAGTCAACGTGGTTAAGGATGCAGAATTCTCGTGTATCGTTGTTTCATCGGGTAATAGATCTTTGCATAAAAATGTAAATGTTAAGCACCTTCGCACACATTGTAGAAAAAAAAATGTTTCCTTTTCCTACTTACTATCACCTGTATCCTCTGTTTTTATGCCTGGCATTATAGTATCCTTGTTTCTATCATCTGGACTATCGTTTCTCGTTAAAGCATCGAGCAATATATGACTTTCGTTTGAATTTATCATATCCTCCTTCTTGCAAGTAACTTTAGACTCGTCCGACGTTGTACTGTCTTCTTCTAAAATTTTCATTAATTCTGAATCAGAAGCTATAGATTTTTCATCCGGATCATCCTTGACGGATAATTTTGTTTCTGTTTTAGGTTCAATACGCCGAGACGTTTCAGGAACTGTATTGTCTACTGGTTCCGTTCCAGGTTTAGCTATTTCCATTACAGGTACTGGTGTTATATCTGGCTTTGGTACTTCTATTTTCTCCCAATTTTTCGCCCAAAGATATAATTTAGGATGATCCTTTTTCCTGCAATACAAAAAACATTCACTCTGTGTAAGAGCTTTATTAATTTGGAATTCTTCGTTACTGTATCGTTCGTATGCTTACTGAGCTACGTTGATCTTCACTCTCAAACTATGAAGAATTTGTTGAATTTGAAGAAGAGCAGCGACTAAGTCGTAAGAACGCTTTAACATCGCCATCCTTTGATTAATTGCGTACTGATTCTTTGTTCTATTGGGTAAAACTGGTAATTTCCCTTCTTTCATCCAGTCCTGGTCGTGGAAATATTTTTTCGATGGTCGTTGTCGATATGGATGTTGACATATGTAGCAGACGTACTTTTCAGGAACATCTTTTTCTCTTTCTATTGCATTACAATGGCCATGTTGCCAGCATAAACAAAGATCACATTGTATCATCAAACCATCTTCTTCCATATAACCGCAAGTACAATTTATTATTTCTTCTCTTCTAAGTTGTTCTACCTTTACCATTTCACCATTGATCATCATCATAACACCTTCGCTCTCTGAAAACAGTTTGTAAACTGTCATAGAAAAATGATCTTTTATTAATAAAAAAAAAAAGAAACATAACACATGTGTTAATTTTTTCCCTTAATTGCTTATAAACTATAATAAAACCATAACCCTCACTCGTGCTTTATGGATTATAAATCAAATGATATTATATTAATTCATTATAAAAATAAAGAATCGTAGTGTAAGTGAAGTTTAAAGTTAATGTCAGTATAGATTAATAATATTAAATTAAAGTTAATCACTTCAACGTAACGTGAAGGAAAGATAAAAAATAAAGAAATGTACCTTCACCATCATTATTATTATCTCTTTTGGTACTATCCCCTTTTAGGGGATCACTTTTTTCAAGACGAGAATCATTTAGTTGACCTAAAGAACAATGAAAATAACATAACGGTAAAATAGTACTTAACACATACGTTGTAAAAAAAAAGGTGTTTTATGTCTTCTGATCGTGGAAAATTAAAGAATAAGAAATTTATCGTAATTATATTTTGCGCGTTTAAATTGGTGCATTAATTGTAGTAAATACTTACTGTTTTGACTATTTTCATCACTTTTTGAATCTGATTTTCGACGACTGTATCTATACATGAGTGCCGCCGGTCCTTCGGCATCTACTGCACTGTCATCTAAGTCACCATATTCATCCATAATCTCTTGTACACCTAATAAATAAACAAACAGCTCAATTCTTCAAACGTACAAACTAATAGAACTAAATATAAAAAAGTATTTGTACACAAATACTCACCGTGTCGTTTCTTTCCTCTATTCGGAGTATCGGAGCTGTATTCCGATAATTGTCGTTTTCTTTGACCTTTAGCTTTGTCTATGTGTACAGCTTCATCCAAAGATTTCGATCTATCGATTCTCTGTGCCTCTGACGTCGTAGGTGGTCTTACAGGAAGTAGAGTTTTAATACCGGTAGTTTGCGTTTTTTCTTCTCTAACTTTCATGTCGAATAATGTTCCAGGTGACATTGCACATGTGTTTTCTCTCTTCTTTTCTATATCATCGTCCATGTCAATGCTGTGGGTAGAAACAGGAGACATTGTTTCTACTTTAATTTCTTCCTTTTGTACGTCATTAATCTTTTCAATTTGGTCCATTTCATCCTCTGTTTCCGTCACTGGTAAAGGTGGTGCAGGTGACATTGGTTGAACAGCACTTGTGACTGGTTGTAATGGATTCAATGAAGGTTTATCTTGACCAACTTTCCTTTTTCCCAATTTATTATTAATCTTATCCAAGAAAGTAGTTGACTTTTTCGGAATAATGTCTTCAATGGATTCTCCAATCGTTCTTGCATAAGCCAAATCTGCCACGTTTGGCGTGGAACCCAAAAATTTCGAGTATTCCGGATGATAATGTTTTATATGCATTTGCAAAAGATTCTCTTTTCGAAATGTTTTATTACATCCTTGCTTTGGACACTTGTAAGCACTGTCTTCCATTTCAACACGAAGCCCACCAATGAAAACAGCTATTTAAAAAGAAATTACAATATTTTTATTGTCTTGTAGATAATTATTTATTATTAAGGTTCCATTTACAGCCCTCGACTTTCGCACATAATTGGTTCTTGAAAATGTGTACGAATGTTAAATGTTCGAAAGTAGAGAGATACAAAAAAAATATAAAAAATTGTACGTTTATATGGTTTCTTTGTGAACTTGAAATTCTCTAACATCTGGTAGGCAATAGTAAAAACGATATTACATTGTTAGAAAATGATAGGCAATGTGTGAACGACAACGAGCTACAGCACTCCATGGCAGTTACTGCATGGAAACAACAATTTTTTTAAACAGCCTCAAAAATCTTAAAACAAATTGAATTTTTATAAACGTGCTTAATAGCGAATTGTGTGACAGTGGAATGTTCCAAATTCGGGGGCCGCCTGTATATCACGTTAAATCAAATGCTACATTTCATACTTACAATAAATCATTCCTAAGAGATAAGCATGAAAAAGCCATAAGTATAAATAAGTGTATTTAAATGCTATAAAAAAAAAAATTAAATCTTACCACCATCTGTGACAGGTGTTGTTGGGGTAGATACTACAGTAGACGTTGTATTTACTGGAACGGGCAAAGGACTTTCTGTCACGGGCATTGTTTTCATTTTAGGTAACAAAGTTTTTATTTTCTTTGGTACATCAATGACAGCGTCTTGTTTTGGTTTCTGGGTATTTCTCTTTTTTCTATGAATGCAGAAATCAAACTTCTCTGGATCGAAATCAAACTGACCTTGATTTTCCATGAATGCCCTAATGTCATTTCGTGATCTAAACTTTTTTCCACTAGATTTATGGATAAATAATACATCCCACTTCCCTGCAGATGTACCAGCTTTTCTTTGAGTAAAATGTTTTTGCCAGCCTGGGGGTAGTCTTTTATCTGCAACTATTATTGAACGACGTGGTCCTGTAAGATCATAAATTTATGGATACACGGAAAAAAGTTGTATAAATCGGAATTTAAACATTTTTTATCTACATACCATCATTGCCATCTACTATGTAAGATTCAGTTCCCTGAGGTTCACCATCCACCCAATTGGGGCCTACATCATCTTCTTGGTCCGTGTCATTCTTGAGTACTTCTTTTTTATTGTTCTTCTTAGAATACCCTTTCATTTTAGGCACATTTGTGTCAAAACCCTTTAACAGATCTGTACCTGGATCATAACATGGTCCAAATAAAGTGCCATCAAGCTCTATCTTACTTTCTGAGTAACAATCCCCATTTTCACCTACTACCCCATCTTTCTTGGTTGATTTTTCAGTTTCAGTTTTTGTACGTTTTCTAGAATGTGTATGAAATAATTCCATAACTGTATGTTTTCGTTTTTTATCTCTTCTCTCTTGTTTGCTTCCTATGTATTCGTTGTTCTGTGCTGTTTGCTATTTCAAAAAAGTTGCAAAAAAAATTTGTTACAATATGTTAAAATAAATATTTAATTCGGGAAATATAAAATTTGAAACAATTATGATGATTATAATGTAGGTATATGTAGATAATACTTTAAATTTCGAAAACTTATAAATAGAGAAATTTCAGTTTCGCATAAAAATGTTATTTATTTGAATAATTCTAAGACTAGATCTTTAATGTTACATATTGCATTTCACTTAATTAAAAAAACACTGCAATAAGATCCAAGGAATGCATTTCTCTTAACTACTTTCTCCCATATTTGAAACTAACAAGCAATATTGAAAACATTTATAAAAGTTGTTGCCCTTGTAAAATATTTTCACTTGAGAAAGCAAAAGAAAATATTTAAGAGATAGATGTTATTTCGAGAGATTTAGAGTAACGATTGTACAACAACATAACCTCACATATAGAATTTATACCTTCGTGGGCGTTGTAGCGATTTTTGTCATTTTCGACGATTTAACAGTCTTCGCGTATCCATCATCGAAGAGTACATCGTATTTGTCTGTGAAAAAGTATTTATTCTATATTAGAAAGGCACTGTGTCTTAGCTAAAAAAATGTCCCCACAGAAAAGAGAAACGTCAAACGAATGATATAGAAGATATAGTCTATCCGTCTCTCTCTTACACCCGTAGTTAAGGTTAGGTAACTTACCATTTCCCAAGACCGCATTAACTTTAGCCGGATATTTTCTCCCATCCGCCCACGTAGCAAGTATCCTTTCTCCCACTGAAAAATCTCTCATCTTTGCTTCCCTGAAGGTGTTAAATCAATTTTGTTATCGAATGTGGAAAGAAATTTTTAGACACAATCCCAATAATAAATGAAAGCATCATAGAAACAGTAACTTCTCATGGATAAACACTTTGTTTATTGCAATAACTTCATGATGGTTTTGCAGTTATAAAAATTTGAGTCAGATAATAGAAAACACTTATATCATTTTAGCATATCAATTAGCTTTGAAACATTATGAACAGAATGAGAATACTTCTTTTTTATGTACACATATAGGAAAAATAGTAAATCAAATGTCATTTACAGGTAAGCTTTACATAAATGAATATTAAGAATGTATAATATAAAGATATATTCTAAGCAGATAGTTTAAAATGCTTCACACTTTATTTAGTATTGTAATTTCTATGTTATCATTATCACAAATGCATACAAGAAGCATTATACTTTAGAAAAACAGAATTCCACAAATAGGAAAATCAATTCTATTGAAATGTATGACATCGAAAGAAAACCTTCCCAAATAATAGTATATCTACATAGTTATAGAGATAGAAAAATATTTCTACAACCGTAGCTAGTAAAGAGATTTCTACTACTACTACTACTAGTACTACTATGAGAAACGATTTAATATAGCAATATTCAATCGTTACTTGAAAAATATTACAAATACTACAAATTTTTCACCTAATTAATAATAACAATATCCACTTACGGAGATGGCAGGTCCCAAGTCTGTTCACTTTAAAGAAAAAGACAGAAAGCAAATTATACAAACATGATTATGATTACATGGTTATGATCGATAAAAAACAGTGATCTAACAAGTGTCCTTAATAAAACTGATTTTCCACTGATCATTTTTATGCTTTATTAAAATGCACACTTATTGCACACATAAAAAGCATTCTGCTTGTTGAGTCATAGAATGTTTACTTACATTGGTGGTGTTTGCAATACACGTAGTCTAGAACTATCCATTGGTATCCATTCATCGAATCTTGAACTCCATTTATCAAAGTGTATTAAAACTTCTCTTTCATCCCAATCTGTTTCAACTACTTTAGCAGAATACCTACAACAAGAAAGTAACATATTACTATAATTTACAAAAATATAATTTGTTAATATTTTTAGAATTATATAATTTGTAGTCTTGACAATATTCTTGTAAGATTAGTTACAAATACTAACATGAAATGGTCTTACGCTGATATCTACAGTAACATTATTGAATTTGATTCATCTGATAATAACGTCTAAGTTCATCCTTTTGACAAAACTTACCATTTGTCATTAAAATCTTTTGCTTCTAGTTTAGCTCCAGGGAAAAATTTTAATCCACCACGATTTAACATCTTCGGTTTTAATTCTTCAGGTTTATCAAATACTTTTTCGTCCGTCACTTTAATATTTTTTAATTCTTCTTTAATAATCAGATCTTTTGGAACGTTTTTCATTGCCACCTCTGGCTCCATAATACCAAGTTGCACTGCCATTGTATTTACTTTAAGTTTATCACTCTCTGTTATTTCATCTTTTATGAAAGACATTGCACTTTCTTTCACAACTGGCACTTTGCATCCATTGTCTAATAATTCTGTAGAATCTGGCAAATTAAGAGAGTCAGCTGATGACTCTGGTCGAGAATAACATGTCTCCCCACAGCTATCTGATTTAGGTGTTCTAGCTTCAGATAATAATGGTGAAGCAGAATGTTCAAGATTTAAAATTTCAGAATTAATAAGATCCAAATCCTCTTGTGCATAAGAAGTGGATGACTTCACTGACATAATCACAGGATCTGAAACAATAATTTTATACATAAAGTAACTTGAATTCAATTAATATATATCCAATAACATATACAAGAACATCTTTTGAAATATATTAAAAGTCATTCTTTATAGAAAAACTCAAAACTTACATGATACATACATACATATATTACTAAAAAATGATAATGCTGCATAATGTGATAAAAATACAATAAAATTAAAGTAATATACATTTATATCGATATATTCGTTATAATAATTTGAAGTTTCATCGAATGTCAACATTTTACGTCATTCCTATATTAATTAAGTAAATATCATACGTTCAAATAAAAGTACAGTTTTCGTAAAAACATTGAATACTCATAAACCGGTAAGCTTGAAGGTGCCGCGTATATACAAGCGAAACACGACGTGTGAATTCAGCCAAGCAGAAAGATAGACAAAGACGCAATGGAAAGAGGAGGGTAGACGAAAGGGTAAGGGGTAAGCAGAAAAAGACGTGTAAGATGTTGTAACGTAGTTTTTACGGTTGACAGTGACGCTTTACTTTCCGAAACATGAAGGAGAACAAAGCCGTGTCTCGTCGTACGTACCTGGATGATTGTCATAGTCTGCAAAGACCGATGGCACGCTGCCTTTTCGTAGGAGTAACTTATGCCCCTTGGCGGCTTCATAATCGGCTCGTTTAAAATGCCTGTGGCAAACAACTTGACCCGGTGTGGGTTTAAAGTTTGCCTCGAATCCGCCACTGGTCAACCACCTGCTCCTTAGGACGGCCTCCTTTGGAAATTTATGGAGCGGCAGGCCTTTGGCACGCGCTTCTTGCACATCGGCCTCGCAGCTACGCACGCAGCATTTGCGCGCCATTCTCATCGCCCCCGCAGGCGGTACCCTCTTACCACGCGACCGCGCTATACGCCGCCGCTTCATTTACACCGGTACTACATAGCAACGAATCGAAAGAAACATTCGCCGAGCAACCCGGTCGTAGGAACAGGACCTGTCTATGGAACGAACGGTCGTGCGTTCGACCGCCTTGATGCGCGCCCTTCCGCCTCGCGAGAAACTCGAACACTCGGTCAATCCGTAACGTCCGCAAAACCACTAAACTCACTGGCTCAACTACGCGCACGGTACTAATCGATCCGTCCACCTCGAGGAACATTTTCTTCGATATCACTATGAAGTATCGAATGAAGTTTTTTTCTCCTATCGATAATCGAGTAACAGCGCCCTCTTCTGAGTTTCATAAAAATAAGCTTACGATTTTTTTTAATAGTAAAAGCACGAATAGTTTCGTCGTTTTTAAGTAATATAATAGGAAATGTTACTGAAACAAGGTATATTTCTACTGGGAGAGTAGTTAATATATGATTACAACAGCGTTATATTATGTTAAGATGAAATTACACCACTTCGTTACAAACGTAGTGATTGTTTCATGGAGTTTCGTAAGATTTCATCAGATTTTTATGAGCACACGATCACGAGTTAAATGATGTATATATACATGTAATATGTTAGAAACAAAGTAATGAATATACAATACCTTTGGATTATATAATACTTACCTTTTACAGTAGTTTATCACATTTATACAGGGAATATTTCAACCGGTGTTTCGTCAGTGACCAATGAGATGTGCATTATTTTCTGCGCATGCTTATTGAGAGCGTTGTGAGTGCACCCGTACAATATATCACGTGATATCCGGCAACCTAGCTCTCTTTACTTTCCCGCTGGATCGAGCGAACTTGTGTGCTTGTTCTCTTTCGTGGAGCTAAGGCCGTATCGGCAACTTGCACATTTATTAACACCCATCCAGCTTTAACAGCAAAAATATACGTTAAAAACATGACTACCAAAGCCGATCTTGCGTGCGTTTACTCCGCATTGATACTTGTCGACGATGACATTGCCGTAACGGTGAGTGTTTATCACGTGGAATGTTGTGCATGGCGTCGTTAATAGCCAACTCAATTGTTTTTTGTTTTGTTAACATTTATAGCAATATTAATTGTTATTGAATGTAAACGATTCAACGGTATTCAGTAGTCGGTGTTTTATTGTTTAGGGTGAAAAAATTCAGACAATCTTGAAAGCTGCAAATGTTGACGTTGAATCTTACTGGCCTGGACTTTTTGCTAAAGCTCTGGAGGGTGTTAATGTGAAGGAACTTATCACGAATATCGGCTCTGGTGTCGGTGCTGCACCCGCAGCTGGTGGTAAGTATTTCATTTTATATCGTAGATATTTAAATATATCCAAGGCATATAGCATTATATTCAATATGTATGTTAACTTTTTGGACTACTAGAGTTTATCTCATAATTGTTTGAATTTTAAGTAAATATTTTGCGGAAGATTTGCATTCATACAATTTGCTAGATAGTACTTATTGCAAATAAATAATAGTAACAGGGGTTAATTAAAAATTTATCTAGCTAAGTATCTTGACATTTTATAAGTCCTCTTCATCCACTGGTCTAAGGTTTAAGTAACTAGAACAGTCAGCTATTGAGGAAAAATCAAAATGATTAAAAAATGCTGTTAGTTATACTTGAAAGTATGACTAAGGTTTTTTAAGCAACATCCGTACAATGTTTAATTTAACATCTTCCTACGTTTTATAAGATTTAAAACTTAATGAGTTCTTTTAATATTTTGTAGCACCAGCAGCTGCAGCTCCTGCCAGTACAGAAGCTGCACCTGCTAAGGAAGAAAAGAAGAAGGAAGAACCTGAAGAAGAATCAGACGATGATATGGGCTTCGGTATGTTAGACATTTATGACACATAGCAGGATAAATATAAAATAGGATATGAAAAAACTAAAATCATGAACATTACATTCAATGATTAATACCATGTATTAGCTGCTGAGAAAGCACATGCTGATGTTATTCAGATATGAGAATATGTGTAGAGATACTTTACATTACAGAGGAAGAAATGAATATATTTTAATCATAATGTACTTTTTTTGTGCAGGTTTGTTCGACTAAGCTCAGGGATCGCAGTCTGTTGGTCCATTCATTTTATATGTACAGTTATATTGTACAATAAATAAAATATTTTAAAAACAAAAAAATGAAAAATATATTATAACCATCAAAAATATAAGGAAGAATTCTTTTGCACAATACATGAATATATAATAAGTATTATATAAATTCGTATTTTAAAGTAGCATTAATAAAATGAAAATCCAGTCGTTATTTCCATTTGTACATGTAAGATCATTATTGAGTCTCATTATTGAAAATATGTTTTGTCAATTAATCAAAAGATGATTAGACTTTCTGCACGCCACGTATTATATACGATGTTTTTTTTTCCATGATTTAAAACTACCGAAGACACTCCTGTAACTACGCGACAATTAGTAAACTTACTTTCCGCTGGAAAGACCAGCTTTCATTAACGGGAAATTATCTAATAAAATCTTGTATAATTCATAGAAGTTGATATATAGTGACAAACATATCGCTGATTATAATATTTATAATTTGTCATATGTAAAAACACTTTGAATTAGTCATCTAAAATGTTATATTTTCTACCTATGAATAAAATAACATCGCCTACTTGTAAAAACACCGACTCTAAAAAAAAACACGATCCATATGACAAACTATAATGTACACAATAAGTTTAAGATTTATTATATATATTTATATGTATGTGTGATTTAAGCAGCCTTAGGTGTTGCTTTTAAGAAACATATCTTGAGATCAGTATAGAATTTGTGCATACGTAAAGATTACGATCGTTATCAATGACATTTCATCGTAAATGACAAGATAAAGATTCAAATCTGGAAAGATTAACAGTTAATACATTATTAAGAACCTAAAAACATCTGTTTTAATTAAACTCAATACGCGCTTTGTATTCTAGAACAGAAAAATGAAAATAATGGGACTATATTATTCGTTATTGTTCTGCACCCTGTTATTGGATCGATAATTCCAAAACAGACGGGGTAAGAAATTGTATACGGTTTACATTCTATCACGGAACTCATTAGATTTAAATCGCAACGCATATGCCTACCAACCAAAACGAATAATTTACTTCCCAATGAATTTTGATATTGGGACGGTATGTTACAAATTTTTTAATCCTTCTGTTCAGTAACATCAGAACGATGAGGTTCTGGCTCAGACAATGGTAACCACTGTGCAGAAGCACCTTTACCAGATAGCACACGGTGATATAGCTCCTTTTGGCACTTATTGGATACTTCACATCCAGCCAAAAGCTCGCCATTTGCTCGTAGAACAGAAAATTGCAATGTACATTTGGATAATACCTCACTGTTAACGTCGAAACTTAATGTATCGTTCCATACGGGGCTAGTAGCATCGCGTTGCATACCCGATTTTTTCTTCTTAAAGCTTTTACCATCTTGGATAAGTGCTACCTATAAATATTAAAAATGACAACGAATAACGTATGTTCAAAATAGAATACAAACTGTGGAAAAAAAATTATGTAAACTTACCTTTACATATGGATTTGCATTTGTCGAATCATCAAGAATTGGTAAATTTTTTGCCCTAACAACTATGACAGTTAATTTTTCTGCAGATGGTTGATACGAAAGAGAAACCATGAGTTCACCCAACAAAGGTGCTCGGAATCCACCCTCTGCACTGTATCGGAGTATTGGTTTCGTAACAACAGTAAGAGTCGTCCCAAGAAGGTCAATAATAGAAGATAAAGGAAGTTGCACGAAGCCCAAACCACGATGTCTAGAGAAGGCATCGAAATCAAAAAGCAAAATTTCTAACGTTCTCGTAGCTAATGACGACTCAGGCGCGACTTCAAAAACAAAGTCTTCGTCGAATACTGTTAAACATAAGAAAAATTAGATTTCATTAGAACAATTTAACTCTTTCTTGATTTTGTACAATAATATTATACATAACATTTACCAGGATTTAAGGTGCGTCTATGTACTCTTGTTTGCCACACGTTGCTCCGATCAGGCAACAACCGAATTTTAGCATAAGGATCCGCAGTACCACTCAGTTCACGTGCGCGAAGATCGTGTGCCTTTACAAACAAATATTTTTTTTTGTATTAGAACCAATATAAAATTGTGCATAAAAGGATTAAAACAGTCAAAAGCGAATCAAATTTACCTCGACAAGTCGAACGGTGAGAATACCGGCAGGAGCATCGTAAATTACACCAATTTGTAATTCACCTCTAAATTCATCGGACGAAGATGTCGATGATGAGGATGATAACTTCGGGACATAAAAGAAATACCAATATGCTTTAAAAAAACGTTCAGATAATATTAGAATGATTTCTAACAGTCCTTTTATACCTTATGTCGAGAAGTCGACTCAATCTCCACGCTATTCAACCTAGAATGTGAACCATCTATACTTCTAGCAGGAGGCTTCACGATAACCATACGTTTTTCAGAAGCTAGCACTGTTCCTTCTGGTAAAGGTGGTGCAAGTGGACTCATAGGCGACACAGGGATGTCATCAGATTCCGATAGATGATGTAAAACTATAAAACGAGACAAAATACAAATTTTAAAAAGTATCCCTATAATAATTTTATAATAACAATATCGAAAATCGCTACCTCTTCTAGGAGAATCGCTAGTGATACTATCAAATACATGATCAGACTGCCACTCCTCGTCGTCGGAACGGCTATCACTGCGTTTCGGCGTTTTATTATCACGGCCTAAAGACACACTCGATCCCAAGCCGACGAGAACGTCTTTCGATGATCTTGCCGCTTCTTCGGCTCTATCCAGCAGATCTTTTTCAAACCTACAATATACGACAACTTTGATAAATAACAAAACATTACAAACTATTTTTTTTATTTACATAGATTATTACTTAATTATCTATCAATAATATTATTAAATAATACTTACCAATTGAGTGGACCACCAACCGAAGCTAGAAGAGGCAATCGCCGACGTCTAGCACAAATCGTATAAACGATCACTGCAGAAATCGCTCCAGTCGCTGCACCAACCGTTCCCAAAACGGCAACCACCCCAGCACCATGGACATCCATTTTAATTTCGATTCTGAAACATATTGCGACGAAAGAACTTCACGCTTAATCAGTAACGTTAAGAAACATTAATTGTATAATTGTATCTATTCCTACAAATTTCATCATTTAACTTATTTACAAAAATATTACACTTACACTCACCCTCCTTGCCAGCTTTACATTCTTCTTATCGAACTACCATACAATTGTACATCGTTTCGAAATTTCTGAATTTTCTCCAGTCCTGAAAGAAATGATTAAAGATCCAAGGACGGAATTAAATCAGACTACACCCCTATACACCATATAAAATGTCAATGGCGAATGATTCCATCCCGTAATGATACTTAATACATATGTAAAATGCCGCAGCATATATACACAAGCAGAAACACCTGACGTATGTTACCGGTGAAGAATTGACTGACCTTGAATTACACAGGGATGGGAGAAGGTACGTACTACGTACAACTCTAGACCTGTAACACCCTTTACACGGACAGGAAGACACACACACATGCACCCATATGTGTACAATCATGTAATAGTGGGCGATGAGAAATAAGGAGAGCTGTATAGAAGTTACGTACGCCTATAGAGACGACGCATTAGCCGCTAACCGAAACAGATCGATAGGTCGAATTCTTATTCGTAATCATAGAGTAAATAATATTTAAGCAGCTTTATACCTCCCAGCTTTACTCAAAATACCCACTATCGATTGAAACACTCACGTACTCCGGTTGTCGTGTATTTCACGGTTTAAAGGTGACCGCGCGGATGCATAGGGTGCAACAGTTCTGATCCTTTTTCAGTACACAGCCCGGCGGAAGAGGGGTAAAGGTCACTACGAAGCATGCTCATCGTAGTACGCGCATGGTTCTTGGTAATCACGAAAGATTTCTCTCCCCCTTTTCGGCTTCTTTTCTATGTTAAAAAAAAGTTTAATACGATTGATGACGATGTTGAGGATGAATTAATTTTTTTATGGTTGTATGTTTTTAATTATGTAATGCAGGTCGAGTTATGAGAATTTTTAGAACATATGTTTGAGAAAAAGATATTTGGAGGTGATCCGCATATATATTTATTGTTATGGGTAGGTGTTATTGTTATGTTATTGATTAAAGTATGTATTATTGTCGTCGAGTATATTAACACGGAAGTAACTAATGCTTGCTTATAAATTCCTATTGTAACACAGTGTCAAAGAAAAGAAAAATATATATAATCTTATTAATTACTTTTGAAGGATTAAAAAATACACAAACCTACGGTATAGTTAAAGTTTAAGTATTTGGAATTTTGCTGTATATATAGAAAAATTTTTTATATTAAATTTTTGAATATTATATACTAATAAAAATAATACTTTTTAAGTTTTAACAAACATATGTGGCAAGCAAGAGGATTGTAAGCAATAGATGATAATATAATTTTCCAATAAGATGATAAATTATAATATATTGATATTATTATTTATGTATGTCAATGAATTTAAAAAAACAAAAGAAAATAGACAAACGAGAAACTGCTAAACCTGATTGAGACACGACAGACTTTAGGAAATCAGTCAAATTTCTGTTATATACTTCTGTTCATAATCAAAGTTATATCAATTTACTTGGCAAAATTAGTTATTAATAAAAATAGAAAATATTAATCTCTACTAATTGGCGTGTGATGATGGTTAAATATATTTGAATCACGTAACGTACAGTCACCCCGAATCGATTTAATGTCCTTGCAAGTACGTATTTACATAGAAAACGTTATTTTATTTATTTTTCATAGTATAACTTTATAACGTCCACTTTACTGTAAAAACGATACATCATCAGTTTGTATGCACTTACATGTATTTCTATTAACATAAATCATTGAAAAAATTAAATTTCACTGTTCAATACCAACAAATTGATGCGACCTCTAACGGAGAACAGTGGCAACGTTGACAAATATGGCAAGCAAGAAGATTGTCGGGCTCTTCGGAGCTTCTAATAAACTTTATAAAGCAAATACAACTGGTATATTAGCTCTTAGAACCGTAACGTCAGATTCTGCCAATAAAATAACACATACTGGTCAGGTAATGTAATATTTACGTAATGACATCATTAAAATTTCGAACTACTTGAATCTCGACCTTGCGTATTAGTTAACGCAGCTTGAGGCAGAAATAGTTGAATTTCTTATTATTTGACCTATAATAGTATTAACTTATTATGTCACTTTAGATATACGACAAAGACGATTATCGGAATGCAAGATTTGTGGATAGGCCAAAAGAGGTTAATGAAAATTGGGCTATTAAACTTATAGACGAAGTTCCACCAATTCCTGTAAAAGATAGAATCGTTGCTTGTGATGGTGGTGGTGGACCTCTTGGTCATCCTAAAGTGTACATTAATCTAGTAAGAATCAATAATTATGAATTCCTTGATATGACATTGAATTGTTTTTATCTATTAAATCCTTTTTTCCACAGGATAAACCTGGCAATCACATCTGTGGTTATTGTGGATTACGTTTTCATAAAGAAGATGAACATTAAATGATAAATCACATTTGACTTGGATAGTAAACATAAAAAACAACTTATGTAAATACTTAGAATATTCTATTACAAAAAATATTGGAAATGTAACATCTTTGTTTCTCTTTCAAGTGTAATTTAATAAAAAATGTATACAGTGTACATATAAGAGATATTTATTTGTATACAATTTCATGATTATTTTTCATATAACATATGTACACTTATATATTACAAGGCTGTTTTTTGACTGTTCATACTTAAGGGTATCGCTTGTAGTTCAGTTCTCATACAAAGAAATTCTCCACAGACACACATTATACTTAAAGATACAATATTTAAACACCACCAACTGAACGTTGTTGGAAAACTTGCATTATATATCCAACAACACAGTAAATGTATCAAATGTGCTGTACATGCAAAGTCCATGCACTGCTTTGTTCGTTGCACCAACCACCACAATGCAAACGCACCAATGAGAGCGTTTAAAATGAATATGACTATAACCAGTCGACCCCCAAAATCTCTGACATGTATTTCCTTATATTGAAAAGCATAATCTAAAGACTTTGTTGATCCCAAGAGTGATGCAATGATCCAGATCCATAATCCAAGGCAGAAATACATGATGGTTTGAACAGCAACTATTTGAGATATTATGAGAAAAGGATCCCATATTGTCTTCCTGAATTGTCCAGAAATATTATTCATCATGTTCAACTATGTAGACTGCATCTACTTGAATGATTGAAATTTCTGTGGGACATCCGTGTTGTAGTTTATCACAGCTTTGAACTTTCTCAAGACCTAAAAAGTATTTAATACTGCAAAAATTAAATTTTATAATTACAATACATTTAAAACTATAACAAAACTTTATAATTAACGAAATTAAGAGTTGTTTTTATCTTTTTAGTAGGAAAACATAGAAATAACAAATTTTTCTTTATTCTATTTTTACTTACAAAATAAATTTAAGGTCCAACAAATGTAACTACTTGTGACAAATATGATCACGTGTTACAAAATCTACATTAAAGAAAGCTGAATATTTGCTGCATATATATATATATATTTTCCATTTCTATCGTGATTTAAAAAGTAGAGAATGAAAATAATGAATTTTGTGACAAATTGAATCCAAACATTATAGGCATTGTCAATAATAGATAAATAAACAAAAAGTATTCAAATATAATGTTACATCAAACATATTCAAAAGAATATGAGTAGCTAATTCCTATATGATAAAATTGATTATGCATTTATAATACGTGAGAATTACCATATTCTTTTCGTCAAGAAGTAATGAGAAAGCGTGTCTCTAGGATGTTGCCTCTTTTCTTTTCGGCAAGACAATCATATGTTGGCATTAACTACAATAATTCGCTTGACGTTATTTGCGTTAGGAAAATAAACAATTACAGTATCTGCTCTTAATTTCCATTAATTTGTACACAAGTTGAGAGAATAATTATAAATTATACATGACATCATACGAAGCACATTTACGGTATGTTTACTGTGTAAAATCAACTTACTGTATCCACGATCAGCTGATAGTGACAGTTTTTCAGCAACACTGACTTTCCTAGATTCACTTCTCTATAATATCTACTTTATAAATATGTTTATTTTTTGCTTTGACAAATTATTTCGCAATTCGCAAACACAAAAGGTATTCCAATCTCTGCGAATATTAGAATTTTATTTTAAATTACATAAATCAAATATTATTTATTAATGAATGTTACAAATTTAATGTCCTATAGACGAAGGTGAATTCTGAAGATATGTTCGCTGTTTTTATCGTAAATATTTATATCATTTTTCTTTCAATTCAGAAATAACTGATATGTTAATTCTACACACAATTTTATTTTTCTGTGTTGGCTAAAGTGTGTTAACGCGCGGTGCACAGTATTTTGTGGCGCGATGTCGTCGGAAATAGAAAACGATATTGTACGAGCGAACAATCAATTGTGTGAATTTTCATTAAATGGACAATTTTTAGCGGTTGCATATCAAACGAGTCTGATAATAAAAGATACTAAACAGTTTCATACTTACGAAACATTCGTGTTTTCCGATATAATTGAGGTTAGAATGCAAATTTTAAATATCAGTAGATTACTACAGAAAATACTGTAGTTAGAATGTTTTAATTATCTCTCATTTCATCGTAGTATATCGAGTGGTCCAGAAATAGCGAATATATATTATGTGCAAATATAAAGAAAGCTATTATCCAAGTATATTCAATTTATTACCCCAATTGGAAATGTAAGCTTGCAGAAGGTAGTGCTGGTTTAGAGAGTGTTACATGGTCTCCTGATAGTACGCATATTTTGACATTGTCAGATTTTAAAGTAAGTAAAAGTATTTCAAACTATTTTTGTGAAAATGTAAGAGCAGCTTGAATCTATTAAAAAACTAAAATATTCATTATATTACAATTTATACAATAGATTCAGTTGTCCATTTGGTCATTGGAATATCGATCTATGATTCATGTACAAAATTTAAAGACTTCTCCTACAAGAAAATTAAATTTTAGCCCAGATGGTAATAAATTAGCATTAATAATAAGCAATGAAGGTGAAGATAGCATAGAGATATATAGGACTGATATTTGGCAAATAAGCAAGGTAAGTAATAAAGTATATCTCATTTAAATTTAAATAAAGTATTTTATTATACAAAAATATAAATATTTTAAGAGTTTTGTAATTTGGAAATGTTTATATCATGTATTTTAACAATATGGTCAGATCCACAACTGGCAAGTTCTAAAACGTCATTTGAATATTCATTTTGAGGTCTAAATTTAAGTCTTTTAACTGTTAAATGATGTGCTTGTGAGGAATCATATGTTGCATATTTTTCCCATACAAAATTGTCAGCACACATTTTTAAGTTTTGAATTTCTATATGCCCTGATTCATATCCTATAGCTAGGATGTAAGAATGTTTTACAATACTTCTTAAAGCAAAAGAAAGAGCAGTAATAGAACAATTTTTTACTTCCAAACTTGTTGTTGGAATAATTTTCTTATCTTCAAATTTTGGATTCCAAATTCCAATTTTTCCATCTCTAGAGCCAGTCGCGAAAAAATGTGAATCATGTGTCCATGAACAGCACCATATTATGCGAGCATGTAGATTGTCTTTTTTAACACTAGTTGCTATTAAATTGTAAGTACCATTGTTAAATTCAAATAATGACCACCTTCTATCTCTAGACACTGATAGTAAATATTTGTCATTTGGTGAAAATTCTAGTTGTGTTACAGTTAACTGATGGGACATCAGTTTTTGATACTGAACCCATGTTTCTGTGTTCCATAATAATATTGCAGAATGTTCTGGTAAACTTGATTTACATGCTGTTGCTAACATTGATCCATCATGTCTAGCAGCAGCACAGAATATTTCATATCCATGACCATAAAGTTTTTGTAACTCTGGCCACAATGTATTTTGCATTAAGTCTTCCTCTGTTGGAGGACTGTAACTTCTGTTTTCTAAGTTACAACTGCTTTTCTCATTCTCACTGATATGATCAATGTAAGTTGCCTTGTTTGTTAATCCCAGAGCAGGAACTGAGGCACTATCAGCTGCCACGTTCTCAAAATCTTCAGCATTAGCAATTTTCTTTAAAGAATTCTTAAACGTTATTGGTGCTGTAAAGATGCGTACAACTTTCTCTTCTGCCCCAGACGCAAACATATAGGGAGTTAGTATAGCTAAACATGCCATATCATATCCATGAACTTGTGGACGTGCAATTTCATGCCAAAATTCTTTTGTTCCATCTTTCCATGGTGCATGAATTCTGGTAGTTTGATCTGTGCTTGCAGTGAGAAGAAACCTGCAAAAAAAATTTTTTTTAATTATAATTTAGTATTTTGCATAAATACTATGTGGTTTCTTTAAATATATTACAAACCTTCCTTTTGGATCCCAGCAAAGATCAACTACTTCAGAAAAATGTCCACCTGGTACAGGTCTTGGAATCCAATTTTTTATGTCTCTTGAATATTTCCAAATGTGAAATGATCCTTGATATCCATGAGCTAATATATTTAATCCATCTCCACTAAACTTGCAGCCATAAAAGCCAGATGAATTTCCTCCAACTTCACCTACTCTTACTTTTTCTGACCAAATTCCTGTTGTCTTGTCTGGTTCCCATATAATCATAGATTTGTCTATTGAACAGGACAACAATTTCATTTCTTGCCTTTCTTCTTTGTTCTGTATTTCTGATGGACACCAATGTACACCATAAACCCAACCATCATGACCATAAAGAACAGATTCTAAAGTAATATTATATTTCACATCATTAACAACAAATGCTTGGTTCTTCTGGTGTAATTCTTCTTTGGAAAAGTCTTCATTATCCGTAGAAATTCTCCATAGTCTTATCATAGCATCTTGTGATCCACTTGCAAGTAGAATACTATTGTCCATAACACAAGTGAAATCCATACATCTTACCCAATCTTCATGACCAATTAAAACTTGTTTCTTTGTAAAATGTAATTCATCAGTTGCCAAAGAATCTAATGTATATAATTCAATGGATGAATCCTCAATAGCAACTGCTAAGATCACCACATTGCTATTTGGCAAACAGGAGAAGCAACATTCTATCGGTAATTTTCTTCCAAAAGTAAGAGTTTGAATACATTTAACATCATTATCTATATATCTTAACCATAATTTTAAATTTCCATTAGTGGATCCAGTGCATATCAATAATTTAGAAAAATCATTCTGGTTAGTGCCATTTGGCAAATACAGTGAATTAGTTATTGTAATAGCTTCTCCTACATTAATGACAGAGGTACATTTGAATTGTTTATCTACTTTGCTCCAAATAGTGGCAGTACCATCTACTGAGCCAGACAATAACTCGCACTCAATGTTCCCATTTTTTCGTTTGATCCATCGCACAGTATTGATATGACCATTATGACGATGTAGCGTTTCTGTTACTTTACCAATGTCTGATGCAAATGGATCATAAATTGCCACCGCATGACATGCAGTGAAACATATCAATCCATTTCTTCCCCAGTCAGCCGAATGCGGATTGCGATTACAAGCACTCGATATGTACGACGTGGACATATCTTGTAATTATCGATCTTAATCGATTTTCAGAATATTAACATTGATTAATTGCAAGTAAATAAGATACAATCATATCTTGTGATCATTAATCAAAAATTATTTGTGACTGATCTTCAAAGTATCGACTTAACCTTATAAGCCGCAAACGTACACGTGACCCGGTCGGACTCGTTTACGGAGTAAAACGCCGTAACACAAAAATTACTAGTTTTTAAAAATTCATGTCGAATTTTTTACATTCTAAAACCTATACTAAATACAATAAACATTTATTTTATATATATATATATTTTCTACTTTTTCAAAAACTACGAGAACATAAGAATTTAAGACATATTATATTTATAAATCGAGCAGCTTACAGTAAAGTGCATACCAAATTTTAAATAATGGAATTGATTTGTAGAAACTCATGTGTAGAAAATTAAACAGTATTGACGGAATATGTTGGTCTCCGAATGGCGAATTATTATGTATATGGTCTTCGTATAGTAATGAGCCTAAGTTGCTAATTTATTCACCTTGCGCGGAAACGCATATCGGGGTATATTGTCCTGGAACGGAAGTAAATACGTCTAATGAAGTACATAATTACGGAAGAGCGTTAAAAGGGATATATAACGTAACATGGATGCCTAGTGGACAGTTATTAGCTGTAATAGGATTCAATGAAACGGTATTACGATTTCGCAAATTTCAACATATATTTCCTCTTTGATATTTTTTAAATCTTTTGTTGAAATTACAACCCTAGATTGCACTTCTAAATCATGTAACGTGGACGCCAATGTTACTGTTAAACCTTGATCCAGTAATTAGGGAAAATAATTACTTAAACAAAGTATATGAAGAGCGCATAATTGATACAAACGCCCCTAATAAGACCACGTTGTGTAACAAACGTATTCGTAAGTTGCACAGAAGATAACATATTTTTTTCTTCTTATATAAGTTCTCAATGCGTAAAAGAATGAAACATTTTTAGTGGAAGAAAAATCTGAACGTCCGATAAACATACGAATTGGCAAAAAAAATGAGACGGACAAATTATCGATCGCTAATATTGATATTTTCGAATTTAGTTCGTGCGGGCAATATATAGCTATTAGACATCAGCTTTATCCCACGACGTTATGGATATGGGACATTATTTCGGATTACGTCGATTATTTGCTGTTGGAGAACGATATAGTAGGCACGTATTCGTTTATTTGGACTTTGTTGTCCATGATGGAAAATATCAACATAATGCATCATATATTTTGTATTATTTTCCAGCTGTTAAGTGGAATCCCACGCGTACTCATCTTCTAATATTTTGCGAATGTACATACATGTTTGAGTGGACGTTACATGATGCATTTTGCACACCAAATTCGCGAGATATCACAGTTTTAGATGCTCGGTGGCACCCACAGGGAAAATTTACGTTGCTATGTGGTTATAATAAAGCGATTATCCATCGTATTCAAGATATATACTGATAAAAGTATGGTTAATCCGAATTTCGATACATTTTGTTGTTATATTTTAATATATATATATTTTTCTTATTATATTTAATTTGAGTTTGTAAACTTCATACACACACTCTTAATAAAGCTGAAAGGACGAAAAGAAAGTTTCTGGCATTACGAATAATAATAAGATGATTGTTGCGAAGAAGTTTTAACAACTCTTTGAAAAAATAAATATATTTACGTGAAGACGAACTGGATGTTATTTAAACCTTTTCTTGGAAATTTAAGATCTTTAATTCAATAAACGAATAAAGAAAGTTTTAGGGATTTTTAAGTGTCCATGGTCAGAGATGGCGCGCAAATACAATAAAAGTGATCGCAGAATCAACACACAACCGCGATTCTATTCAACTTGAAGTGAAAGAAAACAGTTGGGAGAAAGTGACGAAGAAACTTATTTTTATAAGAGGAGACTTTTATATTTATTAATTCGACGGAGAACTTTGATATTCCATTGTTGTTACTCTTATATTATAAACTTCGTTAATGTACCATTTTTAAATCTATATTCGTTCGAGACCAACATCAATAAATAGAAATATATCGTGTGTTAAAAATAATACAATTTTACTATTTACTTCATAACAATATATACCTCATTTTTTAAAAGTTTAATAGTGTGGTATAAAATAAAAATCGACCGACGAAAGACAGTAAAGAAAAATCATGTCAGCAAACACATCGCATACAGAAAAAGAATTAGATTTAAGTAACGCTGGTCGAGGTGTATGGCTTGTCAAAGTACCAAAATACATAGCTAATAAATGGGAAAAAGCACCTGGCAATATAGAAGTTGGAAAATTGAAAATTACTAAGTAGGTTATAATCTAATTACACCAAAAATTGAAGTTTATATTATGCAAACCATATGACAAACTATAACCTATAAGCTCTACAATTCCATATCTTTCTATATGCTAGAAATCCTGGTCAAAAAGCAGAAGTGTCTCTTAAATTATCAGAAGCTGTTTTAGCATTAAAAGAAGCAGGAGAAGAAGAAATTCCTAAGCAACATAGGTTAGATGTTACAACAGTAACGAGGCAAATGTTAGGTGTATTTTCTCATGTTACTCGTAAGTTCTGGCTGATTTAGTTAATATTACACTTAAAGGAACTGACAGAGATAAAAAAGGTTTTCTATGTTTAGCATCTGGTAGTTCTGATGCTATTGTTCCAGAAACTGAGAAACTATACATGGAAGGAAGAATTGTGCAAAAATTAGAATGTCGACCTTATGGTAAATATAATGAAACTACTTTAGCATAAATATGAGATGTGTATAACTGAAAACTAACTTTATTTCCAGCTGATACTTGTTATATGAAGTTAAAACTTGAAAGTATAAAAAGAGCTTCAGTGCCACCTAGGCAAGTTCAGCAATTAGACCGGGTTGTGCAAAACTTTAAACCTGTCTCTGATCATAAACACAATGTAAGTGCATTGTAGAACAATTATGTATTTAAAAATATTTTATTTATGTCAATGGCATCTGTAATATATGCTAACTGTATACATTTTATTTAATAGATTGAATATGCAGAGAAAAAGAAAGCAGAAGGCAAAAAGATGAGAGATGATAAAGATGCTGTATTAGACATGTTATTTGCAGCATTTGAAAAACATCAGTATTATAATATTAGAGATCTAGTTAAAATTACAAGACAACCTATTGTAAGTTCCTTCTTATCACATACAAATGTAGCATTCAAATTTTAATCTAATGGATGTTTTTTTTCTATAAATGCAGGTATATTTGAAGGAAATTTTAAATGAAGTGTGTAATTATAATTTAAAAAATCCACATAGAAATATGTGGGAACTGAAACCAGAATACCGCCATTACAAAGAAGAGGAGAAATCTGCAGACAGCCAGAAAAAAGCTGATGATTCGGATGACGATTGATCAGTGGTAATTATATAAAAATTTATTCTTCTATTTTGATCAACGGTTTGACTTGATTTAGGAATCTTGTAATACTTATACCAATATTGTCATATATTAAAAGGGATGAAATTTAAAACGACAGCTAATAACTTAATTCTTTATTTCCAAATACATAGAGGTAGTAATAAAATCAATATTATGTACATATATGTAAAACCAAAATAAGTATCTTTCTTTTATGACACATAATAGGAAATTGTAAATTTATATATATATATATATATGTTTATACCTGATGAAGAAAATACATTATATTATTACTAGTACACAGTTTTTATAAAATTGCTCAATATTTCGTAAATTGTAAATGAAGAACTTTAATCAACGTAAATATCTTATTTATGAGAAACTTGAATCACATTAACAAATAGTGTATTTTATAACAGAGATATTGTAAAATGGCACTTTCTGAATACAAATTTTTATTCTAGTACTTCGAAATATATTTTTTCGCGCTACACACTTGTCGATATAACTATTCCATTATATGCAAGTAGTTACTTTCGTGGAATAATATATCGTTAAATATATATTATTATTTCTCTATGGAGTACATAGAATATTCTGCATAATGTATCGAAAAACGGTATAAATGAAAGCAGACTAGAATCGATTATAAATTGATATTTCTTATTCTTATTATTATGTAGAAAAGATTGATTAAATTGGAATAGTCAGATACACTGTTATAATAGAGCATTTCATAAAAATGCGTATATTTAAATAGCACCAAAATATAATCATTGAAACATGGTGGAAACCATAGTAAACACTATGTTAAAGCACAGTTTCCTAATGCATAACAATACTACTTAACAATGGAAGTAATAAAACTATGTAATACATACATAACAGTATGTATTTAAGTATACACCATATTATGGCAGGCATTGCATTACTAAGATAGCAACTTCTTTCAATGTAATCTAACAATATGTCTTAAGTTTGTATACTCATGCATTATGTAGAAAGCACTAAACGTACTCGTAAATTCTATTACATTTCAAATGTAAATTATGGGTCATTTAACTTCGGAAGTTATACTTTCATTATGACTTAATACATACTATACTAATTTTATATCTAATACTTGTAATTGCTAGTAAAAGTGAAATTTAGCGTCGCTGACTCTGAATCTAGAACTAGCAAAGACAGTAAGATAATACTTTGTGTGTACTGACTCGTATATCACTGCTGCTTTTGGTCACGTTTTGTTCCTTTGATATACCATAATAATAGATATATTTATGCAGTATCTATAAGTATGGTGTGTAAATAACAGTGTAAGGTGATTGAACGGCCAAGCGAGATAAGAGAAATCAGAATATTTAGTCTCGCGCGGCCGTGACTCTGTGCATGATTGCATAGTATAAATGTGTATAAATGTAACCGAAATTAGATATTTAGAAACGTGCAAAAGCATTTGAAAAACAGTAAGCAAAGTGAAAATACGTATTATATCAGACGCCGTGTCTTTTATCATTCGACCAAACCAACTCGTGTTTTAATTGAATGCTATTCTAATTATCATTTTACTTTTTAAAAGTAATTGCTTCCTACTATTCTAACAAAATAAGTATTTTGGAAAATTACGTTTTAAACATTCGTAAAGGCTTGAAACATTAGCATTGGGTGGCATCCACACAAAACTTTGATTTCTACTTTTTCATTTGCTGGAATAAATATGACAGAGCCACGGTAGAGAACTTTAGATGAAGAAATTTCACCTTTTCCATTTATAATGATTAAAATACTGGCTGTACCTCTAGGAATTATGTTATATGAAGATCTTCCAGGTGGTATCTGAAATGAAAGTAATTACTTCTTATAATCGTCTGAATATCGAAAAATAGCTAAAAATGTTTTTTTTTTTGTACGAAACTTACTGTAATTTTTGCAACTGCAAAATCTGATACTGGTGGTCGAAATACTTCTGTGCATTCATCTTCACGAGCCGGCTGAAATCTTTTTGCAGAAATTGATTCACATTTGTATGTTAACATTTCAACAAGTGTTGGCACATCTTTTAATTTTGGTGTTAATCCAGCGCGTATAACGTTATCTGAACAAGCCATACATTCTATGCAATCTGTAAACATACATGTATTTAGTATATTAATAGAAATATCATTATCACTTATTTCATTAAAAAAAAAACTGACCACCAGAAAGATATGCATGTGGTTCATTTGGTCCAAGATATATAGCTTCACCAGGCTGCATTTTTATGAAATTGAAAAAGTAAATTCCAAAACATCCTACATCACCTGGGAAGTCTAAGTATAATCGTTCCAGCAATGCAGCATGTAAAGTTTGTTTCAGTGATTCATCTAAAAACAGAACAAAATATTCATATATTCGTGGTAAAAAAAATGTCTGTGACAAAAACTGTTATTAGCAAAATTTACCCAAGTTAGATAATCTATCAAGTAACTTCCTTAGTTGTAATGCAACAACTCCAGGATCACAAACCATGAGACTATGAAAACATGTCTTCAAAGCTTTAGTAATGCCAGACTCATCTGTCGTCATAAATTTAAGTACTTTATCTTCTCCTATTACAGCTCGCAATTCTGGTAGAATTTTCAAGTACTCTTTGATCTCCTTAATTGGACGGAAACCACAGAGAGCTTCAAAAGGTGTCAATGCTATTGCTAGCTCAGGTTTATGATTTGGATCTTTATATATATTTGGATATTTTTTATGCAATTCCTTAGCATCTTCCTGTCAAAAATAATGTCAAATCAAATGTAGTAACAGACACTTTTAATGTCAACAAAACAACTATACATACCTTATTAGGATGTACTTGAATGGATAAAGCTTTATTTACAGAGAGAACTTTAAATAGAAATGGTAAACGATGACCAAATACTTTCTGACTCTCTTGGCCTAATATCTCATTATTCTGCTTTATGTAGTCTTCCAAAGATATATTGCTTTCTTTCATATAAGAAGGGCCATTGGGATGCGTACCCATCCATAATTCTGCATATGATTTGTGCTCATCCATTAAAAAATCAGAGTTTGCAGATTTCATTAAGTTTGCCACAGTACTATCAATTCCATGTTTCCCCCAATCATAAGTCTGTACCATACACTTTAGTTCCATTCTGTTTTAATACTGAAATAATATAAAGAAATATTTATTATAGTATTTATTTGAATATAACTATACATATGTTCAAATTTTTTCAACAACAGCAATATATAAAGGACCGTTATCAGTATATTTTAACAGAAACTTCACAGCCCGTATTGACACTTTCACAGAACTGATAACAGTGAATATACAAATAAGATTATTACCAATATTCTTCGATAACAATGATATATTCGACCTGTGCGTGTTATCATATCTATGAAATAATAATTCACTCTTGCATCTTCATTTTGTTTTTTTGCAGATAATTTATTAAGTGTACAAATTTTTTCATATTTCTAAACATTCAAATCTTAATGAACATCACAACGTATGACATTTTAAACATAAAGAAAATCTAACTATTCATTGTATCACATTTCAATTTGTGCATTAAAACATTGTAAAATAAGAGATTTTATTGCAATTATAAAGGCAGCATTAGCAGAATCTTTATTGACGTAAAGTCATTCGTGGTCATTCGAATGGCAAGAGACAGCGCTACCAATAAAATAGAATGAAAATCTCTCGAAAAATAAATTAAATGCATGAACTATTTATAAAACGTAATTAAATTAATGGTAAGTGTTTCTGAGATCTGTGAATGTGCGTAAGTGTGTCGTTTAATTCGTAATGAGCTAGTATGGATCAATATTAAATATCATAGCTTCGAAAAGGATACACTTTCTGATGTTTATGCGCTCATGTGTGTGAACATCATCGATGTTCCAAAAGAGTGTACGTGTGCCATATCTAATTGCGCGCAGAAAGTTCTAAAATAATGAGTAACTAGGGAATAATTGTTTTTTGTGGCGCAAGCATATAAAAAAAAGAATACGAAAATAGATTCAAAACGAGATTGTAACTGGCAATGAACGAGTTTGTGAGGAGTAATTTGTAATTCAGGAAGTGAAATTAGTGTAATGAGTTTCGTAATTTGAGTATAGCGAGTGAGTATGACATTTCTGTCCCTACTTGTACCGTTATGGATTACAAGTGTTCCTGCATTAACATAATAAGGATATGTGTAGGTCATTATCTAAAAATATTTTTTATAAAAGATACTATATTTTTTCTGTGATGCAACTCATACGAGGCCGCTCTTTTACAGGAGGTTTCATACAGATGTTCGTTTTCTACTGGCCAAGCGGATAAGCTGAATAGTTTCCCTAGCATTCCCACTCATGGTTATTTGACCGCCATTTTCCCTTACTAATAAATAACTGGTGTAAGTTACAGCCAAAGTTCCATTCTATGTCATTGGTATTTCGTGACAATTATATCTCGTTCGCATCTCGAAAGTCTATTCTTTTCCACGTTCGGCGTGTCGGAAGGTACTTCGTGTTTCGTTACGCTGTACAAATTATCGTTATAAAATATCATTTACACCTTTATAAGGTTCACAAAATAATCATTTTTATATTTTTCAGGTGTACGTCTTACTAATCCACGAAAATGGTTGCCCAAAAGAAACAGGTAAATATTCTTTTTTGTCCGCACGTGGTTACTGTAGTTCTTCGAAGCACATGTTAGAATAGTTCTCAAAATTGAAAATAGCTGAATTAACTTCTTAATTTAAATATTATCTCATTCTTACGTTAATATTTTTATATTTTTTTATTGCATAATTCGTATCGTATAAATAAATTTCGTTTTTCCAAATAGAAAAAGTCCCAGGAGGGTATTAACACTAGGTTGGCTTTGGTGATGAAGTCTGGAAAATATGTTTTGGGTTACAAGCAGACTTTGAAATCTCTTCGACAAGGCAAAGCTAAACTGGTCATCATTGCCAATAACACTCCTCCTCTAAGGTGAGACTGAGATGTAGTACTCCTTTCATTATCGTAAAACGGCATGGAAACTGTTTCAATCATATATATTTTCCATGGTGGTTTACATGCCAGTAATAGGAGTCCTACGGAGTAGTCTCACGTCTCTGCTTGTAAGTGCAGAGACACTATTACTGTTAATTAAACGAATTATGTAAAGTTTCTCTCTTCTTTTCAACAGGAAATCAGAGATAGAGTACTATGCTATGTTGGCTAAGACAGGTGTACATCATTACATTGGAAACAACATAGAACTGGGAACTGCATGTGGAAAATATTTCCGTGTTTGTACCCTTTCTATCACAGATCCTGGAAATTCTGACATTATTAAGTCTATGCCCACTGGTGATCAAGCATAGACATTTTTTTATTTAATAAAAAATATATAAAAGCTCAAATTTTTATTCATTATTATCCCGCTCATTTTTTTCCTTATTATTTCGTTTATTATTCAAACTTTCGTAAAGTAATCTTTGCGGTTAAAATGAAACTGGAGATTAGAAACTTACCGTAGTTTTCCTCATATAATTTTTTTGCAGATGTCGCTACATTCACCTAATCACGCTTGAGCGGCAGCCTCTTTTTTTCTTTATATGTTTATCAACACATCTGACATGGCATTGTATCTTATGTGAAAAATGAAGCTCTCTAATTATATTCTTCTGTTTATTGTACTTTTAACAGTGCAATGCGAAGAACAATATTGTTCTTCTGATACTACGGTATCATGTGGGGAGCAAAGGGATACGAATATCTACACAAAAGGTATTTTAACATAATTTATTTAATTTTCGAGATAGTATAAAGTACACTTAACTTATCAATTTTATTTTTTTGCAGTTTCGAATGACCGATATCAGAAGTATTATCAATTAATTGAAGATGCTGAAGAGAAATACGAACCGTGCAATAATGTAAATTGTACTTGCTTCAAAGATGTAATTATACGTGATTTAAAACCATTTAAAAAAAAAGGTGTAAATCAAGAGTTGATAGACGCTGCACGAAATAGGTGATTAAGAATTTTCAATTTTTCAATTTTAGGTTAAATTTACGTCTAAACTGATTAAAATTGTTATTTTTAGGGGAACATTTTACCAGATAATAAATGGTGAACTGTATAGGCAAAAAGACTGTATGTTTCCATCAAGATGCACTGGAATTGAATATTTCCTATTAAAAATTGCTACCAACTTATCAGATATGGACTTAATTATTAACACAAGAGATTATCCACAGTCAAGCAAACACTTTGGTCCACCGTTACCTATATTTTCTTTTAGTAAGGTAAGAAAATGCAATTGTTATAAATATCATGTGATGTGTAATTGTTGATAAGATGGTTAAGTCCCTAGGATATAGGATATTACAAAATGTATTTATAGACACCACAGTATTATGATATTATGTATCCAGCATGGTCATTTTGGGAAGGTGGACCTGCTATTTCCTTATATCCTCGTGGCCTTGGAAGATGGGACAAACATCGTTCTTTATTAGATAAGGCCAGCAAAGAGGTGTTATGGAAGCAAAAAGAAAACAAAGGATTCTTCCGAGGTTCTAGAACAAGTTCAGAACGTGACAATCTAATACTATTGAGTCGTAGCAGGCCGGATTTAGTAGATGCTCAATACACAAAAAATCAAGCATGGAAATCTGAGGAGGTGATGTTAATAATTAAGAATTATTGATATGGAAAATACTGTATACATTTTAATAATTGTATATATCATGGAACTTTTCATTATATTTCAGGATACACTGCATGCACCTCCAGCCCCTGAAGTTTCTTTAGAATCTCATTGTGCATACAAATATCTATTTAATTATCGAGGTGTTGCAGCTTCATTTAGACATAAACATTTATTTTTATGTCGATCTCTAGTTTTCCATGTAGGAGATGAATGGACTGAATTTTACTATGATGCTATGTTACCTTGGATTCATTACGTACCTGTTTCTAATAATGCAGATCAAAAGGAATTGAAGTATAGCACTATAGAATGGCGAATCTTAATTATGAGGTACAATACTTATAGTAATACTGATATGAAGTTTATGATTTTTAGGGAACTTATAGAGTTTGCAAAAGATCATGATAATATTTCTGAGAAAATTGCAAATCGTGGAAGAGAGTTTGTATGGACTAACTTAAGAATGGCAGATGTTACATGCTTTTGGAAGAAACTTCTCAGAAGGTATGCAAAACTTTTAACATATAAACCTATTTTAGATAAGAATTTAATTAAAATTGAAAAAAAGGAGAAAATTCGACGATAATAATTAATTTGGTAATAAATTGTTTTTATTATAAACAGTTCGATATATTTTTTTAAGCCGAAATATAATGGTGAGAAGTACTTGTCAAAGAATTGATTTGATAATTGTTTTGAAATGTTAAATAAAGTTTTCATATAAACTTCAGTTTAATGAGACATACAATATTATTAACTTCCTTTGGATAATACGTTAAGTGAACAAGATAGTATAGAATTAGTAATAAACTGTACATTTATCTATTTTGGAGAATATCAAAACTTTGTTATACAATATTTTCTTCCAAAAAACAATTTATTTAACAAGTATTGACAAACTGTACAAGGCTTTTTGTGCTGTACTTTGTTCACTCTTAAATACTAAGTAGTTTTTATATTTAAGTACTGATCAAATATTTATAACAAAACTATGAAAAGATTTCTTAAAATACAAGTAAATACATTGGAATGGTATTAATACTTCGTGAAATACATTCATATATCTGATGAAGTACACACAGAGTGCACAATTTCTTAACTCTTTAAAGAGAGACCTACATTTCGAGTCCTGTAGTTCAACAAATTTTTATGCCATTTTTGGATGCGTTTTTTAAACAATAAAAATTGAATTGTTGTACATATATAATGCTAAATATCATATTTTACACCATGATCAACTGGCATTGATAGTGAAGCAACAATTATCAATATTATTCCGCAAACTATTCCATTTCATGATAAAACGTGTAAATGAAAAAAAAGAATGTGTTACAGGTATTCTTATAAAAAAATATGTAATATACATATATAATCAAATACATAATCATACTTATATAAAAAGCTGCACACTACCACGATGTAGTACTTTTGAATGTTTAATTTAAAAATTACAAATTACAAAAATATTTTCTAGTTCACTTGCGTATAACAATTATTCTAGTACCGTTATGTAAAATAAGTAGTTACATCATGAGTACTATAGATGTTTGCGTATCTATAAATGACTTTTATTGCATTTCAAATCCAATAAGCTGTTTAAGAGCGATGAGGTATTTTATGGCTCTTTAATATTTACAAGTTACATTTGAATGGTTGAAAACTCCATAATACTCATGCAACGGTTCCATTATTCAACAGATATTTTCGACAATACTGTCAGTCAAAAATCAAATTGACTATTTTTTTTTCTCTATCCACTACTTGTCATGTTGCAACATCTCTCAGTCCTCTTTTGAATCTTGTGTCTTGTGTTTGTGTTAATTTCTAATAGTCAGACCGAAATCAATAAGTGCCTTTAACATTAGAGTCTATACAAATCACAATGATGCATGAATAAATAGGCAGTGTAAGAGGTCTGATGATTCGTTATCGTTTATGACTTGCAACGTTATATGTAAATATATTTTACATTTTCTTATATATTTTACATATGTATATATATAACACTTAGAAGGTACAATGAAGCAATGCATTGCATTTGCCATCGAAAAGCTTTGATGTTACATTCTTAGTATTTCCTTCAGATATTTCTGAATTTTCAAATGCCATGAAAATAACATTGCTTCAATTGGAATGACCAGGTTGAATGATTTACAAGAAATTAGTAAGATCGTAAACATGTGCACAGCAGAAAGAATATTTTATGCCTATGATGTGTAATGAAAATTATTTACTATACGTTGCAATAACTTCTTTATAATTTCATTCATTACTGCATTAATGATTTCATGAAATTTCTCTGACTTGATCATGAAGGTATGCTGAGAAATTCCAATAAATCATCGTGATTGTTACTCTCGCAATATACATTAAATCAAAGGGCTATATAATTTTTCGTTATTGCGACGTAAATTCTCGGAAACACATAAAAAAAGTTTTATCGTTTTTAACATTGATCATCGCAACTATCAATAATATTTTACTCTTCTGAACCCGTACAAATAAATAGGAGAGTACCGGTACCAGGAATATCTATCAGTCAATATCATCAACAAACAATTAAAAATCCTTTGATTTAAAGTCTTCGGTCATAAAAACATTGCCATTTTGGCACCGCTAACATTTCTCTGCTGGACATGTTTAAACCACTTACCATTTCAATGAAAAGTCCATTTAAATTTACCGCCCAGCGCGAGTCTTCCTATTGGATATGTACGATCGACGAATAGAAAGTACACATTGTGCAAGAACGACGATTCCAATCCAAAAGGCAGTAGACTTCCAAATTAATGAAAATTCTTCGTCAGTCCATTGAACCTTTAGTCAAAGTTGTTTTTTTTACGTCGCCGATATAATCTTGGCGATAATTGTAGTCGTCAAACTAAGCATAAGGTGCCACCTCTCCGTCGTTTGAAAAACGCTTCCCGCTGCTGATTCTGCATCCTGATTGGAAGACGTGACTAGCTGCTCGTCCGTCTCGCCTGTCGAGTTTCATGAAAATCGTAGGACGTCGCTACGAGAGCTGTGATTGGAGCGTCGCTGATTGGATGGCTCACTCGCACTGTTTTGCGCTCGACGCAGACAGCGCGTGAAACAGGGAAGGTCAAACGTGGGTTTTTCACAACCGCTGGCTTGTCGTTGTTTGGAACTTATTTAGTTTTGCGATCAGTTTGGCACTTATATTGCCCGTGAGCCGTGTTAGACCGCTCACTTTTTCCCGAAACCGCGCGATTCGGAGTGTACATTGTTGTCCTCTGTAAAATCGATGTTTGTTACGGGTTAATCGAAACTGTGACTCTATTTCACCGTGCACGATAATACACTTTGGCAGTTCTACTACAAGATCTTTTCACCACTACGTTACTTTGGTATTTGATCTTTGAAACTTCAACTTCAGCTGTGCATCTTACTGGGTGAGTAGTTTTAAGTATAGTAATATCTTTCATACCAACGACTACGTCCAAGATTTTTGTGCCCAATGTTGGACGACTGAAATTACTTTGTTTACGAATCTTTGTTATTAGATGCAAGTTGTTTTGAAATGTTCAAGTTCGAAAAAATACGCGTGACAGTCATTTGTCGATTTTGCAAAAAGTAAGGGGAATGAAAATCTTGATTTATAGAACTGTGATATGATATTCGAAGTATGTTTCATGACTGTATAAAAATGACCTTTTTATAATGAGTATGTAGTTGAATTATAAGAAAATAATTATAATTAAAGATGTATAACACAGAAATACGAATGTAACGAAAGAACAATGTTTTGGTACACAAAAATCTTGTGGCTAGATGTATAATAATCCGTTCTATAAATATGATGTCCCATGGACAAATGTAAACGAAAATGTTGAAGTTCTGTATTACGACGTAGTGTTTAAAATTTTAATTATATATTAAAACTTATACGATTGAAATAATCTGGTATAGCGTGGAAGTAGCACTGGAACAACGAATTAATAATAACAACAATCGTTAAATACACTGACCCTTTCTAAAATAATAACTTGACCACTTTTGGCGATATTTTGATAAATAATTTGCTAAGTACCATATCAATTTAACCTTAGAATCGTAATATAAACTCTATGTTCCATTCTAACTGCTCATAGTAACTTTTAAATTTCTACCATTCTCTACTTTATCGTCAGTCGACTAACGATGGTAACTAAGAGTACATTTTATCATTAAATGTGTTATCGTTAAAGCGTGCAACTCATTATTTCACAAAATACTTAGGTATTTTAAGAGTTACCTGATTGAATCAGCTAAAGTGTACAAAATTATCGAATTTTACAATTTAACTGGTAACTTTACAGACTAATGACTGTCATAATCGACTGCCAAAATGTTAAGGTGGTATAGGAACAATGATTGAATCAGTTATTACTGGTTTGTGTGCCATCACAGCAATCCTTGTTCTAATAAACAATGAAAAGCAAAGGAAAAGTATTTTATAAAGCTTAAATTTAATAACTTTTTATATTTGCTACTTTGGATAAAATATTTTGTAATATACTTCGAGCAGCATAAGTTCGTTACCACCAGACCTAATTAATTTAATTTTTTATTCTGTTTTTACATTATTTTTAAACTAGTCGAACCATACCACTAAATGTCTTTGTAAATACTTCAATTTATCACCATTTAATCCATAAAATGGCTAGTTAAATTGTAGAATGAAATAATTTCGCTTTTCCACTGATTCAGCTCAAATACCTAGTTTTTCTCATGAAATAATAGAATTATACATTTCAACGGTAATTAATATACCTCATACTACAGATAAACACAGCGTATTATCATAGTAACAGTAGAATACAGATAGAATCGAAAGAAAACTCTGAAATCGTTAAAGCCGATCGTGCAGCTTCCACCTTACCAACAGAAAGAAAAATGCCCGGCTAAAATATACGAAAAGAAAGACATGTGTAGGATGTAGCATGAGAATAAAAATACCCGTGCAAACAAAACGCGTGTGAGAAAAGTAAATAAAAATTCGTGCACGTGAAAGTGTATGATAGAAGAGGATTTCGAAGGTGTATAAATAAGAGTCGAAAGTAGGGACGAGCGAGTGAGATACTTGGAGGAATATGGATCTGAAGGTCAGTTTTGTTTATTTCATTCGGCGATGAAGTTAGATATGGAAGAGTTTGTAGGAAGGGAAAGGAAGGATAGCTTTAAGATAGATTAAGTTCCAAACAACGTGACCGCCATCCGTAGAATTTTTACCATGCACCTTTCCGTTTCACACTTGTGTGCATATACTTATGTGCACGTATGCAGATTTGCGTACGCGCACATTTTTGCGCGTTCGTGCTGTGACCCTTCCCATATGTACGCATAAACGTTTATCGAAATTTCATGCAAAACTGACAACTCGATAAACGTGTCACTTTTGAAAATTAATGATACTTTTCCTTCGATAAATTCAAAAAGAAAAAGTACCATTTTGCTCCTATATTCATCAACTTTCTCCCTGCCAAGGATAGCTGTTACAATTGTACACCGTAAAATACATATTGATGCTGACTGCTTTGAAAGCGATAGAAAATTAAAATTGATCTTAAGTAAGCTAATTAAATTCTCTAAAATAAAAATTCATTATTAAATTTCTCCTGGCAGGGAATATTTGAATAGTTTTATATAAAACTTTGCCAATTATACATTTTTTAGCGAACATAGGAGTATTTCAGAATAGTATTTGATAAAAAATTCCCGCGTAATGTGTCGGCAAAACGTAAAGTCCAGTTAGTCAAGGGGACAACGTGCAGATAGAAAATTTGTGTCGGACGAGAGAACCCACAGAGTGAATGTTATTACGAACACAGATATGTTCACTCTGTTGTTATTAACTTCGAAAATATCGGATTTTCAAAGGAAATGGATGCCTATGACAAATAACAAAGAGTAGAACCACGGGAAAAGTGTTAGAAACGCGGAAGGAAGAAATTAAAACATAAAACGTAAATTAAGATATACAAAGACGTACAAACCACAACCGTTTTACTGTCGGATGCAACTTCGTGTAAAGCAAGGATAGAAAGAAAAAGAGAGATAAAAACGAGAATAGAAAATAGAGAAATACGAAAGAAAGTGGAAACATCTTAACTCTAAAATATTTACTGCTCACGGCAAACTGGACATTCGGCGGACGGTGACGCTTCGAAGAGATTTTTCAACGGTTATCCCAATTTTTCTTGGACGTCATTTTGAATACAATCTAATATGCGTTCTTTTTTTTCCTTTACGAGAGACACAAAACTTCATCTGCCTCCTGGCTAATAGATACACTGGGCTTTGAATTGGCGCGAAATGCGCGAAGCGATTAACATTTTGAAAACGAAGATTCTCGTTCTTTGGAGACGTTCTTTCGTTTGTTGATCACAGGTGGTAAAAAATGGTATAAACGACTTTAACCCTTTCAGTACATCATTTGGACGTTAAATAATAATTTGTCGCATGTATCGAGTTTTAAAGAAGGAGGCGGACGATTCATCGTATTTTTTAATTAACTTTGACTCAAATCGTGGAACCTATTAAATCAATATCTTAAAGTTTGACTACAAATGACTAATATTATTCAGATTCTTCGTAATTATCGACCTCTACGATTTAACACTAAAACCACCAAGCAAGTCAAAATGACTGGATTCGAATTTTGTCAAAAAATTCTCAAAGTTTATAGGAGAGTCGTATAGCAAATATTCTATGTTGATCTTATAAAATACAGATCACCGACTCGATCATCTTTGCCATCTATTTACTCCCCTTTTTCTTAAAGTACTTATTTAATACATTGAAATATAACAGATTTAAGTCGGTAGTTTTGGTGTTAACCTCTTCTTAACCTTTTGCTCTAAAATAACGAGTGAGGATCGTTGTATAAAAATTTAAATCAAAACAATTTGTGATTCTCTATAAATTGTGTAGTTGCAAGGAGTAAAAGTATACGACACCATAATAGGTTAATTACTTTCATCTTAAAGTGTATGATATAGACTGGCCAATTTTTATTTCAATAAGCTAATTTTTAACACTAGAACTACCAAACAAGTAAAAATGACTGGTTCCCAATTTTTTCCCAAAATTCTCAAAGTTTATCGAAGAGACACAGAGTAGATGTTCTACGTTGATCTCATAAAACACAGCTTACCGAAACGATCATCTACTTAAAACTCTTAATTCTTCTTTTTCCAAAGTAGTTATTTAATATACGGAATTATAATAAATTTAACGCTGGTAGTTCCAGTGTTCATTATGTTACTTATGGTACATATTTTATCGTTAATTATAACTTGTACAGTCATAAAAAACTAGTAGGGCAAAGTGTTAAAGAACATAGCTAAAATACAACCGTAAAAGTCCGTCTCATATATCGATCATTTTTCCACGAAAGTATAATCTAAAAATATACAGCTACGTATATATATTAAAATTGCTCTTTGCTGAACAGATATATGAGTTCGTAGTACTCAAAGGGTTAATTAATGGACCGATGGAGGATTCGCGATAGACGAGGATGTACAGGATCGACTAAATGCGATTGAAGCGGTGTTTTGTGTTACTGTCATGTGTTAAGTTTACTTGTTAATAAACTATGTTGATCGTTTGTGCACATTATCAATTTAGCGCAACTGATCGTAATGGGTCGATACGGATGTAATTAGAGTTTCGATGTAAGCGATAATACCACCACCCTATAATAACTAACAATTTACACGTATCTGCCGGGATTTGAGGACGGTTCATTTTTTGCATCGTCGTAGAAATTCGTGCGTGCAAATATTTGTCTTTTTTTATATTTAAGTAACTATATTTAGGAACTTTTGAGCAACCATATGTATTATACTGAAGTTCTTTTAACACGTTAAGCGCAACGCTCGTTCTTAAAGCACTTTCCGTTTAGGCCCTTTATCAGAAAAGATATCTTTCTATTTGTTTTAACATACTACATTCATTTTTGATATAATGTTCTACTTTTATACTTAACTCCACTAATTGTGGCTCGGTTAGGCGCGACAACGTAGCTTAGGTAAAAAACTAATTGTTCATTTTCATTGATCAGCGTCAGCATAAACGAAAAGTCAGCGCCCGGTCCCTAGGGACCGGTGTGGCGCTTAACGTGTTAAGTATAATTGACGTATAACTGAATGATGCTGCTATTACGAAATACTTTTATTTTGTTGACTGATGTGTCTGCAATTTTTTTAACACGCACATATTTCTTCGACGATGGAAGCCCTAGGTATGTAATAGCCAGGTGTTCTAGGACACCAAATACTATGCTCTCGCCTTTTCTACTTTTCTTATGCATACGAAGCTCACTTATTGCCACTTGAAATTCCTGTACAAACAGTGGAATAAGTCGAAAGTTCCAATTATTCACTTTACAGTCTCTGAAACTTCATTTATTCTTCACTTTTAAGAAATCTTATAGGTATGACTGGTTAAACGTAACGAATAAACTGCATCGCTTGAAATAGAATTAAAATAAGTCTTGACTAGGTATTACTAAGGAGTCATAATATATTACAAACTTCTTCATCGACTTTAAATTCTTATATTGTCTCTGAACGGTGACTATTTTGGAAATTAAAATTCTTAAAAGCTAAAATACTCTTTGATCACACTCATAAAAATTCGAGACTGCAGGTAAACGGAGAAATAAAAGGGAATATTGGAACTTTCTAAGGCGAGGCAAGAATCTGGTGATACTTGAATGAAGCTTTTGTACCTGCATCTAAAATGATGTCACCGACGTCACCGCGCCTGTCGTAATCGTCCTCCAAGTCACTGCCGATTGATTCCAAGTTGCCGTTATGCAGAAAAGATTCTTCAGGGCTCTCGTGTAGCCATTGGATATTACCTAACGTTCCTTTGCTAGCTGATCGACATCCGAACCACCAGTACGCCGTTGACCTTGGGAACGCTGGGTCAGCGATGTCCACCTAAAAAAGGGAAGATTATACAATGTTTTTTTGTTTTTTTTTACAAAGTGCATAGATGTTTTCCTGGAAATTAGTTTCCTTGATGACTAGAATAAGTTAGTAGAATAGATTTGTTTTGGATTAATACTAGACTTTCTACTTTTATATGAATTTATCTTTTTGGTTGTACGTTCTATGGTGATTTCGCGTGGAATCTACATTTTTAGATGGGTTGCGATCCAACGAGAGTGTGATATATTAAATGATAATTTAGGAAACATTCTCCAGAGGTGATGGTAGATTTGAACTTTGACCCACTGCGAGTTTGAGCCTTTACCTGCTTACACGACACAGCTATTTTTTGTATTATTCGAATTTTTCAATTTTTAGAGCTTGAAAGTTACGAGAGGAAATAAGAATTTGAGTTGAATATTAATTGGTGCAATTGTAGGGTTAGCTTGTGAGAAATGATGAGGATCTAACTATGATCTATCCGTCTTGGACATTTAGATTTAAGTAATTTCCAATTCCTCGAAGTTGAATTTTATCAAATAGTAATTAATCCTTGATGATCGAGAACTTTTTTTCTAATACTAGCCCGCAAGATGACAGAAAATTTGGTGAAAGCTTATCAAACGTTTACAAGAATGATAACTTAAATAAAACACTTAAACTGGCTTATTTCCATATAAATTCAAGATATGTGGTTCATTTATAATTTTGTATATGAAATTCATTATTATAATTTTATTTTCTATGACACAAGTCTCTGTTGCGAGGCCTTCCGATCGTTAAGGGTTAAGAAAAAATCAGGAAGAGTTAGTATGAATTTGAATTCGCACCTACTAATTTCCATGATTAGAAGCATAATTTGTTAGCCTCCGGCGGGTAATTTGAAATTGAATTACCCAGATTGAAAGGAGAGTGCCAGGAGAATATACACACGAAACATCTGACACGATGAATTATTAAGATTCCCGAAGAAACACTTACAGAGAATGTTCGATCGTTGAATCGATAATACGCGTTGCCCTTGAAGAAATACGTGTAACCGCGATAGGTGTGCGCGGCGTCGAGATTGTCCGGGACACTTTCCCAGTTTGAGATCAATTTTGGATAGGTATTTTTCACTGGTGGCTTTTGAGCTGGATCGAACCGCCAGAATTTGGTGCCTTTGTAGAAGTAGATCTTGCCGTTACCAGTCCAGACTGTAACGGTGTCGATGTTGTCCGGAATTCCGGTGAAGCCTTCACTAATTTCCTTCGGGTAGTCACCGTCCATCTTCTTACCTACGTATCTCCAGTATTTTGAGCCCTGAAAGACGCGACAGAAGCAGTAGAATCAAAACTTATTAACGGTTCAATGAAATTTCTAAATATATGGTAATTTTAATTTAGAAGTAATACTGATTTTCTTAATTCTGATGGAGGGTTGATATTTAGAAGAGGAGTCATTAACACTAGAACTACCGAGCCAGTCAAAATAACTGGTACACAATTTATTCCAGAAATTCTCCAAGTTTATAGAAGAATCATGGAATAAATATTCTACGCATATCTGGGAAAACATTAATCACCGAATCGATCACCCCTTCGATCTCTTGATTCCTTTGTTTTCAAAGTAATTATTTAATATATTAAAGTATAATCGATTTAACGCCGGTAGTTCTAGTGTTAAGTGAATCTTCTTTCATGTAGTTTTAACTCTAGATCTACCAAACTAGTAAAAATTCTCTAAAATCAAGGGCTGTAGATTAGATAATGTACAACCATTTTATCAAACAGAAATCACTGTCAGAACTACTTCCAAAATTATTCTTTTGGAACGAGGTGTGATTCAAAGAGTAGATGTATTATTAAAGATTTTCTTTACCTTGAAGAAGTAAGTTTTGCCATTTTTGTACGTAAATGCAGCATCTATGTTTCCTGGCAAGCCTTTCCACGAATGAGAGATGATTTTCGGGTAGCCAGCAGCTACGCCAGTTGCCGTTAATCTCCAATAATTATCTCCTATAAACGAAGAACAATTGAATTACCGTTATTGGATAATATTATTATAATTCCTTAATTCTTGTTAATTATTATACTATTTACCCTTGAAGACGTAAGTATGACCCTCAGCAGAATTGAATATCGTGTCGAGTCTTGGATCTGTGCATAATTCTGAGTCCTCCTCGCTTGGCGGTGCAACGGATGTTGTACCGAATTTCGGTCCAGTAGGAATGTTTCCAGTATTTACTGTTTTCTCTCCGTACAAAGCCTGCAACGTAATTGCATTAATTATACATCGACGAAATTGGAGTCTATTACTACACTTTTTATAGTAGCTTCCTGTCCATTAAAAATTCTCTAAAGTTGCTACGACTGCCCACTAAATACGATAGAGTATCGTAAGCTTGAAATGTATTTTCTAAATGTAATATTTATCTTATTATACAGTTAAAATTGTAGATTATTTTCTAAATAATCGTAAATAAAGAAATAAAAATTGTAATTAGAAAATAGAAACCCGAGTCGAAATATTGAACCTCATTTGAATCTTTTACTACCCAACATTTAGGAATTAAAAGTACAAAAATAGGTCTAAATTCAATATAAAATAAGATCCTATTTAGCTCCTAAAAGTGGTACAAATTTCCCTTTATGCCATCTTGAGGCGCAAAATAGGACGTCAATTTTAACCTCCGTTGAGGATTTACATCCTATCCAGTCCCGAGTCGAAATATCGAACCTCATTTGAACCTTTTACTACCCAACTGGTCCAATTCAGGGGATAAAGGTTTTGATGATAGCTAAATAGGAGTATCATTTTACTGAGAAGGAGTTACAGGTTTAAATTCGGAGTTTTAGTATTGAAATGTATCGTATTATGTTCAAATAGGTGTAAATACCCGAGTCGAAATTTTGAATTTCTGTTGATTCTCTCGGACCCTGAAATCATCATTTATGATTCTCTTACATTTTCTTCATATTTCTTTTATTCTCCTTAGTTCTCTATTAGCCGTTATAATTCTCTTTTGATTCTCTTTTATGTTCGCAAAATATCCCGAGTCGAAGTTATGAATTTCTGTTGATTATCTCGGACCCTGAAATCATCATTTATGATTCTCTTACATTTTCTTCATATTTCTATTATTCTCCTTACTTCTCTATTAGTCGTTGTAATTCTCTCTTGATTCTCTTTTACTTTCGGAAAATAAATATACAAATTTTTATTAATTAGACATCGAATTGTAATTTAATAATTTAATTATTTCCTACAGTATTTTTCAAAGATACGTAACTTTTTTAGTGTTGCAGCAACACAGAGTCCAGTAATTTTCGTAGGCACAGGTGAACATATAGACTAAATAATAATATTATTATTAAATTATAATAATTATAATATTTATAACTATATATTATAATAATATATAATTATAATAGATAATATTATTATTAAATTCTTTGGAAAGGTAGAAATTAATTTAATATTTAATTGAGAATATCATGGAAACAATAGATCCCATTTTGGATCTTGTGATTAGAAGAGAATTAGTGAAAAAGGGAAGGTATGAATTCTGTAAATAATTATTTCTGTTAATTTATGCTTTTTCCAAATTTCAATTCTGAATTAAAATATATTAATTTAATACGATTAGACCCAAAATTCTTTATTACCAATTGATTTTTTCCGTTAATTTATCATTGTATCAATCTTAATTTTTAAATTTAAGTATATTAAATTAGTATTATTATTTTGATAAATTCAAATATATAATATATAAATATATAATATATAATATATATTTATTATTAGAGTAAAAAATTAATTTAATTTCGTAAGCGTAAAACGGCCGATTATAGCGTAAAACAGCCAATTGCAGCGATCCTACATTCGCTAGCAACGGCGAACAATTGCCCTCGCGATTTAAAGGAGAAAAAAAGTACTGAGCGTCGCGGCGTGTCGTAACATGACGACGTTCGCGAAAAATCAGGCAGTCCAGTAAATGATGTGAATTATATGAAATTTAAGAGTGACAATTGACAATAATATTGGATTGTTATCAAGTGTAGAAATTACTAAACAATAAACTATTTAGTGTCAACAATAGCTTTAGAATAAAGTGAAAAATGCCGCCAAAACCTAAAAATCCATCTGGTCGTAAAAAAAAGTGGGCACTTATTTGGTGGATTCAGAGTAAATCTTCGAATATTATATCATTAAGTGCAATACCACTAAAAGATAGAACAATTCATTCTATAACTACCTTGTCATGGCATAATGTTTCGGGAAAACAAGAAAAATTTCAAGCAAAAGTCATGGCTATCAGTCGTAAGTATACTTCTTGTTTATTTTTTATTGATGAAACTTTACTGCTGTTTCATTGAAGTTAACAATTTATATGAAGTCAAAATCACTTTCTATTGAATAACTTATAATACGATATACTACACAATTCGAATATTACATTATATTATAGATGATCCAACGTTTTGAGGGAACAAGTGGTAGCAAAAATTCAAAAGGTATATTAATTTTGCTTTCAAGTACCATATCTGACTCTTGAAGTTCAGACATTAAACGCTAAATTTTTGGTAGCATCAGATAGTTCTTCGAAACAAATTATCGAACCAATGGCATCACATGCTCCAGTACAAGCTCCAGTGGAAATTAATAAAACATTGTATAATATTATTTTTCTATTAGTTACACGTCAAAAAATTTGACTATCACGTGTAAATTGTGAAAATGATGCAGTTATTCTACAATACAAATATCTATACTTTTCAGGAGTATCAGAACCTGAAGAGTACGAGGGAAACATTTTAGAAGAGCCTTTGGAAATAGTGAACTGGAGTAATAAATTTTACTTCAATTTATAAACCGCATAAATATTACTAATGTAACTAAAATGTTATAACAATAAAGTTTCCGTGAAATTAATTTTTTCGTAGTTGTCACTCAATTTACTTTTTAAAAAATTAAGTAATATTAATAATTAATGAATAATGAAAAATTCCATCTAAAATACAATGAAAGAGGATCAAAGGAGAACCTAGAAAATCTTTTTATAATACTCTTTTGATTCTCTTCAAGTGTGAAAACGGAAATATCCGCATCCACAGAGTACCAACAGATAATCAAAATAATATAGAGTTTAATGGTCAGATCATACAGATTATAATTCTCTTTTGATTTTCTTCAAGTGTAAAAAATCGAGAGAACCAACAGAAAATCAATTCTCCGACTCGGGTACCATGAAAATAGGTTTAATATTTCGACTCGGGAAGGCAAATGCAAATCTAGCAGTTACATCGTTATGTGTAAAAGAAGAAGTATCTTCCTATAAAAATTCAAGGGATATAAATCACTCTTCGAAGTTAGCTTCCGTTCAGAAAGACTAGGTCAGTTTTAGCATACCTGAATACCCTGAATATCGTCATCGTCTAATTGGAAGTAAGGCTGATAACCCCGGTAGAATGGTGCCATTAGGGCACTTTTAACATCGCTATGACTTAGACCCAAGGAATGTCCAAATTCGTGAGCAGCAACTTGGAAAAGATTGGTACCACGGAAACTATCGATGGTCCATTGTTCCGCGTCGTCGAAATGAGCATCGCCACCGTACACAGGGAAATAAGCGTGCGCCAAAGTACCACCAGGTCCGTCGAAGGGATCTCCATCTCCGTGTTCGCCCTTTTCAAATCTGATCTCAATGTGGACCTAATAAAGCAATTATTCAATCTTTGAGCGCTTAAAAATTCAATTTTTATTGTTATTGATATATTTTTGTTTTAACTATAATTGTTATTTCGTCTAGGACTTGGTTTTTTATGTTCTGCAACATCTAGAGATTATGGTACATTGAATGATAATTTATAGAGATTTTCACAAAAACGGAAACCGAATCCTTTGCTCTCCGAGGGGACGTTATAAGTTTGCCATATCACTCGATTGCTTATTCTCGAGTAAAAATAAAAGACGGAAAAAAAACTGAAATGAGACTAAAAACAGGATTTTAGACGAATTTCGAACGGAAATAAGACGAAACAAATAATTGACACTGAAAATTATCTGAAAATGTACTGAAGACATATGCTATTGAGAAAGTTCAAACGGAATTGAGACTGAAACAAGACGGAAGAATTTGTCAGTTCCTTTTGTTATTTAATTTAGTATAATATTTATTTCAGACTGTTTTCCGTCCGAATTCAGTGCTTAATTTACGATTAGATTTTAGTTTAGTTTCTAGCTATTTTCAGATCGTTTTCGGTTTTTTTTTCGCTTACGATTATCCGACTTTTGTTCACTACCTCAGTTTTCTTTAAGTTAAGTTTCCGACTGTATACTAATATAGAAAAATTACTCGAATTTTCAGTCTGTTTTTAGTTTTTTATTTTCACCCGGGTTCTAAGGGGACCTTCAAATTTATTAGTGATTACAGAAAATGAACTTATTGCACCGCAATATTTTAAGAAATTTATATTTACTTGAACTTTTTTATTGAAATGGTAAAAGATAGCAAATAGTATATTATTATTATATAGCAATAAGTGCCGTCAAGTTGCAAATAGATAATGTCAGGGATGGTTCCGAGTGCAAAGGGTTAAACTGATTGTCAGATTAATTAGGAGAGTGAGTCTTTAACTAAATACCCACTTCATTTAAATTTATCTTACATTTTTAACTCCTGATTCTACCGATCAAAAACATTCCTCCGTCTACTTTCGTCGGTGCTCTTTTCTTTCCGTAGAATAACAGAAATTATCATACCTGGCCAGATTTTTTCTGAGTGAAAACAAGATCGGTGTAATCCTCCCACACGCGGAATGCCTTTCTCAGCTCGTCGTCGACTTTGTGCGGCGTTAAATTTCTCGGGTACTTGCTGATTTTGTACGTAAGTTTCTTTACGCGCCATCTTGATCCTGTAAATAAAAAGTTGTTATAAAAAGGAGGATAATAATTATAATATTCAGATTGAGATGTGTGCTCAATAAACTTTCGTTGATTAATTTTTCCACGTATCACAGACATATTCTGTGAAAAAGATAAAATTGAGAAACGCTGTTCTACGTGACATAAAAATATAAATTCAGTGATAAGTCCGGTGTACACGAACTGTGTAAATGTGTGAAGGAGGATCTAAGCTTCGACGATCATACGCCTCGCAACTATTTAATAAAATTGCAACGACAATTGACCTTGGTAAACAAAACCTTGCAGTCACATACGGGCATGTTTGCGTGGGAGGACAATGGGATTTGGTATCGCTAACAATAAGCTCGTGATTATATTTCATTCTCCTTTCTTTACCGTTTTACAAAAGCGTAAAGATTGATCGTTCAACGCGTGTACTTTAATTGAATACTTTCGATTGTTCAGTTAATGCGATTACGGGATTAAATAGCGTTTTTTTCAAATTACAGATGTACAATAACACGAATGGGAATCTTTATGATTAACGCGTGAATACTTTGCTAACAGAAAGAGTAATTAAAGTGGCGCCCGGTTTGAAGTATTCAGGTTAACAAGAAACCGCGTGAAATGGCGCGCAAAAAGGATTAAATCTATCAGGAGTGCGCGAAACGTCGTTCAAGAAACTCTGACGTATATCGGTATCGATTGGCTCGCAAAAAGAAGTTAAAGGTCAGGCAATTTTTTTTATCGGTCCTTTTCGATCGTTCTCGCTACTAGGTCACAGCAAGTTTCCATAATATGCGATAGTGTTCCGTAGGAAACACGCATCGGTGGTCTCCTCGCGGAGAGTTCACTGAAACGAGAAACGTTTTGCCGAGGTTCAAAGTCACGGTTAGTTTCGATCGAGTTTCGCGATTTCTTTGACAATCTGATCAGACACACGGTCCAGTAAGGTGAAAAAAGATGATGCATCACAAAACAATGACGTCGTAATTCTTATTTAGAATTTAGAATTATATAGAATTTAGAAAAATGTTAAAAATGGTGTTATGGTGGAAAGACACGTTGCACGTGATGATATAGGGATGGTGTAACTGAGAATATTTAGGACTAGCTGAAAGTTCCCGTGCTTTGCTACGATTTAATCAAAACTAAAAAAAAACCTTAAAATTTTGAATTTTGAAAAATCCTTTCTTAGTGGGTGCTAATACCCTAGAAGGAACGCTCATGCAAAATTTCAAGTTTCTAGGTCAAGTATTTTCGGCTCTGCGTTGATGAGTTTGGCTCATACTTTAACCCCCCAAAACCCCCCCTAAAATTTCGAATTTTTCAAAACCCTTTCTTATTGAGCACCTAAGACCCAAGGGGAAGGTATGTTCCAAATTTCATTGCAATCCGTTCTGTGGTTTTTGAGATTTCGTGATGAGTGAGTGAGTTAGTCAGTGGTATTTGAGCTTTATATTTTAGGATCATTGATTTAGAAAGGTTCTACGATCGTAAGGAATGTCTGCGTTCGAAGCTACAGTTATTGTAATTACTAATTTATTTAAAAGTAGTTCTGAAGAAAATGTGGTGATCAATAGTGGACTTTACTGTTTTTGAATTTAATAGTTATCGATTGCTCTTGATTATGATATGATGTGAATCAGATAAAGCTTGAATTGGAGCTTGAGGAAATGTATTTGGGACGGCTTCGACGTTGAAAAATGTATTCAGAGCATCTAACAAATAGCCGCGGTATAGATGCGCATGACCTGTTTAGGGTGACTGACTTTACATCAATGACCTGCAACCATAATGAGGCAGGAAGTCAAAATGAAACGTCGGCGTGCTAAACACTGCGCTCTTGTACCATGAAAGTATGTTCTACGTTGTAAAAGTTATTTTTTAAAATCACTTATTCTCCTATTCTTTGCTTTCGATGGGCCTCAACAAAATCATATTGTTATACATCATCATACAAGAACTAAATTCCGAAAAAGAGAGAAAGAGTTAACTTTACAATGATATTGGCAATTCGACAATATCAATGGATCATTTTTACGATTGTCGACATACTTCTCCTTCGATGGAGCTTAACACTACTTACGGCCGATAAATCTGGAATATGTGAATATATCAATCCCTTGCCTTACAATGACGTGTGGCGCACGTAAATGGAATAGAAAGTTTTCAAGTTTTTCAAAAACTATTAAATTGAAAATATCAGGAGAGGTTGAAATTAATCCTATATTATTAGCATTGCATTAATTTATATCGGTATATCAGAAATCAGTGATAGATTATTATTCAAACAATTAATTCTGAGTTTTTGTGCCTTCAAAGAAATTGTAAGGCAAGGTGTTAAATAAGAATATTGAAAAAAGATGGATTAAGCGGGAAAAAATGCAGAGAGTTAAGTAATTTGTTTATTAAAAGATACACGTGAAATATCTACTGTTTAGGTATCAATTTGGGAAATATTTTTAAGAAAGCAGGAACTCGTCAATTTGATGGCTGCCGTGTACGTAGGGTTAAAAAACCGTATAACAGTTACCAATCACATTGCAAGAATTAAGATCCAAAAAAAGCGAGGAAGAGGGAGAAAGAACTTCATAACAACATTGGCAATTTGATCATTGTTTGATCATTTTTTTTTCAATTTGATCACACAATTCCAAATCCCATTCTTCATCGGTGAGCCTTTAATGACATCTACCGATTAGATAATCGATTACTCGATCGAGCGTTATGTCATGTCCTGTCGTTAAATTCGCTACCGTGTTACACTTGGCGAGATAACGGCGCCTCGAATTTGTAAATCTTTGCTCAATCAAACGAAACGACGAATTCTGCTGTGCAATCGTGCCGTCAACGAAAGAAAAAACATTATACTTTCCAGGAGAGGGGCTTGAGATGTTTCTTCACGAATTTATTTTCGCACGAGAAAGGATCGTAGTTTCGACACATGCTTATTGGTACACCGTGAACGAAATAATGGAAAGAAACAATCACCTGTGTTAATATTCCTATTTACTTCGGTTATCAACATATTTTCAATAAAAGTCTACGTTCGTAAATGCCATGATTTCAATTACTAACTTATATTCTTCATGAATAGGACAATTTTTTTTCTAAGATTAAGCATTATTGAATTTTATGCATCGTTTTTTTGTATTTTTTTTCCTTATTATTTGTTCACGATGAAGATTAAGAATTCTACGGTTGAAATTCGATCCTGATGGAATTTAAAGCCATTGAATCAGTATGCCGTTAAGTGTGTATGATAAACCAATGGTAATTCTATTTTAGTTTTCATATGCGTTGCACATAAGGAATGCGGCATTAAGGACTTGTTAAACGGCGTTTACTTCAGACGTTACGCTGCATGGTGCTTTTTCAACGTAGTATATTATACTTAATGTGGTATTATGCGAAAGCATATTGTAATTGATAATTTTCCGTAGATTAACAATTTTCTTTACCTTGAAGAGCGTATCTTTTCGATCTTCCGGAACCTGGCCCAACTTTGTCTTTAACGCCGCATCTTGGTAATGTCATGTACGTTGAAGTTTCTTTGTCGAGTTCACCTGAAACAGACAAAATGATGTTTTTAATAAGAGATCTATAACATAGTGTACTTCCTATTTATCATTCTTTTACGGTTGTGCAATTATAATTAATAGATTATCGACAATTGTGTCCCTATTGGATTATCTGTTATCACAATTATCTAATTAGTTTTATGGTAAGACTTTTTTGTATTTTTCATTTGTTTAATTTAAAGTAGAAGTAGTATATCATTGAACAAATTTGTGAGAATAATTTTAGACCCTGCTGGTCTTTATTACTGTTTAAATGCATTAACACTAGATCTACCAAAATGATCAAAATGACTTGCCGTGAATTTTTTCAAAATGTTGTTGAAACTTCTAACGCTGTTTCTTTTTAAAGTCTCTACGTCTATTTTGAAGACTTATTAATTAATATTGTAATTTTATTAATTTTTAAAATTGACTCATTCATTAATTATGACGTCGTCGTAAAGAAATATTTTTTGATGAACATAGGCGACTAAATCAATTAAATTTTCTGCCCTCTTCATTTATTTCATTCAGACTGATTTATTCGGCAATTTGAAATATATTGAATTAATTCGTCGATAGTTCTAATGTTAAATGCACGGAATGACAGGATTCGGTATTTTCGATATTTTTTATTATGTACGTTGTGATTCGATATTCTTTGTATTTTTTAAATTTATTCGACCTACGCTATCAATGGTACATCATTGAACAAATATGCAATAATATTTTTAGATTCTCCTCGTCTTGACCTGCACTTGAGTGCATTAAATGCACCAGATAGAAGGATTCGCGTGTATCGATCCTTGAATTATGCAGCACACACCATTCTCCACTTGCGTTCTTTTCGTGTGCGTATTTTACCACCTATGCACGGATATAGCGTGCAATTGTGCATTACTCTCGTGCTTGTATGCGATCTATGCACAGCATGCGAATACTTTAGCAAGTATTGTGCTGTTATGGCAGTCACGCGACAACTGGAATACACGTTGCTGCTCTTTTTCAGGGAAATGTAGCGTTAATTAACTTGCGGAAGTGATTATTAACATTTTTGCTAGGGCGTATAGAAATTAATTCAAATCATCGATACAATCGTTTTTCATTCGTTCGAGTATCGAGTATTTCCAAGTAGAAACACCTCATTTCAACGATTCTGAATTACTTTATAATAGTCCTCTCAAATTTACCTATGCAAAAATTAATTTATAACGATCATTCTATAGCAGATTTTAATTATTTGTAACTTGATAATACTTGCTTATTATTAGTTCTTTTTTTTTCTGCGTTACATTGAATTTTTATTACCATTAAAGTAATGAAATCACACCTTTTCTTGATGCTCAGAATTTTTGTAATTGTATTGAATCATCTCCTTCCTCCATGATCATTTTACTTGCTATAAAAATTCTTAGTACTTCACAGCCACGAAAATAAAATCGTAAGTAACCGCGTAATTCGAAATATCGATTAACACTAAGCCTACCAAGCCGGTCAAATGATCGAGTCTAAATTTTTTTCTAAAATTTACTTAAATGGATAGGGAAACCATGAAATAAATATTTCACTTCTACCTTATAAAACCTAAATCAGGTGATTAATTATCAGTTTCACCCTTTGCTTTCTTTTCCAGCTAGTTACTTAGAATATTTAAACTTTAGTAAATATACCATCGCCAATTTTAGTGTTAAAGAAAAGAAATATATCAGTTATTTATGTTTGATTGAACACCCTGTATATTCATTGATATCAGGACATTCAGAATACACGGACTACATAGCAGATTCGCAATAAACACGTCTCATCTCGTATAATGGTCAAGTGGTGTACAATTTTATAGTTAGATCATTCTTCCGTTCACCTTCGCTTTTTATTGGAACCCATCGAAACGTTGCTTCCGACTGCTCGTCGATTCTCTCCTCTTTCCGAATGTTTGCTAGCGATCGCGTTACTGAACATGCAAATTTTTACCATTCTCTCTTTTTTTTTAACGTTACACTGTATTTATGTACACAGGAAAATGCTTTGCAAATATCTCCTTCGCGAAGGATATTATTCCGTAATAACGATTAAACTAGTGGAAACTTCTTGGGAATGGAAGTGAAATCCTTTTTCGACAAAATACGCTGTCTGTTCTTGCACAGTTTCATAACTATCGAATTCGGCGTTCTTTAACACGGATCGCTTGTTCTACTTCGGGTCTCTCTGGATATCGATAAAAACGATTCGATTGTTTCCTAAACCAGCGGATTATACGACCTGATTTTTATCGTCTTCAGTGTGGCAAACTTTATATCAAGCAGCTGATCACGGGGAGAAATATCGCTTTGGAATATTTGTTTTTCTTTACTTTTTCCTTTTATTGCAAGAAGCTCATTTGATGGGAAATTAGATTTTGTGATAAGAATTGATTATTTTAAAACAATCAATAATTTTGAATAATTTCAGTTATTTTTCTGAATAACTTTTTTGCTTATTGGTTTGAAATTCTAGGTGGATTGTAGATTAATAATTCTTAATTGTAATGTCTCCAAGACGGTTTTGGATTATTTAACGGACTTAAAAGTTTATGGTTACTTCAATAATTACATGTATAATACTTTGTTATCCGTATATTTTAGAGACACGTTCAATATTTTTCCGGTTTTGTCTGCTACGGTCAGTTTGCCTAAAAACTATTGTTTTAGGTAAGTTTGAGCAATAAATTAAGAAAAATTTGTTAGTAGTGACAAAGAAGGTTTTGCATGTCAATTTACTGATTATAAGTTGGAAGCTTTAATATCGCTTTGGAATATTTGTTTTTCTTTACTTTTTCCTTTTATTGCGAGAAGCTCATTTGATAGGAAATTAGATTTTGTGATAAGAATTGATTATTAATAATTTTGAATAATTTCAGTTATTTTTCTGAATAACTTTTTTGCTTGTTGGTTTGAAATTCTAGGTAGATTGTTGATTAATAATTCTTAAATGTAATGTCTCCAAGACGGTTTTGGATTATTTAACGGACTTAAAAGTTTATGGTGGTCTATGCACTTCAATAATAACGTGTATAATACTTTGTTATCCGTATATTTTAGAGACAGGGTAGGTTAATTACGTCTTGTACACTTAATCGTTATATGTACAAAGTAACATCACATAATCGTAAACGATACACTGTGTCCTCTAATTAACTGTAATTGTTTCGAAAATCTTTCATTTCCATAATACCGCAACGGAAGTCTTCTTCGAAAAGGAGGTTAGAAGGTTGCCAAGAATTAGATATTGTAAGAGTGTACTCGAGTCTGCAAGGGATAATTTCAGTTTTATACACTCTAATTTTCACAGGGTGAGTCATTTTTTAAGCGCCATCGTAGATTCCATTGCATTTCATCGAATTTCTGAATCATCGCTTGGCATCATCATTGAAACTCCGAGGGGGAGTAAATCTATCATTATCTTCTCATAAGACTCATTCATTCTGTACGTGATACGTTTTATCAATGCTAGAAATTGTATTGTACTTTGATCTTCTTCAGTCTCATTGCTTGCGACATTTCTAACAGCTCGCGTTGAAAATTATATATAAATCCGAGGATACCTTTTTGTCATATTAGTTTTGACTATCTATAACTGTTTTTGTAAAACTTTCACATAGACACTTGTTCTCAAAAATTTGTAAATCAGAACGACAGATTTTTCAGCATTTTTGCAATTTTTTATTTCAGTGTTCATCTTGACTTTATGTAAGTTACTTTTAGAGGAGTTCTTACAATAAGCAAGAACAAATATTTTAGATAAATTGTAATCAGTAGACTGCGGATGTTTATGCAAATTTCGAGTTTCACAAATACAGGTGAGACAGGGAAACCTATCTAGGGATTTATTGCACTTAATAAATATTACAACAAATACCATACTTTGGATATTTTAGATATATTTTTATATTATATTCTTTTTGTATATTTTAGCCGTATTTAATTTGTCATAAATGCATAAAAATCCGCAGTCTAGTAATCAGTAGAATTTTACCTAATCGAAGCTTCATTCAGAGTAGTTCTAACAATAAGTTCCAATATAAGTTCTACTACTATCTTTCAATGATAACATATTGCTTCTCTCTTCAGTCATAAAGGGTTATTATCACATCAGCCGCGTTTAAGTACACTCCTTTGAATCGATCCTAATTTACCGCGATATCAATATTCTTAAGCTTTCATCAACGCCCACATCTGCATAGCTCAACGCCCCGGAAACGATCCTTCTCTTTGTTCGATTCCTCAGCGACGATCAAGTCTTATTTGCCAAGTCGTCGGTGTGTCAAGGATTCAACCTTGGCAATGAGTGTGGTAGAACGTTTACTTAACAGCTGTCTGCCGCTAAACAATTCTCGCAGGAAATGCATTCAGTCTCTCAGACGATGTTTGACATTCTGCAGTTCCTTTCTCGATTTTCCGGAGCTCCTGTTGTTTCTTCATTTTTTTTTTCCCTCATTCATTTTTGCCGCAACTGATTTTTGTCGTTCGTCGCGGAACTGCTCGACTCTTTTCTTCTTTTTCTTAACTCCAGCACGGTCAAAGGATCGTTTTCACGGTCCTTCACGGTCTAGACATTTAAGAATGCACTCTTTATGCAGATCCGGTCGAACAAGAATTTCGAGACTAACGTGTCCTTGTGTGCGTGGGCCTCTACGTTTCTTGAAAGATCTTTGCAGGAAGGTTTAACGTTTCCCGTATTTCTTTTTTTCATTTTTCATGATTTTAACTGTTATAGTCATTTTATCTAGAGCCTATTGTTTTAGGTGGGTTATGGTATATTAACACATCTTGCGCGGGAAGCGATTAAAGTCGTTTTGTATGCATAGGTAGTCGAGCGAGGGTAACGTCAAGAGTCCTTTTCTATGGATTATTGGTGGATTATTGTTACTAGTGGGCTTGTGTAATGTTTTTACAATAAGATCGGGTACACATGAGTGCTAGGTCGACGTCCGTACACTTCAACTTGAAACGTGCGTTGCTAAAATGCATTCCTATAGCTTCTAGCTATGCATTGATGTAAATTATACGTATACGTATAAATTCTGCTATGTACACTTGCACAAAGGAAAGTGCTTTGAAAGATATCACTGGTTAAAGCATTTTTAAATTCTTGATTTTCTTAGTTTTTGATTTTGTGAGAAAGTATTTTTATTTTTTTTAAGTGAATAAAGAAATTGATTTTTAAAGAGAAACTAAAAGTTTTATTAAAAGAAAACTTAAAGTTCAAAGACTACAGGTATTTTGTGCAGAAGTAATTTAGCGCACGAATTGCAAAAAATCGCCCGCTACTCCGTGAAAGTTTGGCGGGAAAGCACCCGTGCAAGATGTGTTAACACTAACCATACTAGCATTTATTTTCATCGTAGCCGATCATTTGACTGGTTATGAAATAAGGATAATACTTTTCTCAAAGAAGTGCAGGTAATTGTCGATTTAGTAGAGGGAAGAACTCAGTAAAGAGTCTTTAACCCATTCACTGCCAACTACGAGATATCTCGTGGTTGCACTACAAGTTTCAATTAATAAGTTGGCAGTAACAGCCGAACGTGTATAGTATTTTTGGAACAAAAATGTTCTTAGTATTTGTACAAATGTTGAGACTATATTTTTGAAGAATTAAATTAATGTTTAGAAAACTTACTATCGTCTTCTCAAATTTTATCACGTAAGATAATATTTGCTTATTTAGTTTTTTTGGCAGTGAATGGGTTAACACGTTTAATACTACTAATATTTCGTTTGTTTTATCATTTGTACTGAAGTAATACTTTTCTCATCTTTGTAAAGCAAAAACTGTAAAGACACAAATAGATACATATTCAACAGGATTTTATCTTTTGAATGCCGGTATTGAAATACTAAATGTGTTAGAAAATTCGTAAATATTACAATTGAAAAGTCATATAAAACTTCAATGAATTAACGTGTTATATAACAGTAGAAAGAAATACAAGTTTTCACCCTGTTTGACCGGTAATTTGAATGCACATAGTATAGTTTCAATTAAACAATAAATTAAGGAAAATTTTCTAGAAGTGACAGAGGAGGTTTTGCACTTGGACTCACTGATTGCAAGCCAAAGACTTTATGCTCGTTCAGTATTTTTCCAGTTTTATTTGCTACGATCACTTTGTCTAAAACCTACTGTTTTAGGTGAATTTGAGCAATAAATTAAGAAAAATTTGTTAGAACTGACAAAGAAGGTTTTGCATTTCAATTTACTGATTATAAGATGGAAGCTTTATCTCCTAATTCACCGTAATCCTCTGTTTTTTTTGGTTCGTGTAAATTGATTGTTCCACCGATAATAGTTACCATTATTCTTAATTTTTCTTGGTGGTTAACGTTAAGATGAATTATCACCGTTTGACGTATTCTCATCCCATTAGCGTACAGAAAATACAAACGACCGTCGGACTTCGATATCGCGAATGAGTCTGTAATTCTTTAATTACTTACGGCTTCGAAAATTTTACGCGATAAAACAGCATCCTCGTGAGTCATGCATTCATGCGACATCGGATGAATGCATCTTTTTCGCATTTGGGATGATTCACAAGGATGCTACACCCACCACAAGTATTAAGATCAATTACGGTTAAATATAATACCGACACTCAATTTCAAGGACACGAAAAAGAGTTTAATTGAGAAGGAACAATTAAATCGTGCAATGAAACTGAACTTTCCGGTTTGACTTTAATCGGATATTTCAAATATTACTAAATTTATTTAGTAACATGTAGTCGTATTTTTATATTTAGAGGAGAATTTTCTTTCAATTTAAGTAACTTTAAGAAGCCAAATCACTCGAAACTATCGACATCTCAATAATTTAAAAACATGCTAAATTTTCGAAGGCAATGACTCAATACAGATGATAAAAATTCCGACACTTTTTCATTGAACGTAATTTAAAGACAGTAGTGAGAAATGCGGCACTCGAAACGTTAAATCAACATGTTAAGTATTCTGTGAATATTCAAACGCCCAATATTTCATCTTAAAACTAATTAGGTGGTTTAAAAGTCAGAATAATATGTCAGTCACTAGTAAAAAAGTATTTCAGTGTTTTGTGTATCGATGTAAATTTTACTTACCAGTTATGTTGAGCCCCGCGAATGCCTGAAAGTCTGCAATCGCTTTGGACACAGTTTCCCCTGATATAATGCCACCACTTGTTGGATTTATTGGCCTCAAGTAACCGAATTGCGACAGGTAGTTCTGCAACGTGAAAAGAGTTTCCTGTAGTAAATTTATTCGTTCTTTCCTTCGCAAATTCATCGTTAATAATTTCCGCGAAGATGCGATTTCGTCGTTTTTAATCGTGTTATTCGGAATTCAATACCCGGAACAAAATTGCAATTATGGTTGAATGTAGATCAGAGAGTAGAAAATATAGTGATTAAACAATAAAGTTAAAATATGTCGTAGTTGTCCGAATAGAAATATTGGTGAGAGAAGTTTAAGATTTTTGTTTAAAGTCTCCTATCGCGACCTTCATTTTTACGACAAAGTTGAACTAATTGGAGATAAACTCCTGTAACTGTGCATAAATTTTAAAGCCTCCATTGCATTACCCTATTTCCTAACGTCAAACAACAGTTGGGTAATTATTGGAAAAACCAAGGATTTTAAGTTGGAAATTTATTCATTTCGCAAACGTTAGTTAAAACTAGAAGTATCGATTATTAACACTGTAAATTGTGATTAATTTAGTCGTTAAGATTAACACTAGAACTCAGTCAAAATGACTGGTACACAATTTTTTCAAAAAATTCTCCAAGTTTATATAAGAGTCATAGATTAAATATTCTATTTCTATATCAATAAACATAAATCAACCAATCGATCAAATTTTCCAACGCTTGATTCCCCCTTTTTCAAAGTACTTATTTAATTTATTAAAATATGGTAGATTTGACGCCGGTAGTTCTAGTGTTAATTAGGAATGAAGTTACAAATTAATCAGTCCTTCTGACTGATAATTTTATCGCGACTAACTTTAATCATGCAGATTACTGTTACAGTCAGTACGGATGATATTACATCCGAAGTAAATTATCTTTTCTAAGATTGACTCATATTTGTCTCATTGTGACACTGGTGACACTGCGAATGCATTGTTATTAAGAGGTTAAATATAAAATAATGAAGGTAACGAGTCTTATTTATCAGTGCAACCATAACTTAATCTTCAAACTAGGATTTTTTTCCACTTTTTTTGTACTTTTATTTAATTGTTATGGCTTCATTTCGCACATCCGTGAACTGTAAATGAGATGAATACCGGTATATGAGGGGATTGACCTAAACGACCAGAGTAACAGTGGTATTACGGTACTCTGCTATTTTGAATACGATTAATATTCCGGCGAACGGGATATCAGTACTTTCCGTCAATTGTACTTCAACTGATTAACAATTTGTCTCTTTTCGACTGCGAAAGTGATATTGAATATTCCATAATAGATATTAACACATTCGCTATTGACATTCTAAAAGGATTCCTTTTAGAAAGATATTGCGGTTTTCTTATGTTTCAGTAATAATAAAAATAAAAAGAATTACTTCATTCTGTGGTGTTTCAAAAAAATGAATTGTTTGGAGGCCAATAAAAGAAGTTGTAAAGTATGAATTTATTTAACAAATTTAATAACTTATCTCTCAGTAAGTCTTCATATCTCTGCAATTGGAGAAGTGAAAACGTAATAGGAAACGTTTTTCAACAAAAAATCGAAGGACCTCTTTAAAAAGGGAATCAAACAAGTACCTTTACGTTGGCAAAAAGTGTTAGAAAATTGTGGAAATCATTTTTTTGATTAGTGTTTAAGATTTGTTTAATAAATAAATGTTTTTCGCCAGCAAAAAAAAATTTTGATTACTTTTCTGTCCCCCTAATATATCGTGTAGTAATATCTTAAGATCCTGTATAAAACGATGGGAAATGAAGAAATTATAATAAAGTGGAACTAATGGATGTTTATGATCTCGAAAGTCAGCTAAAAATATTTAACCGACGTAGGAATACATTTTCTACGACTTTATTAATAAAACATAATTTACAATCTGCAATAATTAATGTGCAACTCGATGGATTTACTTCTGGGAATGAGTCGTACTAGAAAACGTGAAAAAAAAATGTATCGTAACCTCGATCTGTGTCGTAACTGCCAAGCTATGTTGTGAGTCATGTTTAACGATGTAAGAAATCAAAGAGACACATTTGTACAAATATTCGCCATGGTGCATCAATGCATCAGTGCATCTCTGTTGCCCTTGAAAGTAGTGCAAATCCGTAAGACCTTGAATCATGGATGATTCATGTTTGTGCCAAAGAAGAGACGCTTTTGAGTATCTTTTCTTACTCGCGAAATTCACGATCAGTTTCTAGTTTGGAATTTTTAATAGATCCGTGATATACATAGTTATTAAGCGTCCTCGCAACAAGGAGAATGGTTTATATTTTTGAAGAAACAAATCGTGAAAATAACGCATGGAATGAGAAGAAATTACGCTGTTTACGAAGTATTTTTAACTGTATCTTCCGAAGCGCATTCTTTTGGAAATTTTGCTATTTATATGGTAAACAACGTTTGTTTTGAAATTTCAATATATCATCATTGTTTTTGCCAGTTAAATGTGCCATTAGGACAGTGATTTGAGAAAAGCAGTATTAAATGTATCGGTAATTACGAAAGTAATCTAAATAATGAATTGATTATGAAAAATGGCCACTTATTTAGTGTTACCTCAATATTTTGTAGAAATGACAAAGGATCGAAACGTTTGGAGTGGATAATTGCCTCGCTCAATGTAAACTACAAAACAAAGGTCTAAACATTTCAAAACTGGGAACAATTGACTATACCATTGTCATAATTACCGTCAGAAACTTGAATTCTCAATATCTTGATAGAAATCCTTTCATTTTCTTTTCTATTTAACACGTTCTCCTAAAGTGATTCAAAAACGCCTTCAAACCTGGCATTAGAAGTAAATATTTGACAATTGCTATCAGATAGTTTATCAATTAAAAATGAGTCTGTGAACGTAAGTAAAATTTACCGCGATAAAACATTTCCGTCATTTTATCCTCAACGTCTCCGTTCTCTCATCCGGTGTCAATGATTCGAGGTGGGAATACTTTCGCGCTTCCTCACGAATTCGTAATCCCGGGGAGCTCCTTGACTTTCCAAGAAGGCTGAGATTTTTATGAATGAACGTAAGAACGCAATACGCATGCTCGCGTGCGAGTGTGTCACGCGTGAATGGACACTCCTCCTCACGCCCTCGCAACCGACAACTCCTCGTGCCACGTGTTGCTAGGCTTTGCTGGACGAATCACTCCTTCTTTCTGATTTTCTTTCTCGCTCTTCTCGATACTATTTCTCTCTCTTGTTTTCTGACATTTTTGCATATACAGGGTGTTTCAAAAGTATTAGGTTGTTCGGAAAGTAATTTCGTTTTTTCCTGACGGAGGACATAATTATATTTTTTCACAATTAACTTCATACTTAATTCGCATTGCTATTGTATATTTTGACAGTTGATATAGCAACGCTTTTTTGTGAAAAAATTTGTTTGATTCTACACAATAGTTTTTCTTTGGTGCTTTATTAAAGATGGAAAGTCGAAAGCAGCATTTTCGCCATATTTGACTTTTTTACTATCAAAACGGTAAAAATGCTGTTCAAGCAAGAAAAAAATTATTCGATTTTTATGGGGAAGACGCATTAACATAACGCCAGTGACAAAACTAGATTGCAAAATTTTTTGAACGGCAAAACCTTTACTTCGAATGAGGACGTCAAAAAAGGCTTTGATTTTTTTGCCAGCAAAGATCAAAACTTTTATGAACGTCGAATCATACTACTGTCAGAAAGATGACGAAAGGTATTAGAACAAAATGGAGAATATATAATTCAGTGACATATTTATGGACTACAAGAAAATCGTCTTTCATTCTCACCGAAAAAAACGAAATTACTTTTCGAACAACCCAATAGTTGTCACTGATTTCAGGGGTTGTTCTACACCCTTGGATAAATAGAGATTTGAGAGAGAAAGCGAAAGTCTGACCTTATTTTGTTGTCGGACGTTGCACTTTTTGAAACTGTTAAACCGACATTTTGTAGTCACGTATTTCCCTTTCTTTATTTTATATTGCTTTGTCGGCGGGTGGTCCTCAAATATACCATTGTCACAGTTACAGATGATAATAAATAAGGTATATCGAATTTAAATAGTTAAAACTGAAAGCTGCTAAAGATGTTTGTTAGACTAATATTAACACTAGAACTAACAAGGTGGGCAAAATGACTTGTTCCTCATTTTTTCTAAAAAATTTTTACATCTATAGGAAAGCCATAGAGTAGATATTATTCATCCTTCTTGTAAAATATAAATTACTGAATTAATCATCCTTTCCACCGTTTGATATCTCGTTATCTAAAGTATTTATTTAATGTATTGAAATACGATTGATTTAACGTCGGTAGTTCTAGTGTTAATTAACAGTCATACAATTGATATTATATTACAATATTCATATTACAACACATTTTTCTTCGCCTCTTTGAGCATGTATGTAAAAACCTAGACCTTCAGGAGAAATTCTTATTGCAGGAGGGGTTTGAGCAGACGTTTCTTTTCAAATATTCAACATTTTTCTTTTTTTATCGGTTTCTTTTTGTAGTAAGGTGGTGAAGGTGACTTCCTTTTCAATGAAATCTGTCTATGTCATTTTTCGAAGTCTACGAAGATTCAATGATCTGCGTTCGTTGTCAGGTTCATTCAAAGGCCCTCCCCTTTCCTTACTAACTTGGTGACCTCTATTTTCTACTTTTCTGTAACACTAGTAAGAAATCTCGCGTGTTTCTTTCCGAAACGTCGGAGACCAAGAAGTCTGACTTACTAAGCTAAAATTCAATCGGGACTATCGAGATTTTGATATTAGGATATATCAGAGATGACGGTGGATCTAAGTTCGAACTTTTCAATTGCAAGTACGAATTTTTACCTCCTTCTCCATCATAATTCTATACTGTTGCGTTTTCCGCGTCTTACTCCGCGTCTTTGCAGTTTTTCTTTATGTTTCTTTCTCAATACTGACGTCTTGGCTTTCTTTTTATCCTTTTGTATACCCGTTGCACTTTCTTCTCTTTTATATTGCTCTTTTTTTTCTATTTCTCTGCCTCTATCTTTATCCTTTTCTATCATCTCTCATTCATCTTCCTAGTATGCGGCGAAAGAGCAGGTATGCGCGAGAGGTGGTGAATCAGCCACGTATTTCCTGAGAATTCGATTGTGACGCCGCGACAGATAAAATCAACGGTTGTGACGGAATTCAAGGACTTCCGTGGCAGGGCAAGATGATCGTGGTAAGGAAAAATTGTGCCTAATCGCTTTGCGTGGGCGAGAATAAGTTGAAGTGACGATTAAAGTTCGTGTTTCAGCTACTCAATTGCAAGTCGAAGCACGTGCGTTTACGAGATACGTGATCCATGATCCATGTAGCTCGCTTTCGGATGCTGCGAGTGCGTGTCATTATGTCTTTCTTGTAATGCGATTTCCCGTTGTGACTGTCATTACTGATCGATGAATGCTTTACATGCATGGTGAATTTTACATACTTTCGTGACTCACAATCAGAATAATTTTATGTATCTCCTTATAAAATATAAATGACTAAGAACGATTCTCCATTAAAAAATGCCTGCTAGCTTTCTTGAGCCTCCTTCATATATTAGACTGTTTCAGCGTGATTCAGAAAAAACAATAACTTGGAATCTCCGAAAAATTGTGAATAAAGAAATTCCAGAAACAAAACTGATCCCCAAAATTTTCAATTATGTCAACAATTAGGAAACGTATAAAGAAATTTGCAAGCCTTTTCTTTGTAATTCTTATTAACATTAAATTTACGCGTGCAAATTAAAAATCGCTTTAACACATTAAGCACCGGCTTCATTTGCTTGTCACCTAACAATAAGTAGTTAAAAGAATATTTGATATCTTATACATTTTCGCAACAATTTCTTTCCCTGACCGAATGATTCTAATACTTTCATAAATCTTCATATCACGCGATAGTCTCTAAGAACGATCATCTTTTGATCTGCGAGGCGTAAAAATATGTATATAAAGAAACAAAAAATCCCGCAATATCACGTGTATGTGTTAAATTACAACATAAGAACAAAAAAATTCCAATTGTACTTTCATCAATTCCACGATTTCCCACCTTACAGTCATATGGAGTATAATTCCAGCGCATTTACACGATACCAGTTTTTTTCTTGAATCACATTTCGATATCCCTTGCGTGCGGCATGTAAGATCGATTTTGTAACCGTTGGAGTGGTTTCTCATTCGTCATCGTAATGACACACGCTAACAAAGAACGGAGGACACGCGATTTCTTGGCTAATCACGAGCCCCCGATTGTCGCGCCTCTTCCAGGAGAACGAAGATGCCACGATAGATCAACGAATACTGTCACCGATTCTACAATATGCAATTACAATCGTCGACTAACAGCACGTGCAAACTGGTACACGTGAGAAGGTGTGCGATTCTGCCGAACTTGTCCCGTGTAAGAAAAAGAGAAACAGGAAGAACCTGTTACGTCAGTATTCGAGAATTACTTTCTTGTGTCACGTTCAGCGAATCGTTTCATTTATAGCGACACACTTTTTTTTTATACGTATCAAGAGATTAATTTCAATTCGTTGATACATCTGAATACGTCTTCGTATAATCATTTAGGAGAATTAAATTTCCTTTACTTTCTTTTTCCCGCTGAAAAATTCCAGATCAATAACGTCGACTGGTATAATTGCTATGGTAGTTGTTAAGGCAAAACAGGATACATTTTGAGCTTGGGTTACCTTGAAAGCAGAGTTCATGTTCGCACGATAAGGGTCTGAAAATTACAGGTCACCTGGCATGTCGTTGGTTTATTACCTTTACGTTGAAATTTGAATAACTTCGAGAACATATTTTCACATTTTTTTTAAACAAGTAAAGGTAGTTTAGCGACAAGGGTGAAAATTTAGCGAACAATTGAAAGAATCTTTTTTTGGACAGATGTTAGGTAAATGTAGCAAATAGATAGATAATTGTTATCGCTTTTCAAGTGTCGAAAGTTGACACATTGATCGGTCAAGTTATCGGAAACGTCCTATGCCTGGTTTTCGTGACCTGAATTTAAGTCCGTCGAGATTTCGTGCCACCATCAAACACATTGTGACAATCGCTTTGTTTTCTGTTTCGTAATAATTTTATCTGTCGGCCGTATCTTTTTGACGGCATTGTTACGTGCACATCGACGTAACACGTAATATGGTAGGAAATTAAAAACTGCAAAATGATTATATTCACTGTTTTTCGCTTTGGAAATTGTTAGATATTATTCTTTGAGTGTCCTTATGCAAATCATTTTAATGGTGTTGATTTCTGTTAACACGTTAATTGTAACGTGAATTTTATGAAATTTTCTGTTGTATTTCTTGGTTTCAATTGTTAAGGTTGTTTCGCTTAGGACTTGCAGTTTTAGGTGAGTTTTAAATTGAGACGGATATGATATATCAATGCTAGAAGTATCAGCTTTAAATCTATTATATTTAAATGTGCTAAATGAGGAGTTTGGAAAAAGTGGAATTTGGAGCCGAAGAAGATGATTAGTTAAATAATTTTTGTTTTATAAGACAGACGTGGACTATTTACTAAATGGTTCCTCTATCAATTCGGAGGATTTTCAGACAGAAATTGAGAAAAGGTCATTTCGACTGGGTTGGTAGTTTCAGTGTTAAATAATAATTTGGAAAAGTTCAAAGAAAATTTATCATTGATGATGAACATTTGAACTGAGACGGTCTAACTATAATTCCAGCCCTTAACTCCATGACTGTCATAGTCCGCTGATAATAAATTAACCAAGGTAGTCAAAGTAACTGATTCTTGCTTTGTTTAAAAAGCTTCTGAAATTTGTAGAACTTTTATCCAAAAATATTAATACGAGAGGAAGCTTGAAGTATCAATTAAAAATAATACCTTAATGTGCATGAAAAAATAGTCCCACTGTTGAATTCTATGACGAGTTTAATTCGTGAAGTGTAACCAAAGCGATTTCGTTTTTTCACACAAGTGGAAAGCAACTTTATTTTCTACGTTTAAATGAAGCAAATGGAAAAGCCCAGTAACGAAGTGCATATAGAAAAATACAAAGTAGCTCAGTTAATTGTGAAACATCACTATCTATAAAATTTATCTAAAAATCATATATATTTTTGTTTATTTCATAGAGAAGTAGAAACGGTTATTTTTGTCGCACAAGGTTCCTTCGATGCTCGATCGTTTTTCACGGAAGAAAATGTCCAAGCACGGGGGCGGTTAAAAAGACTATTGTCGGCTGTATCTGTACACTTTTAACAAAATTTATGTGCAAGCAGCGTCCGACGAATTTACGAGTGCAGTAACAACGACGGAACTAGGTAACTGGGTTAACCGATGCATCAACTGGTGACCTTTGAGATTAGGAGATAACGAGACGCCTCAAAGGCCAAGCGTTCCACGCAACTGCAAGTCCAAGTGAATTAATCTCGGAAAAGGATCATCTTAAATGTCACACCAAATGCCACCCATTCCTCCCCGTTAAATTTGAAAGATCAAAAAATATCCCCCAATTTTTCATTCGTCTTTTTCACCATATTCTACACCATAGAATCTTCCGTATGTATGCAATTACAAGAACATTAATACCTTCATTACAAAGAGTTCTTTTAAAAGACAGTTTCTATTTATTGATAAGGAATAAACAAACTTCGTGTTCGAGTTATCTATTAAACTTTTACCGATTTAACTCTGTTAATACCCATTAACCAGTTAACTGTGGCGAAAATTTTTTTGAATTTTGGGTCACGAAAATTACACAATATTCCAAACATTTTGTAAATTACGAACCCGAGTCGACAATTTTAAGCCCAAAATCCTCCTAAATTACGAAATAACTTAGGCTATTTAGGCTGAATATGGAAAAATATGTTACATATAAAAGAATGCAAATTTGAATTCCACAATCGCCCTAAACTTGTTACTTTTTGCCAGTTTTGCTTAGTTTAGGATCAATTTAGGCTTCATACAACCCAAAGTAATCCTCAGCATTCTATAATGAAGAGTTTTAGAATTGGATTGGAATTGGAGTGGAATGATCTAGGTCCAAAAAAATTCTCAATGTACTAAAAATTAATTTGATTGTAGGAGATTTAGAATTTATATGGAATAAAATGATAATTTAATTCCTACTTGCTCCTGAAAGCCCTATTTTTAGAATATGAGTCGGCAGACTTGGATCTTCTGAAATATTTTTAGGGGATGTCAGATTAAATTGGCATAAAAATTTTACCTGATCAGTCCATATAACTCCTGAAAATCATATTTACAGGACTTTGAGGCGCGTAAACACACAAGTTGAGGATTTTGAGGTTCAAAATGGTATACATAATTAAACGGCAAATGAGAAATCAAAAGAATCTACGATTTGAAGTTTCTTTTTAGGCTGGACTTTTCGACTCGGGAATATACTTTAGTTTTCGTCAAAATAACAATTTAAATAACCAGTGGTAGCTTTTACGCATGAAGAGTATACTCGTAAAACACAACTAACTGGTTAAACACTTACGGCAATTTAAATAAAAAAATGTTCAATAAACCTTCAAAACGATCTTCGGCATAAAGATACATGTCTTATGTGTTATCTACCGCAAAGGAACGCTCTAATTGAATGAAATATTTCCGATGATTATCCAAAAAATCATTGAATACACGTTGGCTTTATTTCACCCGCCATATTGCGATATCAGGATGAGCGCATTGTGCGAGCGTAAAATGAGAGACGACTCAGTCACTTTTGTGTACCTGCGATGCCTTATCACAGTATGTTATCACTGATAACAGCACTAAAAAAGAGCGCTTCTTTTTTCCACGCCGGAGAATGTTGCGCGAGAGATTACCAAAATGGAGTAAATTGATAATGGAACTCGTGCGCGTTTTTTTCCCTTCTTGCAGAGGCGAGGAAAATTGCAGTTTTTATGCATCCATAAACACATCCACCCTGTAGGTTGACTGCGTGTCGCATTTCGTGCGTGCACGATGCGTGACTCACAAGTTTAAGGGCCACGAGATGCATAAGGCATGATGCACGCGAGTCGCGAAAAATGTTTCTGCCCACGGTTGAAGTATTGCGAGTTGCAGTAGGGGACATCGTGTTTCGCATCGTTTTTAAACGATACGAATCGCTTGGTAGCCAATGTTGCAGTCATTTGTGAGATTACGTGAGTTTATTCGAATTCGGGGAATACTGTGGTTGTTGAAGCTTCATGTTTTTTTTTATGCAATTTATAGATCGTATTAAATGTAGGAATGTTGAATAAGAGCGTCGGAAAATTTGATAATTTATCGTAACTGAATGTATGTTTAGTTGTTCGTTTGTAGCTTTTATATTTTTAGGCTTTAACTCATGTGATAATTTTAGTTAACGGTAAAGGTGATTTTTAGGAATCCTTATCTAACTGCACTGTTAACTGAGAATATTGTGATGAAGGAGTTATCAATGAGAAGTTAGATAATGTATTGTAATTGAAACGATGTTCATTAATTACTGATAGCTAAAAGTGAAGGAAATTTCGTGGATTTCATGGTCAATTGTATTTACTAATACTGGGAATATTGTGATTTAACAATCATTGACGAAGGAGCATGAATGACATTTTTTTTGCACATATTTTGCTATTTACGCGAAGTATTATAAATATTGAATATTGAGATTGTTTCGCTGATATCATTACATTTGCTTATCAACGATACTCAGATAGAAGTTATTGATTGTATGCATTTTTCAGATCCGCTGGCTGATGTCGTCTTCGGTCAACGACTTCATTCTCTGTTATACACGTGCGTGGAAAAGAAGGGCAAACATGTAAGTACGTATCTGTACTTTGATTTTCACTCCCTGAATAATCGATGGTGCTCCAATCGCTTCGACACATATTCCACGTTCGCGAAGAATCTCCCTTATGTTTCATTTCTTATCAATCCCTATAGATTAGGTTTCAATTTAATCTCTTAAGACTACAAATATTTATGCACAATAGCAACAAAATTTCGGTGGTACCGAAGCCATCTGAAACAGTATTGCTAAGTGAAATGACCATAGCACTTAAAGTCGAAGAAAAATCAACAAACATAATTTTCTAGAACGAATTACGAAAAAATTTCAAATTTTCCCTATTTTTGTATATTTTGTCACTTCTATAGTCATTTTGGAAGTGTCGTCTCTTTAAAATGTAGCAGCTGACGTCAAAGAGAACGCAACAAACTAAATTTTTTTACGATAAACTGCAAAAATTTTAAATTTACCCTATTCTTTAATAATTTGTCATTTCTATAGTCATTTTACAAATGCCGTTTGTTTAAAATGTAGCTGCTAAAGTCAAAGGGAACGTAAAAAACTAAATTTTTTACAATGAACTCCAAAAATGCCAAATATACTCTACTGTTCAATACTTTGCCATTTATATAGCCAAATGCCTTTTGCAAGTATTTTTCTATCAAATTCTTATTAATCTGGTTTCTTGACAAGTATTATTGTAGTGATCAATGTTCTAAATTCCCGTGATCTATCGTCTTACTGTTAGAAAACTTTCACGTCGTTATACTTCTCGATGCAGATGCAATGCACGGTCTACCGTGCAAATTTCGGGTTGTTACTCGACGAAAAAAGTGCACACAACTGTTGAGTAGCGATTTTGACCTTGAAAAAGTCATTGTCGACACAAATGTCATCAATTGCCCATAACAAACTACAAAAATTCCAAATTTACCCAATTGTTTAATACCTTGTCATTTATATACCCAAATGCCTGTTGCAAGTACCTATTTTCAACTTTTACTATCCTGTTTCCTTCACAAGTGTTAATCCAATGATCATTGTTCTAAATTCCCGTGATCTATCGTCTCAGAGAAGATTCGCACCGTTGCATTTCTCGATGCAGATGCAATGCACGGTCGATCGTGCAAATTTCGGGCTGTTACTCGACGAGAGAAGTGCACACAAGTGTCGAGTAGCGACCCCGACCTTGAAGAGGTCTTTGTCGACGCGAATGCCATCAGTATTCCACGCCCTCGCATCTCCTGCCAGACGCCTCTTGAATATCAAACTTATTCTCTTGAGCATCCACCGTAGCTTTGTGCGACCGCGCAATATATTTTCAGTTTCGCGATCTCACGGTTGTCTTTGTAACTCCGTTTTCCTTCTCTCTTTTCTAGCTCATCCGCTCTCCTTCGAGGCATCGATATCGAGAGATATATATTTATATCGAGATGCGATTCCGAACACGAATCTTACGTGAAGTCGTATCGGTTTTCAGCCTCGTAATTATTCGCCTCTTCGCATTCTCGTAACGGTACACATGACAATGATACGTATATGTTTCCATATTTATTTCTGTGTCATAAACATCGTAATTATTTAACATATAAATGCTCAATATATGCCGTTTCTCTTGCCACGCAATATGCTGTCAAAATCATTCTTACTGTTAGCATTTTAGAAACTTTGGATGTTGCATGATTCGTGAAAACTGTAAATTGTATTGAAATACACGTTGGAAGAATATGAACAAAGAAAATTTGGAAATAGAGGACGAAGTTGTAATTTTGCAGTGGAGATGAGAATATGAAAAAATTTGGAAAATTTGAAAATAGAGGACGAAGTTGTAATTTTACAGTGTAGAGAAGAATTTGAAAAAATGTTGAAAACTTTGAAGTAGAGGACGAAGTTGTAATTTTGCAGTGGAATTAACTGAGTATATAATTTTGCACCCTGTAATTTATGATTTAGGGAATATTTTGTGTAATCGATCATCGTGCGACTTGCAAATTGAAGGATAATAAATTATACCGTAGATTGATACCGTATATCAGTATCATGAATTAGTAACTCGATAAATATTCTTAATCGGTTATGACGTACTGTCGTGAGATCTTATCGATCATTATTGCTAATGTCGTCACGTGTCTCAGGCAGGAAGGTGTTGATCTGACCGATTGCATCGTCTACAGAATTATTCAGTAACCAGAAACCATGAAATAACATTGGCAGGTTTGACTAACAAATTTTCTTTTCATTTTCACGAATTTCTTCTACGAGTGATACGTCCTTATGAAAGTAAAAGAAAAATGAAAAATTGAGTTTATCACTTATATCGTGTTTCACCAATGTACATTATAAAATGTTGGAATTATTTCATAATTTAGTAGTTTAACACTAGATCTACCAAGATGATCAGATTCTAACATTACTTCTTTTACAATTTTCTACATCTGTCTTGAAGACTGTAGGCAATTGAATCGATTAAGTTCTTTGATCTATTCACTTATTTGATTCGAACAGATTTATTTAACAATTTTAAATATATTGAATTAATTGTTAGTAGATCTAGTGTTAATAGACTTTGTAAATGTGCTGTTACACAGACCTCCACTTTGAAATGATAGTGTGCGTATATCGAATCAAAGAGCAAGTAGTTTAAACTACTGTCATAATTACCATCATACAGTTCTACTGAAAAAGATTAGTACAGAATATGAATAATCTTTTTAACAGTGTTTGTAACGTGAACTTCATCTTATCGATCACTGATCAGTAGAAAAGGTGACGTATGTACACTATTCTCCCAACTATCGACACATAGGTAAATACTTTAATGATTATAAAAAAACAAAGTAGTAAAGACTCTATTTTTCAATGGGTTCCTCCTTATAACGCTGAAATAAATGGAATACGGGTGTTTGACCCTGGCTGACCTTACCTGACCCAGCTCTCCGGCGGGCAGGTAAGAAACTAATTTAAAATCTTGCGTGCACCTGTTCGCAGAACCTGGCCCCGAGATAACGAATTTCCAAATAGCCCTGAGGTAGCTCCACGTTCGTTTTTTTAATTTCTTTCCTCGTAGAACCAAACGTTAAATCGTTATCGTGCGCAAACTATAGAGTTCAATCATTCCAATGTCTTCGATCAATAAACATTAAGAGGAAAGAATATTATCGCGATAAAAAAATGTGGAAAAAAATTAAAGTTTCTTAGATGATAAAACATGACATCATAAAGTGGCGTGATTCTAATCCTCATTTCTTGTTTCATTTAATGTTACAGTCATTATTTGTTTGATCATCCTTCTAAGTTGTTTAGACGCCGAAATCGAAAGGGTGCTGACCTGTGATATAAATGCGTGTCGCAATCTATCAAAGACACTCGCGAAGAAAGGTGATAAACCGCGTGAATCATTACAGTCTGCAAAAAGTCGCTGATTCAACGACTCCGGAAGTAACGCAGCCGCTATAATGTAAGTCGATTTTACAAAGGCACGTATGCAGCAGCAACAGCATGATTCATTATCAGGGTGCATAGGAGATCTAAATACACATTGCTTTTTTATTCTCTTGTGTCGATAGGACGCACTAGCTTGCCGATTTCGTGCCAATGTCAGAAGATGCAAATGCGGGTTATCGAGAATGTTGGCCGCTACTATTGCAGATAAGTTGTTTGCAATCACTTGCAAACAGTTGCACTTTTCAAGGTTGCACTAAAAATGTACACTAGCTCGGTGATACAAAAGTGTCTCCTTTTTTTTCATTCATATTTGTTTTTTTAATGCTTCTCCTTTTTCCATTTTTTTTCTGGTATTTTTCAATGTAAGTTTCTATGAGAATTTACAGTGTTAGTTAGATCCTTAAGCACTCTCTTTTGTTTTAAACAATTTTTGTTCTTTAATAATTTACCATTGAAATTAGAATTCACAGTTTTTTATGACTTGTAGTATATCAGTGTGTTGCACTTATAGGAATTTGAATTTTCATCAATTTTCTATTTCGTTTCCTTATTTCTATAATTATTAAAGTTGTTTTTCATTTTCTGTGCGTTGAGTCGCTAACAGTTGTCGATTACATCGTTCAGACTTTAGAAATCGACTTTTCCACAGATACAATGCAGTAAATATCAGCTGTCGTAGAATTCTTCGTTGTCACCCATACAATTTTTTGTTAATTTATCTCGGTACGTTACGTAACACAGACGCACGTGCGAATTCCACGTGCCAAGTTGCGTAGAATTGCAGAGGCGAGTTCGAGAATCGTGAAACATTCGCATATTGGACCGTCGTACACGTTGCGCGATTATTGTGCAGAATTTTTCGAACTGCGGGTTGCAATTTATTACTGGGTCGTTGAGGCCATTCACGCGACCAGCATCCTTCTTCAAGTAGAATTCAATAGAAGCTATCGAAGCAGATATTACAAAACTGCTTTGTCAATTGTTAAATGCTGTACAACGTCCATGAAAATTCGCATAATTCGGTAGAGTTATATCATTTTTCCATTTGAATATGAAAAAAGACCAGGTACAAAAGATTTGAACAGCAATATAAGGATCTACTAATACTGCAATAATATATCGAACTATTTTCATAAAAGTGCACTCACCTTGTACGCGGTATGCACAAAGGAAAAAAAATTAGTTCCTAGAACAGCGAGCATAAATAAACTACCCAACTTTTTCCTCTACCATCCTTTTCCACTTTATCTCCAAAAAGATATATAACATCCACACTTTTTTTTTATTCTGTATAATATTTTTAACAATATAAATTTACACATTGCAAATTGTAAGTTGTATTCCTTCGGTTTCAAAAGTAATTTGAGCGGAAATTCCCGAGTCGAAATATTGAACCTATTTTCATCGTGTTTACTCCTATTTGAACCTAATATGATACTTTTCAATACTAAAACTCCTAATTTAAACCTGTAACTCCTACTCAGTAAAATGATACTCCTATTTAGCTATCACCAAAACCTTTATCCCCTGAATTGGACCTATTACTCTTCCGACCATTACGTTATAATGAATTTTCATTTGTTTGTAATTATAGTTACCCATTAATTTTTAGTGATTTTGACTAATTTATATCTGAAAACTATGTGCATATATAAATGATAATAAGAATGATAATAATATTAATAACTAAATAGGATGTAAATCCTCAATGGAGGTTGAAATTGACGTCCTATTTTGCGCTTTAACACTAGATTTATGGATTACATCTATTTTTCTAACGTGGGCTAATTTGACTCATACAAGAAAATTGAAGTTTTTTGCAAAGAAAATAATTCCAAAACAAATTTAAATGAACGATTTATTATTAAAAAATTAACCAACCAATATACTATATATATAGCAATTAAAATTTTGAATGAGCCAAATTGGCTCCGTAAATCTAGTGTTAAGATGGAATAAAGAGAAATTTGTGTCACTTTTAGGCGCTAAATAGGCTCTTATTTTACATTGAATTTAGACCTATTTTTGTACTTCTAATTCCTAAATGTTGGGTAGTGAAAGGTTCAAATAAGGTTCAATATTTCGACTCGGGTTGCCATGCAGTTGATCCGGTCCTCCGATATATTATACCGAAACGATATTTCATCGATTTTGGATCGATATTTCATCAATATTTCTCCTGTACGCAAAACTTCTGCGTAGCGAGGTGAACTTATAGGTCTCTTGCATGTTCGATTCCAACCACGCAGCGTAATGATCGAGTTGCTATTAGTAATTGTAATAAGTCGTTCCTAAAGGCAGTCGCTATCTATGAATTTGTAATTATCATCCGCTATCCGCGATAACACGCGGAAGATGGTTTCACGACTTTATGAATCATGCGGACTCCTGGTATCGTGAATTTCGGAGAATATGAATTTTGGCGGGAATACGATTTGCGTAACGTAGCACACAATTTTTCGCGGATGTGCGAGTAGGATCGTTTCAGTTTGCAAACGAGGAAAAAAAAACAGAATATCGTATCTCTGACCTGACGATACCATTCATGTCGTGCAATTTATGGTTGTTCCTTTGTTTTCTCTGTCACGCAATAATAAGTATTAAATGCATAGATGGATGCATGTTGCTCGTCTCTATGCAGATGAGATATCTCGCGGATATTATCTACATTTTACTATCCCCATGAATGGTATCTTTCCATCGTTCTTGTTATTATGAAATTAAGTTCAATCGTGACGATCGTATACCGTTGAAGCTTACTCGTTTTGTTGCACGATGTTGCTTCGTTGTTCCAGCATTGTTGTCCGTTGTTACGTCGGATGTTACTAGTTTTATGGTTGTTCATGTGAATATGTATACGTGTATAGCATGTATTACGTGTAATTTAAACTTTAATGCGTCTTAGAATTTTAAAATCAATGATTGATGTTTACGAGTCATGGTAAAAAATATCATGCACGTAGATCAGCATAGGTGTATCCTAGAATTAATTGTATAAGTATACTTCTTCCGATAAATTCTGTAGACGTTACCGGTAATTTTCAATATCGTTGCAATTCTGAATAGCAAATATGTAATGGCTGCAACTTTGAGCAATAATTGCCATAAAATGATAGGTAGAAATATCAATTGAACTCGCAGAGTGAGACTTCAGTGAGTCAATGTTAACGTTAGATCTACCAACGACGAATCCAATATATTTAAAATTGTCAAATATATCTGTTTAAAGCAAATAAATGAAAAGGATAGAAAACTTCTAAATAAAAAAATCTTTTAAATGGAAAGGCAGAAAATTGAAAAAGAAACAGCGTTACAAGTTTCAGTAACATCTTCAAAAAATTCATGGCAAGTCATTTTGATCACCTTGGTAGATCTAGTGTCGAGGTTTCAGCAAACGAAATTATTGACTTTTACAACTTTCACAAACTATAATCAAATAAATTTCAAATTAATTTAAAACATAAATTTTTTTAATTTCCAAAATTAATATTTTTAGTAAATTGTATTTAAGAATTAAAAATTGTTTAAATTTAAATATTTTAAGGGATAAACTTTAAAATAGAATAGAAAACGATATCTGTCAAATTAAAAAGCTCCATATCGGCTAAATTATTATCGAGTTTCTAATAAATAATAAATAAAGGTATAAATACACAAAGCAGGTGACTGTCGCGAGTTTTAGTAATACAATGATCTTTGATCGATCGTAATCGTCGAACGTGGACAAAGATAACGATCGAATCGGAGAGATCGATTCGGATGAATCTCGTTCGCGAGAGAGAAGGATCATTTTACGATGTAAGCTCGAAGCAGAGGAATGCCAAGCAGACAAATGGATACGTAAAAGAGCGAACGATCGCAGGATCGAGCGACGATGAGAATATCTATGCCCGGTCGTTAATATTCCGATGACGACTAATTCGTGTCCTGACTGTGGATCCGCATCGACGAAGGCCAACATTCGCTTACGATCTTACACTGTGTATTTCCGTGTCGAGGCACATACATTATTTACCATTTCCTAGTATGATCTCCGAGCGAAAGAAAGAGATGAGAGAGAATCGAATGACTCGGCACCTTGCCAAGCTTCGGAAATTTTTTGTCCTTCTTCTCTTGCATTCGACCAAAATATTGAAACAAAGACATCGATCATTTTTACGCATCTAATACTGTTAATTATTGTAGAGAATTAACTGTTCTTGTTTAGCTCTTTGAGTAAGGTGACCAGATTTTTAGATGGGCAAAGCGAGACAACTCTACATATCGTAATATTTTTTTATTTTTAACAGAAATATATAAATAAATTACTTACCTTAATTTTCTATGGTAAGTAGCAGATTTGGAATATTTATTTGTTTAATTAGCTTGCTAGCACGCAGTACGAACACGAAGTGTATCATCTGAGAGACAAATACAATGTAACTGGGTAGCAAAAGAAATTATGTTAGTCGTCGTAGCCCGTAGGATTCTTAGAACGCAAAACAAATTGAAGGATTCTTAGAATGCAAAACAATGATTTTCATAAATATAAAATTTAACTTAATTCTAAAAGTCGGGACTTTTGAAAAACGTCGCGGGACGCGGGACAAATTGTGAAAAATTGGGACTGTCCCGCCAAAAGCGGGACGTCTGGTCACCTTATCTTTGAGGCACGGGAATTCAAACAATAAAATGACCAGTGTTGCATAGGCACTTCTTTTTACATTTTAATTGAATAAATTTGCTTTATATTTATTGACAAAGTTATATAATAATATAAATTTTCGAGGTGGAGCAAAAATGTCCCACCATGCATCTTCACGTATCAAAGAGGTGAGGTACCTTTTACTCCACTGTACCTCAAAGAGTTAATGATCAATTAATTTTGATCTGCCCTCGACCTTTGTTCCTTAACACTAAAACTACCGACGTTGTATCTACTAAAATTTTGATACTTAACACTCAAACTATTGGCATTAAATGTATTTTATTTACATATAGGAAATAAGTAATTTGAGTAATGGAGAAAATAGCAATCAAGAGGTAGAAAAGATAATCGATTTGGTAATCAGTGTTTTATAAGTACAACGTAGAATATCTACATTGTGATTCTCCTGTAAAGTTGGAGAATTTTTGAAAAAAGCGATTACCAGCCATATTGACTTGCTTGGTGGTTATAATGATAATAACTAATGTAGAACGTGAGAAATAAAGAGGTATAAAATATGATTAATTAATTAATTTAGGATTTATACGGTAGAAGTGGAATATTTATTTTATGGCTACTTTACCCAATTTAAATAATTTTTAGAGAAAATTTGGGATTGGTCCTTTGAGCACATGGTAGGTTTAGTGTTAATGAAAAGTGTGCTGCGATCATCTGATGGAAATGACGAGTTTCATAATTTCTTTTTCATAACTGTTCAAGGATACCTTTTACTTAATTCGACCGTTTTGGCGATGAATATAAAGGTTATTATGTGGTAAAAAAAGAGCGGTGGAAAGTACGAGGCTATGATGGCCATGGGATGTATCCTTGATCTTCTGATGAGTTCGAGTTTAATAAGCTTCAACCATGGGGAAATTCAGTCATAATGTGTGCATTGTTTGGTCAAAAACGTAGAGGTTTTTATTCTTCAAATATCGATAATTTAAAGTGAAGGTGAAACCACATTGGAATCATGCTGGTAAACAATATTTCAGACAAAGTTTAATTTTTTTTTTACATTGTAAACTTTACAGTTTAAAATTGAGAAATAATAAAAAATTTCGATACATTATCGAGAAAGTAAATGTACGAATTTAAAACAAACGTAATGTAAACAACGAAATTTTAGAAAATTTGGACGGTCAACGTTGAGACTTTTTATAATAAGATTTATAACGATGGGAAATGAAGAATGATGAAATGATGATATTAGTTAAACCTTAAAAAATTGATGCAAACAAATATTCAGAGAAATTCGAAATACGACGGAAGGAAGGTATATAATTTGTATCGCATATTTCACATCAGGATGATTTCCGGAATCGAAAAGCCCAGCCTAAAAAGAAACTACAAATCGTAGATTCTTTTGATTTCTCATTTGCCGCTTATTTATGTATACCATTTTGAACCTCAAAATCCTCAACTAGTGTGTCTACGTTCCTCAAAGTCCTGTAAATATGATTTTTAGGAGTTATATGGACTGATCAGGTAAAATTTTTATTCCAATATAATCTGACATCCCCTAAAAATATTTCAGAAGTTCCAAGTCCGTCGACTCATATTCTAAAAGTATGGCTTTCAGGAGCAAGTAGGAATTAAATTATCATTTTATTCCATATATATTCTAAATATCCTAAAATCACTCCAATTCCAATCCAATTCTAAAACTCCTCATTATAGAATGTATGGCTTAATATTGGGCTTAGATTAATTTTCTAAATAAGAATGCTGAGGATTATTTTGGGCTGTATGAAGCCTAAATTGATCCTAAACTAGGCAAAACTGGCAAAAATGAACAAGTTTAGGGCGATCGTGGAATTAAAATTTGCATTCCTTTCTATGTAACATATTTTTCCATATTCAGCCTAAATATCCTAAGTTATTTGGTAATTTAGGAGGATTTTGGGCTGAAATTTTCGACTCGGGTTCCCGCGCGCGAATCTCAAGTAATTAATGTGCACCAGATACCGAAGCTATGCATCAAAGAAGCTATAGCTTCACCTGTCGTTCCTCAAATTTTATTGCCATCGTGTCGTCACCGTGGTCAGCAGTGGCCGTAGTAAGTGCATGTTTGACTCGGCACGTTGCCAGAAACATAAATTCCCGTCAATTACAAGTAAGATCGCGGGACAAAGCATTATGGTGCGTGTCTTGCGGGTCATCTATCACGGATACATTGTCGTCGTACGAGAGCGTAATAACTGTCGAATAAATTAGATTAAATTAAAGGTCATTTCGACACCTGTTGTAACTTTTGTGCACTTCCTATTCAGTGATTGTTTTCTTGTAACTTATTTTTCTCCTTACACTTTCAATTTTCAAGCATGACTTTGGTACTCAAGCAGCAGTCAAAATAGACTTTTTTAAAATATTGGTTATCTTTGAGTTACACTTTTAAATAATGTTAAGTTGGCGGACATTTTGTTTTCTATTGTAACTAGTGATTAATTATGATACTTTGAGAGATTAAAATTCTGTGGTACTTCTTTTCATTTTTATATCTTCATAATATATAATAAATTAGGAAAAATATTAGAAAAGTGATAAGAATTTCAACTTGTATGGTGTATTCATATTGACACTTCAGTTTTACATCCATCATAGACTTTTTGCAAGTTTAATTGGCATTGCTTTAGTTAGCATTGCTTCAGGAATATTTCTATATGCTGTTTATATCAAGAAATCTAATTAAAATCACTGTATTATAATTTGTATAAAAGAAAGAAAGTTAGCATTTTAGAATTTTACACAGGAAAGATTTTTCAAGGTTCAAAAATTTGAATACTAGATTATTATCTCGATGTTTGAGATTTTTAACACGTTAACCCTTTGTGGACAGAGGCTTGTTTTGAATACTGAGAAATAATCATTTATTTAACGATGAAAAACCGTCGTTTGATCAGAAAGTTAGTGTTAATCTATAGAAGTTATAAATTACTACTTATGCAATCATATTTCAAAAGTTATATCTCAATTCTTCAACTCTAACCGTGTATCGAGCCAATAAACTACAATCAGATTTTTTCTCAGACCACGTATATGCGTCCGTCGTCCTCAAAGGGTTAAACTCTGACACAATTGAGCGTGTAACTTTAACAGAGCTCGAAGAGTTAATTCCTATGTCGACCATAAGCCTCAAGTCACTTCTGAGTAAGCATATAACAGGGTGTCTGATTGAAGTAGGTATGATTCCACTGCCTACGTACCCAGGAGTAAGTTCTACTACTTACAGCAAGCGTTTAGCCTAGTTTCTTACATGCCAGCGCAATTTGAATAGCTCTGTGTATCAGAATTTCGTGGAATTTTCTAACAACTTTGCACTCTGCACTCTCCCGTTGTTTATTTAAGAGGCGAGAATTCGAACAAAGAAAAACTCATTACACTTAGGAAATTCATTTGCGTTTACGTTTAAACGAACAATGAAATTTAAAGTTCACAGTGAGTGTAGATGGACATCGATTTTTCTACGAATAAAAGGACATTGTAAGTGGTATTTTTAGAATCTGGAAATACATTTCACGTTGGAGTTTACGTAAAAGGTGCAGTTAAAATTCTCCATCGTATTACACTCTTAATCTCGTATGTACAAAGAAACGATGGAGGACGTAATTAAGGGTGAGGTTTCTTGGGTTTCACGTACCGCGAACCTTGAAGATAAAAGTCTTTCGGTTTGTGTTTACTTGGACAGATAATTACTGCGTTATCGTGCTCCAAAGTCGTTGGAGCATTGTAAACGAAATCGACTCTTTGTAAGACCGGCATGAATTACTTTTTGTAATAGTCTTGTAATCATCGACTACATTGAAATTCAACACTAATTGCACTACACGATTAACATAAGTGAAAAATTTCACAAAAGAGTATAGCAGTATAGATAAGATACAGAGTTAAAATTGTATACACAATGATCGCCTAGTATTATCTATCGAATGAGACCACCCCAATTGAAATCAGTTGAAGGGCACTTTTGACCCTCTTATCCTGCTATACCCTTTGTCTGTCATTTTAAACAGCTGTGGTCTATTTATTCTACTTTAACACTAGAAGTACCAGCGTTAAATCTATCACGTTTTAATATGTTAAACAAGTTCTTTGAAAAAGGAGGAAATAAAAGGTAAAAAACTGATCAATTCGGGAGTCTGCGTTTTATAAAATCAACGTAGAATATTTACGGTACGGCTCTTCTATGAATTTGGAGAATTATTGGAAAAAAATTTGACATTAATTATTTTGAATTGCTTGGTAGTTCTAGTATTAAACTATTCTCGAATCAAAGTTTCTCGTTTATCACTCCCATTTTCTCTCAAGAAAATGATGTACTCTTTAGTTATTTTAACTGATAAAAATGTGCACGTAAAAGTGCTAAAATTTTTAGTTAGACTTATTGCAAAAATCCTCCACAAGTTATCTCCCGCGGAATCGAAGGTCGAAATCGAGTCACCGTGCTGGCTGAACTTTGTTAGCAAAAGTAGCAAACTGACGTCACACTCTTCTACCTTATGTCATTATATTGAAAATCAGGGTCGAGTATCATTTTTCTACGCTGTAATCTGCATTCCGGTTGCATCCACGCTTACAATTGTCAACGTGAATCTTCCTACTTCGTTTAACATCAGTCCCCAACGATTAGAATTCTTCAAAGTAATTTCCACTTAATGAAAACTCAATAAATCAACGAATCAGTCTGTAAGACTTGTGTTATTGTCTATTTAGAATTCTATTCGATATAGTACATCAGAAAACTGTACTGTCGCGTGTAATCGATGCGAGTATAAATCGTTTCCAAGATAGCTCGGTATCCATCGTAATCTGTATATCAGTGTCACAGAGATAAACGCTTCCTCTGGAATGTTATTCGCTCTGTCAAAAGAACACGTACGTTAATACGCATGGTTGGTATTACTCACTACGTATGACACACACGGCACAAACGATAGATTTCGCGAGAATCATTTTTTTTTCTCTTTTACTACCCATCAGCACAGGTATTTTCCTCTGCGCAGTCTCGGTGCAACCTGCAAGAGACTTGTTGCATTATGGCGTCTTCGTTTCTGCAAAGTATCATCGAAACCGCTGCACCTGTTATTTGGAACTTTTCTGACAGAAAGATTGAAGAAATAAACGTTTTTTAACGCGACATTCTTTGTTTCGTTTGGTCTGTCTTACTTTAATATCGTCTTCTAGAATAGTTCTCTTCTAATGGAATATTCTTTTTACTTTTTACTAATTTCAAAGTAGGGTGCAGTCTGTTAAGAAATTAATTTTAACACTTCATTCACCGAGTTAAAATGACTGGTTCCCAATTTTCTCTTATAAAAAGTTGTCAAACTTTTAGGACTGTAAAGTAGTTACTCTTTATGATTAGTTATTTATGATTAGTCTAGTTATTTCTTTCACTTTTTCATTCCCCTTTTCCCAAAATATTAAATGTATTTCAATACAATTGATTAACAAGTATCATAATTATATGTACTTTAAAAATCTATTATCTTTAACACGTTGACTATCATGGGGGTCACCGGTGACCGACGTTATTGAATTCAATAAAATTTCATATTATCTTTCAATTGCAATTTTTATGATTCCTTTAACATATTTAATATTTAAATATTCCCATTAAGAAAATAAACGTCTACCAAATATTTATGAATCTGAATCTTTAAAGTTTCTGCTTTATAAAGATGTGAATTTGATAGAACTAGTTTCACTCTAGTAAAAATGATGAAACTACAAAATACCTTTGGCGTTCAACGTGTTAATTTCTATTCAAAGTTAAATTTTCAAAGAAACAGGAAGCGCATTAAAATCTCCTCTCTCATCTCTTTTCAAATGTAATTTGAAATACATGTCGTTACTCCATAACGACTTCCTAATTGTTCGAAGTAATGATGATCTCTTTACAAATTCATCGTCTTAATCCTTCCGTTTAATTCCCGTCATGTCTTCCGCATACGAAACAAAATTTCGACTTACCATAGCCGTGGTCTGGGTTATAACGGGAGCCTCGTCTTCCGTTTTGACGCACGAAACGACGAAGAGAATCGCCATCGTGATACTTCCGGCACATCGTTGCCAGCTATGGATATCGTTCCACCTGGCCATCTTGGTTCCTGCTTCCTACGATCGAATTTATTTCAGCTCAAACTCAACGCGTTCGTCTCGCTTCGAACCGCTCTACGATCGGCAGGATCTCTTTTGACAATATCGCGAACACAAAAAAGAAATGGTCCTTTCGAAACGTATTTTCGCACCCTTGCGACACTAAACCGCGCACACGCGTTCCTCGACAGGTTTAATCTTCCCTCGGTTGCCTCGGGATCGCAGGATAACGTGATAAGAACTCCACGTGTCCTCTCGATCGTTCCAAAGATCCGCGGAAGCCCGATGGAACGAAGAGTGAAAACCTCTCGTTCCTCCTGTCAACTTCTTCCTCTCGTTACTTCCGGTTTCTCGCTCGACTTCTCGATCCTCTCGTTCGAATTCCCAAAATTCGCGAAAGGAAACGATCTCGACCGAACCCTCCTCCAAGGTGGTCTGCTTAGATACACACTCTAGCTAGCAGGGTCAGTCTAAAACGTCGTTGCCACGACACTATCGATCTCGTGTTTTACCCGGTGGTAGCTCGCCACCGGTAATTTCCTTTTCTAACGTTTTCGCCCTCGAAGTCACGACTTCTCTTTTGACTCTTCGAGCCACGGACTGGTAACCACCTCGTTGAAGAAACCTCCTCTTTGACGAACGAAAGAAAATGGACGATAAGAATCCACCGAGATTGTTCAACGAAGACGAGGTAGACGATGCAAAAAGGTAAAAAGGTACGAGATACGGGTCGCCGGCCCGCGGAAGAATTAATAAGAATGAAAAAGAAGAGGAACCGAGAGAAAGGACACGGCCGTACGCGGAGCTGGTACCGGAGTCTACCGCCACTCTGAATCACAATCAGTCTGCCACTGACTTTTATTGAGGCCTCCCACCACAACGACCGCGACTACTACCAACGACCGTGCAGATGTCTGCACGAGTGTGCACATATGCTGAGAATACTATACTTCTATACGAGACTGACTGAGTTAGTCAGATCTGCCGCGAAGTGTGGTTCGCCGTATTGCCCTCAAATTTGGTGGAAATTGGTAGTTTTTTTATTTATTTTCCGGAACCGTGGGGGATATGAATGTTATTATGGAAAGAATCATTGTTATTGGATATGTATGATAATGATTTTTGAGAAATTTCTGGATGAACGTTAACAGGTGGAACGTTCTATTAGCTCTTTTTTATTTCAATGGTTTTTATGTTTTGATAATTTTTTTTCACTTATCTTTAAAGCGAATGCTGCTGGTAGTTATTGGAATATAAGTGCAGATATGTAAAGATCTATGGAAGATAATTAATCATTATGATATTGTTTGTATTTCGTGGTTGCGAATAGATATGTTCGAAGGATCGTACTGTCGCATTCCTCACAGTCGGTGTGCCTCAAAAATAATGTTATGCGAGTGCACGAGATATCTGAGTTCGGTAGGTCCATTCTCTCTTCATTGACAAATGATTGTGACAAATGAACTACCGATCGGCAACAACGGACGTTCCGAGGAGGATCGTTAAGGATAGATCTATCGCGAACGATGGTACAGACGATTCTCCACTTCGTCCTTTTCGTCTCGAACAAGGTCAAAGTGGACGAAGTTACATTCTGTCTTAAAAGTTCCAGGGAGAACTTTAGATACGACTCTTTATCTCTGGTTTGTTCTATGAAAATGATCATTAATTTACCGATTCTGTATACCTGCGCAACACTTTTATTGCAATTCCGAGTTCTTCCATAGAAAATAATCATAAATATTCTCGTCGACATCCGCGTTTACCTTGATTTTCGTTCCGATTGCCCGGACTTATCTTCCCAACCGACATTTCCGTTTTTCCACTCTTCCGATATAATACACGCAATTGTCATCCTTTTTGATTATCCGAGTAAACAAAAGACGGAAAGCATATTCTTCGTTTTTATTCAATAGTTTTTGTCGATCGTATCGTCGAAATTTACAGTGGCTATGTTTTTTTTCTCCCTACCCTTTTTATTTCCTCCTCGCGAATCATTATCTCGGACGACCGAGGAATATTATGGCGAATGCAACGAAGAATGCATCTTCCATCTGTTTCGCATTCGTCGCGCAGGCTAAAATGTATTTTTGTTAAATGTTCTTAGCCGTACGAACTTACTTGTTTTGACCATTGATCATCCCCTATGGTTAACCATAGATAGTATTTTAAAGGTGGTCATCGGTGTTTTGTTTTGCGAACGCATTTTATGGCTTGTAGTAGTTCCGCAAAAATGTTCCAAGCTTACGGCCTCATGAATAGGTAATTTAACGATGCCAAAATAGCCGAATGTTTCTGGAAATAATTCGAACGCATTGACGCAAACAATATGATTTACAGTTGTATATCGCATCTCTCGTAACATTCCTTCTTTGCGGTAGTCTCCGCGTTTTTTTTTGTTTTTCTTTGCCGTTTTTATTACCATTTTTTTTGGTTTAAACAACGTGATATCACGCGATGGTTTACGAGTAGCTGGAATAGATGAAGTTTATGCAAATATCATAGTCGTAGGAGAGCCGAACGAGGTAATGTAATTTACACGCGCCGCATACCATGGGAAGACTTGTGAAATGAACGATTGTTGTAATCCTTAACGGTCCTTTGATATACAGTGGTTTTGCTCCGTCGCGCAATATCGAGGCAAAACAGCGTTTTTTCCTTGCCAAACAAACTTTCGAAAACCTGTTTTTTGCTGTCGCGTGGCCAATCCAGTTTTCGTCGTGTACGATTGTTATTAATTTTCGATCCTGCTGTTCGAACGCGGTTAATTGTTTAACTTAATCCGGAAGTCGAGCTTGTGCTTCTATTCTTTCTTTGTCAAAACAGAATCGTAATTGTTTACCGCTGATTCACATTTTGTTGGTCTTAACTCCTCGCCGTACAATAACGAGTGACACTCGTGATTTGGATAGGAAATTTTCAAATTTTCCAAAGCGTATGCAATTGCAAATATTAGTGAGATGCAATACGACAAAAGTATTTCTATAATATCAATATTATGTTAAATTTGGGGATATGTTAGGAATCACTTATCAATTTTGATTTATTGGGGAAGCAGTCAAAAAACAAATCGTATGGCGAAGGGTTAATTTGTTAATTTTAAGATAAATATCGACACTCAATTTTTGCACCTTTGGTGAGTGAAGTTAATTATGCGAGAGAGACAATGGGCAATCGGGAAGCCTCATTGTTACAATGTCGAACAATAGAAGGTTGACGAAGACTGGACGAATTTCATTGCTTCGAGGATCAAGGAAGTGTACGCCCTAAAGGGTCACGTGATACTGGTTTGTGAATCATTCAGGTTTTTAAGCTTCTTTCCATTTCTAAGAATTCCTTTTGCGAAGCCGACGACCGCACACTTCATCCTGAATCAGGATTGCTGCACGACTTCCGAATGCAGATGAAGCTCCACCGGAGTGAGTAATCGTTAGATCAATTCGTTTAAATGATATGCAACTTTGTCCCCGAATTTCATGCAGCCTAACTTCCATTGTGATACAGATTAAAGACTTTTCTTTGATTTTTCCCATATACTCGATCAATTTCTGTACTGTCTCTAACATTTATACCATATGGGTAGTGATTTCAATGCTTGCTTATTTAAGAAACAATTAACCCCTTAGTTTACAACAACGTGTGACACTCGCGGCGTAGAATAGGATTTTGAAGTTTTCAAAAACTATTAAATTGAAAGTATCAGCCGGTTACAAAATAGTTTCATTGTGCCTATCCTATTAACTCGTTGACTGCCATGGGGGTCTCCGGTGGTCGGCGCTACCGAATTCGATGAAATTTCATGTAACTTTTAAATTGCAATATTTATGAATTTTCGAACATACTGAATATTTAAATATTGGCGTTGAAAAGATGAAGGTCTGCTGAATATATATGTATCAGTGTCTTTAAAGTTTCTGTTTTATAGAGATGTGATTTTAATAGAAAAATTTTCACTTCAGAGAAATGATCAAATTAGCGAAATAATGCCCGAGACGAAATATTGAACCTCATTTGAACCTTTTACTACTCAACATTTAGGAATTAAAAGTACAAAAATAGGTCTAAATTCAATGTAAAGATCCCATTTAGTGCCTAAAAGTGGCACAAATTTCCCTTTATGCCATCTTATGGCGCAAAATAGGACGTCACTTTCAACCTTCGTTGAGAATTTACATCCTATCCAGTCCCGAGTCGAAATATTGAACCTCATTTGAACCTTTTACTACCCAACAGGTCCAATCCAGGAGATGAAGGTTTTGGTGATAGCTAAATAGGAGTATCATTTTACTGACAATGAGAAGGAGTTACAGGTTTAACACTAAAACTACCGACGTTATATCTACTAAAATTTAGATACATTTATTAAATAGTGTAAAAGAAGAGAAATTAAGAGGTGAAAGAAGTGAGCAATTAAGTAATTTTTGTTTTATAAGATAGAAGTGGAATATTTCCTTCATGACTTCCCTATCAGTTTAGAGAATTTTTAGAAAAAAATAGTTTATCGGTCATTTTGACCGGCTTGGTAGGTTTAGTGTTAAATTAGGAGTTTTAGTATCGAAAAGTATCATGTTAGGTTCAAATAGGAGTAAATACCATCAAAATAGGTTCAATATTTCGACTCGGGTGGTGACATTCAACGTTTTAATATTACTTACGATTAATTATATGAAATATCAGAAATCAGTGAGAACTTTTAATTTCAGGAATTCATTTTGAGCCATTACACGGTCAATCAGAAAAGAAATTGTAGGTCAAAGTGTTAAGTTCTTCCAATTTGAAAATTCTTGCATCTTATCATTTTTTCTCTCTCCTTTATTTTTACCTTTTCACCAGATTCGATTTTTCTTTATTTCTCCGTCTATCTAACCCCATTTGTCTTCTCGTTTCAAGTTCTCTCGATCAAAAGAGTGATCACCATAAACATGATCAATTAGAAATTTTACTTGCACACCATCTCACGTGACGATGTCAGAGTAGACACACAGTAGCATAGAATTATGTATTTCCCCAAAAGTCACTGTCACGTATTAGGCCCATATGCGTGGGCCCACGAATCGACCACGCTATGGGAATGCAAACTAGAGAGTACATCGAACGTCTGAGTAAGCAGAACACTTTTTGGAAGTCTTTCACCGCCATTGCTATATCAAAGTTGCGAAGGAGGAACGAATTTCCTCGAACCGACCACAAGGATTCTTGGATTTTTCAGTCTATCGAAGTTTCCTCCTAAGCGACCTCGCGAATGAGAAAGTTTTTCCATTCATAAGGGTACGTGATCACCATTAAAAAAAGGCATGGTGAATTACAACGAGAATCAAGGTGGATTCTATATTTTATACGAAAATAGAAACAGCACGGGGGAGTAATTGTTGAAAGAGAAGATCATTCTGCGTTCACCGTTTTATTTTCATTCACGGCGAAAGGGGAAAAAGATGTCTTTCTCTTTTTTCTTGACCCACGTGACCCACGTAGAAGATTCCATCGTCATTTCAGAATGCATTTGCATTAATTCGACCATTCGTTCCTAAGCCTATTTAAATGCACCCGAACCGAGTTTGTAATCCTATTTGGAATGTTTTACATAGAGAAAGAGCAACGAAGCAACAGTCGAAAAGAAGAAAGAAATGCAACAATGCTATGGGAGATCATGCCAAATCAACAAGCCTTTCGACTCAGGATAAATGAGTTCCTGCGAACTCGTTTCATTCGGAGGAAAATCGATTGAAAAATAATGTCAAGTTATTTTTCAAAGTCCAACGGTACCAATCGACGATCTTGCCGTCCGAGGCACGTGTAAATAAATACACGTATAATTGTTTATTTAACCAAGACGATCTGAATCATATCCTAACGTGGAATTATTATTCTGAAAACTGTTGAGCGATATAAAGTATAAACTTACTCCTTCGTACCGTTTTATCATAAACGTTCCGACATCGGCACGTGCCGAAAGAGACGCCCTCGATTATCAACTTCTCCGGAAGAATTTCATCGATATCATTTTATTTATTTCTCACGAAACAATTTCTCCCCTTCTACGTTCCTCAATTTACCCCTATCTATCAGTCCAAAGGTCGAGTCAAGGTTACTCGCTAAAAATCAATCCGATAAGAGAAAGTTCCGATAAGAAACCATGCTCCTAGTGTCCCTTGGCAAGAAATCCATCGGTTTACAAGAGATTTATCGATCACGATTTCGCGATGCATCGCGGTCCTTCAAAGTAGGGACAAAATTCTACGAAAAGGTAACGCGGAGGACATTCGTTATAAACCAAGCCATCTGTCGCTTGCTGAAGAATTTTCTTCTTCGAGATCGCGTAGCTTAAGAATTCGCAAGAAAAAAAGAGGGACCGTCAAAGAATGGTAATCTGAAAAAGACATCGGACGAAGACGATCGCGGGTCTTCAGGCCGCGCCCAAAAAATCATCTTCCCAATGGAGCAACATCTCCGTTTTTCTCTCCTTCCCTTTGTCAACCACATCTTCCATGTAATTCTAATCGCTTATCGATTCTGCCTACTCATTCTTCCTTCATGGTGCCGCGCTCTTTCTTCCATGGTCTCAAACTCTTTCTTCTTCTTTCACGGTGCTACCAATGGTCAAGGTCACGGCGTAACACCGCCACCGATGAAAGAGAAGGCGAGTGTCCTCGGTAAGGATGAAAAATGGTGGAACTGATTCCATTAGGGATGATCGAGATTCAGGCACGCAGGTATGCGTCGGCAGCGTGTGTCCATGGGTTCTCCGAATGTCTGTGGTTCATTATGTCCATGCAAATGACGACGATCCGTCTGCCCTCCAGAACCTCTTCCTTGCTCCGTTAATGAATCGACATCCTTTTTCGTGGGCAACTCTTTGATGATAATTGTTTCAATTCGTTTCGAACGTTCTGTCGGAGAGCTTTCGTGGACTCGTCAGTTGTGATTCATCCTTTTTATTCTACTGTCTTGATGACACTTTGATAATTAACCCTCTTGAAGCGAGCTGTTGTAGCACTTAATGCACACTCCTTGGAGATTCTTTTGATGCGGTTTGATTTTTCCTAACGCAATGTGTTGGGAATGGAAGTATTAGGGGTACTGAAAAGTAATCAAAAGTGAAAACGTAATTGGAAACGTTTTTCAACAAAAAATCATAGTACTTTTTTAAAAAGGGAATCGAAGAAATATCTTCATGCTGACAAACAGTGTTAGAAAATTATGGAAATTATTTTGTTGATTAGTTTTTAAGATTTCTTTAATAAAAAAATGTTTTTCGCGAGCAAAAAATAATTTGGATTACTTTTCGGTACCCCTGATATATGACGAATTTTATTTTTCTATTGTTCATTATTGATTATTGGGAGGTTTGGAATTCATATTGTTACGGGTTGGAAGTGAATATTGTAGAAATTTATTAAAATTCTTTTTTACGAGTGGGATAACTTGTTGCGGCATATTCGACGAAATGGAAAATGACGCATACAATTTTCCTTATGTATCACATCGATTGAGTTTCCAACGTATCATTAATATAATCAGCCAGAATAAGTGAGATGATGTTTAGCCTTTCGTAAATGCCTATATTAACCACAAAAATATGTATCTTTGTTGTATATGGCGGTTATTATGATAGTGGTCTGACTTAAAAATTAGAAAAAGTGCAATTTACCGCTTACTTTCTGTTGTATCGATTTGCATTAAAATGTAGTAGTAGAATATCTCTGTAGAGATGATAAAAAAGTGAATCGTACAAAGTTGATAATTGTCTCGTTATACAGAACTCAATGCAGCTCAAAACATAAGTTTCAGTATTTCGAAACGAAGAATAAATGTTTTATATTATTATCATAATTACCGGCCTGTGTTAAAGGGTCAACTTTAACCCTCTATAGGCTCCTGTGACTTTGAGGTAACGCAGGACATAACTAAACTTCTACTCTTCAATGTCAAATTTTTAACACTGCTAAATATTATAATTTAGCTCGTGAAAATCCTGAAATTCTTTACAATTTAATATTTAAAATTCAGGTTGATTCTATTATTGAAAATAGTGTGTTTATCATTTTTTAATTGTGCTATCGTGAAACTCAATTTCGGATAACACAAAATATTCGGACTGTAGAGTGTTACCTATCAATTCGTATTGTTTCACGCTTTGGACTAACATTCTTCATCATTTTATTACAGATCGTTTTGAGGAAGAACAATCATTTCACAGATTGCCAGAATGACTACATTACAAGTTGCAACTTTATTATCTCTGTAAGTTCAATGATTATCAAATTTTAATGCTCGTCTATTATCACTGATATCAAAGTAGACTTTTAATTGTATCGTATTAGGCATATTTAACCAGTTGACACATGCTGATAAATAGTATTTCTTCCTAGAAATTAAGATTTCCATCCACGTGTCGCTCTTACTAATTGCATTATGGTCCTTGAATAGTTTCATTAACAAATAGAAACGTGTCGCAAAAAGATTGTTAGATGGTGGATTTAAGATTGCGTTTAATTTGTCGTCGCTTACTTTTAGTGGAAATATGCAACGTTTTAGCATTCACCTTTGAAATGTACACAGTAACCCAAATGAACAACTCATCCTTTGGTGTTTATGAATGATTCACCGCCGCACGATTCTCGGTAGATGAATTGCCACTCGGAAGTATCCTCCGTAGTCAAATTGTATCATTTGGTTCATTATAATTTAAGCCTATAAATACCCCTCTTCCCAGGTAACGTTTATGGCTCGATATTAACTTCTTCAATTCCCCTGTGAACAAAAATAACCTTGTTTGAAATTCTACCATGGAAATAATCTCGCTTTAGACCCCTTTAATCTATCGAGATTCAGATTATATAAGTTCGAAACGAAAAAAAGATTCTTTAACACTAGATTTACGGAGCCAATTTGGCTCGTTCAAAATTTCATTACTATATATGTAATATATTAATTGATTAATTTAATAAACCTTTCATTTAAATTGATTTGGAACTATTTTCTTTGCAAAAAACTTCAGTTTTCTGATATAAGTCAAATTGGCACACTTTAGAAAAATAGATGTATCAACATCCATAAATCTAATGTTAATATTGCATTATGGGTATCTATTCAAAAATTATGTTGCAGTGTTTGTTCCGAAAAATAGTTTGCGATTTTCTAATAATAATTTCATCCTAAATTTTTTTACCGAAAAAGTAAAAATAATTTGGAATGTCAACGTGCATTGATGAAATTGAGTGTTATATATTTATTTAATATAATTGAGTTATATACTTTCGAGGAATTTTGGTAAATATTGTAAGTAGATTGGTCCTCGAACCAATTCGTTTCGTTGAAATGGGATTCACATTTTGTAACGGAAGCAACCTGTAGGATTATGAATCCATAATTGTATCGACGAGTTCCGTTCTCTTTCAATCGAAGCGCCTGCAAATGGCATCACGTGAACGAGCTGCATCGGACCCTCCTTCGATGCATAATTGAAACAAGTTACTTGTTGCACAGTAAAAAAAAAAAAAGAACGAAGGGCGCTTCCCTGTCGATCGATGAGTCAGCAATTAAATTAGCTCTTCCTGGTGAAATCTCTACGAAGGAAAGCTCGCGCTTCCATTTCTTCCTTCATTGTTCATTTCTCAGAATTTCCTTGACATCATAGCGCAACAGGTACAAATGAATCTGGAAATATAAACGGGTCGATATTTAATTGAGAAAAGTTGGGAGGAAAACGATTAAATTTTGTTCGTCTCATTGGGAGAGCAGAAATAGAAGAAGGCTAATTGTAAGTATAAAACAAGATATGAGACGTTTATTCTAAAAGTGGAGCAAGTCTATTTTTTGTTACTTTTTTTAGATTGCATTAAATTTGATCTATAGTATAATAATAACAATTATCTATATATTAACACTAGAACTACCAAGCCAGTCAAAATGACTGGTGCACAATTTTTTTCAAAAATTCTACGGGTTTAAGAGATAGTCGTAGAATAAATATTCTTCGTCCATCGTGTAAAACATAAATTACCGAATCTATCATCTTTTCCACGTCTTAATTTTCCTTACTTTAAGGTACATACTTAACATATTTAAATATAATAGATTTCACGCTGGTAAATCTAGTGTTAAAATGGATTTCTTGGAAAATGGGCCAAACTTACAAACTAAACGGCTCATGTAGTAAAACAGCATACAACAATTAGAAGAATAAAAGGTAGAAGAAGTAGAAAAGTGTAGAATTGAGTTCTTCTGTTACAAATTATGAATAAAACGGCGTGAAAAGTAATTGTCACCATGGAAAGCACGATGATGCAGTGGATCCGCGCCGCCTCATGAAACCTTCGGTGTTTAACACTAGAACTACCGAACCAGTCAAAATGACTGGTACACAATTTTTTCCAAAATTTTTCCAAGTCTATATAAGAGTCATAGAATAAATATTCTATGTCTATATCAATAAACATAAATCACCCTATCGATCAAATTTTCCGCCGCTTGATTCCACCTTTTTCAAAATACTTATTTAATTTATTAAAATATGTTAGATTTGACGCCGGTAGATCTAGTGTTAACACTAAAACTACCAAGGCAGTCAAAATGACTGGTTCCTAATTAAAAAAAAAAATTTCCAATATTATAGATGTGCCATAGAGTAAATTTTCCACATTAATCTTGTAAAACATAAATTACTGGCTCAATCATCCTCTTGATAAAGATGAAATCTCTCTCTTGTCAAAGTATTATTCTAATTTAATATACATATTTCAAATTAAGAAATTCAATGTCGGTAGAGTTAGTGTTAAACTATCATGCCGAGTACGCTGCTTGAATGGATCATCGTGCTCTTCTTTCTTTTTCACAATCCTACAAGAGGCAGAAGAAACAGAAGAATCAGAAGATTCCATCCTCTTCGCTACAAAGAAGTCGGCAGATGTCCAAGTGTTCTCATTTCGTCGGATGGAAGTGAATTTTAATTCGTCGCGAATAAAATCCTTCGGTTTGCCATTGCGGCACAGAAGCGAAGAAGAGAGTAGGAGATGACGAGTCACGTTTATCTTTAATGAGAATCATCCGAGAACCTGTTCCTCGACGATGGAGAAAAAGAAGAGATACCTCTATGTTCGCGTGTGTACGGCGAATCCTCGTCTCTTTGGCGTAAAGGAGAGACTTTTTCGAGAAACCGCAAGACAGATTTCTTTCGACGTGGACTTTACGGAAATCGACGATGTCGTGCGTTGTAAACGTGACCTAATACGCGACCTAGGAATTCTACTCCGTTATGCCTAACGAGTTATGGTAATCGGTGCAAGAGATCGAGCCTATGCGATCTTTCGATGAATGGGGATGAATTTGGAAGGTCGGCGGAATACGATTACAAGGTTGCAACGAGAGTGCAATTCTGTGCATATGCGAGGAAGCTTGCACTGAATAATGAACGTTTGAAAAATGAGTGGTTTGAATATTAATGTTGCAAGGCTGTGTCTGGAAAAATGTTCATCTTTAGGTTTCTTTTATGAGTCGCGTCTGAAAGAAATAGGGAAAATTAGTAAAATAAGAAACGAGGCTGGTAGTTTTGGAATATCCAAGGAAATTTTCATCGATTATTTATTGTCTCAAACAGATTTTGTGGAAAAGCCTCAACTTACGATAGGGAAAACTTGAAAGCTTATCGAAGTCCGATAATAAATGGAATTTTAATTGAAGAAATACGTGAAAATCCCTCTAAATATTGAACTTCGAAAATACACCGAGACGAATATTAACAATACATTATTATCTGCGAAAAAATATCGATATTTTGAACCTATTTTATGAAAGAAAAAATTCTTAATATATTAAGATATGGTAGATAGATAGATAGATATGATAGAAGATTGTAATTACAGAAATATTTACAACAGGGTGTTCCACATTGGAAGTTTAAAACCTCTGAACCCATTTTAGCCTTCTGGAATATTTTACAAAAATCTTTCAAACTTAGTTATCATAACGATATAACATAATGGGTATAATAGCATAACGTGAACAAAAATATTGTAAAAAAATATTATTCTCAAGCTGCCCGAAAAATGGGATACTCATCATATGTTCTATTTTAATTTTAGAGCAGTGGGAAAAAATGGGTTAGCCCAAATCTAGATATTTTAATTAATTGCACAAAAAAGTCTCCTTTGGGTTTATCTGATGAGAGGCAATTCGGAATAATTCGATGATACGTATTTTTCGCGGCATCGTCGGAAAAGTTCTTTTTCCCCAGAGTGACGTTCCATGTCGTTATCGTAGCGAGAAATCTAGCTGGTCGATCCAGTTGCAAGTGGAGAGGAAATCTGTTACGATTAAGTAATTGGTCTGCCGGCAAAAAGCCGTAACAGACGGCTTCCATCGGTCGACGCAATTTATGGAAATTCCTGATTTGTGCGAATTGATCGTGTCGACGAGAGCAACGGGAATACACGGATCTTTTATTATGCGACGGATAAATTACAGAGGAAAAATTATTACGGAAGATTTTATCTTACTACGAGTCTCGAGACACGTTTCTCGAAAAACTACCGAATGACTTGACTCAGGGGTGTCTCATTAAAGAAACGACAATGAGATTGATGCATGAAGAAAATAGCTGGTTAAATCATTCCTTTTTTTATCGAATAAAATGATTACCACATCTCGAAATACTATTGAATGAGTTAACACAGGGAGTTTCATTGAAACGATGAAAAGAAGAATATCTTTCGGAAAATCGTAGGTGAAATCATTTTTTATCTCTTCGAGTAAAAATATTCTTATAATTTCAGATTCAAAATATTAGAAAATAAATTAACACAGTATTTTTTTAAAAGATGCTGAAGGTTGTCTTGATGTGACAAGAAGAAGATGAATTTGCGAAGAAGAATTTTTTATTTTCTTCTCAAACAAAAATATTATTACATTTTTAATTCCAAGACGCGATTTTGAAAATATCATTGCAAAAATCTGTCGTAAAGTGTCTAACTGAAGTAACACGAAGAAGGATTAATTTACAATAGTAGTTTAGGTCATCTCTACTCTTACAAAGTGAAAACGATCCTACAGCTTCTCTCTCGAACGATTTATCGCCTCGCTGAAGCTGCAAGAAAAAAAAATTAATTTGCAAATCAATCGTAGGTTAAATCGTTCCTCGCTTCATGCAATAGATCATTACACCTTGGATCGACGACCGAGAATTATCCCACGCGTTTCATACATTTCATAATACGCAATATTGTTTACACTTTTTAGGGGCTTTATTTGACTCACAGTTTCTCAGTATCTCCTCTATAAACAACTGTTACCTTAAAAATCTTAAATAATTTACTTAAACAGCATAAAAATTAGATAAGCAAGAAAATCCCCCATGGGCCATCGTACAAATTATTTCACGGTCCTGCGGTAAGTTAACAGGAAATGCAATCTCCCATTCTACCTCGTTTTATTTCATCATACTTTTTAACATCTACTCGTCGCTCCTACTTAATGCGACGGTCCTTTGTCCATGGCATTTTGTTAAGATGGAAATTCGAGCTTAAGCGCACGGTAATAAATAATTCCTATGCAAGGATTGCTCGCATAATTATGCGCGAGCCTTGCAGTTCGCGTCTGCATCGTATTTCCCTTTCCTGTTCGTTTTACATGCGCTACGATAAATCGGCCAAAGGCCAACGATACGATGCTATGGGGGGAATCTACGCGCAGATTTTCTAATAAAACTGCGTACACTGTTTAACGCCGATGATATTCTGATTACTTGAAAACGCTGCTCAATGAATGATTCACATCGCGACTATGAAGCCTTTTTTTTCCTCTTCATGGAAGGCTTCATTACCGGTTAATTGATGGCGTGCTTCTCTCAAAGCGCATCCGAGCAATGGGATGTGCATCGATCTACGCGGAATTGAAAATTCCAGAAAGATTGAATGTCAGAAGGGAATCTACGACTTCTGAGTCAATGCGATCGATTTGAAAACGATACGAGATGCACGTTGATTTATCATCGTTCGAGGTATTGGAGATTTTGATTGGTATCGATTAGTGGAGCGTTAAGTACATCAGAGAGCACACGATTACGTGGAAGCATAATTAGAGAATTTTTAGAAGTGTAGCTAAAATTTTTAGTAAATGGTACTTTATCGATATTACATAGGATATGATCACATTTTCTGAGATAGGAGTAATTGTTACGTATGCAACGTTCAGTTAATATTAGAACTACCGACGTTAAATCTATTACTCTTTAAAATGTTATATATGTTTTAATATGTTATATGTTATATATGCATTTTTTTCCCGATGTGATAAATTATTTCTTTAACACTTTTACTGCGGACTGTTTTAAATTGAAGCATTTCGCGCGAGCGGTATATAGTTTGCAAATGCAGTCACTAGAGACCGAATACTTTTTCGTGCAATGTGGATGTACGGTAGAAATAATTGCCGAACATACATATAAGACCATAATAAACAATCAAAGATTGTTGGACACATATTTGCGTCCATAGTCTCCATCGATAGATTCCGCCGAACGCATATATGCGCCCATAGCAGCTAAAGGGTTAAGGAGCCAAATATAGGTACATATACATCGGTAATATGTATTAGAAGAAATAATATAACAGTTATCTGCTGTGATACATGCATTTATTGTGAAATCAAAAAATATGTATTATGAAACTACTCAACAGCCACATGTATCTACTTAGCCGCAATTTGCCGACACCTGAGTTAACCCATTCGAGACGGCGATTTTTTTCGAACACGGTCCCCAGGAGTGAAACTTTTTTCTTTCTTTATATTGTTCAATTTGAATAAAAAAACTTGTTTACTATGGAAATCACCCAATTCGTAAGTGAATTCGCATAAATAATATCATTGTATACAAAAAAAGTCTCACTTTGACGACTATTTTACTCAGAATAACTGCTAATTGCTCATTACTACTATTGCACACCTGGTATGCAATCGTTCTTATAGCCTCGGAAATCAATTGCATACCAGGTATGCAATCGGTTTCGAATGGATTAAATAAGTACTTTGGAAAGAGAGGAACCAAGAGATGGAAAAAGTGATTGATTCTGTAATCTGTGTTTTATAAGATCAACGTAGAATATCTGCTCTATTACTTTCCTGTAAAGTTTGAGAATTTTTGAAAAAATTGGGCATGAATCATTTTGACTTGCTTGGTAGTTCGATTGTTAAATTAACATTTAATTGAACACATATCAAGACTAAATTTTTATTAACACTAGATCTACCAACGATTAATTCGATATATTTAAAATTGTAAAATAAATATATTCAAATGAAGTAAATGATGGTAATGGAAAACTTGATCGAATCAATCATTTACAGTTTTCAACATAGACGTAGAAAATTGGAAAAGAAACTGGGTTAGAAAATTTTGGGAGCATTTTCTAAAAATTCATTCCAAGTCATTTTCACCACCTTGGTAGATCCACCATTGACATACGATCTATGTGAAGTATTATAAGAAATACAAAAAATAGTTCTCCAATCTGACCAAGTATGTTAAATATCATACAGAAATAGTTATCATATAGAAAACTTTGCATATTTTCAATAAACAGCTGCTGATTCTCTCCCTTGATCGAGCACAATTTCGCAAATATGAAATTCCGCAAAACGTTATACCGTTCACCAAGAAAAAGCATGAAATTTCTTTATTTCTCAATTGAATGGTAAATAACACTCAGAGGTAAATCTTGACAATTCTAAGGGTTGTATTCGTGCAAAAAGCAAGGGATGGATCAACAAATACGAGATGTTCACTGAATTCATCAACGCGAAGAAGCCAAAGAGGCAGGTGGAATTGTGTCTTCCGTGTGTGTAATCGATCCTTCGATAAATGCGGTCACGTAGGCACGTGCTGGCTACATTTACACGGCTCACGGATTTATGCGGCAGAATGGCGGAAATAAAGACGACATTGCTGAAACAGTGGTAGGAAGTCGTTGAAGTCGCCTCGATTGTGTCTCTGCGCTCTCAATGTAACCAGCCACTCTAAATTCAGTGCGAGATCGCGGGAGGAATTAATGACTCTTCACCCTGAGTCTCGATCGAGCCGATGATTAAATTCGAAATTTCACACAGATGCGACTTTGGATAAGTTTTTTAAATGATCGAAGAACATTCGCGTTGAATAAATTCAAGAGATTACTTGAGATTATTGTTCAGAAGCAAGGAGATAGTGCTTGTTGCGTTCTTTGGTAATTAGAATCGATTAATATCGATTAAGAGTGATATAATCGCTTGGATAAGGAAAAGTAGAGTTACGTAACATCTCTGACGTGATGTCGATAGATTTGAGAACTCAAGTTTAACGTCGGATCTGCGGAAGTTGTGAAATTGACGGATTGTTATTTTTCTATAAACAGATCTGAAATTTATGGAGAAGTGGTACGATAGACATTTTGTATGTATTTTACAATTAGACTGCGGATTTTTATGCATTTATGACAAATTAAATACGGCTAAAATATACAAAAAGAAGATAATACAAAAATATATCTAAAATATCCAAAGTATGGTATTTGTTTTAATATTTATTAAGTGCAATAGATCCCTAGATAGGTTTTTCTGTCTCACCTGCATTTGTGAAACTCGAAATTTGCATAAACATCCGCAGTCTACTTATAATACACAAATTATATAACCGATTCTCTTTGCAGATTGATCCCTTTTTCAAAGTACTTAGTTAATATATTTAAATATTGACAGATTTAATATCCGTAAATCTAGTGTTAAATTTGTGGCTTACGAATATTTTCAATTATGTTTTACATTTCTTTTATAGGGAAAATCGATTAATATTTGTTTAAAAATGCTGCTTTTTAGAAATGTAATGGAAGGTGTTATGACGCAATACGAAAATATGATTCCATTCGAGAATCGAAAAAGTATTGTTGACGAGGAATTACTGTAGTTGGCTGGAGCTTCTCGCCGAATTTTCGCCAAATTCTTTAGGTTTCTCTCACAAATTCTGCGCCACTCTTTTCTCACTTGCGATAACTTTTGCCGACCGATCAAGTGTAAAGCAATTGCATCGATCTAGAAACTGAGAGATCGCGCTTTCTCAGATCGAACATTGACGCAATTTCCAACCGCCTTTCCTGATCCCGAATCTCTAATTCTACGCTTCGTTTCGTGTGTATTGTTGCAACGTCGACAATAAAACTTGCACATAATTACAAGAAACGTTGGCCAGTTGTGAATCGTTCTTGTGACACGTAATTCGATAATACGACATATTGTCGTATTCTTCGAGAAAAGAAAAGAAATAAGTACAAAGGAAAGAATCCTTCCAGCGAAAAACTATCAAAACGAACGATTACATGCAGAAGAATACAAACTTCCAGGTACGTACGTGCCGATATTAAAATTTCAGTTTGTACAGAAGCTTCACGAGATATATCAATCTTTCGAGCTACCCTTATCGCCAAGACAATATTACGCTTTTATTCCAAGACTTTCGTTTATAAATAAACGGAAAATTAAACACCATCGTTATATTACCGCAGGTTAATAATCCACCATTTATTATTTTCTCTTTATCGTAACGGTTCAAAGCTGTCCATGAAACTACAATAGGAGATATTCCGATTAAATTCGTCGATCTATCGTTTCGAAGTTTTAACGCGAATATATTGATATTTCAATCACGCCGGAAGTTCCGTCTCTTTTTCTCTTAGAATAGAAGATATTTCGGTTGTTCTGAGAGCAAGTACGAAGACACGGGACCATACGGATTCGTAACGTTTGCATATAGAAATTAGACATGCCATAGACGATTTCTGTATTAAACGTTGAATTATTCAAGCGATTTCCCGGGCGGCAAGGTCGAACCGCGGTTAGTCGCGTAGCTGGAATCCCTTCTTGACTTTTCGAAATGCCGGCTGCACGCTCGAAAACCTTCGTCTCGAACGAATACCCGCGACATGATCGATCTTTCTACTATCGATGCTTTTGCAACGATAATCTTATAGGTTCTTGCTCGCTCGAGAATATCAGTTGACTGACTTTAGTCGATTATGTAGTCTATTCGAATCTCTCAAAGATGCAAAAATATTAATTCAAATCCATCGCTGGAGATGCTCTTAACCGTGATGTTCTATCCATTTATATCTCACATTCGTATTTCTTTCAGTCATAGCGACCCGAAGAACAAAGGTTCGCATTTTTAGAAACATAAAATATATAAATAGGTAGACGTAAATGCTACTACATCGAATATCAAAAACTAATACTTAGAAACATAGTATCTGTTAAAATACAATTTTCATTTCCGGTTATATAGACCCGAGCGGAACAGCAGGGTTAAAGTTTCTACAATAGCCTCTGAATAATGGAAGACATTTGAAACCTACAAAAGTGTATATCTATTTCTTACTAAAAACACTGGATTTACGGGTATTGATATACCTATTCTTCTGAAGTGAGTCAATTTGACTCATACAAGAAAACTGAAGATTTTTTGTAAAGAAAATAGTTCCAAATCAATTTAAATGACAAATTTTGTTATTTAAAAAATTAACCAACCAATATATTATATATATAGTAATCAAGTTTTGAATAAGCCAAATTGGCTCCGTAAAGCTAGTGTTAATATACTTTTTTGACTTTGAGTACTGTGGCCATTACGTTTGAGCCTTACTGTTGCAAGTAGGCTCCAATTTATCGTGTCAATGATATATTAAATAATAATAATTGTAAACTTTCTTTGTCCACTGTAGTCCACGCTTTTTCTGCTGCATTTTTTGACTACAACTGCTGTGATCATTTTTCCTGCGACCTAATGTTTCATGTAGGACCCTATTCATCGAGGCCATAATACATTACCCCTTGCCGTACTATAACGAGTGATACTCGTGATACTATAAATCTTAAAGGAAGTTTTTAAGTCTTACAAAACCTATTAAGTTGAAAATATCAGTGAGATGCAACACGATCAAATTATTTTTATAATATTAACACTTTACCGACCGGTATCTTTTAACATTAGAACGACCAAGCAAGACAAAATGACTTGTTCACATTTTTTTCTAAAAATTCCCTAAGTTTACGGGAGAGTCCTAGATTAAAAATTCTAAATTGATCTTATAAAACACAGATTATCAAACCAATCATATTTTCCACCCCTTGATTACTCTTCTTCCAAAGTTCTTATTTGATATATTTAACACTAGATTTACGGATGTTGATACATCTATTTTTCTAAAGTGTGCCAATTTGAATTATACAAGAAAATTGAAGTTTTTTGCAATGGAAATAGTTCCAAATCAATTTCAGTGAAAGATTTATTATTAGAAAATTAACCAACCAATATATTTTATATATAGTAATGAAATTTTGAATGAGCCAAATTGGCTCCGTAAATCTAGTGTTAACTGTAATGAATTTAACGTCGGTCGTTCTAGTGTTAACATCCTATCCACTTCTGATTGGTTACTTGCACGCAAATATTTCCCTGATACTGATATCTCTTGGAAAATTGCAAAGTTTCTTCACTGAGTCCTTGGCACAGTTAACCGCAATGAAAAATAATAATTTATTAATTGCCGTAGCGACTAATTAATGAGTTAAAAGTCTAAAAGTGTTGGGCCCGAAAAGCCGATTCATCGCCTACCGGTCGGTAAAGTGTTAATATTACTTCAAATTACACGATATTTCAAGAATCACTGATCAACGTTTATTTTACTAATTTAATTCTGAATTATTGTGGAGGCAGTCACAAAGTAAATGGCACGGTAAGAGGTTAACACGTTGACTGCCATGGGGGTTACCGGTGACCGGCGCTATTAAATTCAATGAAACTTCATGTAACTTTTAAATCGTAATATTTATGAATTTTCTATTTATCTGTATCTTTAAAGTTTTTACTTTAAAAAGATGTAAATTTAATAGAAATAGTTTCACATCAATGACAGTGATGAATCTAGCGAAATATGGGTGGCGTTCTACGTATCAAATAATAATTTAGAAAATAATAATAATAACCTTTATTTCAACGAAATACAGTTGACAGATACAAAGTAGATCAATGTTTTAAACCAATAGGTTTGTCTAACATTCAAACATAACGGACTACTTAAAGACTAATGCTTAAGCTGGAAATAATTGTAGAGGAAAAATTTTCATAAAAAAAACCTCAGCTGAGATTTAGAAAATGTTTCTCAGAGGTAACAAAGATAATTTGAACTCTCATCCATTCTTGGCGAACACGATCTTTTAAATCCTGACCCACCATAACCCCTCATTAAATTGTTTACCCATTTCAAAACTTCGCTCGAAAACATTAATCACAGAATTGCAATCTCCTCTTCGCAGGTGTTTATTCGCTCGAAACGATCCGACTGAAAATTATGAATCATCGATTCGCAACAGGGTCATGTTTGGCGAATATCTTTAAATAATGCAAAGAAACTTGGTCCCGTGATGTTGTTTTGCCACGAGCACGCTTTTAACGACGACGTTTCACACGTGCGAGCCGTCCGCATGCTCTCTCGTCGCGTCGTCGCCGATGCAAAACAACCGAGAACGATTCGCTCGTTCTCATCGAGGCACGTTCACTGCGTTTTTCGTGTTTCGACTTCCTCGGAGGGTGGTGGTCCCTGGTGAAATTTGTATTTGCCGCGTCGAGGTAAAGAAAGAGGAAAAAGAAGCTTGGAGAACGCGAAGATGCATGTCGTACGAATGAGCGCGCGCGTGCCCCAGGAAAAAGGAACGCGCAGTCTTGCAGCCAAGTAAAGAATAAGGCGCGTCATAGCGACACGCATAAATGCATTTGAATGACGCCTTTCGAAGGGTGTGCGTGATAGTGGAATGCCGTATTGGATGTACGACTAGAGACAGATTTTTTTTTTCTATTTTTTTTTATGGCAAAGTTTGACGCATAGATGGGCAGCTCTTTGAAGACATTGTAATGTATCCTATTGTTGAACTAGATCAGGCCTGATCACGTGCAGACCGCATGGCAATTTTATATTTTTATTGCAAACTTTTGTTCTCGTTGTATGTATAAAAATATATTAAATGAAAATTTGCATGGGTTATTGTTGTAATGCTAAAGTGTGGTTTGTTGTAATGTTAGGCGTTTTCAAAGTGGCCATTGCGATCACATGGATTGGCCTGGCCTGAACTAGGCTAGACTACTTTTTTAGACTGCGTTTATTGTCGAAGGTTCGCTGACGATGCAATTTAGTTTTTTTATAGTAGATGTAGTCTCTTTTGCATACTGTAATAGAATATGGTAGCTGAGGGTTGCTCGCACGTGTTTGATTAAAGTGGAAAGAATTTTAGACGGATTTTAGATGCTGCAGTTTACTCATGTGATTAATCCTTTGTCCTGCAATGACGAATGACACTCGTCATAAGGTAAATTGGATAGGATATTTTCAAGTTTTCCAAAATCTGTTAAATTGGAAATATTAATGAGATGCAACGCGATAATACTATTTTCTTAACATTAAGGTAGTTCTAGCTGGATTCAGAACTAAAAGTTTCTTTTTTCAATAGAAATGAAAAAAATTGCGTAAGAATTAATGCAGGGGCTAACTTCACAGAGGTCATTTCATTCACTTTTTAGACATTAAAAAACATCTTTCTCTATAACTATGAAGTAAAAAATTATGGAAAAATTCAATAATATTTCAAAAGCATAAAATAATACATTGCTAATTTTTTATTAGAATCCATCAACTCGTTTTTCCATTAGAAAAATAAAAAAAGATTTTACGGACTCAGTAAAAATATTTTTCCATAAGGCCCATGTTAAATATGTTATTTTTAAACACGATTTATTCATAAACCGTGTGGACGAACTCGTTAAGATTACGGTTATAATTATAAAATATCATGAAGAATATATTTTCAAAATTTTAAGGAAATCTATCGAAAAATGATAAGTGCCTAGAACTACCTTAATATCACGTTAAATCATACGGTATATCAAGAATCAACAGTTAGTTTTTATTTGAGTAATTAAATTTAGTATTACAGCGGAGATAGCAGCGAAACAAATTGTAGCGCAAAGGGTTAACATTGTTTTGATTTCTTTATTCAAAAGGTACGGATTTCCTTTTGAAATTTAAAGTCAACATTGAAGGTCCTGCTAGTTATCTTCTAAGATCTTGACACATACTTTGTCATTAACAATTCTAATACAAAGATGACTATTGGAATTGCAAACAGGTAATCTTCTTCAAGAACAAAACGCTTTTCTTCATTTCAAACTTGCATAAGTTTATCCCACAATTTTCCACTAAATTATCCAACAAAATTCCTCGATAAAGCGTTCAACACCACGCAGAAAAACACTATCCAAAGACCCGAAGGATTAATAATTTATCCAGCGAATCCCCGTCAAATCGGTATTAATCGAAGTCGTCATCGGTGATTTATATATCCTGTATCCAAGACACGTTGCATCGGCATCGGTGACAAGGTGCAAACACCTCCGTCAGGTTTTACGATCGTACTTACGCTCGATCGGCATTGTAGAGAGAAAAGCACGTATTTGTGTGTAACACGTGCGTGTACATGCATATATACATTCACGTATATAACCCGTGCATCATTTACGAAGGCACCCCAGACGAGGATGGCGATTGCCTTGCCTGGCCATGGATAAGTTCACTGATCCCGACGTTGTCTCTTCGGAGCACATGCTCTGCAAGCGATTCTGAGCTGCGTGGGTACACCTATTCCTGATGTACTGTTGCCGAAAAAAAGATGTTTCTGATACGAGCTCTTATGGCCTAGCCCTTTTGGTGCCACTGGAATATACGTCATCCAAAGAAAATTTAATAGCTACTGTTCAGACAAATGTTTATATAAAATGAAAATATTTTATACTATTGAGCAGTGGTCGACAAAGTGGTTGTCCACGAGAAAATTTCTCTGGTCCCCAGAAAGATGTGGTATATACTTACTCATCACTAGACTGCGGATGTTTATGCAAATTTCGAGTTTCACAAATGCAGGTGAGACAGGAAAACCTATCTAGGGATTTATCGCACTTAATAAATATTACAACAAATACCATACTTTGGATATTTTAGATATATTTTTACATTATGTTCTTTTTGTATATTTTAGCCGTATTAAATTTGTCATAAATGCATAAAAATCCGCAGTCTACTCATCACGTTAAGTTACGTTTTAAGATGCATTGAAATATAATTCAACTTATAACAATACATTTTATGTGTTCTTAGATCACAATTTCTTTTATAAATATATTTAATAGTTAAAAAATCCTATTAGTGATCCGCGGGATTTAAATTATGAATTTACTTGTCCGTGAGGTCAAAAAGTTTGGCGACCGTTGCTATTGAGGATATCAGAAAAGAATGTCCGTTTTTTTGAACTCTGACGAGGGGAAAAAGGATTCATTGAATACTTTCATTCAAAAGTTAGTGAATTTAATGAGCTACTAAATTAAAGCTTTGCCATCAATGGAGAAAGATTATATCAAACCGTGGAGTGTATATTTTAGATTAACCCTTTGCGATCCGAATTATTTTCTTAACTTTTTGTCAGATAAGCAAATATAATCTCGGAAAATTGTCTACTGTTGATTATTTGTTTTTATTTAATACTAGGAACAATTGTAGATACTGCGGTATATTCCTGTTAAAATGCAAAATTATTTTTGATTTCGAAAAGTCGATAATTAGTATATGAAACATTAAGTGTCACAAAAAGCTGTGTCGAGTGTAGCTCGACATAGTAGTGCAAAGGGTTAATATTTGTAAATTAGATGCTTATAAGTATTCACTTCTTTTACTTAAAAAAATGAGAAGAGAATGTTATGATTGAGAAGAAGTCTCTAATAAGAATAAGTTATTTAATCCTGTTTTTGACTTCCTGTAAAAGTGGTAGTGAAAGGATTAATGTGTACTCTATGGAATCATAATTTGTACATTTTTTTCTATTTGCCGGATTTTACTGCTATAGTCATTTGACCTAGGGTATGTTGTTTTTCATGAGTTATAAGACACTTATGATATCACGTAGGAAAAATCTCAGGGAGGTGATGTAAATTTGAACTGGGAGCCATTATATGGGAGTATAATCTTTGAACTCTTCATCCAAATAGGGTAGTGTTGATCTATGTTCAATAGTATACTGCATTATTAACCTGAGCATTAGTTCTTGCTAACATAAAATGATCAAAGTAAAAATTCTTATTTTCATTTCTTCAAAGTCACGTCTAAAGTGTCATTAAACTCAATAGCAGATTTTTGTGTACCATTTGCGTTACATCTTGATATTAACCCTTTTCCCTCCTACGTCAACTTACACTCAACACAACATTTTATCTCGCCAAACTTTTCATCTGCTAATTACCGACTTCTCAAAATCATTAATAATTTTGCGTCTTACAATTAATAGAAATATCCCGCGATACCGACAATTGTTTCTAGTATTAGGAAAAAATGTAAAATCAATGGTAAACAATTTTTCGACACTACGTTTCCTTACCTGACGAATAGTAAGTAAAATAATTCGAAGTGCAAAAGGTTAACATCTCGGGGTCATCATGCGGGAGCAAGCCAAGTTAAATGCCAATAATATCCTGTTCCACAAGTTTGTTAACCCCATAGAAATACATTCGGAAATAACCCTTTCGATTTCATGTGTTTCATAAGACACCAAGTAAGAAAGAGAAAAAACAAGATGAAATTGAATCATGTAAAGACATGGACTAATGTGCGATGTATAAATCATCGACTAGTACAGTCGATGATCGCAAGAACTTATCCAACGGTAATGGCGCATATGCGAAGTAAATAAGGACTGAAAGGGTTCCTCAGAGTCGCATATTAATTGCCGAACATCAACTCATCCGACATTATCGTCCCTCGAACGCACAAGATCTCGAGTGCACTCTCCCAATGCATTCTGTTTGCTTTGTCACGCATCAACGAAGAAAAATCCACAGAACCTCTTCATCTCCTCCTTGTCTGTTCTTCCGAGGACAAAAAGGACCTTGGAATCCTTTGCTCGGTGTCACCGACATTCCCACAGGAGTCATCCTATTATATTTAAATTGGACGGGCATACCTTACGCCCATATGGATTCGCGCTTGTGCGAGGGTACACGTATGAACTACGAGTATCGTTGTGAGTTGACGAATGTGCATATATAGATTTCGCTTTTCTCTCTTTCTGCTCGAGAGCTCTTGACAAAGGATGCACTTTAGCTTGTCATCGTGAGATCGTCGGTCGCCGGAAGCACCGATGCATTGGCCATTTCAGCGCGCGAAAATAGCTTTTTTTTATTTAAATCCAAGAAAAATAGAAGAAACGTGGTCAAAATTGATAAATACGATAGTGCATATGGTGGAAAGGATTGACGTGAGATATACACAATCTTTGTAACGTGAACTGGATTTCATTGATAATTGATTAGAGAAGGAGCGGGAAGACAATCGTGGATTGTCTAATGAGGTTCCCGAGTCGAAACATTGAACCTATTTTCATGGTATTTACTCCTTTTTGAACCCAATATGATACTTTTCAATACTAAAACTCCTAATTTAAATCTGTAACTCGTTCTCAGTAAAATGATACTTCTATTTATCACTAAGACCTGTTCCTCCTCCTAGGTTAAATAATAATTTTTGTATTCAATATATATTTAATATAACGTTATGATGAATTTTTCTTTGTTTGTAATTATAGTTATCACATTAATTCGAATAGTGGTATACTTATAATTGCAAACGAGTAAAAATCCATTATTTTTTAGTAATTTTGACTAATTTATTTTTGAAAACTATGTGTATATATATAAATAATAATAATAATAATAATAACATTAATAACTGGATAGGATGTAAATCCTCAACGTAGGTTGAAATTGACGCTCTATTTTGCGCCTTAACCCCTTAGCCTACAACTACGGGTAAGACCTCGTAGCGCGGAAAATGGAATAGGAAATTTTGAAGTCTTTTAAAAACTATTGAATTGAAAGTACCAGCCGGTTGTATAACAGTCTCACTATTTCTATGCTATTAATATTATTGTTGGTTATACGAAATATTAGAAATCAGTGAATCCTTTTGATATCAGGAATTAATTTTGAGTCTTTGCACGCCCCATTAGAAAACAAATTGTAGGTTAAGGGGTTAAGATGGAATAAACTGCAATTTGTGCCACTTTTAGGCGCTAAATCGGATCTTATTCTACATTGAATTTAGACCTATTTTTGTACTTCCAATTCCTAAATATTCGGTAGTAAAAGGTTCAAACGAGGTTCAATATTTATATGATTGTGTATAAGAATGCCATAAAAAAAATTCATTTAACGTTAGTAAACGTCTGGTACTTTGTTCAGTAAGGTACGCACGAAATGGACTCTGGATTGTCGATGATACTACGTTGTAAAGAGATTATTTATTGCATCGTGTTAGAAGAAATTCGTAAATTTCGACGAAGCACACGTATACACAGGCAGAACATTAAATTATACTTTTATTATATTCATAAAAATTAAAATGTACACACCTTATTGTTTAATTCATACTCGTATTAGCTTCTATGCAAGTATCGCAGTATGTATAATATTTAACAATAGAGGTATAGGTACTCTCGAGACGACGAGACGATCTTACGAAACGAATACATGAATTTCTTGGGATGATACGGTACTTTTTTTTAGCTTACTCTGATAATTATATTAATATTATTGACTGCTTACAAAATAATACTATTACATAGTAATCGTCTCTTGGCTTACGACACAGTTCTGGTGTATTCCATCGATAATAATAATAATCATAATGATAATAATAATATTTGTTATTATTATTTATCAGCCCTTAGACGGCCTACGAGATCGAAAAGTACTCTTTCTTTTTTTTTTCTTTTACTTTTCGCCACAGAACGGGGCACAGCGCGACTTTTCTACATACGATATCTGCTACCAGGAAAAAAAAGACAAGATGATTAGTTTCCTTCGAAGAAATTACATGGAATATATATATACGTATGTATATACGCTACGTATATTTATATTTATCATATTTTTTTTTTCATTTTCTGTTCAACGCTAAGCACGTCGTGTCACTAGTGCGTACGTCTGCGAGCGGATGTGTGTGCGTGTGTTAAAGTGACGTTGGTGTAAGTAGATGCACGTTAAAGTCCGTTGTTTTGACGTATGACGAAAGAAAAGGAATAAAAAAAAAAAAATAAGAAAATGCAACTTTGGCTGGAAGCTTCCGTAATCGATAAATTATTGCTGGCCGGATGACAGAAAGGAAGGTCTCTGAATAATGAGAACGAAAATTCAATTTGTTATACGCGATATCCTTTCATCGGCTTGAATTTTTCGAAGAAAACGACAAAAGCGAGTACGAGCGACGACTAATCCTCAAAAGCACGTTTCTTTTTTGCCAGCGTGTTAGACTATCAATCATAAGTACATATTTTTACGTGTCGGGTCTTCGTGTATGTATAGTCGAGAGCTGGAGAGTCGGCTTCCGAGGTTGGAAAACGCATTCGCGGTGCTCCAATATGTAGAGACACGTTAATCGCCGGATTTGTTATCTCCATTCACTTCTTTTTATCTGTAGAAGATGTACATGAACGTCTTCAGCAATTTTTTTCTCACGGTACACCCGCAACCCTAATGTCGCTACCACTGAAACATGTTTCACATGTGAAATATTTAATTCTGACACGCGAAGGTGGAAAAATCACAAGGTAGAGGTTTAAAATGCCTTGTAAGTGCCACCAAAGATGTACATGAACATCTTCAGTAGTTTTTTTCACTCGGTATACCTTCAACCCTAATATCGTGACCACTGAAACATGTTTCACACGTGAAATATTTAATTGTGACACGCGAAGGTGGAAAAATCACAAGATAGAGGTTTAACGTGCCTTGTAAGTGCCACTTAAGATATACATGAACATCTTCTGTAGATTTTTTCGGTCGATATACCTTCAACCCTATTATCGTGACCACTGAAACATGGTTCATACGAGAAATATTTAATCTTGGCACGAGTAGGTGGAAAGATCGCAAGGCAAAGGTTTAAAATGCCTTGTAAGTGCCACCGAAGATGTACATGAACATCTTCAGTAGGTTTTTTCGCGTGATAAACCATCAACCCTAATATCGGAATCACTGAAACATGTTTCATAGGTCAAAAATATAATTCCAACACGCGTAAGTGGAAAAATTGCAAGACAAAGGTTTAAAATGCCTTGAAAGTGTCACCGAAGATGTACATAAACATTCTCAGTCGTCTTTTTTGTTTGGTACACCTTCAACCCTAAACTCGTAGCCATTGAAACATGTTTCACACGTGAGAAAGTAATTCCTTTTCACCTACTATGTACTCAATCTTATTATTTCTCATTGAAACACATTTCACACGTGAAATACTTAATTCCGGCACACGCAGATAGACAAATTGCAAGGCGAAAGATCAAAGCGCCTTATAAGTACCAAAATCGTAACTTACGGGGCACCTTGACTTACAATTCGCAGCGGTCGACGTTACAAAGGCCAACTTTCGAGCTCCCTACAGTACGTGTTCTCATGCGTGTAACTCGGAGAGTCACACTGTATGCGAAAGCGTTTCTTTCCGTGCAAAGTACACAGTAGCACCAGTGTGCGAAGGTACACTAACTCGATCAGCTATCTACGATAATCTAAGTGTATCGGGAATTTAGATGTCGATGCAACATCACCATTGTCCATTAGTCGCTACGCGCCAACATGAAATAAATGTCGCCTAAGCGTTTTTTTTTTTTCGTTATCTATTTACTTATTATACACTCCGTGGCCAATCCTCGCTTCGGTCACAGTTGTACTTTCATTAGTTCAATAAAGCTAATCGCAGTATATTAACGTATGCATGTAAGTAGGTAGGTATGTACGTTGGTATGTATGTACATTGAGTATCACGATTCGCGTGAAACAAATTCTTCAGGTTTCCGCGAGTTTCAAAGTACATAGAAAAATGTACATTTTCAAGTGTGAAAAATATAATTTCAGGTTCGAGTTCATCATCGATTTTGATTGTGAAGTTACACAGATCGGCGGGTAATTTGATTGATCGTTCGTTTGCGTCTGGCAATGGGTTGAAGTTCTTTTGTTCTCTTGTTTCCGTCTTGTGAGTTTTTTCAGTTTAAGTTTCAATCACGTGTTGTTTTAATTTTCTTTTGTACAATGGTGTAAATGTTGAGTTGGAAGTTTGAAGTATTATGTTTTTGTTAGTATTTGTGGAATGTTAAGTTATTTGAAGTATTTGTAATGGAGAATTGATAGATTGTTCTTCTCTTGGATTATTCCCATTGCCATCGACATCGATGCAGTTTGATTTCACGTAATGCACTCTGAGAATTTTCATTTGCCAGCGTTCGGCAATTGTCGAAGTGTTTGCAAATCAAAGAAACTTTCGAAGGCCTCAGTGGTTTATGTTACAGTTCTTATAAAACGCATATAACTCTCATAGATATTTCAAGTTAAAATGTTGCGATTCCTTCTGACACCTTTTACAATTGTGATCGAAGCGATTTTCTGTTACAACGACAGGAATGATCGAAGTTCAATCGTGAGATCTCGTTATTTTGCATCTATCAATTTGGAAATAGAAATTTCAATTCTATCTGTTCATAGAATTATCAATATCTCCAAATGATTATTTCTCAAAACAAAATAGAGCATTATTTCTCATGAAAAAGCTTTGTAGTCTCTAGTCATTCAGATGTTAGAAATACGTTCGGACAATTAATAGCATGATTATCGTGACGATGCAGCAAAATAACGAACATCCCACAAATCGTCCTTGCCGCGTCCGCGGTCTTACGTAAGATTTCATCCAAATAGATATCAGTTGAATGGAAACTGACTCTAAACACATTTTTTTCTGCCTTTAACACGCAATGCAAAAATAGGCTTTCCTATGTCCGGTCGCCTAGTACCGGAGCAAAACGACAGTGCGGTCTAACGATTTACAAAGAATCCCGAAATTCCTTACGAGCTAGTAACAATCGTTCTTTTTTTCTACTGCTTCTTTTATTTGCGGTACAGGAAGTGCCACACTTTATGGGTTGAATTCGCCGATCGGTCGAAACAAAAAAGCCGATTTATTTTCATTCTTATCACTTCTATTTCTGTCCTCAAACTTTCGATTTTGCATCAACTCCATTTCACGATCTTTAAGAAATTAATTCAGAGTAATTTAAAAGGTACGAAATTTAAAACGTTTTTTGATAAATTAGCATTTATAATCACTGATGTTTGACATTGAATTTCATTTCATAATATCGAAGAAATTCTCTCAATATCTCAAACTTCATCACAAACATCAAGTTTATTTGAAAATCAAGAAACATTTCTAAAATTCGCAAATTCAGATAGATTTCCTAGGTCGAAAATTTTCGAAAAATTATTACAACACCAGGTTTACTTGACAGCCTAAGAATATTCCTTCAAATCGCAAATTCAATTAGATTTCCTAGTTGGAAAAATATCGAAAAATTATCACAACGTCAAGTTTATTTGAAAGCCAAGAAACATTTCTTAAAATCGCAAATTCAGATAGATTTCCTAGGTCGAAAAATTTCGAAAAATTATTGCAACACCAGGTTTACTTGACAGCCAAAGAATATTCCTTCAAATCGCAAATTCAATTAGATTTCCTAGTTGGAAAAATATCGAAAAATTATCATAACGTCAAGTTTATTAGAAAATCAAGAAACATTTCTTACAATCGCAAATTCAGATAGATTTCCTAGGTCGAAAAATTTTGAAAAATTATTGCAACACCAGGTTTACTTGACAGCCAAAGAATATTCCTTCAAATCGCAAATTCAATTAGATCTCTCAGTTGGAAAAATATCGAAAACTTATCACAACATCAAGTTTATTTGAAAGTTAAGAAACATTTCTTAAAATCGCAAATTCAGATAGATTTCCTAGGTCGAAAAATTTTGAAAAATTATTGCAACACCAGGTTTACTTGACAGCCAAAGAATATTCCTTCAAATCGCAAATTCAATTAGATCTCTCAGTTGGAAAAATATCGAAAACTTATCACAACATCAAGTTTATTTGAAAGTTAAGAAACATTTCTTAAAATCGCAAATTCAGATAGATTTCCTAGGTCGAAAAATTTCGAAAAATTATTGCAACACCAGGTTTACTTGACAGCCAAAGAATATTCCTTCAAATCGCAAATTCAATTAGATCTCCCAGTTGGAAAAATATCGAAAAATTATCACAACATCAAGTTTTTATGAAAGTCAAGAAACATTTCTTAAAATCGCAAATTCAGATAGATTTCCTAGGTCGAAAAATTATTACAACACCAGGTTTACTTGAAAGCCAAAAAATATTCCTTCAAATCGCAAATTCAATTAGATTTCCCAGCTGGAAAAATTTTGAAAAGTTATCACAACGGAATAATTTGTCAAAACCGAACATGTTTGGTGTATCTTCCTTGTTGATAAGCGTTAACGATACATTATATTTCCTCGTCGAGGAATATCTTAAAGTTCCCGAAACCACTGACGCAAGTGAATACAATAAAAATGACAAATTCGACAGGATGTCCCGACACAATCAATGACGTTCGTTCGGCAGGTTCATTTTTCAACATTTCTGGAACGCAGACCAGGAAATCGCAATCCGTCTGTCATAACGAAGAATACGATCGGCTTTTCTGTTTCTACCATCGGTGATTGCAGAGAAAACGTAACATCGCACGGTCGACAACCCTATTTGGTCGCACCAAGTTAGATATACAAGATCGACTCGATATTTAACGATAGAGAATGCCAGCTTGGTGATACAATAGTGATTTCAAGTTTTACAAAAGATTAAATAGGAAGAAACGAGGAAGGAAAGACGGGAAACGTTGGATAGAGATGAAGCGATTATATATCATTCTAACTTCTCTTCCTCTCATTTTTTTAAACCGTAATGTGTCGTTGAACACATTAGAATTCGATTTTTCTATCGTTTGATGGATTTTTTTTGCGCGCAAACGTTTGTTTTCTCTCTCTCTTTCTTCCTGTTTTCTTTTTTCTTTACATTACATTAAAATATAACACACCAATCTCGATGCTTACGTTTATACGTACATATACATATATACGTCAGTTTTATGTTTCTAACTCACTCTCTTTCTTTCTCTCTCTCGCTCGCTCGCTTTCTTTCTCTCTTTTTTTTATAATCATTTTCTTTTAAAGTACCATTAGCGATGATCTTTCGAACAGTCTCACCGTCGAGCGTTTTAGAAGAGTTCCGAATTCAATATTACATGTTCGCACTTTTGCATTGAATTGACAACGCTGGAATGCTGGCTTTACGGATAGCGGATAAGATTTTCGAGGAATGTCTTACGTTTTCTTGCTTTTACACTTTCTTCGATTTAATGGAATGTTAGTAATTGCAGTATATTATTAGTTTAAAGATGGATCGTAATAATAAAATTGTAGAATAGTATTTTATGAAAGAAAGTATGATTGTTATTTTCCTTTAAAGACGAAAAGAAATGAACATAGAGAAAACCGATGTCTTCGGTTAATTATTAATGAATATCTTGTAACGTTTCATACGTTGTTTGTATTATTATTGATAGAATATATGAGATCAATCGTTACAATAAATTACTTAGACAGATAAGTTATTTTGATACTTTTTAACTTAATGGGGCTTAAATATTTTTATCTTATTTTTCACATTATCACTGTCAAAGTTTTGGTCCTTTGAAGTAATATTTATCGTAAATTCATGATGTTTTTGTTTATCAGTAATATAAGGTATATTCATCGTTACACGTATATGTATGATATTTATTGCAGAATTATAACGCGAACTTTTCGCGCTTAAAATCTTGACATCGAACCCCGATTATCTCATGCCCGCTATCCTCCATAATTTTGTTCAAACGCGTTTAAGCGGTGCCTTAAAATATCATCAAAATTCGACACGGACAATTGTGTCCGACAAATTGCAATGTTTCACGGAATATCAGCCAAGAAAAGGACTCCAATCGCAATATCATATTCACAATCAAAGAAGCATCATTGTCAATGATCGTGAAAGCATACAAAATCTGATTGTAAATTGCTATCATGTATCAAAGCCTCACCATAACGAAATTCATAGGATAAAAAATATGTTAGAATCTTTCTTTTATGATTTTCAAAATTGGAGGAATTCGAAGTTGGTCTTAAATTATAAATCTCGATTTTAAAGTTTCCAAAATTGACAAAGAAAAGTAGCAGAAAAAGTGTCTTTCTTATCATGGAATTCCTTCCAGAGTGATTAAATCTATACACTGAAAATTCTCACGTGTAGTGAGGACAATAACGAACGTTCAATCATCGAAACACAATAGCGCCCTTTTCTTTGCTCGATGCACAGAAATATATTCACACACGTATATGCATAATAGCAGTGCGAAGATAAAAAACGAGGGAGCAGCGTGAACAGCAAAAGATTAGATTTCACAGCCTTTAGTTAGGAGAATCGATTAGATTACAGAGCTTTTAATATCGTTAATATTCTCAAAAAATGGACCCGTGCGACCCTTCTGGAACTTAGACCGTGGCGCGTTTATGTTATCATTTATTTACTTTTTTTTTTTTGGTTTTTCTCTTACATCGTTTACTGCTGCAGCAAGTATACGGATAATGTTAAACTCGGAAGTCTTCCAAGAGACATTCGTTAAACCGGCGATTGGTCGAAAATATTAATCTAGAATCATTTTTATAGGGTACAAAGTATAGCGTTGAACGATTATCATTAGACAATTATAACGATAAAAATGGACATTGTCTTATCGTGGGATGGAATAGGCTGTGTAAGCTCCGTCAATGCTAGATGCACCGCTGCAAGTTCTGGATGAAACGAGGAAAGAAACGATACATTCTAGAGTGCACAAAGTATTTCGATTAAGAGACTCTCTCCTCTCTCACTTCTTGGTTGTTGTTTCCTTCGAGGAAGAATAGAAAGGAAAATGAAAAAAAAAACAAATATATAGAGTTAAAGAGACAAAGAAATTCCCGTTCGAATAAAATGATTAAGGAACTTAATGTTAAACGAATGTGAACGATACAACGGAAAATAAAAGAGAAACGGTAAAACACATCGTGTCTCAAATGAAAAGTTTTATTATCTCTATGCCGGGCAGGCATGTAGCATCACTGTGACATGTGAGTCTTAATTTCCTTCTTACTTTTTTTCATTAATAATCTTGATTACCAAAAAATGGACAGAATACCACCACCTGCGCGCGACGTTTCCTCTTGGAGCCAATTGTTTCGTCAAAGTGACCACGATTTTCCTTTTTACCTTCGCGAAATTACTCGATCATTTGTCACGCGATGAGAAAACATTGCGCCGGCGGTGATTTTTATTATAATATTCAATAAATATTACATTGTAGTAATATGTTCATTATTGATAGCGTTAGTATTGTTCTAATTGGACAGAAGTTGTTGTTGTTGTGGCTGTTGTCTTTTCACAATTTGGGCGAATTTTTTACGATTATAATCTTAATTCTTAATTACTTCCTTTCTTTCTCTCATCGCCTTTCTTTAGTTTTCTTTGTTTTCTATTAATCTCTCTCGCTCTCTCTCTCTCGTGCGCGCTCTTTCTCGCGTATCCTTACTTCACACAATCTATTTCCGTGAATTAAAAAAAATATGACAGTTATATTCGTCGTTTGATTTTTTTTTACTTGTCTTACGCGAACGTATATATCGTTATATCAGAACTCCGTCTTTTTCATCTTTTTATTTTTACCTAAAGGAGATATATAGGTTGTCTTTTTTAAAACTTTGTAGTCTGACGTCGAAAATGAAATCAATTGTCACCCATAATGAGCAAATTGCGTTGAAATGTATCAAATATATATGTATATATATATATATATATATGTATATATGTTTACATACATATGCGAGTTCAGCCCGCAATAAATTATGCTGCGTAAAACGAAACTGAAAGTGTCGTGTGTATCGTTAATTAAAAGATTGTTTAACCACGAAGTTTAATTAACGCAGTTAATTGTTACGCAATTAATACAATGAAGCAAGCTCGTTTATTTTTTTTTAGTGTCTCTACTATCTAGAACTTATAAACCTAGTATTGCGATTCTCTGTTCTCATGTTGCACCCTTCGAAGTTCCCGCCGTTCGGTTCGTAATCGATGAGCGCGACGGGATCACTTTTTTGAATTTTCCGGCGGGAACTTTGAACGTTGCGGCATGCACGTTTAAAACTGCGTCGTATAAATTAATGCGTGTCATGATCACGTAATAACATAATGGTGACAGAAGATGTATGTTACAATAAAAAGGAACTTAACAGATTGCGCTAAAAAAATACAATATATGAAACAATTGTATACATATAAAATCTTTAAATAATCTACACAACGCGGTAATATATAGTATTCAAAAGAATTTTGGGCGTTCGTCTGTCCATTCGGCACTTTTCCATCGTTAAGAAATTACCGTCTGGTAATTTTGGAAAGTGTTTTATGTACCATCGAGCGATGGAAGTAAAACTGCCAATATACGTCCCGGTGATCGTCGTGTCAGCCGGAAACGTTTTGATATTGTGAATGCGAATGCCGCTTAAGATTATATTGGAATATTTCTTTTTCTTTTTTAAACTGCAGTCGCCTTAACAGCGTAAATGGTGATCACAAGGGAGGGGGTGAAGGGACGGGTCGGAGGGCGGGCGGGTGAATTAAAATTGTGGAATGCTTAAAAATCATTAAACGATTTTTCACTGACTCTCTCGATACATATATAAAGACCCCAACTATGTATCGATTCTCTCTACTCTACAGAAATGCGAATTAGATTACTATGTCCATTAGCATGTTCCGTTCGAATCGGGAACATCCCATGCTTTGTGTGATACACATTAATGACCTAATATTTCAAGTAATATTTATAAGTATTAATAATCAATAGCTGCCCTAATGTCTAAGGGACTGAAACACTGCCGCTACACATATCATAGGCATGTAGCAATTAGGATATTATTTAGTGGCTTATAATTAAACGAAGTTACGGTGAAGCGGTGTGATCCGTTTACTTGCCCCGTGGAGAAGAACGTGTACCTGTCGTGGAGAGGCCTTCCCCTCGGCTCCGACTTCGGTGCAGGGAATGTAAACCCTCGCCTGAGAACAGATTCGTTTGCCTGAACATCGATTTACGAGTTTATAACAAGACAGGATGGATTGTTGCTCTAGCTCAGGGGTCGGCAAACTTTCTGGAGTTAAGAGACATGTTTTCCCGATGAGATAAATTACTTCTTTAAAGAGCCAAATATAGGTACATACATACATTGGTAGTATGTATTAGAGAAAATGATATAACCGTTATCTGCTGTGAAACATGTATTTATTGTGAAATCAAAACATATGTACTATAAAGTAGTCAAGAGCCACAAGTATCTACTGAGCCGCAGACTTAAAACGAATAATAGCAGGAAGTAGTAGAAGCCAAGAAAAAATAAAACAAAGGGCAATGAAATGAAGAAGGAGAGTAAAAGAAAACAAAAGCTTCGTTTGTAAAGTACATCTGCGTATACACTCTACACTCTCACATACTCTTTACTGAGCTTTTAAATGTTTTGTCATATATTCGAAGACAACTCGTACCTCTGCTAACGCTTCTGCGCATGGATGCAGAAGGAGGTGGTGCTGGTTCTTGTTTGCTATAGCTTCTAAGTGCTCTGCCTCGTCTGTCTTGAATTAACTTGTCCACCTTCACAAAGATTCCGCACTTCGTTCGACACGTGAAGTACTTACGGCCATTGACAGCACCATCGTTTTTACCTGGAATCCAGAAATGAAGAAATTATACAAATTTTGTATAAAACTTCAATGCTACCTTTGACTTCTTACGCAAAGGGATCATTAAAAATATCTCTGTATATAATGAGGGAGAAAGCAACGACTTAACTGGCACTGTTTTTTAACATGGGTTTTGATCAATGAAGAGCTAATTGTCCTTCTTGATCAACAGGTTTAAAAATAAACAAAACACACCTGTGGGAGCGTCAAGTTCGATTCCTATCCACGTTCCAGATGCAAATTCCGTCGGACCAACGTACGCTATAACTCCAGAATAGCTGTACGGACGAACCAAAACCGATTCACCAACTACGACCCAATCTGGTAGCGGCGTTTCGACTCTGCTTAAATCGTGTCTGGAGCCGAAAGCCGAGCTCTTATCGCTCACGTCATCTGTAATTAAAAAGTACACGATATGATAAAAGTCATATAAATCTAAAGAAAGTTGTTGGGAAATTTCTGAAATGAAATATAAATTTACCGTCGATTCTCTCCGAGGAGCTGTTATCACCATTTTCATAGGGCATGTTTGGTTGCATTGATTGCTCCAATCGTGCTGCAGCTTTACTCTCTGAAACTTGTGGACGGACCATGGGAAATGAAGCCCTGTGCTGAGAACTAGTAGGCCTTCCTGTATTAGCAGAAGCTTTCCTTCGTCGTACGACCTAACCAAGGTGTAAATTACAGTAACACGTTAATATTAAACCCTGAGAAAAATCAAACTTAATTTCATATCGACGAGACATTACCTTTCCAGGTGGTAGTTTCGTATGTACGACCGAACTACCCTCCAAAGGACTATCGTCGCCGGAATTGGTCGTTTGGCTAATTTCCATGTCACTTTTTCTTCGATTACTTAAAACGTGGCTCGATATTTCTTTCTTCTGTACCGTAGGATTATGCGCAGTGCAATTATTCGCATCGCTGTCGCTCTTTGTCGAAGAAATCGGACTGTCGATGTCTGCATCCGTGTAAATGCTCGTGTTCTCATCAAGATCCTTCCGAGAATTCTCTATAAAAGTCAAACAAACGTTTTTATAATACTTGTAAAGGATTGTACCTATTATATTGTTTAGTAGTCTCTTTAAACTAACCGTCGGTGCAAGCGTTCTCCAATACGTTCAAGTTCTCCATGCCGCTGGTGACCTCACCCATGTACTCTTCCGGCGTTTCCTCCACCAGAGAACTGTCCATCCTCTCCGATTTCTTATTGTCCAGTAGATTCCGATATTCGAGATCCGGTGTCTCGTCTACGCTGATGGACTTGACGGAGATTGAATCCTCCGCTTGGGAACCGTAACCACTGCTGCTCATGCTTGGCGTGTTGATCTTCGTCGATTGAAGTTCGACGAGAGAATCCAGTGTGCGTGAAGAAGTTAGTGGTTTTACTGGTTTCGCCGGTGCCTGAACGTAATTATATATAAACAATTCCTTTGTAAATAATCCCGGGAACTTTGTGTTAGTCTTCCGATATTTAGCTCGGTCGGGATGAAGTTATTGAAGATAGAATTGGCTATCGATGTGGACGCAAAATTTTAATGAATTTTATAGATACAGGTAACCCTTCTATAACATGGTAGATAGGTTCCTAGAAATTGCCGTGTTATATGAGACACAGAGCCAGTACAAAGGGAGAAGTTACGTTACAAAAACTTAATAAAAGCAAAGATTATTTTGTTAATTCACTATCTGTGAAATAGCAAGTCTAGCCACGGAGAATGCGTAAACTGTATAACGATTCTCGCCATAACATTGGAATACCTTCATAATTGAATAAATTATAATTTAGTTGTATATTTTCATGTAAAGGCACTATAGTACATTATACCTTTCTACCATTATTTAAAAGTAATTTAGTCTTTAAATATCGTAAACAAAAATCAAGTTATCCAGTGATATAGAAATACAGTGTTGTGCAAAGGTTTCCGCAATTTTCTTATCGTGTTAGAGCGTGTAGGAAGGTTCCCGCAATTTATGAATCCTGTTATAACAAAACCATGTTACAGGATGCTGTGTTGTAGGAGGGATACCTGTACTATTTTTACAAAAAATAAAGTGTATTGTAAGGTATAAAAAATTAAGAAGTATTTATAACTATTTGTGAGAATTTGGGTCGAAGGAAAAAAAAGATATCGTGGGTAACTTCAAAAAGTAGAGTCTACTGCTGAAAGATAATCAAAAATACCATTCGTTTCAACCGATAAAATTGACTAATTGTCACAGGAATATAAACTTTGAAAAGTTTCCTAAAGTAGAAAAACACAGTAGAGCTTTACAAGGTATCACCAAGACAATACGATTTTATGGGAAGGAACAGCGCAGGATTTTACATTAACATTAAATTTAACACGAATCATTACCGCCCCATCGAGTAGCCAATTTCCTACAAGCCCTAAAATAATTCAATAACACCACTAAATATCCACACAATAATGAAAATTTTCGATCGATACAATTCGAAGTAACTGTTCAACATGAAAAGTCTAATATACAAGAACATACACTACCTGATACGAATCATACTCGGAGTAATCGGCATCGCTCTTCTCCTCGTCGTCGTCATTGGCGGGGGTTGACACTTGGTTGCCCACGTTCGACGTTTCTTCGTGTAGAGTGGTCATTCGTAGACCCAGCTTACTACCAACCATATTTGGCGATGCTAAAAGAAACGTTTTCAAATTAACCGAAAGCACACAGATGCGTATGTCGCATTACGAATTGTGAAAGCTTAAGAAAAATAAGATATATCAGGGCCGATCTGGCCACATGAGCGAAGAGATCGATGGATCGTCCATTATTTCCCGATCAAATTACACTGGATTATGCGTAATTTCGTTGTAAACTGTCAACGTAAACGGGTTTAAGATTCATGATGTTACACTAAAGGTGCCAGGTCGGTTCTGATACACATTTATGACGAAGAAGAAATAAAAAACAAAGGGTCTTCCATGCTGTTCCTAAAAAAACAAATCATAAGAATATATTCCACGTTTCATAATATCAATACCAATACCCCTTTGCCTGTCAAATTCCACGAATTCTTTTTACTTAGTATTGAAATTTTTGTATAGAACTGAAATTAAAGTTGCAAGTGAAAAATGCAGTTACCTAGGTTAATAGTACCGTATTTTTCGGTAGATAACGCGCACGTCATCTAAACAACAAAGTTAAAATTTGATAAAATAAGAACCTGCGCGTTATACATTAGAAATCGAGATGAAGGATGTTAAATTCAATAATAAAACTATGGTGGGATTTTCAACTAAGAAAAAAAAGAATGTCGAAAAGATGGAAGTACGCGTAATACAATAGGTGCGCGTTATCTATCGAAAAATACGGTATATTAATAATTTGACGATAAAATGTATGTTCGGACAAGAATCCAAGTAATTGTACGTGGAATATATGATAGTCTGAAATAAATATAAAACAATAATGGCAAGGTATAAATATAAGCGCTGAAACATCAAACATATACGGAATTGCACGCTGCACTATTGACGAGTGCAACGAAACAGTAATTTCAGAATAATGGATAATCTACGGAGTAGCGTTTGTTTAATCCATTGACTTAGGATCGCATCGAATAGCCAACGATTGCAATAATATCTCTTATCATTATTTTTCTTTTTGTACAAGCAAAGGGATCAACGATTATACATAAAATAGGGAATGATATGTTAGTGTAACAACACATAGCATTGGGGAAGGGGTGTTAGATCTAGAAACACCGAGTCAATGGGTTAAAACACACTCGATGTAAAGAAAAACGAGCCTTGGATTAAATGAATCATATCGGAAAATATAACAATGAAAATAAGGAATAAGGAAATCAAAACTACTAATCACTACAAGAATGATCGACTGGTCCCTTTCAAACCTGCGTGACATCAGTTTACGATAATTAACCCTTCGGTGCCGGTTCGTCCTCTTATTAGAATTAAAATGAAATATTAATTTAACCTTGGAAAAAGAAACTTCTTCACAAAAATTTATGGTATTTTATAAATACTATAAGAATTGTACAAATACGTGATGTAATTCCGGCACTGAAAGATTAACGTACTGTTCGCCGTTCGTATACACGCAGTTACTTCTTCATTATCGTAAAATCGTCAGTTTGAAAGAGCGACCAACAGCGAGTGTCACCTACACTTGGCAGAGGTGGATTGTTGCAGACGTGTCAATGAGTTGAGATTCAGGTTGAGATTCAGGAAAGTTGGTCTCGCTGAAAGGAGACAGACGTATTCTGATTACACTGCACTTTTTCTCTCGCGTCCGTTTGCTAAACTCTACGTGTATTTCTTCTTCTGTTAATGGCGAGCCTTTAAAGTGAATTTTTTAAACTCTCTTTTGTCTTTTTACAGGCCGTTTTGTAGGCTTATAACATACACTGCGATCAATCATGCCTCGATCTAGACTGAACAGACACTGGATATAACGAGGCTAATTAACAAATGTGATGTACATTTACGGATAACGATAATATGTATGATAATATAATAATGAATTCGATCAAATTAATTGATAGACTACGTAAATAACTGTCACATTAAATAGGTCTGATCTTTATCGAAGAACTTTATCGAAGTGTTTTTATAACTCGCCATTTTATTTCAAATTCAGAATGCACTTGCTCGTTTTAATGAATCATAGAAATTTCACTTGTGAAGAATATTCTAATTAGTTAAAAAGAGGTGCATTGTGAATTTGTTAGGTATATTTATATTGGAAAAGGTTATTAGCTTAAAGTCAAGAATGATAGTAGTATTTAGTATTCTATCAATTTTATATCTTCGTTGTAATTAATGATGTCTCACACTATACTTGGAAGCATGCTCCACTATTTAAACACGATAACGTCATGCACTGCTAATTACTTGAATACCCTTCCAACGTCTTTCCCGCGTTTTCCTCGGTTATTCTTCGTTACTATTACATCTGACTTTAAACTAATCCTTTTTTTTCATTGGAAAAAGAAAACAGGGATAGAAGTTTTAATTTTAATATAGAATCTGCTAATCATCTTCCAAGAAATACAAATACTTATCCCGATTTTCTTCTTACTTTTTTAAAAGCACAAAACTTTTTCTTCCCTTTACCAAACTTCGCGAGAAACAATTTAATTCCCTTCGGTGTCTGTGCTTGTTGAAGTAAAAAAAAATGTATTGATAAATCTCTATTGTAACTCTAAATTGTTTCTCCGAAGTGACGTCCACCTATAATAATTATAAGAAATATATATAATATGTACATATATATTACAATTATCCTACGTCCGTTTCTAGAATATTGCTCGATAGCACATTCACAGGTAGAGACAGATAAAAATTGAACCATCTTTCAAGCCACTTTTATTATTATTATTATTATTATATATTATTATCATCAATTCTTTTTTTCTTCTTTAATTATGTGCAATTGTTAATTATCCCGATGCACACTGGGTGCAGTCTCAATCCATTTTTAACGAATACTTCGTACATTGAAATTTGTTAATGCAACGAAATCACGGTGCAGTCGTCAATGCTTTTAACAAATTCTCAACGATCGATATAACAATATACAATATAGAAATCATTTCAATTTCATAAAGAATTTCACAGCGATAGTTGAAGGTCTGCGCGCCATCGTTTTGCGATTTCGTGATTTCAAGAGAGATAAACGTGAATTACTGACATAAATGCCAAATGAAAATGATTTCTATGCGGTGACCTTGGTATAAACTGAACGACGCGACATAAAAGTCTTCTGTTTCTTTCTTTTGTTCTCTTTTCTCTCAGTTTTTTTTCCATTGAGCGTCGATGTGGTTTACACATTAGTCGTGATCAAATATAACGTACAACAATAATCACGCAAAGTGTGAGAAAAGGAACAATTAAATGAACGAACTTGCTGATTGTGCTCGATAAAACGAGATACAAACATTCGCATGCAAGAATTCAAACGAAACGGAATAACATTGCTCACGCAAATAAATGGCATTCAATCTAAAGACAGACATCAGCAATTTTCAGAACTAATACGTGCCAAGATAATTGATTGCCTGATACTTGTCAGGACTATATCGTCGACAAGGCGAGAACACATTATTATATGTTTACTGTGGAATAATACATCGCTCCTGAATATTATTTTTAGTTTTCACATTTACTTCAGTTCGTTAAGATTCGCCAATCAATTATGAAAAGGATCAATTTATTTTAATCATCTATGCGCACAAATCACGTTCGTGTTTTTATTTTTTGAAATCATATTTTTAATTCTGCGAGATATTATATTTTACTTGTTGGAAATCACTACTATTTTTTGCAATAATTTGTTTAAGACTGAAGTTAAATTGATCAGCTAAAATTATATTTTTAAGATTTATCAATTGGTATCGATTAACTAATGTTCAGACCCGTCGGAAGATTAAGATCATTGGGAACTAATACTTTGTTTATTTACAACAATACTCGATGAACAACGTATAAAATTTCCATCCATAAATATTAATGTGAAAATTAATCTTAATTGAAGTAAAGTGAAGAGTCACTCGATTATATAACTCGGAAAAACAGAGTGATCTGTAATGGCAGTGTGTTCTGAATATTGCTAATATCTGAAATAAATATTGTCTGATAACACTAAGGCGAACTCGAAAAAAAATACAACTAAACAACAGACAGACTCAACCACTCACGAGACATATGTACTAATCGTCACTGCCTGTACGGCATCAATTAATATATCAATCAAGACTCCATTTTACCTGAGTTGAGAATGGAGCCTTGCGTGGGCCGAAATAGTTGTAGAAGTAGTAGACGTAGTGTTAAAACAGAGGAACAGATAAGTTGCATACATTAATTAGTCGAACAGTCAGTAATTTTGCTACAAAATTATCTAATTTAAAAGTTCGTTAAGTTCTAGGTACTGTAATAAGTGGTGGAGCTTAAGTGTCGCTGCTAAAACGCTAGGCAAATCTGAGAAAGAGGGGGTTTTCTTTTACCATGCTCAACTCTTGCCTCATTAAAACACCACCATAGAAACATCATGGATAAAACAATTACCAATTAATCAGGATTAATTCTACCGTCACGTTGATATCGTCTGTGACGTGTATGTGATTCATTTGAAGACAATAAAAAGGAAGGGGTGGAGATAGAAGACAATGTAGTAAGAGATAAACGGTGCACAAAGTTGAACATAGCGTGGTGACATAACAATATGATAGAAGCTGTAAATATAATAATACGAAATTCCAGTGTAGTGATAGTTACTAATAAGGAAATTGGTATTACCAAAGATCTTTAAGGATCGTGACAGAACTGTCAATCGTGTGTTATTCTAGGTGACAGCAATTTCCTTTCATGGCGAAAATCGTTCATTTCGTTTGGTATTGATTTTTAACGAAGGTCCTTGATGAATTACCTTCGATCAAGATAAGACACCTTGGTATCTTTTTTCAGTATACATTATATACGCTCATGAAAGGAAATGTTAATGGTGAATGACATGAATTGTAATTAGATATAAAAAAAAGAACAGACAAAAATGGTTTATTATTGTTATTCAAAACCAACATATCCAATACCAAAAGGAAGACGTAACAAGTGGAATCATTGGAACAGTCAAGACTAGTTGGGGGGATAATATTGAAAAAAGTGACTATCATGGCAAGGTGATATATATATGTATATATCAAAAAACACTGCATAAGCCACAATTTCAAGAAAATGAACCGTCGACTTTTCATCGAAAATGTATAAAGTCGTATAAAGCGTAATCAAGGCAACGATAAGTGATCGTAACTTAAAACCGTTATCATTCTAAGACTAAGGTCCCTAAACACAGTGCCATTAAAATTGATGTAAGCATTAATCGAAGAGTTCGATTTGTGATTGAAGCGAACTAAGATGTGGCATTCATTAAATGATGAATCCGCATAAGAGTAAAAGTTTTCGAAACGTTAAATGAAATAGAAAGAAAATAATAGTAATAACAAATCACTGAATCACCGTAAGAGTAGCAATCCATTTAGCAAAAATCCTGCGTCAGTAGCAAGCTCTGCGTTAACGTAGAACAAACGTCGTGTCATAGCAGATGTAATAATAAGGAAACAAAAAGGAACAACAATGTTCGTGTTCTAATATCGCTATTTCGTTAAAACACAATTAGCAGAACGCTTGCAGAGCAAAAAACTTTCTCTTGGCGAGATCGGGGAAATTACCTTTTTGCGGACGTACTTTATGGTAGTACCGTTGGATATTGTTAAAAGTTATTATGAACAACATAGTAGCGTATTAATTCAATGTTACTCAGTCATTAGAAAATTATATCAATATACATATATATTTTATATCAGTATACATATAAAATATATATCTTTATATATTATAAGGATATATATATATATTCCTTATAATAAAATGGATTACTACAAAAATGAATTTACGAATAGATGAATGAGAAGAATGAATGTATAAATGAAAATAGTGTGAACGATCAAAGTGACAACACTTTTACTCAAAAATCCTCATTTCAATCGATCAATACTCTTTCGATCTTCTATGATTTCATAAATTAACAATCTTACGAAAATTCACCCCGGTATTATTCCATTCTTTTACGATCATTCACTTTTTATAACCCCATACCAAACGTATCCAATTTTACCGTATCAATGCCGATCACCGTATTAATGATGATTACCAATTAAAACGTTTATCACAGTTAAGAAATCATAGAACACATATCTGTTAATTTGTTATTCAGAGTTTCTTTTAATATGAATTCTAGTAATTCTAAAATGGATGCATGCTTACCGATTCCAAATGGCTTCGATGGTGTAGATATGAAGTTCTCGTCGTTTCTCGCATGTCCTGCTGATGCACGCCGTGGATGGGGTATACCGTTCATCTCTGTGTTCAGATCAGTTACACTTTCTGAACGAGTGACGTTCAGAGAATCCATGGAGGTGTCGAATCTCATAATCTGCAAGTACGAATATGCGCCAATCGATATTTATCAAATCAATATATCCAATGAATGAAAGACAACAAGTGATGACAGTTATTGCAACACAAAAATAGAAGGGGGTTGTTTTTATTTCTTGAAAGGAGAAAATGTTTTTGTAAAGAATTGAAGGATTAAGATGACAATGTGAAACGAATATGAAGATGAACAGAATAGGGTAGTTCCATGCTTGACAAGTAAAAAGTATGAAATGCGATGATTGGATGCTTGATAGAACAGACGTTGGAATATCCAGACAACTAAAAGAGGAGAACAAATTAAACGAAAAGCATACAGTGCGTCCGAGACGGCGAAGAGGCAGTAGTACCTGCGAGAAGTTAGGAACGCTCGCTGTTTTGCGCATTAGCGATTGACCTTGTGCTTGCAGCAATTCCTTCACAGCAACGTTTTGCCGCAATCGGTCCAGAGTTAAGATGCTTTCCACTGCAGATACTCCGCGTGTATATTTTTCTACGTAAACATTCATTACATAAGGAATTATCAGAGTTAAGTGTCTCATAGTAATTCGTTGTAACCAACTCACCGATATAAGTTTCACCATCGCATAAACTATTATCCTCTCCACTGGCAGCTATTTGGGCCAAACTTTCGCGATCTTCAAGTTCTTCGCTAGCTTTCGGTATATTAGAGACGACTTCATACGTGACGCCAGTATGGTTCAAACAATCGGTGCGAACGATTCTCTTGAAAATTCTATCTGTAATACTTTGCCGTTTGTATATATTCAAGGCCAAACGTTTGCGTAACACGAGATCCATCGGTGCCGGATGCGACAGTCGTACGGTGGTCTTCAAGATCAGAAATACTCTCTCGTTTGCTAAAAAGATTGTATTTTATCGCATGAAAAAAGTGTCAAGGTTTAGATTATTGGTATCGAAAGAAAAGTCAGTGAATATTAATTTACCGTCTGTGATTCTGTTGAGATATACGTTATCGTGTATACTGGAATCCCAGGCGGCGATGGCACATACGTCTTTCTCTAAATGTCGAATAACCGGCAAATTGTAAAATTTATTCCCATGTTCCTTTGGTAGAATGGAATTCTGGCCAGTGACGGAAACTTCTTCCCCTGACTGATGGGTTGAGAGATCGTCGGCTGTAAATAGAATAGAAATACAATTTTATAATTCATATCAATAGAGATTCTCACATTTCTGAGATACGGTTTAACATAGAAAAGTAAGCATAAAGTGTTGAAAGAGTTAGAAGTATAAGAAGACATGCGTACCATTGAGATCAAGGAACAAAACTGGAATGTGCGGTTCCATGCCTGGAGGAGGATTCCAATCGGCAGGAGCACCAGGAATTCCTGATCCTGCCGCGGGTACAAGAACCGCGTTTCGTTCCTCTGTTAAGCTAACCCATTGATCTACGAGACTTTGTTCTCGTTCTATATCCTGCTCCGTTTTATCTGCAAATGATTCCACGTAAAATATACACCATGCGATTTATTAAATTCTTAAAGTGGAAGAATTTCTAGTGAAGATATTTTTTACCTAGCTTATTAATAAGCTTTTGAATTTGCTGATCCAGGTACTGTTTTCTTCTCAATAGAGCATCGCTCCATTTTTCTCTCAGGATACTCAAATCTCCGTCTTGATAACTATCCAATGGAATTTGAAGACGGTTTCTTATAGATACACTACCAACTGCTACGTTTAATATCGACTGACAGATTATCGGCAATGTTCCCGAATTTTGTACTGGCTTCACGCGAACTTGTATCCGACGTTGCTGTCCTTGCCGTAGTTGGTAGATGCCTCCTAAAAATTAGTAAGGGTATTATATTAATTAACATCAGTTGTGTGCGTGAAATTAATGTTCTCCAAGAACTTATAACAGAATGCTTCTCATACCCGTCCATGTATCCTGTTTCATGACAACATCGACCGGCGAATATTCCCCTTGTTCATTGAGTTCTTGTATCTCCACCCAAAGTTCAATCTTCCGGGTTAATTCCGACCATCGATCAGCGAGGGATCTCGCCTTCGCCAACTGCTGTTGCTCGACTTCCCATCCCGGCTTACTTCGTGAGAAACCAGCACTGCGGTGACCCCAAACTTCTATGCTCAGTGCACCTTCTGTAACGACACGATTATTTGTCAATATTAATCTTCGATAGTAATTCGGAGGAAATTATAACTTTTCTCTAACACTTAGGCATTTATTTCATCCCTTGTCCTACGATTTATTTAGTGACCGTCTCTGCTATAGTTTAGAATTAAATGACTAAAATAAAAATTAATCAGTGATTCTTGATATATCGTATAATTTAACGTAATATTAATATTGTGGAAATAATAGTATATAGTATAATAATAGTAATAATAATATAATAAATAATCGTATAATAAAAAACATCACGAGTGTCACTCGTCATTGTAGGGCAAGGGATTAAAAGAAATCATCCTGAAATCAGTGTTCTCTCATATAGTCCGACAACTCTAACTTGGCTAACGAAGAGCGGATTCTCGTTATGATTCACTTATTTCCACCATTTCCTTTTGTCGAATCCCGAAATAAAGCTTTTTGAAGTAAACCACAATGTAAAGTGCTCACTTTAATCGACTGAGTTTGAGAATTCCAAAAACGAGATGGCAGAAATAAGCAGTTGATAACGAGAGGCTCTGCCGCTCCCTAGCCAAGTTAGAGTTGTCGTACTGTACTGGGAACGATAAAGAACGATGTAAGTGCCTTACCAGCGCAATGCTCCATAAATTCCTCCGTGATGGGTACCGTAAAATCTTTCGTATGATTGAACTTGAAAGCCAACGAGGCCCTTTGACCAGTCTGACAATTCGAATCTGGTAATTCCGCGTTGACCGCTGGTGGAACGACAATCGGTTCTGGGTGTCCCCAGAACATGTATTGACAGAATACAAAATGGCTCAATGACAATGGTAAGCCGGTTGCTTGTTTTATTATGACGCGGCAAGTAATGTGACTGGAGCCACTGTAATCCTCCGGCTCGGACGAGGTAGAATCGTTCGATGATTCCGACGCGGCTTCGCATATGCGATCTTGAGGAAAGTGTCCGGATATGCGACTAATTTCGACTTGCAGTCGTCCAGCGACTTCACCTTGTTGACTAATTATTGGCGTGTGATAATCTAATCGTACGTCGTGAAACAGAACTTCTAAGAAAATATTTGCTACTCCGATAAGATTGTGATTCTCTTGCGATTCGTAGAACGGATCTTGCGTCTTCCCTGGAACTTCATCCTGTTTTGAAAATTGTGATGGTCAGTTTTATCCTAAAATTCTATGCGATGATTTACAATCGTTGAAAGAGTTATTGACCTTGATGGCAGGCAGACGCTGACAGTTGTTGGGATCCTTTCGATCCTCGTACATTTCTCGCATGTCGACTAATTTGTTTTCTAACTTTTCCATCGACCATACTTGACTGCCCATGTTCGTCCGTTTCACTAGAATCGCGGGTTCACTGACGAAAGCTCCCCGCTGAAAGAATACACTCTACATATTGAAGAGTGCGAAAAATCAAACAAAAGCGAATGAATAAACTCAAAATAAACAAAATCGATATAACTTAAATTCAATTAAAAACTGTAACAATGATTAATGACAAAATATTAATCTAAATCAAATTCATATTAACACATTTCAAATATAATCCACCATAATTCGTGTTCTTCATAAAATCAACATACGGAAAATTAATTGTAAAAATTCAAAAGACAAAATTTCTGAAAGAAAGAAATTCCATGAATGACAAGTGGGTACCTTTCTATTTGGACTTAAGTTATTCGGCGGGATCTGCAGAGTGACGCTAAACTTCGTTTGCTTGCCCATCTCTTCCGCCAAAAAGTTCGCTTCCTGAACAAGTGAATTTGCCTTTAAGATGTCCGTTTTCAATTGTCCTAAACTTCTTTTGAACATCTCGTCCCTCTCTTGGGCCCATTTCTCAACCCGCATTTGCGTGGTTGGCGTGCAGGCAGGCAGTTTTCCACTCTGACTGCCTCTCAATGGATCGTACGGTACGTACGGCGAGTATGGCGTCGATGGCGACAATATGTTACGGAGCTGTTGGAATTGTCGTTCGTATTCCTGCCTCTGTTTTTCCAGCGCCACCTTCAACGAATATAGCAATTTAAGTAATCTCTGACAAAATGCATTAAATTTCGATTAAAGTACGATACCAATTAGCACGCTCGTTATCAGCGTGACACATGCGCGACGCGCTCATTCTTGTAGCGTGCGTAATTCAAGGTCTACGTATTCAAATATTTGTGTTAGTTTCTTGTGTACGTCGAATGGAATTGCTAAAACGATTGTACGATAAGCATTGTCTAAATGTGTGACAGTAAATTTTGATAAAGATTCCGTACAAATGTAGAGTACCTTGGGAAGGAGAGAATTATTCTCTTCTTCAGTTATCATGCGACGCAGTTATCCAGAAATTACTTGAAACGCTTAAAATTTTACCTGCTTATCTTCCTCATGTTGTTTCTCGAGTCTTGCGATGGCTCTTTGAATTGGATCGTTGGATAGCTCATTGAGCATCAGTTCTTCTCGCGCGAAATTATAGTCAATGTTCTGCGCCGGTGTCTGTGGTTCGCTGTTAATCGCTGGAAAAAGTAAAGGCAATCGTGTCTAAGTATAATCGTTGTCGTGGGACAATTATCGTCGTACAATCCGAGGCAATGTAAAATTGCAGATGTAAGTGAAAGAAGTAATGCGAACCTGTTGCGCTCCTAGGACAATTAACACGGAAGAAATGATGATTTCCCCAGACAATCCTGTCGCCGTGAGAGAGCGGAGTTTTTTGCACGACCTGTGTACCATTAACGAAACATCTAGCACCGTTTAACGGTGACATGTATAAGCCGGACTCTTCTATCGTGATGACACAATGTTCCGGTAGTATACCCAGACCGTGGAGTTGAATGTCTTGGTCAGTTTTCGCCGAACGACCTCCCACGAGAGTCCTTTCCTGAATTGCAATAGCATTCCATGTACGTGAAAGAGGCACTCGAAATTGCGATGATTGCAAACCTCGTCAACTGGGTAGCTGGTCTTCACGTACCTTGAGATAGTAAACCAATAGCTCGTTCAAGCTTGGATCGTCGTTCAGATTAACGAGATAATACTTGTTCTTCTCAACTTGGATACCGGATGCTTGTACGCTGATACCCATCTTTTCGAGTGCCTGCTGCCTCTCGTGCTGCAGCCTCTCAGAATTGACTAACTTCTCCTCCCACGTCTGTGACATTTCCTTCATCAGTCGTTCCGATTCCGAAAGTTTCTCCGTTATGTCTGTGCGCTGCTGACCGACTATCGATCCTTGGCCCTTTGATAGATTTCATAAGTTAGGAAATTCAATTTATCGGATATCGATGTATCATTAAAATAGAGCTTGATGTAGGAAGCAGAAATGTCGTGATTGTATTAAGTATTAATGTTTATCGTTAAGTATTAAAATATTATTGTGTCTTGAGGAAAACAATAAAGTGGACAACAAAAGCAGCATAATTTCATTTACATTGTGCACCTAGTGCATTTAAATTTTATATCGACTTAAATTGTAACATTATCATATATAACGGTCAAAATATGAGTGACCTTTTAGTTTCAGCATCGACACCAGGACTTGCAAGCTCACACGTAATGGCTCAAACTAAAGAGCTCAATCTGACTTTGACAAAGTTTCAATTTTTCTTCAAATATTTGAGCTTTTTAGCTATGAGCACGCAAAAATAGAGCTTTTGAGCAATTTTTTCAAGGTTTTCACAAAATTTCGACAAATCCGAGTGAGCTTTTTAGTTTGAGCGTCGACATCTGAGCTTGCAAGCTCACACCTGATGGCTCAAACTAAAAAGCTCAACATAATTTCTAAATTCTCTCCAAAAACATGAGCTTTTGAGCTATGAGCACGCCAAAATAGAGCTTTTGAGCAATTTTTCCGAGGTTTTCGCAAAATTTCGACAAATCCGAGTGAGCTTTTTAGTTTGAGCGTCGACGTCTGAGCTTGCAAGCTCTCACCTGATGGCTCAAACTAAAAAGCTCAACATAATTTCTAAATTTTCACCAAAAATATGAGCTTTTGAGCTATGAGCACGCAAAAATAGAGCTTTTGAGCAATTTTTCCGAGGTTTTCGCAAAATTTCGACAAATCCGAGTGAGCTTTTTCGTTTGAGCAACGACATCTGAGCTTGCAAGCTCACACCTGATGGCTCAAACTAAAAAGCTCAACAAAATTTCCAAATTTTCTCAAAAAATATGAGCTTCTGAGCTATGAGCACGCAAAAATAGAGCTTTTGAGCATTTTTTCCGAGTTTTTCGCAAAATTTCGACAAATCCGAGTGAGCTTTTTAGTTTGAGCATCGATATCTGAGCTTGCAAGCTCACGCCTGATGGCTCAAACTAAAAAGCTCAACAAAATTTCCAAATTTTCTCCAAAAATATGAGCTTTTGAGCTATGAGCGCGCAAGTATAGAGCTTTTGAGCAATTTTTCCGAGTTTTTCGCAAAATTTCGACAAATCCGAGTGAGCTTTTTAGTTTGAGCATCGACATCTGAGCTTGCAAGCTCCCATCTCATAGGTCAAACTAAAAAGCTCAAACCGATTTTCGACAAAATTTCAAATTTACTCCGAATGTATGAGCTTTTGGTCTATGCACCAAAAAAAGTAGGAGACAGACAGGACAGACAGGGCTGGAAGGGACGGGCATGACCGAAAGGAATGGGCAGGGCTGGAAGGGCTTGGAAGGACTTTATGGGACGGGTATGACCGGAAGGGACGAGTAGGACTAAATGGAATGGGCAGGGCTGGAAGGGCTAGGAAAGACTTTATGGGACGGGTATCACTGGAAGTAATGGGCAGGGCTAGAAGGGCTAGGAAGGACTTTATGGGACGGGCATGACCGGAAGGGACGAGTAGGACTGAATGGAATGGGCAGGGCTGGAAGGGCTAGGAAGAACTTCATGGGACGGGCATAACTGGAAGGGACAGGCAGGATTGAAAGGAATGGGCAGGGCTGGAAGGGCTAGGAAGAACTTCATGGGACGGGCATAACTGGAAGGGACAGGCAGGATTGAAAGGAATGGGCAGGGCTAAAAGGGCTAGGAAGGATTTCATGGGACGGGCATGACTGGAAGGGACGAGTAGGACGGAAAGGGACGGTCAGAGTTGGAAGGGCTAGGAAGGATTGTATGAGAAGAGAATTTTCCCACCATACAACCACGCGCGATTAAAGTACTATACAATACAACGAACGGAATGATGGAGGAAAGTCTCACTTTTGCATGCAACAGCATCTCCTTCAGCGTTTCCACTTCCTGCCTGAGTTCGCGGATGATTCTAGCATTAGGATCTTCGTTGACCACCGCGTGGTTGACGATCCTCTTTGCTCTGTCCGCATATCGGAGAGTGGAAAGAGTTTCTTCATAATTATCTGCCGCCGGGGATATAGTTGCTACCATTACGGTTTTACTATTTCCACCGAGATTATCCTACGGTTAAGTTCGAGAATAAAATATCCTAGCTTGAGAAACATTTGTGAAAATCGCGTTTCTAATTAAGACGAGGAAAATCGATATGGCGTACCTTTAGAAGCCACGTTAGAACAGAATCTCTGTACGGCACGAATTTGTCTTTATTTTTATTGTTTCCAGAATTCTGATCCGCCAGCTTCGAAATGACTAGACCCAACGTCGTTAGGGATCTGGAAAGTTTTTTTTAATTTTGTAAAAATATCTGTAAATGTTTAGAACCTATGTAGTTTACGTATGAACCTTCAATTTTTCTGGATCATCTACAATTTGAAGAAACTCAAAACAATTCTATGCTTTAATTCATAAAATCTCCTTTGTTTTCCAATAGAAACTAATTTAAATTCAAAAATTTCGCTTATGTAAAGAAATACGCCAAATATTTATGAAAATGATGTGCTGTAGCCCTTTTTTTCTTTGTCCTAGTCTGAAAATAAAGTATAAAATTGAAGAAAAATGAATATATTGTTTACTTGTTAATATTGCTTCCTTCTTTAAGCCTATCTCCCACTGCTCCAGTTTTCACAGCCCTTTCGCTCCCTGCTAAGTCCACTAAGCTCAATCGAGAGACCTTTTCCCCGCTAACTCCGCTTTTCGAATCGGTCAGAGTTTGCGTAAGAAGCACGGAGAACACGGCGTGCGACCGGGAGCTCTCGGAATTCATATTTGTCGCCGCCACCGTCCTCGACTTGTTTCCCTCTGCCATGAGATTGTCAATGTCCTGTGAGAAATTTCATTGGTATATCAATTTCCAGATAACTTCGATAATTTATGAAATTATATCATCGACCAGTACTTATATCTCTAATATTTTATTTACCCCTTGCGTTAAACCTTTTTTGTAACTCCATGCTTCAAAATTTTGAATTAAATTACTATAATAAATATTTACCACTGATTTTGTGATACACCGTGTAAATTAAAGTGATATTAATAGCATAGAAATAATTAAATCTTTTAGTATGCCGTGGTCTATTTTTAAATTGATAATCTTTGAACGAATTCAAAATTATTTATTTCATTTATCACGTCATAAGGTGTCGCTCATTCTTAAAGGGTGAGAAATTGAATTAACGGATTAGAAAAATTATAAGAAATTATAGAATAAAAATAAGACTATCAGTTGCACCTTGTAAGGATTTTTAAAGTTTATTCGTTGGCTTTCCAACCGGTTAAGTTCTTAGTAAGAAAAACAAAAGGAAAGAAAGTGCACAGCGATTATTTCTATTTGTCGGACTTTCATTGAAAAGGTAAAAGAAACTTCTATGATAATTTTCCTTTTTTTGTAAAAGTGTTGACACTTGCAAACGAAGGCGATATGAAAAGTACAATAGATGTGTAGAAAAAAGAGAGGACTGTATCCTCTCGTTCGCACTCGACGAAGCAAATTGAAACTTATCACTCGTTTCACGGTATGCGAAACGTGTTTGTTGCATAAAAGAGGCGACCACTACAGAACCGTCTCGCCGTATGTAAAACGACCTGATTTTACTTTCCGAGAGGGATCGTATGTCGTCGCCTTCGTTCAAACGATCGGCCAAATTAAACGATGTCGATCGAATAGCGATAAAGTTACATCGGCCAAGTAATATTTTTGTCAACGCGTGGAAACTTAGAAGAAAGCTGAGTAGCCTTACAATTTTGTTACGTCAATTAAGAAAAAGTTGAATTATTAATGGCATCGTATTAAATTAAGCACTGCCCGTGGTAATCTATCCGATTTAAATAGTTTCTTTTACAAATTCTAAAATCAGGGATTTTCTCTATATTTCGAGATTCGATAAAAACACTGCAATTTATCAAAAGTGTAACCTCATCGCAATCAAATGTAAAATAGAGCAAAACTTAGAAGATATCTGAGTTGTCTCGAAATTTCGCTACTTCAATTAAGAAATAGTTGAATTATTAATGAGATCGTATTGAATGAATCGGTATTCCGGACACAAGATCCGATATAAATAGTTTCTATTACAGATTCTAAGACCAGAAATTTTCACTCTCTTTATAGATTTAATCTAATCTCGACAATGTACGGAAGGTGTAATCTCATCATGACCAAATATAAAATGCAATGTAACTTAGAAGTTATTTTAATTAAGACTTTAATTAAGAAATAGTTGAATTATTAATGAAATCGTATTGAATGAACCATTGTTCCGGACATTCGATCTGATTTAAATATTTTCCTTTGCAAATTCTGAACTCGGACATTTTCACTGTCTTTATTTTAATCAAAACACGACAATCTAACGAAAGTATAATCTCATCATGACAAAATGAAAAACGGAATATAAAATGTTCACTGTCCAAAGACATATAACGTATCAAAAAGGAAATAAAAAAAATAGGAAACTATGATAGGTAAAAAGGTGAAAAAACTCGTAATTAGTGTGTCCATGTTTAAATATTCCACCGTCATCTATAAAATTTTGACTACTTCAATATTTAATGTATCACAGCCTCAGTTGTTCAAAACATCTAAAACTGCAGATCCTCAGTGAACTGGCCTTAACAATTAAAACTGAAGAGTATAAAATAAAAGAAATACAAATACTACCTAACGAAGAGAGTGATTTAAAAAAAGTGCTGAATAATCTGTTCACCTGGAAGGAGGTGACGGCAAGCTGACTAAGCCCGTCGACGTACGGTCCGAGAACGTTGTGCTCCCTGACTTTGAGGGACTGCTTGTTTGGCTTCGGGTCCAACAGATCGTGCACCTTCTCGTTGTAGATTTCCATGTACGAGACCTCGACCTTGTAAGTGAGTTCCGAGCTCTGCTGCTTCGCGATCATGTCGAATAAATTGTCGCACAGCCGTGGTATTATACCCTTGTTGTCGCCACTCCCCATCATCGTGTAGGACTTCCCGGACCCTTTGACGATCGAGTCAGATTTAGATACTTTGCGATCAACGATTCGCAGACATTCTTATATTTAACAGAACTGATTGACTTTTATAAGTGTAAAATGTTTTTTCGAAGAAATTTTAGTTACTCAAGTTGTTAATTTTTTTACCGATGAAAATTTTCGAAGAAAGTATGAATACTTTTACAGGAGAATTTAAATGGGAGTAAAAAAAAACTCTGAAAGATTTTTTTGTATGGATTTCACTTAATGAACTCTATTGGTAAAGGAGAAATGAGAATTTTTAGTAAAATATTAGCTCTTTCAAATTGACAGTTTGAATGGGCATATTGAAAAATTGTAAAACGGTTTCTTTGTGCGATTTTAATCAGAGAGATCATTAATTTTGCAAAAATTGCATATATTTTAAGTATCGGCGGAACTTTGAACAAAATTGTACTTGTGGGTTTAGAATTTAAATCGAAATATTGAGAATTTAAAAAAGAAAACTCTGTCGTTATTAATATAAGTAATAAAAGTTTCTTGCTTGCAAATAAAATTGCAACTTCGTCTCCTGCCTCCGTTGCAGCAAGCTGCAGTAATTTCGGAAGGTTTCTAACTGCGTATCTGCGCCGGCAGAAGGATTAATTATATTTTAAATTGCTTTGAGAATACTCGAGCAATCATCTCCGTCTCTTTCCTTCCAATTTTCAAGAGGCTTCAATTTTTGAAGTTATCCTTAAGGAGTAAATATTACCACGATATCTTGGACTTAAAAATTACAATTTTTCTTTATTTACAGAAACGTCTCTTCCAGTTCAAAATGCAGGAAGTTTCTCGAAGATCAAAGTATTTGAGAGGATACTTAAACGAGAGGCTAAATCCGATTCGACGGTCGCAAGTCACTCGGTAAGTGCACGAGAAAGGCGTTGAGAGCCTTTAGAAGTGCATAATCTTATTCTTCTCCTGGTGGAACCCTTGGAGTGATTGCACATATACACGAACACGCAGATTCTAGTGCGATGCATTCGCATGCTCGCCAATCGTGTCTCTTGGGTCAATGTCTCGTGTAAGATCAACTATGCTCGTTTATCGGCACTGACCCGAGTCTCTAATTGCGTTATTTGCCGCGTTAAACTCTATCTGAACTGACAGTTATTGCACCGAGGATGAGCCAGTATTTTCCTCCTATCTCGAGAAACAAGCACCGTATGTTGTTGACCGTGGCAAATGACGATAGATCCTGAAGACGCTAATTTTTTCCACAGTATTGTATTAAAAGATCAGTGGAATTAAATAAAATGACATTTACATGATACGGTAGATAATTGTAAGAAAAATAGATGTACATGATTTGACGGCAACCCGAGTCGAAGGATTGATTTTCTGTTGGTTTTCTCGATTTTTTATACTTGAAGAAAATCAAAAGAGAATTATAATCTGTATGATCTGACCATTAAACGCTATATTATTTTGATAATCTGTAGGTACTCTGTGGATGCGGATATTTCCGTTTTCACACTTGAAGAAAATCGAAAGAGTATTATAAAAAGATTTTCTAGGTTCGCCTTTAATCCTCTTTCACTGTATTTTAGAAGTAATTTTTCATTATTTATTAATTATTAATATTACTTAATTTTTTAAAAAGTAAATTGAGTGACAACTACGAAAAAATTAATTTGACGGAAACTTCATTTTTATAACATTTTAGTTATATTAGTAATAACTAATACTGCAATAGTACAAGAAATTGAACCTGATGAAATGTTTGCTCTAGAGGACCACAACGTACAATATACAACCCGAGACTTCTTAATTTCAGGAAATTTAAGTGAAAATATCAAAGCTGTTAACATTGTTAATGTTTGCATAAAAATGATGATCAAGGATATACTGTACATAGGAATACCTGTAAATAATAAGGAGTTGGAGTGATCTAATACTTCTCAAATGAAAAGTTAAAAAAATTCTAAAAATGTATATAACGAATGACAGATGTAGAGGCGAATGTATAGTAAACTTTACAATGATTAAATAATAAGATGAAAAATGTGATTTCTCGCTGGTTTTATTTAATTATTTATATCTTTATTTTCATTGTTGACATGAAATGAATAAGAAATAAATTAACAAATAAAAGGATTTTTACTGTAATCTATTACAATTCGATGTCTAATTAATAAAAATTTGTATACATATTTTCCGAAAATAAAAGAGAATCAAGAGAGAAATATAACGACTAATAGAGAACTAAGGAGAATAATAGAAAGATGAAGAAAATGTAAGAGAATCATAAATGATGATTTCAGAGTCCGAGATAATCAACAGAAATTCGTAACTTCGACTCGGGATAAACTTGCGAATGGATTGAGGTGATAATTTGTTTTATATGAACTTGTTTTTTAAAGAATGTACTTTCTTTTTTCGAACGGTACGGAATGAATTAAAATTTCTTTTCTTTCGTAAAAATTTGTTTTCATTAAGGAATTTTGAAAGAGCTTTCTCCGCATAATGGTACTGCCAGTGGCTTTAAGGGTGGTTCGAAGGAGCCAATTTAAGAAATATTTAACATTTTTTAATTAGTAGATTTTAATATTAGAAAATCTCCTGTTCTCCTCGAGTTGTCTTAACACATATTATATTTTTGGGGTTTGGTGTTCAAGCGGCAAAAAGATGATTAGCTAATTAATTTGTGTATTATAACATATACATGAAATATTTACCCTACTACATAGTCTATAAATTTGACAAATTTTTATAAATAAGTAGAAACTCGTCACTTCGACGGTTTCCATGGATGTAGCCTTAAAAGAATCTATCAATATTGACATTGAACAATTTTCTTTTTTGTAATGGATAATACTTTCGTATATTCCATACACTATTTTTATGAAATGTTTAATGAAACGAAAAGGTTAACGATCTCTTGCGTGTGAAAGCATTTTGCACGACTCGAGGGAATTAGGAAGTTTAATCAGCTGCAAATTACGTGGGTGTGGTTAGCCGGAAGGCCAAAACCAAGGGCTCCAAACGTATTGACTTAATGAGGGGAAAACCATAATTGACCTTAGGCCAAATCTCTGATCCCCTATGAAACTCACCTGTTTGCCCGTAAGCGAAGATGCATGCGTTGTAACCCTGAAACGCATTGTCCAAAATATCGCGCCCGAGGGCATCGAACACGACCTCCTGGCTCGCGAAATGTTCTGCGCCCGGTTCCAAGGAGTAAAAGCAATGATCGAAGGCAAAGGTCTTCGGTTTGTTTCTGTAAACATAAAAGAAAAACCAAGATTCAATATTGATTTTAATTTTAATTAAAGTGAAACTTTCCTGAATTTAATTGAAGTTAAGAAACTCTCTTAAAGAGAGACCAAACTACCGTTATTAACTTGAAAAGATTGTTCGATAATTTCTTAAAGAATGTATCGTTTATGAAGTCTCAATGACATCCGACGTTTCCGTTATTACTGCAAAAGGAACGCGCTCTAGTTTTTTTTTCCTTATCCTTCTCTTTTTTTTCTACGGAAAACCGATGGAAACTGATTATTCGAGGAGAAAATGCGACGGGAAATCAATAACGAGCCGATGCGTATAACGTCGCTTTTCAAGCACTTGGAGGTCCTTTGACGTTGGGATACGGGGGTCGTACTTCGGTATCCAGGACAAGAGGAAATCGTTTTCATTTCCATCGCAAAATCCAACGTATTTCCGCCGCGCTGCTACGAGCTTCTCCGATAATACCTCGCCGCGTGGAAAATAAAAATAAATCGACATTGAAATGGCTAATTGAAGTTCTTCCAGCCTGGAAGAATTCTCTTTCTTGGATCAGTTGAAAAATTGCATTGAGCTATGCTTCGTTTGAAAGGTGCGTTATAGTTTATATTTATTTCCAGCATTGTGCGTTCCTTTTTCTAAGTATTTCGTGCGATTTAATGCTGCAATTGGAGGATTTTGTCAAACGAAAGCATCTTTCATCTGTATCCGTAACAAAAGCATAGGAGTGTTTGTTTTACGAACGTTCAAAGAAGTCAGGCGGAAAATCTAAAAGCACATGTTTTGAACTTAGGATTTTATATTAAAACAGATCTTTCGACTTTCGAGATTACGCCTTCAATTTAGATAGCGCTTTGCCATTACTATTATTAATCTTTATCACCCTTTTCCAGTCTGCTTCATTATCTTCCCCTATTTGTTTCCCCTTTTCTTCATATCGATCCACCTTTACAATAATGAAGAATTAACACGTCATTTTAGATTAATGAATTACCCATCAAATCTATTCTAAATAAAAAACAATGGTTTTTCCAATTAAAGTACCTTGGCAAACAACAATACAATTACCAATTCCATAGTAAAATATTTCCAAAAAGAACGCAAATAACATTGCTGAAATACAAGTCTATAATTTACTGCTACTTGAATTCGAGTCTGTTCTGTGAAATTCAAGCGATAAATTCAAAATCGTATCTAACGGGCCATCGCACTTTCTCCCAAATATCCGTTAATGTAATGTTGAAGGGAAATGGAGCGATAAATAGACCATCGAGGAAGAATACCTCAATGACGTCCAGATAACGACAAAGCCTGCAATTTTACGCGAACAAGGTATACGTCGACAATTTCCCTCATTTACGTCGAACGAAAGGTCGAATAAAAATGCAAGAAAATGCTTTCCAACGGCATTGCAGAGTTTGATCATTATGCAGTTATCGGCCCGTTCGTTCGGCCTGTGGACGAGAGTTATGCAAAACTGGTGCAAAATTTCAACAGGAAGCTGAGAATTTGCCACAGCAATTTTCGTGCAAAACATTTGAAGCTGTTGTTGCACACGAGAAGAGGATCTGTTACGCATTGCGGAAAACGGAAACGCTCGAGGCATGAAGTAGGAAGGGCGTCATTTTCGAGATTCGAAAGGACAATTGAAAATAGCTGCAATTTCGAAACATTAGCTGGAATTCGTTTTTCATTCTATTCACTGATACCATGATAGTTTTATTGTGCGAAAAAAAATACAATGCGTGTATTAACACTAGATTTACCAGCGTGAAATCTATTATATTTAAATATGTTAAATATGTACCTTAAAGCAAAGAAAATTAAGACGTGAAAAAGATGATAGATTCGGTAATTTATATTTTATACGATGGACAAAGAATATTTATTCTACGGCACTCTCATAAACCCGTAGAATTTTTCGAAAAAATTGTGTACCAGTCATTTTGACTGGCTTGGTAAATCTAGTGTTAAAAGTTACAATTACATTCTGCACGGTGCAAAAAGAATTTAGAATTCGTATTCGTTTAAAGCCTTTGAAATTTCATTGGGTTATTCCAGTTGTCACGAGACATTGCAGTTTTTCCGCAAATGAAATTTTTCTTATGAAATTGTAAAAGTTTCATTTGAAATTTGAATCAACGAATAGCGCGACGATAAAGCGAGCAGAAGGAATATAAGGAAAGTGCAAAAAACTGTCTACAAAGTGAATACGACGTTTTTTTTTTAAATCCGTTTCGAGAAGAAACGCAGCAAAGTTTTTAAAGTACGCATCAACGACAAAGCGAACGCAGAAATTATGTAGGTCCTCCAAAAATCTCGCTAAATTTCGAAGTTTGACTGTTACTTCAAAATCATAATCCATATATCTCGTAGCTGTATAATTAATTTTGTCATTTTCTATTCCTACGACACATTTGCAAAAGTTAATTAACTCACTCTTAAGATACGTCAGATAGAAACGTATATATTCGTACAAAATTTAGATACATTACAGATAGAAAAAAAATAAGGTGATACAAATTTTAGGTGATATACTATAGAGTTTACCATATTTTAGGAATTGACGATTTATATATATTTACAATATCATAAGCGTAATATTTCTATACGAAATTTTTTACATAGCAATAAATTTACGAATTTTTCAAGCGACACGCGTAAGGCCTAATAATTAATTCATTTATTAAATATATACCACAGGGAGAAATATCGATTCTACGGGGTTGCCTCGTACCCATTAACTTTATTCCAGTTGCCAGAAACTTTCGATGTTTACTTTTCCTCTGTTTACCTGCGTCATATCGCGATTTGCATATCGCGAGTAAACTTCTGGGCGGGGCTACGTAAATTCCCTCGAGTGTGTTTACTCTCAATATTCATTCCTGAAGACGATCGGCCCAGAAACTCCCATTAATGCGTTCTCCATTAGTCTTTCGAAGAAATTGCCGCGTTGGCACCTTTAATTCGAGACATGTTTTTCCTCGGAATATTGTGAATCTTCACTATTATTCTATTCGAAATAGGTTTCAATTAATCGCAAATACAATACGTAAATTATCGAGATATTACTTCAATGATCTTGATTTTATTTTTATTTCGGTACTTCTGTCCGAATAATAGGTGTGGAAACTCTGCACCGGGCTTTTTGACATTTTATTTCAAAATAGGAATATCACGGAGGAGATTTTGCGAGAAACTGCAAAAAAAAGAATAGCGTGAATTTTTCTGTGGCACGATTTGTAATTTTGTAACAGATTTGAAAGTCAAAAGGAATTGTTCCCCGTTCCGTTCTGGTTTCGCTGCTAGATGGAATGAATGTTGACTTTGTTGGCGAATTCTTTTTTAACAGAATGAAATGTTTACCTTTAATAATAAACATTTCGGAATACACGGATATTTTTCGAGCTAGTAATTGGACTCGTTGAGTCGTTCTAGTGTAAATACAAACCATACGTGCGCGAATTTGAGAAAAAAAATGAAAAAAGGATTCATTTTGCGCAATAATATTACATTCTATATTACAATATTTTCAATTTTACAAGTACCAGCGCTGGAACTTCCTGCAATGCATCATTTATTAAATAAGTTTCGACGCTCATTACACAAAAATTTCTATCACGATATTTTCAGTCATACAAACTGTTAAAAATGTTCATTTTATAACATTTCAACTATCTCCCATACCATTAAACAGTACGAGTAAATTTTCTTCAAAAATATAAATTATACAACTACCCCGTGTCTTTCACGGAGAATATTATTAAAAATCCAGACACCGCCGTTACGTAACACCATAAAATAATTCTCTCGACATCGTAACGTTTCTAACTACCACGAAGGATACTTGGTATCGCGTTTCGCGCAGGAGTAAAGGGATATTAAGTAACTTTGCGAAAAGTTGGCGAGATTTTTTTCTCCAAGCGCTGGTGGCAGGAACGTTAAAGCGGAAGTATAGTCGCCAGAAGGAAATGGCTGTGGATGTAGACGGTAGTTGTCTATCGTTCGCCATGATGCGAGAGGAAGAATGTAAAATAAACTCTTCCTTCGTCCCTTGAAAACCCCGAAAAATCAAGAACCAAGCACCGATTCCAGTCGGATAGCCGAATAGCCCCAGGAACGTTCTCTTTTTCGTCGCGACGATAAAACTTTTTCGATCGGTGCATCGTAACCGAGCCAAGAGAGGACGAGGGTTATGGCCTCGTCGAATTTCGTGAAATCCACGAGAATATTCGACTATATGGCACCATCGAGTTTGTTGAAACGACGTTTTAAATCGTGACAATAACGACGCCAGGGTGAACGTGCCAGAATGTCGGAGAAGGTGCAATCTGCATAATTGTGGGTATACTTAAACGACAAATAGTTCGGTAATAAAGACTGACCGCAGAAAACCAAGTTTTCAAGATGGAATTAACCCCTTGCAGTACAATAAGGAGTGACACTCGTGACGCAGTAAATTAGATAGGAAATTTTTAAGGTCTGCTAAAACTATCAAATTGAAAATATTGGTGAGATGCTATAGGACAAGATTATCTCTACAATCTTAATTGTTATAATTGTCATATTAATGAATATTAAATTAATCGATATATCAAGACTCGCTGAACAATTTTCATTTTACTAATTTAATTCTGAATTATTGCGGATGCAGTCAGAAAACAAATACCATGGCAAGGGGTTAAAGGAGAATTTATCAAAGCTTCGAAATACGATTGTTCTGTATTTGTTGCTCGTGTGAAAGTGAAAATGGTGATAGTATAATTGTAGCATGGTCATGTAACTCAGAATTTTCAGTAACATTACTAGAAACTTTGAATCTAACAATAATTATCACTTCGGAATCTAATACTAATTTTATACAATGCCACATTTACAAACAAGACAGTCATCCAGAACTAATAGCGTTACCATTAAAATTAATCCTTCCTACAACTTTTGCGCAACACTGAAACTATAAAATCGTCGCAGGAATCACCTGTTCCACGTTCCCTCACAGTTCCACGGTCGTTCATCGACTTCTGCTAATATCGTGGGAGAAAAGTCTGCATTCCAGACAGGAGAGAACCATCGAAATCACTTGGCACACGCAAATCTGGCCGACCTCGAGAACAACCGAAAGTTCCGTTTCCGCGTTTCCAGCACGGTGCAGTTTCGCGGACTCGTGTGCACGGATGGTGCAACGTCGGCACAAGCCGCTCGATAGTCCCTTGTTTTAATCGAGAGCGCGACCCTCCCTTCGAATATAACCATATATGTATATCTGCCGACAGCAGAAAGCACCAGTAGACTGACCATCGCGTGACAGAACCACTTTTAATGCGAATGTGTGCAATATGTGCACATTTATTACGTATGTGTACGTGGAGTTCTACCGTCCTTCGCGACACGCGAGCCTCTGCGGTGTTCGTAAGTAGTAATGGCGTGCAGGTGGTCAGACATTGCAACTGGGTTACGATTGCAGTGGATTTAAGTCGCCTGGAAAAGTACTCGGCTCGATATAGATAAATAAAGTGGTGAAATTGCATTGGGAACGATGTTTCTTCATTTAGGAAACGTTTGCAATGGTGGTGTTGTTATTTTTAATACAACTTTTAGATATGGAAGTGAAGATAGATAATACAGGCGGCCCTCGACTTTCGCACATAATTGCTTCCTGAAAATGTGTGAGAATGTTGAATGTTCGAAAGTAGAGGGATATACGAAAAATATTAAAAGTTGCATATTAATATAGTTCCTTTGTAATCTTGAGATTATTCAACATCTAGTAGGTAATACTAGAGATAATATTACAATAGTAGAGAACCTCAGGGTCCTCTAATATTGCATTTGCGGACCTCATTCCGAGGGACTGACTGGATAGAAGCAATTTTTGAATTAGGGAAAAAAATCTTTAAAAAAGGGAATTTTTAAAAATGTGCAAAATAGCGGATTGTGCGAAAGTAGAGTGTGTGAAAATCGAGGGTTGCCTGTATCATACTTGGTGGGTTTGGAAACGATCTGGAGATGGAGGTCTTAGATTTAATACCTATAGCAATTGAAGCCGAAAAGATAGGGAATATCGCTCTTTGTTACGATTGCAGTGGATTTTAGTCGCCTGAAAAAGTACTCGTCTCGATATGGATAAATAAGGTGCTGACAGTCAATTGACGATGATGGATTTTGATTTAGGAAACGTTCGTAGTGGCAGTGTTATCATTTTAAATACAATTTTCAGATGTGGAATTAAAGATATATCATATTTCGTGGATTTGGAAAGAGTCTTGAGTTGTAGGTCCAAGATATAATACCTATAGTAATTAAAGTCGAAAAGATAGGGAATATGACTCTTTGTTAGGATTGCAGTGGAGTTGAGTCGCCTGAAAAAGTACTCATCTCGATATGGATAAATATAGTGGTGACAGTCAATTGGGAATGATGTTTCTTGACTTAGGAAACATTTGTAGTGGTTTTGTTGTCGTTGTAAATACAATTTTTAAACGTGGAATTGAAGATAGATGATATTGTACTTGGTGGGTTTGGAATCTACTTGAAACTGCAATGCTTAAATAGAATGACTATAATAATTTAAGCTGAAAAGATGGGGAACATTATTCTTGGTTACGATTGCAGTGAATCCAAGTTTCCTGGAAAAGTACTCGTCGCAATATGGATAAATAAGACGGCGAGAGTGAATTGGTGACGATAGATTTTGATTTAGAAACCGTTTGCAGTGCTGGAGTTATTCTTGTATTAAATTCTTTTTAACTGCACGTTTTAAAAGTGTAATTAAGATTAAATCATGTTATAATTGGTTTCGAACCCACTTGAAGCTGTAGATCTTAAGTTGAATGGCCATAGTATTTGAAGAAGAAAATATAAGAAACAAACGAAACTTTGTTACAATTACTGTGAATTTAAGTCGTTCCAGAAAGTTCGCTATGGCTAAATGAAGCGGTAAGAAAGTTTCGAAGACGATGATGAAGTTCTCGATTTAGGAATTGTTTGCTATAACGAGATTATTATTTTTAATACAATTTTCAAAAGTGAAGTTAAGGTTAGATAGTATTACGACACCTGGTCTGTTTGTCCTGTATTTCGTATTAACGGTCGTTTCGTCGGGGACTGAAAGTTTTAGGTGAGTTTTAAACTATCAGGGATACATTGTTCGCGTAGCTGAGGAAAAATGTTGTAAAGACGCTGGAATTAGATGCTGCTGTGAGTGAAACTGAGAAGCTTTGACTTTGTAACTACGGCAGCCATCATGAGACTTGTAATTCAAAGTTAATGACTTTTAGACATACGAGAATGAAAGAGATTACTCTTTTGCAGGGAATATGTAACATAAGAGTTTAATAATATTTCGTACCGGGAATATTTAAGGAAGAAGGTATGAAAATAACAAAGATCTGGAGAGCTCGGTTTAATAAATCTCTCAATTCCCGTGAACAACGAGAATGAAATGAATACTATTCAAAACTCGTCTCTTAAACCCTCGCAAACCAACTATTTCAACTTTGCAGAGTAATTTTTACATCAGTTAATTCTACAAACAGCTACAACATATTCCATAAACGACAAAATTCGATAATTTAATCTCGAAATTAAACAAATATAACAAATATAAAGAAAAACTCCCGTGAAATTGATTAAAAGAACCCATCCAAAAACTTCTTCGCAAGAGAAAAATGTTTCAAAGATACACTCTCTTCCTAACTTCATTCAGAGATCAATTCTAACACATTAAATGAATCTAATTAATCTTAACTTAACAAAATCCCTCAAGTCTTTCAACCTTCAAAGACTGTTAGACTAAAATACTTGGCACAGACCACCAAGTCGTTTGCACCCAACAATAAAATCAGAATTCTAGCTAATTTCCTTGTAAGAATTACCAAGTCGTCACAGCTTATTACCTAAACTAAATCTATTCACTACCATCTCAAAAGTGAACGTGAATCATTTCCTGACAAACATGACGCAACAACCTTAATTATTCTCCAAGCCAACGAACAATTTGATTCCATGCGTTCTAATTACAGAGAAAATTAGTACAGATATTGCGTGGAAAATTACACGCCCGGTTGACGCTGACGTTCGAGAAATTATTTTCAGTCGAGGCGCCGCTGATTTTCCACGAACACTATGCGATACCGTGGCACATGAGGAAAGTGGACGAAAGTGGAGTAAAGAGGAGAAAACAGGGAGGATAAAACATCGCTGTAGGCGGCGGATGCACCCGTCGGTCCCGTGAATCGGAGCTTTAACGAAGGTGAACTTAATTAAGGTAGTTGTCTACGGTAGAACGGAGGCTGGCAATCGCGCTACCCTGGGATCCCTCGATACAAGCCAATCAAATCGGGGATTTCGCGTGACTAATACGTCGACGTTTAAGCTCGCCTCGTCACTCTCGATGGGGATGACGATTGGATTATCTGTCAGTCGTGTGATTACAAATTCGCAAGACGAGTCGCGACGTAACGCGTTGATGTCAAGCGCGCTGAATCTAAGGGTTGAATGAAATATGTTCCAAGTCATATTTCGTCTTTTTGCATTTTTTAATTGTGACTTAGTATATTGACAAATATTACTCGTATCACTTATATCGTAGTTACTTTAATACATTGGATTATAGCAGACAATGAAACTGAAAATTCGTGGAAATGGTCGCTGCAATTTAACAGTAGAACTACGAAGATAGTGATATTGACTGGTTCTTCATTTTTTTTTTTAATTCTGTAAGCGTATAGCAAAGCCATAGAGTAGATATTCCATCTCCACCTTTTTTTAAAAATTGCATATTTAAAATATTCAAATATAATGGACTTAACCCTTTGCCTTACAATGACGTGTGGCATACGTGACGCGGTAAATGGAATAGAAAATTTTTAAGTTTTCAAAAAACTGTTGAATTGGAAATATCAGTGGGTCTGGAGACGTTGAACTCAGTTCTGTGTTATTAACATTACGTTAAGTTATACCGATGTATCGGAAATTAGTGATAGATTATTATTCTAATAATTAATTCTAAGTTATTGCACGTTTGATCACGAAAAATATTGTAAGGTAAGGGGTTAAGGCTGGTAGTCCTAGCTTTAAGCGATGATGTGATTTCGGGATTGAAAGTAGGTCTGTGAGTAATTGTAGATTTTTTTTATATTTGAATTGCTATATTAATAGAATGGTGCTTGTTAAATATAATGAAATCTCATATCTCAATCAGATATTGGTGTTAAAAACTTCCAATTAAAAATTGTAGTGTTGAATATACTGTAGTGCCCCTTTAAGAAGAAAAAAATTCTTTCGAGTCGAAGGAGTGAAGAAGGCTTGAGCGAGATATCTTAAGTTCACGTTTAATCTAAACAACTGTGCTAGCGACTGCCGTTGGAGTTCGTTTTGAGCATCTATTCGAGTCGGATGCGAAACACTCTTTAATACCATTATTATTATTATTCATTATTGTGGGATGCGAATGTACAAAGATTTCTTTTACACATATATTTAAGTAGTATGAATGTGATAAAACCGATCGCATTTTGGTTTTTCGCAACGAGGCATTCGTTGTCTCGTGGCACTCTGTGGTTGGAGTCCTTCGCGGATATACTGTGTGTCGTTATATTCTTTGTGTTAAAATCCTCTGTGGATAGACTTGGTGTTATTATAATTTTAGTGATTAGAATCCTGTGTGACTAAATAATGTTTGGATAATACGCGGTACATACATCATAATCTTTCTCCTCATTTTTGCTTATAATCTAGTTTATACTATTTTTCATACTTTTGTTCGTAATTTCTGTAGTAAACAATGAATGTATTATTAAGAAATCCTACATTATTATTATTACTGTTATTATCATTGTTATATTATAATACTCAATAGTTTTCATTTATCTAAATATATATACTCTTGTTTTGTTTTTGTTAATTTGTGAAGTGAATTTATTGACTATTTAATACCCCCCTTACTACAATACAATTATTTTTAGCTTAAATGTTCTTCTACTGTTGAAACTTGGATTCAATAGAACTTTCACTTGAGCAAAAATGTTGAAACTCAAACATCCTAAGTGTATCAAACGAGACATCCACTTTAATAAATAATAATCCAGCTCGACGATGTGGTATTTAAATATTCATCGTACTCTCAGTAACGAGCATGTATTATACTTGATTGCATCCGCATATCCCACGCATTATGCATTCGAAGTGCGTTCAATGTCGCATCAGAGTTCGAATGTGAAAGAAAGAAGACAACAACCGTAGGCGCCTCGTTGTCTGGCGCGTCGCGAGAAAAGCTGATAAGAAAATATGATCTTAAACGAAAACTCGAAAATTTCTAATACATTGCAAGACATTCTGACGAACAACAACCGAGGAAAATAGCGCCGATGAAATGAAATCGTTATTACGACCTAGGAGATGAACGTGACCGAAGTTATTGCGAAGTGGGAAATTAAAGAGCCCCTCATTTTTCCACGCCGTGAAGCGTGATGTTAAATATTTATGAATTTATACCGTCGATGAGACAGATTAAAGTAGGCAGTCATCAAGTAGATCAATAGTCGTACAGGTTCGTCACGATGAATTGTCCTTGTCCTTCAAATAAAATACCTGTCGTCGTAAATTCGGAAGAAATTATCGAAGAAGAAATGAAAATCCATTTTCGAATATTTTATTTTGAAGTAAGAGTTTAGATTTTGCTGTCATTTGTCATATTATTTCCCTACTTCAAGCGGATATGCGAGAGATAATTCTTAGATAACAGGGAGGTGGAATTTAACTTTGTCTTTTTCGAGTCAGTGAGTTGAAATTATTAACACATTGCATGCGGGAAATGTATTTTTGCGTTTTTTGCAGGCTGTCACTGGAGCACTGATCATATAAATGTACGTAGTTAGAGTATCGTTTAAATATGATGGGTACTCACTATTAAAAAAAGTGTCATTTATTTTTTTTTAAGTAATCAAAGAACATATGTTTAAGAGTAAAATGAAAAAAGAATCGTTGAGAAAAACAAAGTAGTTTCTTATATATTGCGATTTGCTAAATTACCAAACTTCCACGAAATTCGCAAAAACACGAGCTACACGCATAAGTCCGCGGTGAAATTGATTTTACTACAAATATGAAATGTAGAATATCGAACAAGTTGATTCCACCGAACCATACAATCTTTCTTAGTAGAAAGTAGGGTAGACATTGCCAAAAATGGCCTTAAAATTGTATTTTATCGTGGTACTTGTACAATCGATAGGTCAAGATATACTTCACGATACAAAAAACATATTGAATGTTTTTAGAACCATAAGCGAAGACTGGCTGGTATCACAAACAGTATTTTCATTTTTCTTTCTTTGAAGCATGCACAGGTCGTCGTGTAGTAGCAAAATTTTGCAACGTAACCGTGAAAAATCATCTGCCGCTGACCATCGATACAGCGAGCTTTTCGTACCTCTTCCATTTATTATTCATAAGCGTTTCCTGAAATATTGAAAACCGCTGAGTACTCATGCCTTTCACCACATCCTGACGCTTTCACGAAAGGATGCAAAAAACAAAGACAAAAAAGAAAAAGGAAGCAGAAACTGCAATCCTTTAATCTACGCAGCCGCAACGTAATGGTTCCTCTCTGTTACGTTCATTAATTATTCATAAGTTTACATCGGAACATCGAAAAATCCGCAGAGTAAGGTAGGTTTTCGTTCGCTTCGACGATTCGCAAAAACTGACGGCGGAAAAAGTAGCAGAGTTTCAGCTTGGATTCGCATTACGCCATGCGTCAGAATTTACAGACGCATCGTATAACTCGTTGATATCAACTCCAATTATTTCAGTGCTCAATGGACATTTGATTAAACGTATCAAACGTTCGGAGCGATAAACCACCATAATTAATAAGGATTGTGGTATCGCGATATCGATACTTTTGTCTATTAATTGATCTATTAATAGATGATTATACCGTAGCACGAGAGTTATTGTCATATCGTTTTAATACGTAATTACACTCGGTTATCATCCATAAAATATGATAGACCTATAAACCCAGTGTTTTCACTTAGCATAGCACTATAACCAGCCATAATCAGAGTTTTTCATCATAAAAATGAAGTAATGACAAAAACATCATAGAACATTCAAATTTTACATTTTAAGTACAGGTAAACCTTCTATAACACGGTATATAGATTCCTAGAAATTGCTGTGTTTTAGGAAATAATTTATTTGTACATTTTCATATAAAGGCACTATAGTTCAGTATACATTTCCATAATTATTTAAAAGTAATTCAGTTTTTAAATATCTTAAACAAATATCATGTTATTCAGAGACATAGAAGTACAATGTTGTCCAAAGGTTTCCGTAATTTTCTTATCGTGTTATAGCGAAACCGTGTTACAAAAGGGGTATCTATACATTAATAAATGTTGATAACAGCATTCTCAGTAATAGATGAACATCACCGTCATGCAATTTTTAATTTATGTCAATAAAGATAAAAATTGTAAGAATTAGAATAACGAATGAAAGTAACGATATAAGATGCGACTAATTATAGTTATAATGAATTACAGAAGTTGAAGTTTCATTATAAAGATTCTGGCAATTCGAACCTCATCTTCTTCTAACGAAGCTACACTTAAACGTTGCTTCGATGCATACTGCTCAAAGAACATACATATTACATGTAATAAGCATAATTAAAAAAAATTATCTTATCGTAGTTATATTCGTAGCGTTGCAATATATCGTGTAGCATTAATTCCTCGAGAAGTGGCGATTTCCTCAAGGTGTAGTATTCGATGCGAATAATTCGCGTTAGCAATTAACGCGGCTCTCGTGTTCTCACTAAATAAACATCGCAATTATGAACGAAGAATAGTACATAGTCTTCCAACAATAAGCCGGATCGTTGCACTTGCGTCATTGTGCCTTATGTTATTTATCTATTGCGTGTATACACCGTTACAAAAGAATGGTCCCACGCGAGAGTATTATTCGCCTTTTATTCCCCCCGGAATTAATTTTCAATCTAGGAGAGAGCGTAAAATATTCCACTGTGCTTCTATAACTCGATAGAGGAACTGGGAAATTTGTTATATAAATTAATTTTAGAATTCATATGGGAGGAGAAAGAACAAGCCACATCAAGAATTACACGCATCGCAGAAAATAAAACGAGATTAACCCATTATCCGCCAATGTCCCTTTTTTGGGACATTTTTTCTTTTTCTTTCTAATTGGTTAGTATGAATCTCATTATACTGCTAATTCAATATTTTTTTGTATTTATGAACTGCGATGGGTAATCGGTTAAAGAAGAAATCGCAAGTGATTGAGAAAGTTTTATGTCATTTTCATTTGCTTTTATTAAGAGTATAGTTTACTGGAGATATTTTTAAATTTGAAAGATCGCTGCGCAGGAACTGATGTTCTACGGTAATGTTAAAACTGCGTTTGACACCGGAAGTTATCGGAAGTTACGTGCTCAAAGTTACGCAAAGCAGCAGCTGAGCGAACAGATAGGCAAATAACAACATATACGTTCCCATTTAAAGCTGTCGAAGTTATCCACTTGAAACGGGTTAACATGAGCAATGAACGACGATGTCTACAAAGTTTCTTCAAATTTTCCGATTTCTATACCAATTATTTCTCAATACGTTACAAACTTTTTGATATCCAGACTTTGTATCGGATCTTTTACTCCAACAATTTCTTACCCTCTTGCTAATAGTTTTCGACTATTTTGCCAATTTCTTTTTTTCACCATCATTCCGATAAAAGTTTTCGAACCTTCTCTCGAGGTTTCTAAGAACAAGGAAAAAGAAACTGGATCAGGAACAAGTCGAAGAAGTCTCAGAAAAGAAGTATGGAAAGTCAAACAAGCTTCTTGAAAGTTCCTCCTGGCTTCCGACACTGGGAATCTGTCTTCGAGGTTAATCGCCAAAATTCACGAGAGCTATGGTTAATTTGGAACAATGCCGGGCCGATTTTTAATTACCCAATGAAATCTGGCATCGGCCATCGAATAGGGGATGACAAATACAGTTCGACTGAAACAAAAAGCGTAACAGGTAGCCGAGGATAATACCCGCATCGAGTGTGTTCTAATCGATCACGTACGCATAAGCACGCACGAGATATACAGGAAGCTGTTGAGTGCATTTAGCGTACGTTGCAAATGACGTTGACGGAGATTTGATTTGCATCGAGCGTCCGGAGGGGCATCCTGAATACGTATAAAAACACTGCTCATTAATCGTACAATCCCACGTCGATCCAACGTACGTGACGTACAAGTACGAGTAAATCCCTTGCCCGGAAACCGTCTTCTTTAAACCCCTTTGCCTTATGTCCGAAACGTGACAAATACAAATTACATTCGATTCTGTTTTTACCTTGGGAGATTTGGGGATTGGAACTATTTCAGGATTGACTACCGGTACTATCCCGAGTCGAAGGATTGATTTTCTGTTGGTTTTCTCGATTTTTTATACTTGAAGAAAATCAAAAGAGAATTATAATCTGTATGATCGGACCATTAAACTCTATATTATTTTGATTATTTGTAGGTACTCTGTGGATGTGGATATTTCCGTTTTCACACTTGAAGAAAATCGAAAGAGTATTATAAAAAGATTTGCTAGGTTCTCCTTTAATCCTCTTTCATTGTATTTTAGAAGGAATTTTTCATTATTTATTAATTATTAATATTACTTAATTTTTTAAAAAGTAAATTGAGTGACAACTGCGAGAAAATTAATTTGACGGAAACTTTATTTTTATAAGATTTTAGTTATATTAGTAATAACTAATACTGCAATAGTACAAGAAATTGAACCTGATGAAATGTTTGTTCTAGAGGACCACAACGTACAATATACAACCCGAGACTTTTTAATTTCAGGAAATTTAAGTGAAAATATCGAAGCTGTTAACATAATTAAGATTGTTAATGCTTGCATAAAAATGATGATCAAGGATATACTGTACATAGGAATACCTGTAAATAATAAGGAGTTGGAGTGATCTAATACTTCTCAAATGAAAAGTTCATAAAATTCTAAAAATGTATATAAAGAATGACAGTTGTAGAGACGAATGTATAGTAAACTTTACAATGATTAAATAATAAAATGAAAAATATGATTTCTCGCTGGTATTATTTAATTATTTATATCTTTATTTTCATTGTTGACATGAAATAAATAAGAAATAAATTAACAAATAAAAGGATTTTTACTGTAATCTATTACAATTCGATGTCTAATTAATAAAACTTTGTATATTTATTTTCCGAAAATAAAAGAGAATCAAGAGAGAAATATAACGACTAATAGAGAACTACGGAGAATAATAGAAATATGAAGAAAATGTAAGAGAATCATAAATGATGATTTCAGGGTCCGAGATAATCAATAGAAATTCATAACTTCGACTCAGGATTTCCCCTAGAATAAGCAATGTGAAATAAACTTTGAGACAGTAAGTTATTTACATTTGTGAAATAGTAAGTAAGCAAAATTAACACCTGAGAAATATTAGATTCTAATGGGTAGAATTACTGTAACATTGACTGTATCGATAGTTTAAGGGTACTTATTTTTACCGTTACAGATTTAACAATAATATCTTTCTGAAACCAGAAAAGATATTTTAAATACAGAGAACGATGTAAAAAAAGTCTTTATTTAACCCCTAAACTTACGATTGCTTTTCTGATGGGGCGTGTAAAGACTCAAAATGAATTCCTGAAATCAAAAGGTTTCACTGATTTCTGATATTCCGTATAACTGGACGTGATATTAATAGTGCAGAAGTAATGAGACCGTTTCATGATCGGCTGGTATTAACAATTTGGTAGTTTTTGGAAGACTTCAAAATTTCCTATTCCATTACAAGTCTCACATGTAGTTGTAGGTTAAGGGGTTAATAATACCGAAAATTACATATGTTCATTCCATTGAAATGGTCATTCGATCTCGCAATTAGTATTAAATAGTTCTGCATGGTTTAAAATTTCTTAATTTGCAAGAGACAATGTTACCTGCTAGTAAAAATTTAAGTATGGGTAAAAAAGCATTTAGAATTGTTAATGAAAATTGAATTAGCTAGTATCACAATGAAATGGACAATTTCTCCAAAATACATGGAATAAATCCAACTATATTGTAATGGGAAGTTTCTTCAGGACCGTGTCCAATTTCTGTTCCAAAGCCAAGGCGGAATACACGGACTAATACGTCCTCGTACGTATTAGTTGGAAAGAAGGGAAAGACGGAGAGGCATTGGCGCAGAGCCAACCACCCCTTAACAGAGAGGGTGAGATCAGATACTTGACACAGAGCTTACCGCGACTTTCTTTGTACAAAGCAACACACCTACTACCTCCAAAGCTTTGAAGCGGCATCTTTCAGAAGACAGCCAAGAGAAACGAACGATGCGAAAGCCGGTAACCTTTGAGAACGGCAAAACATTTTCCACGAATCATTCACTTTGTAGAATGGATCTTCCCTCGAGTCTCAGAGACGACCATCTACGATACTCCGCATTAAAATTCAAAAACTTATGACTATTTCTTTTCTACGATCTGAATCAATACAGTTGCCTTTATGCTAGTGTATAGCACCTGTTTGCCACAGATTTTTATTTCTGAATAAATCAAATACTAGCACTTTAAATTTCTCACTTTTTTGCTTTTATTATCATATCAAGAAAGAATTTTTCGAGTTATTGGAAACCAAAGAAAATATTTCTGGTCAAATCTACAGTCCAACAACTGAAATTTTCAAATGCCCATTTGCGCCATTCCATTTTTGGTAGTTCCAAATCCAGTCTCTTAACACTAGAACGACCAAATAAGTCAAAATGACTTGTTCACATTTTTTTTCAAAGTTTCCTTAACTTTATAGGACAGTCCTAGACTAGAAATTCTAAGTTGATCTTATAAAACACAGATTACCAAACCGAGCATATTTTCCACCCTATGATTCCTCTTCTGCCAAAGTTCTTATTTAATATATTTAAATATAATAAATTTAACGTCGGTCGTTCTAGTATTAAAATAAACGCTCCGCATAGTCGTTTACTACAGGAGTCTGAGTTCGGACATTGTAAAAATGAAATAGTGGGAATAGGTGGTTGAAAACGAATGACTCCGCCGCTCCCTAGCCATCTTTGAGTTGTCGTACTGTACAACCACCTAAACCAACATAGATATATTTTAACAATTGTTTCTAAATTCAACAATACAAATGTTTCACTCTTCCCGTTCGTTTCATATAAATTCCACTCCATTTTCTGCAGCCATATCAATTCCTCGCCAGCAACATCACCGTAACAACTTTCCTCGATATCTTTCACGAACTATCAATTTCCAAACCAACTACAATACCGTTCAAAATCAAGAGATACGAGGGAAGAGAAAATCCTCATCAAATACCATTAACGACATCACTATTCACGTAACCACGGTGACGCACGAAACGAATTGCCAGGAAGACCGGTGTCCCCGGATCGAAAGGTGATACATTCACCGTGAAAAGGGGATTATTGCGCGACAGGCTGCATTCGCGAAGCACCGATTCCCTCGGCCGGGTTTTGTATACGACGATCTGTATTCCATTAACCGCATAATACTCGTTAACCCCGCAATTCGTGGACGTTTGGCCGAGAGTCAAAAGCATTGCCGGATCAACGACACGTTACGTCCGTTCGCTTTTTCGAAAGGTCTACGTGGTACCATTGGAACGTTGGCCAAAATACGAAGATCGTTCGTGAACATGACAGTTGAGTTCTTTCCTTGGAATATTATATTGGGTTGGCAAGAAAGTAATTTCAGTTTTGTAGTGTGAAATGGAACCAAATTTTTTTTAACAAAGAATTTTTTCGATGACCTTTTGCCATAGTTTTGACAAATTCGTGATTCCGTTTTTATAGAAATACTGGCCCATATCAACAAAAAACTGAACCCAATACAATTTTAGGCTATCATCGCCATTGAAGGTTTTACCATTCAAAAAGTTTTGCAAGCTGAAAAATAAATGGTAATCTAATGGTGTCAGATGAGGACTACATGGAGGCTGTGACATCACTTCCTAACCAAGCTTAGATTTTGCAAAAAAATAAAAAAGTAAAACATATCAGAAATGTTCGTTTTTTACTCTGTTAACACATTCGCGACCGCTAACGTGAATTCACGTCATTTTAAATCCTATACCTGGTTGCCGCTGACGTGAATTCACGTCCTGCAATTTCTATTTTTGAATTCGCCAACATTAGGCGCTTTGGATAATGGCTATCTCAAGGAGACACCTTGATAGAACTTATAGACTTTCAGGTGACATGACAACACAACAGTTGGAAAGAATTGCACAATCGGGGAAATTAAATTATCCACAAAAACGTTGCAGAGTTTGCAATACTGATGAAAAATGTCGTGACACTTCTTATAGAAGCAAATTATGTAGAGTTTCTTTACGCAAAATTCATTGTTTTTTTTTACTAATCACACTAAGCAGAAACATTAAATTTTGTCTTCACTCTGCTTTTCTAAAATGCATGTAATATAATGCTAAATAAACTAAGCATGGTAATAACAAATGCTCCGTTATCTACCTATAAAGTAAGTATACAAATTATCATATCGTTTTATTTTAAAGAACACATAATTACAACATTGATCGTTCAAAACAAATATTATAACTATCTTTGTTTTAACGATACAAGTTTGCGGCAACCAGCTTTACAATATCATTATTTTCGCCGGTACTCAGCATTAGAAACGGAAAAAAATTGCCGGTCGCGAATGTGTTAAAATTCTCCTAAACAAACAATTACAAACAAAATAAAGCGCAATTTGTTTCGAAGCCAAGACAAAAGTTTCACAACTTTCGATTGTTAGAAGAAAAAAATCATAACATTGTCAGAAATCATTGAGAACAAACGTAACGCTCGCTCTCATCAAAAACCGAAATTACTTTCTTGCTGACCCAATATATTATTACGAATTATTGTGAGTAACGAAATTGTCTCTCCTATATATGGTATCGATTATTAGAGCTATAGCAACGAGTTGCAAATGTTAATATTATTATGTCAAGAGGATTGTGTACGAGCTGTGAGACTGGATCTGTTCAAATAGAGTCGTTATTTTATTATGAAGCGCCGCAACAGTATCCTGGGGTGATTATTAGATTTACCTATTTGACATCAATTGCATGGTTAGTGTGTGATATAATATCTGGTCACAATTAATCACACTGCGTGAATGCTATGGTTATTTCTTGTTTAGTATTCTTTTCGACTTTGATTACTACAGTCGTTTTACTTAAGACCTAAGGTTTTAGGCGAGCCTCGAACCACCGCAGCTATTATATATCAAATAATAATTAAGAACAAATTTCTCAGAAGAAAATTTGAATGAAGCATGCAGATCTTCTTGTTAGATTTGGTAGTACAAATGATATCAGGATTTTAGCTATCGATTCGGATGTTTTCGAAGTTTTGGGATGCTGTGCGATCTGTCAAAGTTTTCTTACCGGGGGATGCAACATTTTCCCCACTCCATGGTCGGATCTTTCAAGAACACTGCTGTTCATCGATACTCTAAGTCTAAATAGTCCGTTCTTCGGAATGCGACAGGATATTTAGACTTCTACCGAGCACCCATAGTCCTTCAGGAACTTTACTCGAAACTGAAGCAAACTCTAAACATAGTGGCGACAATCTTAATGCAAACCAACCCCATCGGTTGTTGGGATATCTTACCCTCTCACGTTGACGTTATCATACTGATTGTGAACCACAGTCTTTATACATTTACAGTTAACACTGTGTATGCGGGCCACGTAAAAGTACGTTTTTCGAAAACTGTACATAGACTGCTAAAAGCGGCGATTAATGGCATTAATCGCTTAGATTTAAAAAATGAAGTATGCTTTAGAATTTGGAGAATAAACAGTTTCCAATTTATACTACTTTTTTGGAAAAATAAAATTAATCTAATTTTTTCAACAAGTTTCTCGCTTTAGTCTTAACGAGGAGGTACAAAACACCCGCATACAATGTGTTAATAGGAAATAACTATCTGTGCAAGTAAAATCGTAACATTAACCTTTTACGGTATGTATATTATGGAGATAAAATTATTATGCGGGCTTTATGAAGGAATTTTGGATTTCAAAGGTTCTTGCGAATATGGCGTTAAAGGTTCGAATTCCCAATTAGTGGGAATGAGTTCACATTCTCGTTATCAACGAAAGATTTTTCTTTAAAATTGTAAGTCTTTGGTGAATTGATTATACCGGTTAAAGCTGACAAATACAGTAAACAAAGAATAATGTTGGACATTTACGAAGTGGACATTCCTATATGTTATGCTTGCTTGATTATTGTAACGATGACGAAACTGAAACAATTGTTTTTACCGTTTATCGGAGAAACGTAGTGAAAAAGGGGGCTCGATGGCACAGTATCGACGTTTAATCGTAAAAGTGGGCCAGAACGGTCGCATGTTTGTTTTAGAAACGATGCAGGAACAATGTGGAAGGTTATCGGTGGAATGGAGTATTGAATTTGTGCTTAAACCTTATTTCCTTTATTACTGGAGCTATCGATGATTAATTTCATACATTAAAGAAAATAAAGAATTGATCGATTTAATCATTTACATACACGACAATGAGCATAGAAAATTGAAGAAATTATATATTTAGACATTTTCAAACTGTTTCTTGAAAATCAAAAGTCACTCTATTTGTCTTCATAAATACTGAATTAAATAATTTCGTTAAATTAATCGAAGAATGCAATCCGTAGGTTGATATAATTTCATATTATTCGAAATGAAACAGGGGCACTGAGAAACGTAAGAGAAAAAAGGAGTTCATTAATTTTTCGTTCGGATGGTTCGTTTCGCGAAAGTATTTTCATGGTACGGTTGCCGTTTGGAAGTTGTTCAGGGCGGAGGAATGAAACTGCCGGAAAAGAATTCGCCTAGAAGGAAAGAGGAACGTAGAAATGTAAGGGGACAAGAAATTTACTCTTGACTTTCTCCGAATGATGAAAACAATTATGCAATCCAAGTATAAAAACAGCCATTCTAAGAGGTGACAATGGCGGTTAAACGAATCCTGGGACACTTCAGAAACGTTCCCTGCTTTTCATTCTCCTCTTCGTCGTCGACGGTGCAGAAAAAATGTGAGTCGGCGAAAAGCAACCGACTCGTTTAAAAGCCGCTTAAGAAAGAGGCCGAGAATTAAATCGAAAATAATCCCACCCGAAATTGTTCACGTTTTTCTTTTTCCCTCTCTTGTGTCATGATTTTCTGAGATCATCTTTCTATTTCTTTCTACTTCACTTCGTCGTATCTTCTGTCGCACTCTTTCTCTCAAATCTCGTTATTCCTATTTCTATTTTATCTTCGCCTTTCATGTGATACAGTTTTATCTTTTTCTCTACATTTTTCCCCGCCAGATTTTCGTTTTTTTGTGCAATCTCTTTTCTATGTTTCTCTCCTTTTTTCGTCATTTTTCTCTTTCTCTATTCTTTCTCTCTTTCCATCTCACTAATTTGTCCGCTCTTCTCTCTCACAAGCATGCACACCCACATTTCTTTCAATCTCTGTCTATCTCCGTTCAGTTCTCTCTTTCCCTCTCGGGAGAGAAGAATTCGATAAAGCCGCTATACGGCTAAAAAGGTCAGAGGTCGGATGCAGTTAAGCCTGCATCGAGTTGCAGCGACAGCAACATGGAAGTTTACAGTGCCGGTTCTGTCCACCATTGAATTTACAGGGTTGCTCCATGAATCAAATACTGACCTCTATCTCCATTCTATGATCTACGATCGCAGTCTAACAAGGTTTCACGGTTGACGGCTACGTGGATCGACTCTGATTAAATGATTTTATCATTGCAACATTGTCAAAGGCTACGAATTTGATTTTAGCGTGATATTCTAAACAGTGCTAATTCCCCTTTGCAAAGCTGAATTGACGGTAATCCTTCGACAACCGCACTTTAGAAAAGGTGAACAAAGGAAATGGAAGAAATAAGTTTAAGTTAAATAGAAAGTTATTTTTGACATTAAGAAACACGAAGATTCACCCCTTTGAGGACGATGGGCAGATATATGCGGTATGAGAAAAAATTTGATTATAATTTGTTGCATGTATACACGGTTTGAGTTGAAAAATTGAAATATAACCGTTGAAATATTATTACACAATTAGTCATTTTCAACTTTTATATATTAATAGTCTGACTTTTCGGTAAAAAAGTGGTTTTTCATCGCCAAATAAATAATTCTTTCTCAGTATTCAAAATATCTCCGCCCGCAAAGGGTTAACAATGATATTATAAAGGAGTTGCACTCGTATAAATGTAAAAGACGGAATTTTATTCCAGAAATGGAAATAATAACGCAGTATACTGTGCACTGGATCGTGACCTTAAATATCTGAAAAATGAAATACCTTCGGCAGAACAATCTCGAAGAAGCTGATAACCCCTTAAATTAAATAAAGATCTACGATCAACGATCGAAGGCGTGGCCGATGCAATCTAACCGATACAGCTGAGGATAACTAAAATATCGGACTCGTTTCACTCGTTCGATGTTTTCACGTTGATATAGAATTGAATTGGATTCACTCCAGACTGCTGGACAAACACAAACGCAAAAGTTATGACGGTGAAACGCCGGTGAAACCTGCATCCTCGGAAATTCCCAAGAAAATTCCAACTTCGAGAGGAAACAATTATCCATTTGACTGATGAGTTCAAAGATTCAGAATGGCCGGGTCAACGTTGTCGAGGATGAGATACTTTAACTCTATGCCTAATATAGTTTTCTAGTTTTTTTCTTATAGACATGTAGGATTTATTTTGCTGTCTTCACCACACATTTCTTCTCAGTGCAGTCCATGTGAGATTAAAAAGATTGGCAAAGTCATGTGTGTATTTAAAGTTCACTCAGAGGATTTTAATCAACCGCATATACAAGCTCATAGGCCACATACGGAAATAGCTTTTCTAGACGCAAATATTCGACCTGAGTAGTCAAAGGGTTAAAGCGAAATTGAAGCACGTTCACAGAGAACTTCACGATGAACGTTGCAAAAAGAACTGCGATACTTTAAACGCATGGACAGGTTCAAGGACTCTGAATGTTTCCAGCAACCAGTTGGAATAATCAGAGAGAGCTGGTTAAAGGAGCAAAGTGTCTGCGTTCGAGGGTCTCTTCCTGAATGAAGCAAGATTGAAACGGTGGATGACGGCCAAGAACGAATAGACGTCTGCTCTTCGTAGAAGTTCGATATCTCTCTGAATTAGAAGCTAATTGAATTGGAAGATCTCCAGGAATATAGGTGAGCCTCGAGTATGGTCACTCGTACTCTCGGAAGCGGAACAGACAGATTAGATAGCGGGTGACAACGTAATGATAAAGTGCGGAAGAGTGAATCAGCCCATAAGTTCTGCTTATGGGAAATACACGTCAGTTGAGTTCTATTTTTGTTGTTTAAAATTTGGTCGAGAATATTCTCACGAATTATTTGAAAAGAGTAATTTCGAGACAGCTAGGGTTGGATAGTTTGGTAGAAAAGAAGATGGGAGAAGAAGAGTAGTGAAATTTATTGATAAAGTTCAGATAGCTTAATAATTGAGAAGATAAAAGTGTTGTCATTGATGCTAAAGGGGAATATACCTTTGGAAGTTTGGTAAGAGGCACTTGCGACATTAGCGACTGCAATTTTGCTTTTAGTTTGGACGTCTGCTACAAGTTTATAGTATCATGACTCTGGTACAAGAGTCGACTAGAACGCGCATGTTACTTTGGTAATTGTAATTGATTAGCGCTCCTCTTACGCCGTAATATTAGAAACTTTGGTTCGAGCATTTAGAAGTTTTCGGTACTCAAGAACGTATCTTGGAGAGATTAGAAGGTAAGCGTGACATCAACAAACTGTAACTGCCTACTGGATCTTCCTGCTTCGACTTCGCTCAAAAAGACTACTATATCACTCTGTACCTCCTAATTTACCTGATTCCTCCAACTGAATTTGTAACTCCAAACAGAATCACGATTGGCAATCAAATAAGAGTAAATACCATATTATCTCACCTTCCCCTATATCGAAAATTTCAGTATGTCTTCTAATTAATCTCACAAATTCAATAAAAAAAGTTTACAAATCCTTTATTTATTCTTCCTTAAATCAAATTCTTAACAAACCTATACTAAGAACGATTCAAAATCAACGAGATAACTATGATGGATAAAGATATGGTGGGTCAGAGTTGCAATTAGCGGTTCCCAGTGCAACTGCTCCTCCATTACCTCTGGAAAATTTCTCTTAATTGAATATTTATCGCATGAAAGAAAGATTACCACATCAATGAAATACCTATGGGAGATAACAATATAGAGGGTCAAATTCAAAATTGGTACGTCTGAATTCAAATCCTCCATCACCTCTGAGAAATTTTTCACAATTTATTATTTCACATATCATTGCCTCGCTGATTCAAAATCCACCTAAAATACTCGGTCCTACACGAATGACCATAGCAATTATATCCGAAAAGTATAAACTAAAAAAGGGGGGAAATTGCATCATTGCGCGCAGACTCTTATACAAAAAATATTATCAAAAAGATTTGTCACTCTCTCGTTCGATTATCTCGGCGGTGTCAATGGTCCATGAAACTCTGAACTATTTTTCCGCGGTTTAAACGGGAAGTAGATAGCTACACAGCCATTCCCTTCGGGTGCACGACTTTGATGGATGCAAAAGCAAACAGCTGCACTCTGGCTTGCTACTTCCGTGCACGTACGTACACACGGACACCGCCCGAAGGGGAACGCCTCGCGTTTCTTGTGAGCTGTTCTCTTTTTCGAAAAGTCTACCGACCCTCCGTGTACGCTTAAAATGCCTCTTTGGCATTGTTCTCAAGCCAGGCTGAGTTTCGACTAAAAGGGCCGACCAAACGAAAGGCAGACGACGTTTATTGAGGCGGACTGGGACGAGAGCGATGACTTTACGAGGGCAGACACACGGTTTTGCGTGGTAAGGAGGAATATTTGCGAAAGTTTGTAGTATTACAGATTAATGAAATTGGAATAAGTATGATAATTATACTGATAAGTGTGGTATAATATTAGATGGCTATACCCTTAGAGAGACTTTTCTCCTTAAATGCGTGATCTAGACTCTAGGTCCTAGAGAGAAGTGAGGGAGGTCATCTTAACACGTTCCGTGCCACATCATTTTTTAAGATTTTCTGTTCAGGCCTTGTGAAGCGTATACGACCCACACTTTTACGATTAAATTAATTTCTTTACAGTATACATGATATTAAGATCCCTATATTTAACTTTACAATATATTTTTTGCAATAAAATTCTTTGTTTTGCAATGAGAAATGCAAGAAAACTGAACGGAAAAATTAGTGTGGGTCGTATACGCCCCACGTGGCACGGAACATGTGAAGAGGTTGCGTCTCAGGATGCATAGAAGTCAGTTGAGTTTTAGAGAAACTGTGAGATGCACAACTTTTAGACAACCTTAGATACTTACATTAGATTATTTAGTATTTCGTTTTATAGTCCAATATTTCATATATATCCTATTTATTTAAATTATATCTTTAGTGTGTTTTGTGTATTCCTTATTCCTGATATTTAGTTTCTTTTTTTATCTTATCCACGCATACGCCTTATTCATATAAAATCTTTCTTAGTATTATTTAACCGAATCCTACTACATAGGCATGTGTATAATATTTTAGGTAAAACAGGGCACTTGGTACTGTTATTTCAATTAATTGCACTTGACAGTTTTGTAGATTAAAATTGACTGTAACTCGAAGTTCTTTGGTTTTTTAGAATTCATTTGCAAGCAAAATTTATGATCATTGTTTCTAAGATTTTCTTATGCTGTTTTCTTTTTTCAATTTATTTGCACTTTTAGTTGAATTTCCCTCAATGGGAATTTAATTGATGGAAATTTAAATTCCGACTCATTAATTGCTCTCGTATTCATTGTTTCACATTGAATAAAAATTGTATAGAGGGAAGTATTACTCTGAACAATTGAATTTTACATATTCTCGAATTGTTTCCGTAGTTTTATTCATTAACATTATTTATGAATTGTGAGAACTACATTTATAAATATAAATTTGGTTTGTAAAATCTATCGAGGCTTGGAGATTCATAGTAAATTTTAGTAACGAATGTCGGTATTGCATACATATTGTGCATATATTAATACAGTGCGTTCTTTATGCATATTATCAGAACACATGATCCATATGGTCATACTTTTCCTATTTCTGAAACGAGGGCACACATGTCATGTCGTCTTCCTTTCAAAGATGGTTTTACTGCATATGGATATTCCCGGAATTTGCATAAAAGTTCTAGCCATATAAAGATGGGAAAAGTGTCCCCAACACAAATTAACACTAGAATTACCGACTATTACTTCCGTATATGAAAAGATACTCGATAAATGTTTCAGAAGAAAGAGAATTTAATGAGCAAAAAATAGAATTGATTTAATCTCCTACGTTCTATAAAGTAGATATAAAAGATGAAAATAGTGCAGCCCAAAAAATGTCAGCAACTTTTTTGAGAAATTCAATACAAGTAATTTTGACCCTCTTGGTAGATCTAGTGTTAATCTTGAGACATACCATCCGATAGGTCTCTTAACACTAGATTTACGGAGTCAATTTGGCTCGTTTAAAATTTCATTACTATATATGTAATATATCGGTTGGCTAAATTTTTAACAATAAATCTTTCACTTAAATTGATTTGGAACTATTTTCTTTGTAAAAAACTTCAATTGTTTTGTATGAGTCAAATTGGCTAACTTCAGAAAAAAAGGTATATCAACATCCGTAAATCTAGTGTTAAAAAATATCCTTCCTGTAAAGTATGAATCCGCTAAAAGTATTTTTACTAATACTTTTTACAGTACCGTAAATATGTAATTAATAATATGTACCTAAGTCATATGTAGCATATTAATAATGATGTGTAATTTTTTCAGATTTTTAAGAGTAATGGAACGCAGCTAAAAAAGATAAAATTTGATGTTTTCTTACTTTCCGTACACAAAGGAATAGTATACTCAAAATCGTGTCTTTGAATACGCATTTCAACATACTTTCTTTAAGTTATTGAAATAGTTATTGAATAAATTCTTAATTATTAATATTTATTGTTGAATGTAGAATATAATAGACACTAGACTCTTTGCGCGAAATAAGCTTCAGCTCGTAAGTGGAGTAAACCAATAATACAGAACAGGCAGTGCAGAGGATATTCAGTATAGGTGCAGGACAAGCAAAAGCGACATAGGGCAGGCGGGATAACCGCAGGAGAAGCAGTGTAGGCGCAGGACAAGCAATACAAGAGCAGGACAGGCAGAAGAGATACATGACTATCGGTTAAGAGGGTTTAACAGTGCTTTAGATTTAACAAATTCTTTTTTCATTACTTGTATTAATATAAAATAAAATAAAATTGTTTGTTTCTAAGACTATGAGTTATTTATTTAATTAATCCTGTCTTGGTTGGTCCCATGTTATACGTTGAATTATTCTCATATGTCTTTTCGCTCTGTCTGACTTGTCACTCATTCATAAGCACTTGTCAGATTTTCAAAATTTTTCCGATATGAGCTTCAATTTATAAGTGTAGCGAATCAATAATATTTCTGACGAATTTTCACTCTGTGTTGCATATTACAGACTCGTATCACTAATCAATTTGTCAAATTTTGCCCGATATGAGCTTCAATTCATAAGTGGAGTGAAGCAATAATCCCTCAGTCTAATTTTCTCTGTGTTAGTTTTTTAATGATTATTAATAATTAGTATATATGATAGAGGCAGCGGATTCATACTTTGCAGGAAAGTTTGAGAAAATTGTGCAACGACAAGGTGAAAAGTGTCGGCAACGTTATTAAAGAGTTAACGCGGTTAAAAATTAATATTCAATCCACAGAAATATTCAGCTTGATCGAATATGCAAATGCATCTAGCAAGTGTTGATTTTGCATATAAAAGCGGAGCGATAAATTTCCGGTGAAATTATCGCTCGTTTGAACTTTCCATTCGTGAGAAAAGAAAAAAAAACGGTCGTTTACGAGTTACGACGATGATGGAGGAAAGGAAATTCGAGAAATGTAACGTTAACGGAGAAAAGAAACGAGAAAAATCAAGTTCAGGTTTCAGCAGAGGTATTTCTCTATTATCACGATCCGTACTTGTAATTAAAGTTCGCGAGATTAAGGTAAATTTAAAACAGCAACGACATTCCACGAGTTACGTGGTACCTTTCCAAGAGCTATTTCATAATTTACGCGTACATAGAACACGTAAAGGTTCCTTGCAAATGCTACGTCTCCCCGATATGTTAATTGCACCCTGTTTCGTAGATTGCACTCTACCTAGGAGTGCTGCGAATTTCGGGGCGAGTCCTTTAATTAAAATTCTCGGGCATTTGATCGGCGCTCTTGCTCTGATTTTTTCCCCATTAAACTTTCTTAATTGCAATTTTCCTCTGAAATGTTTACTGGGGCTTTATTAATGTTGCGCGTTTGTATTTTAAAGGTGTCTTATAAATCGCTTGGGTGGTCGCGTATAAGAAATCTTATTACACATCTATTTTTTTTTTAAATTGTCTGTACTTTCAACGTACTTCATTTACGATACGAAAATGTAGCATTAAATGCACGAGCGTAAAATCTAGTTTTCTTAAATATATTAAATAAATACTTTGAAAAGAGGGAGAGCAAGCTACAATGGAGAGATCAGTTCATTTTTGTATTACAAAATACACGTGAATTATTTACTCTATTGCTTCTTTATAAAATAGAGAAATTTTTGTACAAAAAAGTAGATACCCGTTGAATTGAAGGCGTTTGTAGATTTAGTGTTAAAAGCATTGAAATTAAATTGCACTTTCTTCAGAAATCGAAATATAGTCAGGGAACTCATTTCCTGCAGCTGTTAGAACAGTCACCTTCGAGACTCTATCCGAAAAACTTCTTTAATTCGTCGCAGGGGTTGAATACATTTTCGAGCTTTTCGGTCTTATATATCCTGAATAAATTGAAGATAATATAAAGCCCCACCGCCTTCCATTCAGTTCTTTCTACGTCAGCGGTTACAATGAAAGCAGAATAAACCGATTTAAATATCCGCTCCCTCCAACAACGTCGCAAAAGCAACGAAACTAAAAAAATTCTTCCTTCCTATCCCTGATATTAACAGTAAATCTACGAAAGCCGTAAAATTTACGGATTGATACTTTTTTAGAAACGTTTTTTCAAATTTACAAACACACGATACAATAGATATTTCTCATGTACCTCGTAAAAACAAATTACCATAAATGATCCTCTCTACCAGTTGATCCCTGTTTTTGCAAAGTACTTATTTAACCCTTTTCACTTTATTGTAGCCATAGCGGCAACAATGTGATAAAAGCTGATAATTCCGTTATCAGGTAAATCCGGTATATTTTTAGACAGTTAGAGTAGCTGATAGCTCATAGTAAAAGTTACTCGGAGTGCAAAGGGTTAATCTATTTAACAATAGATGTACCGATTGATACAATATATTTAAAATAATCAAATAAATCTGTCGTAATCAAAGAAATGAAGGACAAAAGACTAGATTGATTCAATCGCTTACGGTCTAAAAGACAGACGTAGTAAATTGTGACAGGAACAGCGTTAAAATTTTCAGGAATATTTTGAAAAACTTCATGCAAGTGATTTTGTCCACCTTGGTAGATCTAGTGTTAAGCGCAACAGATTCAACTAGTGTTAAGATCATTCCCATTTGAATTTTCCAACAACAGGGTATTCAACTTATAGAATATTTCTCTATGATCTGCCCACTCAATTAATCCTGTAATTAAAATGTCCACTGAACGTCCCTCCAATGAATATCGACGTTTAAATAGAAACCGTGGGAAGTTTCGCGACGCATCGAAGATGCAATGTTGCAAGCACCTCCGGCGTGGCCTACTTGCAGAAACTCCTGTGCCATAATTGAGTAGAAATTGTGTTAAGGACTTTGCTTCCTAAGTTATATCCCGTAGAGCGTAGAGTGCAGTGCCTCCACAGCTTTTCTCTCGCGTGAACCATGTCATTTTCGAGTTTTTCTTGTCTTCCTTTAAGCTCCGTCTTGCGAATTTCATTCGCGAATCTCTCCTTTCAACCCTTGCCACGCTTTCCGTTGGAATTTCGACGCTCGAGATTAACGACGGTAATTAAGAACAATTTCTTCGGCGTTGAAGTGCCTCAGGATGCGTCTTGAGAATACTTAATCGTGCCGACTTTTAAATACTGACGATCCACGCATATTAAGCCGACTTTCCAAGTGAGTCATGCGAAACGGCTATTTGTATTTTGACGACGTACGCTGTAATTCGTTGCTTCAACGATAATCACTCGTCTTTCGCGAATATCGATGCGGATATTTATGATATATCGTGCGACTATTTCACAAATGTCATGGCTAAATGATGAATAATGCATTTTTTTGAATCTCTGAATTTTTTGCATTGATTTCGAGTAACTTACTTTCTCTTTTCTTTATTATTTTTTGCGATCATTTTGGTAAATGAAAAAAAAAAGTTTTAATGCTTAACATAGTTTATACGAGAAAAAAACGTTTGAAGAGAAATTTTATTGGAGAAATCTGTTTATTTCTAATTTTATTTCTTCGCTTGGTGCTTTATTTTATATAGAAATATTTAATTTCGTTAAGAAGTGAGTTTTTACGTGATTACACATAGGAGGATATTGAAAAAGTTATTTAAAATATAAATACTTTTTAAAATATCTCGAAATATGAGACGAGAAAAATTCTAAACGTTGCATTGCCTATTTCATAAAATAACTGACAAAGAACAAATAAATCTAGGACACAAGGTACCAAATAAAACTCTCCTATATTAACGTCGCTATATTAAATAAATCGAATCAATGGAAAAATCGAAGCACACAATGCCGCGCCGCTTCTGGTGATTTTTTTTTGTCACTCTTCTTTCGAAAGATTATATATCCCGATCCGAATGGCTATTCCATATCCCTTGAATGGAAATCCTTTAATATCGCGAGATTGAGGACGCGGCTTAATGTTGGGCAAGATCCACGAGCAATCGTGAACCGTGAACTATGAACTCGTCGGCTAGCATAGATACGAAATACGCTGTAAATGAATTTAAACGAGAAAGTCAATTAGGATTGATTATTTAGCTTCGAAATGTTTTCATTGTATGCCGCATTTTGCGAGGGATTTTATTGGAATTGGATGGAGAATGCAAATAATTGCAGATAGTTCTGAGTATGAACAGCAATTTTTCACTAGACTTATCAGATGTTTCGTTAAACAATATGTATAGAATTTTTTATTGTATATATAGGACTCTTGATAAATTCTCAGGTATGTGGAATAAAGAATTGCCGATTTTGTTAGTTTTAAAACTTAGGATTTGACAAGTTCTATTACAAGATCTATTCTCACAACTAGTGTCTATGAATCTCTGTTGCAGACTTTTATATTAGTGAAAATGAGTAACTAAAAGATAGTATATTCGCAGCTATCAACCTTCGTAAAGATTATTCAAAGCGATAGAATTAAATGACCTCAGTTTTTAATATTTCTTATATAAATAGAACATTACTGACTAAAAAAGTACTGCAATTTCACCAGAAAATACAGGAAATTGAAAACGAGTCCTTAAAAATGCATTCAAATCCCTCGAAATATAAACGAATAGAATTCACATAAAAATACGGTACTTCAAAAAGAAATCAAAGCCCACGTAATCAATCGAATCAATAAAAACCAACTGAGGGAGGTAAAATTTCCGCAACGTGCTTAGAAAAGCCGGAAAAAACCTGGTCGCACAGGGGTAAAAAATACGAAGAGGTCGGCATCGCGAGACGAGTGAGATTGCGAATACCCTCTAGCGCGTTTATTTCCGACTCTACCTTTCGATTAGCGTCGCATTTCTTTTTTTTCCTTCTCTTTTTACACCGTAAGCGCATTAATCGCATGGTAGACACGTGTACTTGAGGACTCCGCATCGTCGACCAAAGTCGAGCGACGTGGCCGACGTCGGTGTTTCAGCATGAAAATTTCGCGGGGTCACGAAGTTGCGTACGCTAATTAAGAATCTGGGTTAATTACGTGCCGTGCACCTTAAAATCACTCGAGTCAAACTTAACCGCTGTTCCTGGCAGACAGACAGATGACGAAAGGAAGATCTCCCGGGGAGCTTCAATTTACTGCCATAACGCGTTCCCTCGATTGTTCTTTGGCTATCTAACATACATGGAAAGTTTCAGGGGATTCAATTTGATTTTGAAATTTATTGTGTGCTAATTATTTGAAGCTTGTATTAGAAGTAGTTGAGACAGACTTGGTAGTTCTTTGTTACAAAGATGAAGGAAATATTTGGGGAAGAACATTAATTTGAATGTGCAATTTAAGGTGATTGAAATTGTTCTTGCAAAGAGGAGCACTAACAATTATAATTTTTATATCAGTTAGGAAAAAGTAAAGCGAACTTTTTGGTGCAAATAGAGTTGAAGGACGTCTTTTTTGTCAACGGGAAGAGTTTGAAGGGCGAAACTACCCTTTGAATTTCATTTTATGCTAATTAGTTGAAGCTTGTATTAGAAGTAGTTGAGAGAGACTTGGTAGTTTTTTATTACAAAGATGAAGGAAATATTTGGGGAAGAACTTTAATTTGAATGTGCAATTTAAGGTGATTGAAATTGTTCTTGCAAGGAGGGGCATTAACAATTGTAATTTTTATATCAGTTAGGAAAAAGTAAAGTGAATTTTTTGATGCAAATAGAGGTAAAGGACGTCTTTCTTGTCAACGGTACGAGTTTGAAGGGTGAAACTACCCTTTGAATTTTATTTTGTGCTAATTAGTTAAAGCTTGTGTTAGAAGTAGTTGAGAGAGATTTAATTGTTCTTTTTTACGACGATGAAGGAAATATTTTGGGAAAAAGTTCAATTTGAATGTGTAACTCAAAGTGATTTCAATTGTTCTCGAAGGGCCATTAACAGTTGCGATTTTTATATCAGTTAGGGAAAAGTAATGCGAACTTTTTGATGCGAAAGAAGTTAAAGGACGCATTATTGTATCAGTGCTGGAAATTTGAAGGGTGAAAGTAGCCCTCGAATGTCAACCATACCGTGATTTCTTGAATGAATAAAATTCTACATGATAAAATTTTCTGAAGAAACGACAAAGAAAAATGAAGAAACCATATTGAATTGTAAATGAATTATTTTGCTCTTGAAAGTTCGTAAGTCAAAGTTTTCCTTATACAGATTCCTCTAGATGCAAATCTCCTTATGTTTCTACGAAGCAAGTAGAAGTTTCGTTCACCATGCATTATGCATCATTTGGAATTTAAGAAAACAGATTATTCGAATTAAAAGTTTACGACGTTTGCCCTCCAATTTTCAGAATTGCGGATATTTTGAAATTTCAATTTAATCTCCCTTCGGTCAGATTTATATATCATTTTTTTGCGATGAAATCTCCGACTTTGTCGGATGCTTTTAGGCTCTAACGGCTGAGAAATATTTCAAAGCAAATATCTTATGCTAAACCACGAACAGGGGAAATGAAAATTTACCAACGGTACGGCAAACTTTTACCGCATCCTCGTAGCCTTACCGAGGAATTTCATTTAGTCCTGCGTCCATTTCTCTGGGTGATACATTGGCTACGTAACAGGATGATCTTGGAATCCGGTGAAATGGCGTTGAAACTCAAGAACAAAGTGACCGACAATTCTAGCAATTTGGACAATTTCATTTTTCATGAACCACTTCGACTAAAATAATAATTTTTATTGGTAAATCTCCACCTACTTACAATTAGAGCTACATACATCTATCAACGATAGAAACCAAGATATTTAAAAATACTAAATAAATAAATTAGAAGGAAAGAAATGCCGGAGGCAAGAAGCTTATTCAATTTAATCCCTTAAAGTCTAAAATACAAAAGTAAAAAGTTGAAAAGCACATATCCTTTTCGAATTATTTCGAACAAATGTGTTAGAAGTTATGAAAATGTATACAAACGTGCGAAACACGTTATTACGACAACTTGAGTAGATTTGATGTTAAATTACGTTGCAAAGTACCTGGAAATATCGATAGTGGAATTATCAACACGATATTGAACAGTAATTGCTTTGTTATAGCGGATAGATTTCGAATTATTGTGTGAAGATGATCTCTTAGTAACCAGGCCAATTCGAGAAGATTGAAGGTCTTTTTTAAAAATTTCTATCACGGAGATACATGAGATTGATTGAAAATATTGTGATAAAATTTATAGTCTGAGTATTAAAATGGTTTAACTGTAAGATCTAAAAATGAATACAATGAATTTAATGAATTTCTAGGAAATGAAGACTGGAATATCGTGTTTTAAAATTACTAGTTCACTGAGTATTTGATTTCACTTAAATATTACATTGAAAAATATGTAAAAAAAATTTATGAACTATCAAGTTGAAATTCGTTCAAAGAAGAGTGTTGAAAATGTTAAAAAGACAAAATGGACATTTGATGTTCCAAGTTAATTAGAAATTCGTTCATAATTGGTTAAGTTACTACGGAAGAGCGCAAATGAAAGGCTGATGATGTAATCGAGCAATTCGGTATCCTGGCGTCGCGTTTTACGGCTTTGTTCCCGAAATAACGTGCAAAATAACGCACCATTTGATCCATCTATTGACACATTTGATGCACAATTGCAGAACGCTTTTTTTCACCCCTTTTTGTCGGCAACAAATTTTAATGCGGGAAAATTGCTACTCCTGTTTCGACAGCGTTAAGCTCGAATGACCCGTCCCATGCTTTTAAGAGCGAAATAAAAATATCCGACGAGACATAAAAACGAACTCTAAAACGCAATGTCAGGGTAGCGATAAAAAGTTTGATAGATGTCTCTAATTATTTTATTAATCATAAACGTCAATTTATCATAATTCACGTTTATTTTTACTCCAGAAAAAGAAGAAATTTAACTTTCGCTCGGAAATGTGTATACTTAAAACGTAGTGTGTATTTGAATTTATCACAATACTTGGTACGTTATGGTTGTTTTTATACGATTTACCATCTCACAGAAATGTTTCTTTATTGTGCAGACATTTTATGTAACACGAATTCGCAAGTTTCATTCTGCACATGCATTTCTTCATGGAAAATGTTCAATAATCCGACATAAACCAGAAAAAATTGTTGACATACAAAGATATTTATTTTGCATTCATTTTATCATCAAGAAACACGCTGAAATCGCAGAACATATTTAATTATTTTTAAGAAGCGATTTTTTTTTTACAAATATCTGTCGATTTTTGTTCGGTGCTATGAACTTATGTGAACGAAAACAAAAAGAAAATTGCAAAAAGTAAAGCAGTCGGTGATCGATAAAACAAGTATGTACTACTACCTTGATATTCTTCGATGAAGTGCAATAGTGTGCATCAGACCTGCATTACTATGCGGTTATGCGGTCATCCGACTATACTGCAACTCCGGTGCATGGACATTCCCCGCTTATCGATCTCTTATCAGTAGAAATAGAACGAAATACAAAGAGACACGGTCCTCTATATGCTCACAGGTATAGCACGAGTTTGAATCAGCAAGAGATACCGGTTTTCAACCCTTTGTATCGTCTTCAATTAGAAATTCGTATCACATTCGATTCGAATCTATAATTCTTACATATGTTTCATTCTGGAAATAATCAATGGTGTAACTCTATTATATAATTCATTGTTAAATAATTGTCACGTAGAAATTGGAAATTCATGGTTAAAATAAATGAAATCACAGTGTATATTATGACGGGGTAGACATCGCAAACAAGGAGTCATTCTTATTTTAACTCAAGGACACATATGAGACGAATACGGACCCTATAAAAGACCAAGCTTTTGCGACGCAAAATTCATTCCACTTCATTCAAGCCTCGGAGCTAGAGGAGACCATTTCGAAGTCGACATTATCATTGTAATCCGCATTTAACTTGTAGAATCGTAGTGGAGCATTGTAGTGTGAAATAAAGTTTTTTTTTTAACTTAAATTCTGTGATCACCCCGGTGACATTAAAATTAGTGCCAGCAGTGGGATTCCTGGAACGGAGAGCACTCTACTGAGAGAACCCTATTGTTTTGCGGAAACTACTACAAACTTACTACGATTTCATCTGTTGAAGAGAGGATCTCGAGATGATACCTGTACGAACGAATTGTTAAACGGCTGGAACCACCAAAAAGTAAGTAGCAATACATAATAATGGAGTCGCTTCAAAAGAAGGTCGAATCATTAACAAAATTGGTCGAAAACCTCGCTGTAGAAATCGAACAAATGGAGAAAGGAAAGAGCAAACCTAACGCGCCAACGAAAGAATTAATAACGGACGATGAATCAGATAGTTCAGACACTAAACTTCGACGTCACACTGACGACTTCACCCTTAAAAATTTATTGCTAACGATCCCAGACTTTGATGGCAAAAGCGTACCAGTCGAAAGTTTCATTCACCAAATCGAATTTGCCAAAAAACACATTCAAAAGAGTAAAAGAGAGCTTCTCCTATCGTGTATATTAGGAGCGAAAATTAAAGGGCAAGCCCAATTTAATATACGCGCGGATGCGATCAATACCTTTTCCGATCTCAAAAGACTTTTGCGACAAAATTATGGCAGTCATCAAAACCTACAAATGTACCAGTTGCAACGATTTTTTATCAAACAAGGAACTCGAGAATCTGTCTTAAATTATACAAGAAGATTTACAAAAATTCAAGATGCAGCACTGAATGCTGTCGCAATACAAGATGTTCCAGAAACCACAAAAACAATTCTAATTGATGTGGAACGTAAAAATGGTTTATCTGATTACATACAGGGATTAACACAAGAATTCCGTTTCGATGTTAAGTTAGAGAAACCCAACGATGTAAACGCTGCTATTCAGCTAGCGATCCAAGCGGAGATAATATACAAAACAAAACACCTAACAATAGCAGGATGTTCGAAGCAAAATCGAACTTTTTCCAAAAAATCATTTGAAAGAACTAAACCATCAAAAACACGAGACCAAGGTAATTTTATTAAATGCACATATTGCAAACGATTCGGACATACAATTGAAGAGTGCAGAACAAAGAGATACCACGAACAGCGCAATTTTCAAAAAACTCAGTACACTGGTAAGGACTCAAAAACACAACAAGAAAAAGAAAGGAACAGTAAAGAGATCCACGAAAACAAGATACGTGATCACTATAGCAGCGACAGAACGGTCGAAAAATTGCGCACTTCCTATAACTGGTCTGGAATGATCAAGGACACTGGGCGTGTCATTAAAGAGTGTCCAACATTAAATAAGATGGGTCCACTATCGACAGATAAAGAAAATGCATACATCATCGCCGCTCAAGATTACTTCAAGCGCTGCGTGCAATTTGCGCCATTAAGAACAAAAGAAGCGAAAGACGGAGAAAAGACATTTCAAGGTATGTATACATTTTATATACATAAATTATGTCCTCCTGATCAAAATATCGTTCCGGGACGGAACTGCTATCCCCAGGGAGGAATATGACGGGATAGACATCGTAAACAAGGAATCATTCTAATTTCAGCTCAAGGACAACATATGGGACGCATATGGGCCATATAAAAAACCAAGCTTCCTCGACGCAACAATTCATTCCATTTCATTCAAGACTCGTATCAAGAGAAGACCATTCCGAAGTCGACGTTATTATTGTAATCCATGTTCAACTTGTAGTATCGTAGTAGAGCATTATAGTGTGAAATAAAGTTTTTTTTTAAAACTTAAATTCTGAGATTAGACCGGTGAAAATATAATTCTAATTTATCCGGATTCATTTTTAAGGTAAAATCATTATAACTGAATATAGTGACGTAGAATAGAAATTCATAGAATATAGTGAGTAGAGTGATGCTTCTTTTAAAATAATTAAGAATTTTGAGAAGAAACGAAAAGAACGTTGCTAATATCTCCGAATTAACCCATTCGAGACCAATTGCACACCGTGTGTGCAATGCATTTCCGAGCCAAAAAGACCGACTGCACACCGTGTGTGCAATGATCTTGAATCGCAATTATCAGTCATTATAGAAAAAACAGCCCTTGAAATAAGACTAGCTTAAAATAAAAGGTATCTTACAAATGTGTAAACATTACATTTGGTATTTGGTTCAATTTTGACCCTAAAGTAGGTGACCCAAAGCCACGATCATTAGAAATACAAGAAGTGGTATATATAAAGCCAAAAGTTATCGGTCTTTCTGGATAGTCTCCAAAAAAATGCACGGCCTCGAATGGGTTAAAGTTATTAATTGAAATGCCGTTTCTTATAACTCTACAGAATTTTTAGTTTCTCACGTAGAAATGGCAACAAACATTTAAAATAGAATTCAGTTATAAAAAAGTGGCCGAATTAACAAGTTCTATTCAGAGATACTTGTAATAGCTTCGTCTTTTCAAAATTCTCAACCATTTGAAAAGAAGTATCATTCTACGAAAGTAACACATAGAAATATAATTCTCTTTCGTTTCTCTTTCTACAATTTTCGTCGCAATATTGGCAAAGCTTTACAACATAACCGGACATGATATTAATACTAGATTTACGGATATTGATATACCTATTTTTCTGAAGTGAGCCAATTTGAATCATACAAAAAAATTGAAATCTTTTGCAAAGAAAATAGTTCCAAATCAATTGAAATAAAAGATTTATTACTAAAAAATTAACCAACCAATATATTATAAATGTAGTAATCAAATTTTGAATGAGTCAAATTGACTCCGTAAATCTAGTGTTAAAGGGGGTAGAAACGGAGTTTCCATGATACACGAAGAATTATAGTGCTTTCAAAGTCGCGGTCGAAGAAAATCGTTAGCGCTTCCGGTTTCACTCTGTTAGGCAACCCTGACGATGAGATTTGTATTGTAATAACGTGACGTGTCGTCGGGCCGAACAAACAAAGGAATCGTGCCAACAGTCCTTGGCCCTTTATGGAAATTTTGCACCCTCTGAATCATTCAGGAAATACAATTTACCGGGCGCGCCTAAGCGCGAAACTGGGCCACCTGACATCATGGAAATGTCAGTGACGTAACACTGCGCCTTCTTCTCGAATAACCGCTTTAAGTCACTCAAAAATGAAGTTGATTAACTTCGTCTCAAACTTATGGTTCTTTCCTGATTGAGAAAGAAAAATGATTTCCAAGGTTTTTCGATTTTCGTTATTCTTACTAAAACCAGATTTTCTTAAAACGCCCTACATTTAATTCTAACTAGTGGTCTTACGAAATAGCCGGGAATTTTCTTTTAATTAAAGAGTTTCACAGAAAATAAAGCATTTAAGGTAAAAGTACCAGTAGTTGACCATTTTTTAGAAAATATAAAAAAATAAGGTTTGCACAAGTTGTGCACTTTCGATGAAAGTGAATTTCAGATGCCATAGCATCTATCGATTATATTTTGAAACAATTACGTGTAAAGTGAAGTATACCTATTAACAGCGAACGTTTGAATTCAATAAGATAAGTAATATGTCGTTACATCTCTATTTCCTTAACGTTTCTGTTAAGGATGGCTGTACGGTTCAGGTAAAAAATTCATAGATTGTGAAGATTTTGTAAATAAATTATTTACTGTTTAAGACCTTACAATGTTTTAGAAGTAATATATACATCGTTTTTATTATTTTAAGCTCAAGAAGCAATAATTTTTTAATGGTCAACTTCTGGGTATTGGTACTCTACAATTTTCAGAAGTTGACGGCATGGTTAATTTCCGACATTACTCATTTAAATTTGTTTACGGTTCATAATGTATCCGTTTTACATCTCGCTTTATTAGAAATACAAAATGTAAATCGATATACATATTGTAGTATACTGAGTTTTAGTCGATGACACGGTCAACTACTAACTGCATTCGCGGTCAATTATTGATCAGTGTCCAATGTCTACTCTGTTCTTCTTCTTCTTTTGTTATTTAATTATTAATGATACCTTGTACTGGTAATTGTTAAAATTAAACGATAATAAAGTGATTTTCAACATTAATGCTGTAACACTGCTTCGAGTGTAAGCGGTCAACTACTAACGAAAAAAGGTGGTCAATTACTACTTTTATCGATTTCAAAGGTGGTCAACTACTAAAGCATTTGCCGAATTTTTAAATATGTTTCTCAAATTTTCATAACTTATGTTTTTTTTTAAATTAGTTTTCGTACATAATCTAGAATGTTTAAAGAACGTCTCCAGTCATCGACTCTCGCCAGTTATTGACAGTGTAAACAGTTACCAATGTTTCTATCGATAATTTCTCTTAACTGGTCAACTACTGGTACCTTTACCTTACTTAAGACCATAGAAAAGAATCTGCGGAAGAATTCTTCCAAGAACGCGGTGTAGTAAACTTTGGGAACCACTATTAAATCCAGGGAAAACATAATTTCTGTCACATAGTTTTTTCATTTGAGATTTCTAATTTTGTTGATTCTAGGTTGCATAATTATTCACACATCTATATATTATTTTTATAGAAGTTTTAATTATTCGGGAAAATTAACTTGTACCACATCATGAATGAAATAAACAAGGTATGATTGATATTGGAGTAGATGGAACATTGGAACCGTCAAATAAAATTATCTTCTGACGAATTAATCTCGCGGGGAACCAACCCGGCATTGCAGACAGTGATGCATCTACTGACAAAGAACATCCAAACCGATTTAAGGTATCTCAGTTTCGCTTGTACTTCTCTGAAATTGATTGAACAATCGAAAAGAATATATATTTCACTAAAAGTCAAGCCTACGTAAACCATCAATTGATAAAGTATAATCTTTGAAACGACTTAAAGTGTCTCAATTCGATTTCCCGTCGTAGTTCTTTCGAACTACTTGAAAACATTCAGAAAGATGAATATCCTCATAAAACTACGGTCTACCAGACGCATCGATCAACAAGAAAGGTGTCTGAAACAATGTAATATATCTCATTTCAATCTTTCCTTTCGTTTGAACTTATCGTACAATAAAAAATAAACTTTTCAATGAAATTACAATCTACTATGATACTGTCACCATCAATATAATTAACTCGTTTGAACGATCGCCGATATTTGGCTAGTTTCATTATTTCATAGAGCAGAAACTTTAAAGATACAGATTGATAAATATACAGCAGGATCTTATCTTTTGAATGCCAGTATTTAAATATTCACTATGTTGAAAAATTCATAAATATATTTGAAAAGTTACATGAAATTCTATTGAATTCAATAGCGACATTCACCGGTGACCCCATGTCTAGATCTTTCAAGATATAAAAATAATTTCTTCCGGAATTTTTTGCAAGTATCCCTAAAATTCCTAACGTTGTTTCTCATTCAATTTTCTCCATCCTACCTTTTAGACTCCAAACAATTAAATCAACCAAGTCATTTCCCTCTTTCATTTCTTTTATCCTAACGTATCATTCAACAGAAACAAGAAGTCACTTGGTTCGGTTACAGGGTAAGGACAGAATGTCGCTCACGCCACGTTTTGTCTCCACGATATCACTCCTGGAAATGTAATTTCGACGAATGACAATCGAAAATAAAGCATTTCTTTCGTTGTTCCCATGAAAATGTAACGAGTATGAAGCTTTTTCGACCAGTCACGCATTGAAATCGAAAATGACGTCAGAACGAGGGTAAATCGGAGCAAACTACTTACCAAGTGACTTCTTTATTAAATGTCATTCATTTGACCCTTTAAAATATATTGAATTAATCGTTGGTAGATCAAGCGCTAAAATTGATTGAGAAGTCGGACAAGATAAGTATCCAGACCTATCATCAAACGAAGCAAAGAGTCGATTAAAAAGTGTCTCCTCGATTCGACATTTCCCACATCTCTTTGAGACTGATCGAAGTAAAAACACTCTCCTCAAGGATGCCGTTATCACGAGAAATTCAATCCACCCCCATAGTCGCGAAAGTAGGCGCGACTTTTATGTATCTTCCTGGAACACCGACAGAAAGTAGAACGTCCTGGATTCGTCCGTGGAAAAGGTGGGCAAGGCCCGATAACGTAAGGAAACCACTTTCCCGATACGCGGGGGCTCTTCCACTTCGTAGAAAGGAAATTTATTCGGGCGAGGAATTTAAATGGCGTGTCTCTATGTGGGTCACCTTTTTCGAAGTTTCGAGGGCGCCCGAAGAAAAGGACTTTTCCTATCAGAAAGCCACGGGCCAAGGGACGATCCTGCCTTCTCTTCTATATCTTCATCATTTTTATTTTTAGAAACAACGATCCCCTTTCGAGAATGCATAATGAACGTCTCTCGTGCAAATCTCCGCGAAGAGAATCGCTTTCGGTTTCTCCATTAAATGCAAATCAACGGGAAATCGCTTTCTCTTCTACGTTCGATGAATTATCGATGATCATCCTTCTCTTTTCGTTTTCAAGTTTTGTTTCTTTTTTTTCTGACTCTTTATTCTTTCTTCGCTTCTGGTATCAGACAGGAGTGTCATTTCTGACAGTTTAATCGACGTAGGTTGCGATAAAACGCGGAAGATCGTGTTTTATTCGAAATCAACGTGAAAGGGATGAGCGAAAAGCTTTCGGTGAGGTGTAAGCTCATTTGCGAGTATACGCGAGTTAGTACAAGCGAAGGAAAATCCGCTAAGCGCTTGACTTGTAACCCCGCTCTGTAAAGCTCTTATGCGAGGCATAAAGACCGATGTGCAACCTGCACTCGTACGTTGCATCGTTAGTCGGCAGTATCTCTGACGGATAAATTGATCGTCGAGGAGTTCAACTTTGTTTTTATCTGTGAGCTTTCGGGCTTTTGTCGAGCGTGAAGCTTTCAATTAGACACTTTTTTATATGCGTACGAATTAATTTATTCGTAGGTGCGCATACTGTATGTTTTTAGTGGTGTTGTGGAGATAAAAACGGTTCTCTTAGGTGTACAAGCGCTCCTGAAAGTGGCACGTGGAAGAGATACCTTATTTGCATCGAGTTCAACTCTTTCTTCTTTATTTTGCACTTTTTTGGGCTTTAATTGCTATGGTCATTTCTTCTGGGTGCTATTATTTTAGATTCCGAATCACTGCGGATACGATGTGCATATCAAGTAGAAAAATAAATGTTCTATTTATCAAGTCGTTCTTTCAGTTTTTTTTGTAGCCCTTTACTAAACTGTAAACTATTATTCTTATTTAGTCTAGAATTTACAGTTTTAAGTGCCGTTCAAATCATTGAGCGTAATTGCAAGATATACAAATCACTAAGGACAAATCTTGCAGAGAATCAATGTTAACAAATGAAGAGTTTGAGAATTTATCTACCTAGCCACCACAACACTTTTTATTTGTTATTAATTATATGTATACTCATAGTATCGTGTACACAGCCAGTAACGGGAAACAGTATCATAATTTTCCATACTACCTTCAAGTATCGAAACTTCCAACGCAATAAAAAGATCTTTGGAAACAAGAGACATTTCTTTTTACAATCTCCATTGGTCAAAAATAAAAGAGCCACCAAAGTATGAAAACCGACGATACCAAAATCCCAAGTCGTAAAACTTTTCCAATCCAATACCCAGCTCGACATAATAGACAAATCGATTAAAACCAGAGACCATCAAAATTCGCTATCCTGATTCCAAAGTACAGAAATAAATTGCAGTCCAATTCGCAACAGTTGGCACGCTTCAGCACGATATTCCCCGAAAAGTCAGACTTGGAATTTTCGTTTGACTCTGAAACGTAGCCGGAAGCGCTTCTCCAGGGTGTCATACAAGACACAAGACGACATTTCTTCGAGATTATTTCTTCTTACAGCAGCAAGAACCTTGCAGAAGCACAAAACGTTCATGCACTCAGAGGACCCAGAAAGTGTTAAAGACTTGTTTGCGCGAGTCGACAACAATTATCGTCACTCCTTACTAAGAATAAGGACCAGAAACATGAAGTAACTCTTGAAATAGCCGTACAAACTGTGCCCACGTTGATAAATGATATTTCCGAGGCGCCGTTGTTGCTGCATGCTCGCTGAACAAAAGTGAGAGAGGTTACGAAAAAGGCATAATGGCGCGAGACTAAAAAATTTATTCTGCCGAATAATATGCAACTAACGGAAGAGTTGGTCCATAGGATTACTTGTACCGAGATGTAGACTGTAAGGATTAATTATAAATGTGTATTACGATGGGATGTGAATATCTGTGAATGTATTGTATGTGAGAGGGAGGATGAATGTTAACACGTTGAACACCATGATGACCAGCGGAATTGAATTCCATGAAATTTCACATGACTTTGAAATTACAATATTTACGAATTTTCTATGACATTCAACATTTCAATACTTGCTTTAACAAGATAAAGCCTTGGTGACTATATACCTAATTGTGTTCTTAAGCTTCCTGCTTGGTAAAGATATGATTTTAACACAAAAGCTTGACTTCAGTGAAAATGGTGAAAATAAAATACTGGTAGTATTGAACGTGTTAAAAGAAGCATGAATGTGAGTGTTGATCGCCTGTTGTTTTCACGAGGCCTTCGGGACACTGTGAATAAATGCCTCTGTGGATAGACGCTGTGTGGATAAGACGTATTTTATCTTTATTTCTTTTCTTGTATTTATATTAACCCAGTAAGGAATAAACTTTTATATAGAAAATCCTACATTGTTGGAATTATTCATTGGAATTTTGTGTATCGCAGGTCCAGTTGGAAGATATTTTTAAGTAGTCAAAGGATACACGGTTAATTCGATGCTTGAAAGTAGGAATTTTTGCTGCACATTCCCTGGAGCAAAGTGGAAAATATGTGAGGTACGTTTAAAGAAGAAGTATGATAATTTTTTATTGAATAAAATATAAGTGACAAATGATTAAGACGATTAACTGTTGTAGCTTCGAATATTATGAATCTACGATCATTTCAGAAGCTACTCTTTGAAGTATGCTTTCTGAATAAATGTGGTACAACTCATTTACACGACAATCGTGCGATTTTTAATCTCAAAGTAATTTATTCTCTTGGAACACCACTCGAAGATATTTTCATTTTTGCACAAATCAAATATATATTATCGTGTCAAAGGTCTGCTGATTTTCACACAGCAAATACTTTAACGAACAAAGGATTCTAAAGCTGCACGAATTTTTATTTCTTTTTCCTTCCAGTAATTTAAACAACGAGTCCTCAGAGATTGCAGAATATTCCTTGACGAAACTATTGCTAATTTGTTAAACAAATACACAATTTTTCTCGAACGAAATGTAAATATCACTCCGACGAATTCCATGCATATTGTTTTTTAAATTTGACCTTTGCGGGAGTATTTGCACGTTGCAATATTTTTTTTACGATGCATGGTCAGTATGCAAGGGCGAGCGTTCTTGCAATCAATCCTAATGAATAGGTCGCGTGCTCACGAGAGAACTGCGCGTAATTGACATTAACAGAGAAAGGAAAACTCGATCGAGAAAATGCATGCTCCCGAGGAAGAGGGGGATTCCTGAAACAAGCAGAAGTACTTGAAACTTGTCGAAGAGGAATTAGAGTAGTTATGTTCGTTATTTTCGGCAAATATCTGTATAAGGGAATGTTACCTAATTTGGACTAGATTCTAAATTGGCCTGCAGACTTTAGTTACGTAGGAATTAACTTGAGTAACTTTCCTTTGCGCCTGATTACAACTCATATTTATGGTGATTGGTAAGATAGAAATAAAGTTCTATGGAATGTTCAATATCTATAACATAATGAGGAATTTGGTTTCTCATTTATTGATGTACTTTTAATGATAATTAATATAAGCTAGAAGTCTTAATGGATAGGAAATTTATCATTTTCGTGAGTGATATTTTAATTTTGTTATAATATTTTTCTCGCATTTATGCCAACTTTCATTTATTAAAGAATTTACTTATTTATTTAAGAATTTAATGGAACTTTAAAGTTGTATTTATTTTTTAAGCTGGCCAGTTTAAGAGGTCTGTTGCAAATTGAAAAAATAGGAACAATTAACTTCTACCCTAATTCTAAAAGTCTCTTCAGCTAAAAATACTTTCTATTCGATCAACAATATCACCTTGGAATATATCTCCAAAAATAAATTTTACTTTCTATTTCTCAATAATACTAATCTAGATATCACGGCAAAAAATGATAAAAAAAAAAAACAGAAAAAATTGATCAGCTCAGACGATTAACATTTTACAAAATAAACATAAAAAGTCGAATAAACTGCACTGGCTATATCCAAGTAATTTTTCTTCAAAAATAAAAGTCCGTTGTTGTAACTACATTAAAAAACCTAGAGTTCATAAGATTAGTCGATACTTCATGCTTCCGTCTTTAATATTTATTATTTCTCTCATCATTTCGCTCGACAGGGAAATAGAGCAAGAGACTCGTGTCTCGAATGGAACTTCTTTCATGCATTCTTAAACGCTTTCATGCTCGGAATCGAAACGAGGAAATTACAAATTAACCTCCGCCTGACAAAAGACGCGGAACGAGCGAGTCGTTAGTAATAGAGACGTAGTTTAGATTCACAGTGTTATATACGACTTATTTATCATTTTGTCGAAGATTCGAAGATCATAGGTACTCGTTTCTAATTTTATCAATGACGAAGATTGTAAGATTACAGTTAATCACTTGTAATTGCATTAGTATGACGATGAAAATTGCAGTCATTTAAGATCGTCGCTGCTATTGATAGTTTTTAAGACTAGAAAAACCAAACCGGTTAAAGTGAGAAACTTCCATCTTGTTTTAATAAGAATTCCTCTAATTTATAAAGAAATATATATTTTACTTATATTATCATCTTCTATGCCGCTTAATTTCTTCTTTCTATTGAATTTCTATCCTCTTTTTTGATTCTATCCTCTTATTTCTTATTTAACATAGTTAAATATGTATCAAAGATTTAATTCCAGTAGTTATAGTGTTTAATTTACATCTGCTAGAAGACTTAATAAACGCTCGGCAGGAAACTTGAACCTTCGCTTTTTCTTACTCTTCATCTTTAACTATGATGGTAATTTCGCCCAGGACCGATTGTTCTAAGTTCAAACTACTGACTGAAGCGCAGAAAAAAATGTTTTCCACAGAAATTGATACTTTTATGAATAAAAATAATATTGCCCACTCGCTCGACAACAATACAATATTCAAACTCGATAAATTTTATTTTATCATATAAAACACCACTGTAAAGGGTACTAGTAAAGGGTACTTGAATATTATAAATTCCTGTTCGTCGTTATATTATCAACCAGAATTCGAAAACTTCAGAAATGTGAAACGATGCCAGAATTTCTGTAATTTCCTGGCAAAAAATTCCAATTAATTCACAGGGCTTGACTCGAGTAAGAGATTCCTTGCGGGAAATTTCCATTGCTCCTCGGCGAATCATGGAAAGCGGTATTAACTATCGCGAAAACACGAGATGAAAATCAAACGTGGAAAGAGAACGAGAGAGAAAGAGAGAGAAAAGGGCATTAGAAGGAGCATTACTCAAGTAGAGACAAGGGCACTCTCGCAGTGCCAGCATTAATGCTCATATAATTGCTTACGTATTCAGCAGCTGAGTATACATCGGAGATTTACCCGTGATGGACAAAAATTCTCCAACATGTATTCTTCCTGAATCCCCGAAACGAGCATTCCCATTGAAAGAGGATAAAATTAACCCCTTGCTTTACAATAACGTGTGGCACAACCCGAGTCGAAAATTTCAGCCCAAAATCCTCCTAAATTACCAAATAACTATGGATATTTAGGCTGAATATGGAAAAATATGTTACATATAAAAGAATGCAAATTTTAATTCCACAATCGCCCTAAACTTGTTCATTTTTGCCAGTTTTGCCTAGTTTAGGATCAATTTAGGCTTCATACAGCCCAAAATAATCATCAGCATTCTTATTTAGAAAATTAATCTAAGCCCAATGTTAAGCCATACATTCTATAATGAGGAGTTTTAGAATTGGATTGGAATTGGAATGATTTTAGGAGATTTAGAATTTATATGGAATAAAATGATAATTTAATTCCTACTTGCTCCTGAAAGCCCTATTTTTAGAATATGAGTCGACGGACTTGGAACTTCGGAAATATTTTTAGGGGATGTCAGATTAAATTGGAATAAAAATTTTACCTGATCAGTCCATATAACTCCTAAAAATCATATTTACAGGACTTTGAGGCGCGTAGACACACTAGTTGAGGATTTTGAGGTTCAAAATGGTATACATAATTAAGCGGGAAATGAGAAATCATGAGAATCTAGGATTTGAAGTTCCTTTTTAGGCTGGACTTTTCGACTCGGGACGTCACGCGGTAAATGGAATAGAAAATCTTTTAGTTTTCCAAAATGTGTTAAACTGAAAATATTAATAAGTCAGGAATCATTAAATTTAGTTCTATGCTATTAATATAGCTTTAACTTATACCGGAATATCGGAAATCAGTCATAGATTATTATTCTAACAATGACTTCTAAGTTATTGCGCGTTTGGACACAAAAGAAATCGTAAAGCAAGGGATTAAACGAAAATTTATTGAAATCTTTCAACGGCGGGCAAAAGTGGAATTTAAATATGCTATTAAACGTAATTCTCAATCAGGTTTATTTTTTCCCGCGAAAACCCATTTTCGAAGTTGAGTCGCAAAGTAAAGGAACTTCCACGTAACCGTGTTGCTTTCAGGCGCACGCACGACTGAAGTGTTCCTTCGAATTATGTAGATTAAATAAAATTATTTCCCCGTTTTCCAGCCGAAAGGTGGAGCTGAAAAGTCTCCGGCCCTCGCTGGAGAAGAAAAGTTACGGTACTTTTTCACTGCGAATATCTCTCTTTCTCAACGACCTCCATGTATTTCCGTATGTGCATGTATGCACTTTTATCCGCCCGTAAGCAAATGCTCCACTATATATGCATTTACATGTAGAAATGCAGTCATAAGTATCTACACCACTGTATATGCTTGAACATTTATAGTGTCACATTTACGTATATTCGGAGACCTATGACATTCTCATATGTATACATGTATGTATTTATATTTACATATATGTATATCAATTCATAGATGTGTAGCACATGTAGCACACGTACATATACGAAGTGTACTGTACGTGTGCGAAGATATGTATATATGGGTGCATACGTGCCTACAATACGTATGCATACAACAGATGCATGTACATATAAATATGGTGCATTTCATATTCGTAAGTGTACCATCTACGCATATATACGTGTGTAAGTAAAAGCTGCATGCATGCCTGTGTCATGTGTAAGTGTGTCCACACATAAACATACGCTATGAATAAGTACACGTACGTCTGCACCTATTACATATACATTCACATATTCATATATATGTAAACGTAAACCCACAAGGTTGCACTTGAGTCAGATATATGCACACACATGTACACACATATGTGTAAAATCTCTCATGGCAAGCAGATATGAAACGGGTTCGCGGAAAGAGTGAAACGGCAAAAGGATCGCTGATTCAAAATTCACGAATAAAGCTCGCAGTGGGCTTTTCAAGCGATTTCCACGATGATTAAATGCGATGATCCCGTTTCTCTCCTTCTACCATAGTATCTCCCTTTTCTTTCTGGTACCGCGCGGAACCACGAAAGTGCGACTTTTTCCTCCCCCTTCGTTTTTCCAGCTTTCGTTTGTATCCGTGGAAGCTGACGAGCTGCAATTTACATTGTTCAAAGAGAGTCGTGGCTCCGTGAATCCAACACGGTGAGCTTAACGAATTTTCCACGATGTCGTGGAGAAAATGAGTGGCCGCGATTTCGCGAGCATCCTTGTGCAATCTCTTTTCAACGGGGAGTAGCTGTTATTTGAGTGTTCCCCAATTTACGCGCCCTATCTCCGAGACACGAGGCTTTTCTGTTGAATCGTTTCGTTGGCAGGTAATTTCGAATGGATACTTCGAGGATGCAATGGAAGGGTGGTTCTTAGAATTGCATTTCTTACTGCTGGAATAATTTCTCTTCTTTCTTTAATTCGTAGAGTTTCGTTCCAATATGATAAATTTAAATATGGATCGGATCGATTTTTGTTGGTAAATGAAACAATCGGGAATGCTGTCGTGTATATCTTTAGAGATTGAAATTATTTAGAAGAAAAGGATCTGCGATCATTGAAAATTACAATGTGAAATTGAGAATTTAAATATTGTGCTTGAAATTGTTGTTTTGTAAATTTCATTGGTTGGGATGATGAAAAATTGGAGAATCAATTTTTAAGTAGATCTCGAAACGGTACCAATGATATAGCAATACACCGTTTAAATTTCCATGTATGGCAGGTAATTTCGAACGAAGGATTTAACTATGCAATGGAAGGATAGTTCTTAGAACTGTCTCTCGCTGTTTGATTAATTTTTGTTTTGTTTTTCTTGCTGCATTTCATTTCCAACTTTTGTTGGTAAATGAAGTACTATCACAACTGTTGAGAGATACGATTTAATATCGAGAGTTTTAATAGAGGCGCTTGAAATTCCTTCTTATCAATTCCGGGGTTTGGATCGATGAGAACCTGAAGAGTCGACTTTTAAATAGCTTTCGGAACTATTTTGTCAAAATAGCGATATTTCCATAGTTGCCAGGTAATTTCGAATTGTTATTTCGAAATGGAGGATTCAAGGATGGAATGAAATGATCTTCCTTAGAATTCTCGCGTCGCTCAAATGGTTTCTCTTCTTCCCTTTTCTTACACTTGAATTCCAAAACGATAAATTTCTCTCAGTAAATAAATTAATCGACAAAAATATGATAAATATTTTTAGATATTAAAATTGTGGGAAAGATATCCATGGTTATTAGGAATTACAATTTAAAATCTGAAAATTAATTTTTAAATAGTTCTCGAAATGATTTCATCGATATAGCGATGTACTCGACGTAATTTCCATTGGAACACGGGATATGGATTCCGCTTAATCGACTCCTTTTCTCTGCTGGGCGCTCAGAACAGGGCGGATGGAGTGGTTGAATTAATTTCACGGTAGAACCAAAATGGAAATTCGATGAGGCCTCTACGTAGACATGGTAATTCTACACGGAATCGTCTATTTCGTTTGAAATCACGGAACTTACTCTCGACGTTTGCTGCTTTTGTAGGTCGGAAAGTTTAAGTAGCCGTTTCATCGTTTCACCCAGTATTACGTTTGTAATTCGTTTAAAACTGTTTGGTCAAAATATTATTAACGATCAAACAGGAATTCGAAAAGATCGTGGTGTAGTTGTTTTGGAAAAATCTTAAATCGGACAAAATATGAATATTTCGGTGGAGAATGTTTACTAATGATTAGTACCGAAAAAAATAATTACGCAGGACACATTAAATTAACTATTGAAAATTAGCGGAGTCTCTGTGAAGTTCTGTTTGGACAAATGAAATTTAAATTTTAGAACTTTGCAGTGGTATTTTATCTCAATAAAAATCTGAATAACAATAATTATCTAAATAATAAAACTTTTCCATGTATACAAATGCGTGACAGTTGTCAATTATGAATCATCGATCAATTAATTTTTGAGCTCAGTAAATGAACATCGATCAAGCGAGATTTACAACTTTAAAACAGCTTTTAATTACAAATGTCAATCATACATATATTTCAATACCACGTATAAAATAAAAATGTACGTTTTGTTTACTCGCATTCCTTTTTTGCAACTGTTTTGTAACCGAATCCAATCGAAGATTATAAATCGAGCAATATTATTTATTTTATGAATGGCTAAGAAGACTGGAGGACCTTTATAAAAAATTAAGAATTCATCATTTGAACCACCTTAGTAGTTCTATTGATAAAAAAATAAATTTTGTTATAGTGCCTATGAATAATCATCCTGAACTTATGTAAATTCAGATTCGTTTCCCGTAGAACTTATAAAGTGATACATAAACTGTTACCGAACGGCGGCCATTGTGGAAAGTCAAGCATAAAGAATGCGAAAAACGCGTAATTATACTGCAATTATATACCCATACGAGTTTCCGTCGCACGGCTTGTTTGAATAACCTATTATTTAACAGTTTAACCGTAAGATGGTCACGCACGAAATACATGGCGCGTGCAGCGTTTACCGATTGTCAGGAAGAATAAAAACAACGAGTTCTATGTTCCCGGTGAACCGTTATGCGTTTGTTCAACGACATTGATTATCGCTAATTGAAGCACAGTGATTTATGAGAAAAAGGGGAAGAATTTACTGGCGTTCCATAGTATTATTAATACATTGAATGCTCTACGAAGTATTCCTTTCTAAATTCAAAATTTTTGCAGATCATACAAAATAGGAATACTTAGTTATACAAAGTATTTAAGTTGTCTTACCTGAATTTCCAAAAGTTATTATCTAAAATGAAACTTTTGGAAGAATATAACGCGTACACCCGTAAAGGATTTTGATCGAAAAGTAAAAGTTTAAGTAAAATTCTAAATTAAAGGAATATTAATTTAAAATAATAAAGCATATTTTTGTTATAAAGAATTGGAATTTTTGTAAAAGTAGTTATATTAGCGCAAAATATATTCTTTTTCTTTTCAATTAACTACACTTTACCGTAACCCTAAGTAACTTGTACCGATAAAAACTTATCAGAATTCTGAGTATCAATGAATTACAAAACAAAGAGAATGTGCATTTTTACGCGAACGAAGAAGGTCATAAAAGATAAGTGGAAGAATTATAGCGTCATTGACATTGCAGAAGTCAGTGTACACTTGCGAGTATCTTAATGCATTAAAAATTAATGATTATCTTCCAGTAGTTGCATATATACCGTTACAGTGGACTTTAAACCAAACACCCTCTTGGAAAATGCATTTTCCATTCCAGTCTTGAATTTTAAGCACGATGTAATTCACGTTCGAAAGACCTTCCGTGTGGAAATTCGAGAAATAATTACGGCACGAAATAGAGGGAAAAAGTTCAGGAAATTCAAGTGATACGACCACCGTTTCGTTCCATTTAATATGTTAATGTTATCCATCTGCTTTTCACGCTCAAACGAACGACGGATAAATCATTGTGCGTATGCAAATGTTAATGCGCCAATTAACTCGTTTTACAATCGAAGAGCGGTCAATTTATAATTACCGATGCATCTCTCCTTGTCGCATGAAATACAGGATGTTTGTATTAATTAAGCGAAATTAATACGAAACTCGTGCAACCCATGATACTATGGTTCACATTTTTATCTATGTTCCTTTCGTTTTTGCTTGCGAAGAATCGAGCAATATTCAGAGAAGAAAAGATACAGATAAAAGAAAGTGTCAAATTATTAGAAACATATTTGTGAAAACTTGTAAAAGTCTTCGTGTAGAAGGGGACAATTAAAATTTATTCTAATGTGTTATTATTGTTCTAATGTGACTCCTGTTCTTCTTCTTTTGCTTTTTTTCTGTGCGGTTCCGAAGCACTGAAGTTATGAAATATTAACACTAGAACTACCAAACCAGTCAAAATGACCGGTACACAATTTTTTCAAAAAGTTCTCCAAGTTTACATAAGAATCATAGAATAAATATTCTACGTTTATATCAATAAACATAAATCACCCAATCGATCAAATTTTCCGCTGCTTGATTTCCCCTGTTTCGAAGTACTTATTCAATTTATTAAAATATGATAGATTTGAGGCCGGTAGTTCTAGTGTTAAATTATAAATTGGGAAAAATATCACAAAGCTAATGAAAATTTAAAGTTGAATCTATTAATTACGAGTTTTGCCCTCTTTAATATAGCTTCTAATACGATTACGAAGACGTGAAAAATTGCTGTAATAATTTGTGCTTTCTCTATGCCGATAAAATATTTGAAATCGGAATGTCGGACAAAGTATGGTTATCATTGTAACACTTTACGTCTTGACTTGTCTGTCTTCATGTAGAACAGCGTGTTCCCAAGTAGGAACAGAAGATTTGCGGCGGACAAATTAAAGTACTAACAAGCGCGAACTTCTCTACGAGAAAATGGCGGAGAAAGTACATTTACGGGTAAATAAGTTTCAGGGATGACGAAAGTTTCAGTCGTAGCTACTGTCTGAACCATTTCTTGGATACAGTCTAAGTGCAACCCTTCTTGCGATTACACGGGAGATTAATTCGGACGTTACTAACTCTACGTTAATTGTGCCTAAAGTTCGTGGAAGCATGAAAATATCTTTCCACTATAAGAAGAAAAATTTGCAAAATTTCCAGACTACTTGTAACTTAAATTTGCTGCATTCGTTGACTTTTAGAGAGCAAGGTGTTACCAATTACATACTTTACCGAACGAAGACGCAAAATATTACAATGACACTTCTCTGATAACTACATCACATTTTTAAAAATTATGCATTTTAGTTAAACATTTCGTTAAGACATCGTATTAAAGTTTAGCAGAGCATACAAATTTCAAATTCAAGTGTTTCTTCTTTTAATCATATTTATCACTGCAACTTCAATACCAAAATTCACAATTTCACATTGCAGTTAAAATGTTAAATTTAAATATTCTATATAACACTTTAGCATTAATTCATCTTCAATACGAAACCTTCCGAGTATTTCTTCATTAAAGAAATCCACCAAAACCAGTAAATTAATTTGACGTAAAAAATCAGACAATGAAACATTCATCGTCAAAGTGACTCTCCAGAGAACGTGCATTGTATCGTGCGAAAAGCCGATAATATAATTGTCTTTGCGAGACGCCTTCGATGCCTCGATTAAGCGGTATTTAATAAAACCCCGATAGCAAATGGAGGCGAAATATTTCATTACCCCCGAGGCATTAATTTCCGATAATTACTTGAGGGAAACGTCGTGAAGAGAAGCAAAGAACTCGATGATTTTTTCGTTCAACCAGCCGTGTCGTGCAATTATACTCGTCTACGATTCGACTACGGCGAATATCGTGAAAGTAGAACTTGTCAGTCGACATATTCTTCTTTTTTTCTTCACTTTTTGTTCCACCACTTGTCTTTGTCCTCGCAATAATCGTATTTGAGACTATCGTGCTCGTTGTACGTCGTATTTTCGTCTGACACGAGTCGACGAACAATTCGTCGCACTTTCTCGACGAAGTAGAAAGGTCCATTACGTACGTTAACGGGAAGCACGTGGAATATTTTAATTGGAATCGAATTACCGTATCGTTTGTCACTATGTCGTTATTACAGTAATTATTTTAAGGAATTTTAATTATCACGTATTTGCCGTAATTTTACGATAATTTCATTTTTCTCTGGTCCAAGTTGAAGGATATCTGGAAGGATGAAATGATATCTTTTTGGAATATTAAAAATGTAGGTCAGTTCTTGTAATGTATTCTACAATATTTCAGTAAAAAGGTGTCATTTTTGTTGAGAAGTGATTAATATAGACTCTATATTATATACTTTCTCTATATTATAGAGAATATATATGACGGCAATCGCGAAAGTATGAATTTGTAAAAACAAAATTCATTGACTGGAATTTAGCTTTGTCAGTAGTGACATAGAATCAGTTACTTCGTTTGCATTTTTCAAATAGTGTCATCTCGCTATTTGTTTCGTGCTGAATCAATGTAATTAACGCAGCAAGTGTTTTTCTGGTTGAAGTTAATTTTTGTTGGTTTAACCTTTTGCGGACGGAGACATTTTTGAAAATTGAGAAAGAATCATTTATTTGGCGATGAAAAAACAGTTTTTTATAGGAAAGACAGTGTGTCAATATATAGAAGTTGAAATTTACCTTTTCTAAAATAATATTTCAACGGTTATATTTTAATTTTTCAACTCTAACCGTTTATATATGCACCGACAAACTATAATCAATTTTTTTTCTTAGTCCGCATATATGCGCTCGTCGTCCTCAAAGGGTCTTTAATAACTTGATACAATTTTAAGTATGAATACAATCGCGATGCTATTCGTCATTCCATTGATGCATTGAGAAATTAAAGGATTAAAAAATAAATCATTAAATAAAATAAATGGTGGAAAGAAAAAAAAAGGGAAACGGAGCAGGAGAAACGGAAACAGGTCGAAGCGGAGGTTCTTCGCGCAGAAATTCCCTATCGATCTTTACTGTTTCCGCACCCTCTCTGTTTTTCCACAAGATTTATTTCAGTTTCGAGAAACCCAGTTAAAACTCAAGATCTCCCTCGAATTTTGCTCGGTGAAATCGCCGATGCGATCTTCGCTTTGAAACTTTGGCAATATGCGAGGAACGATGATTCGTGGTTGCGTTTTTTGCCATTTATACCAAAGTCGGATTACCGTTTTGCTCATGTCTCCATTTATCAACGTGGAAGTTATGTTTTCATGCATTTAATATCCACATATTGTTTAATCCCATCTATTCTTATCGCATCGGAAGATTAATTGCACGATAGAAAATTGAATTTCACCAAGAGTTTAAAAAATTGCAGTTAACTAGATTTATCAAAATTTAATTATAAAAAAGTTTAATACTTTGAAGAATTAAATTAACACCATTTACAGAGTTAAGGAAATAATTTCGAAGAATAGAAAAACAGGTGTATTTTAAATTATTTCAAAATTGCAGGAGCCTGTAAAAGATCGGAAGAAAAAATATCAACAATTTTTGTAGTTTTTTAAAAAGGTCCCTGTTATTGCATTTGGATTTCATCCTTGAAGTACTTGCGATGTGACAAAAGAGCATAACACCTTGCATTCTCCATCAATGGAAATATCTCAAGCGCGAAGAACGCGAAGGTATTTCAGGTCGACGAATATGGTGTTCAAGCGTGCAAAAGTTTGTCTTTTTCTGTATTTCTCGTCGCGTTCCTTTTGTCCCGAGAATTTGAAGGGAAATAGCGATTCTCTGGTCAAAAAGGCAAAGGTCTTACCTTTCCCTTCTGGCTTAGAGCGAGGGTTAATACGAATCTTACGATGATGCGCCTTTCTTTTCGATGAGAGCACCGGAAAGGCAAACGGTTACCCGGGATTTGTGCAAATGACGAGTCTTCGGTGAAATTCGCGGGAACGATTCCGCGAAAATCTTTGAGAAAACTTCAAAGTGTTTAAACGCTAGAGAATAATTCAGGTCGACGAAAACGGGTCACTAAATACTTTTTACTACTCGACAGTATTTTTTTGTTAAATAATACGTTCTTACATATTTTTAAATTTCTATAATAGTGCGATTATTAATGGACATTGACTTTTTTTCAAACAACTGATTGTTTTTTCTTTTCATCATTAGGCGAGTATATCAGAGATTGCTACTACCAAATCGCAAACGTTTACGCATACATGAAAAATTAAAGCTATCAAAAATGTATAACATTCAAATAATACAAGCAAACAAAATTTTTAAAGAATAACATTCCTTGTCATAATTATAGATTGAAAGACCAATTTCCGCTTAATTCCTATTTCCTTAACTGTGGTCATAAAAATTAAAATTTTCATAAATATTCGTACACCTCCTATTTCTAACTATTATTTAGGGTCACAGGTTTCTCTATGATTTCAATAAATAAAAATGTCGCCAGATACATTCTTCGAATACATTAGAAATTACGATCTCACGAGAAATCCATGAAGTACTCGACGATGCCAAAAAGTTCGTTGCCCTCATCGAAAATGAAAAGAAGAGTGGCGAGTCGAGAAATCTTAACGGACTCACGTGGGATAAAACTATTTCGTGTCAAATAAATTCTCGATAGTAGTTTGCTCTCTATTCGATAAGTACGAGTTACTCCCCCGTCCTCCATGCTCGAAGATACGATCACATCTTTTCAAGTACAGGGTGCAACGTGACCAATATTCGCCGATTGAAACGTCTCAAGGAATCTACTTCTTTCTCTGCGAATATCTCGCCGGGGTCATCTTGGATCCATTTGTAGACGGCCGTAGAGTGTAAAGTCAAACCTTTTGGAGACCTCTGACAATATGGCGATTCCGATCGAACACCTCGACAAAGATTGCACTCACGTCCTTCCTTAGTAAGTCGCACGGGATAAAGGGAATTGTCTAGGTTTAACGATCGTTGAAGGTAGCACGTGTCTCAGAAAATTCACTTTGCCATCTTGTAATACGACGATGAGCGAAACTTCGTCGTGAGAAAATTCACGTGTGAGAATGTTACAGAAATTTCAATGGGGGTTGTAAAGGGTATAGGTTTAAAGGCCTGGACTTTCAGTTAGTTGATGTGCGTTTAACACTAGATCTACGGTAGCTGTCTAATTGAGGGGTAGCTAGTTTTTAAAAATTCTTCTCAAATTAATAGAGAAGTAGTATAGTAAATATTTTACATGCATGTTATAATATACAAATTATTTAACTGATTATTCTTTCTACCATGTGATCTATCTTTGTTCAATATACTTACAGTTAATTAATATATTTAAATCTACCAGATTTGGCTGCCATAGATCTAGTGTTAAATATATCATCTCTAAGCATCTTTTTCTGAATTTTTATTTCATGTAGTATAGCCTCTGTGGATCCAATTTAAAATAGTAGATTTTAGTCCAATTGATCATAATAGTTAGCACTAGAATTACCGGCGTTAAATCTACTATATTTCAATATATTAGATATGTAATTTGGAAAAGAGAAATCAAGAGGTGAAAAAGATGATCAATTCAGTAACTTATATTTTATAAGATCAATGTAGAATATCAGTTCTATGGTTATCCTATAAACTTTTGAGAAAATTTGGAGAACGAGTCAGTTTGACTAGCTTGGTAGTTCTAGTGTTACAGCTAAAAATTACAAATAAGTAATTTTAATTCGAAGGTAATGTTTGCATAATAGAAATAGTAATAAAAGTAACTGCAGACTGTTAAGATAATTTTTCATTTCATGTTAAAAGAAATGTGTTCTCTGCTGCGTTTCAGGTGAAAGACTTGTGAGAGAAAAACAGTAGGCTTAAGATTCAATGTCTCACGAGTAGGAAGCTAGGTTCTATGACGCCACTTACAATGAGATACCGGCAATCAGATTCAATACCGATAGTTTAGGTGGTACACTCGCAATAGGGTGCTGTGGTCTAGACGACAATAGGGTATTAGACCTGAGCTACCTACACGGACAGCCTGTTCAATTGTATTCCGATTGAGCCCAAAAATACGTGCCTTCCTGAATGATAGTTAATCAGGGTGTATATACAGACCTTTCGTTTATATGAAACATTAAGCAAAGCTGACAACAAAACTGGCTAATCGCAACTCGAGTTGATAATTTAGACGGTCCATTGAAAACACTTTCTGATAGAAATATTGATTAGAATAGGGTATTAAAGATACTGAGCATCTCAGTATATAGGACTTTGTTGAATGAATTATAACAAAAAAAGTTCTTTCATGAAACATAAAAAATTTCATAAAAGTCAGAAACTGATACATTCCGATTTTTTTAAACATTGAAGTAACATTTATTAGACACATCTAAGAAGATAGCTGGAATTCGTTCGTGTCCATTTTTAACTTTGAAGGAGTTATCTCGGCAGGCCCATCTTTAGGAGAGGTCCCATCTGTTTTCTACCTATCTCGCGTCTCTCCTGGCTATCCTGCCAATCCCATACTGTCTCTCTCTTATTTATCCCGCATGTCTCTTGTCTACTCTGTCTTTCTCCTGTTTATCCTGGCCGCCTCTTCCTTGTCCTCCCCGTCACCTGCGTATCCTGCCTCACTCCTGTTTGTCCTGCCTGTCTCTTGCCTGTTCTGTCTGTCCTGTCCGCCTCCTGACTGTCCTGTCTGTTTTGCCTGTCTTTTAACTGTCTCAGGCTTATCCTGCTTATCTGCTGCTTGCCCTACCTCTCCTGCCTTTCTCCGGGGTGTTCAATTTTCGAAAAAAGCAGCTTTACAGATTTTAAGAGATAATTTAACTTTTATTTTAATTATTTTGCGATGTCTTTTGTTGTTAATGACCAACAAACACATATTTAGAAAGAGCGGTTCGGACGACGGGGTTGATATCTCCCTCAAAGTTGAAAACGGGCATGAACGAATTCCAGGTATCTTCTTAGTTACTTCTAATAAATATTTATGCAAAGTTTCATACAAATCTAAGTGTATCTGAGCTTCCCTTTTAATTGTAAGAGACAATACTTAACACTTTACCGACCGGTAGTCGATTAATCGACTTTTCGGGCCCAACACTTTTGGACTTTTAACTTATTAATTGGTCTAAATAAATTATTATTTTTCATTGCGATTAACTGTGCCAAGGACTCAGTGAAGAAATTTAGCAATTTTCAAAGAGATATCAGTATCAGGGAAATATTTGCATGCAAATGACCGATCAGAAGTCGGTAGGATGTTAAAAAGTACTGGTCGATAAAGTGTTAACACATTTATGACCGTTAACTCGTGTTTTCATGCCCAAATGTTGTTGACCGGTTACGAGATAACTCGTGTTTTCTCTTGCAGTAGCTGTTTCAATTTTTCCACGCCAAAAAATTTACTAAAATGTATAATATGTTTAAACTATAATATACAGCAAATATGTACGGAGTTTCATTTAAATGATTCATTTATCTTTCAATAAAATATGCTGAAGTTTATTTCGATTTTTTGAATGTCATACTCAGTGAAGAAAAAGATAGCCGGTGACATGAGTTATCTTCTACGTAAAATTGTCGATCAACAATGTGTTAAGTGATATTGCGACAAATTTTTCCCTTGTTTCGTAGATTCCTTGGGTGATTTACTCTCGCAAGAAACATCTAATCTATCAACGCAGACTCTAATTTCTCGTAAAGGTTACATGTTCATTGTCACGACATCGAATGATAATATCTTAATAGAAGCACAACACGATGAAAACATGAAATCGTTGCAGATTGAGAATCACTGTGCGCCATAATCGATTCGCTCTCGTTCGCTTGCACAACTTCCGTGTCTGATTGCGAATTGACGATAATGAAAATGATAATTACATTGTTTAACGGTAAACGTGGAGATTGTAGCCGCAAATCAGCGTGCGCTCGTCGGGTAACGCGCGCGCAAAAGAGAAGCCGATTCCTCGACGCGGCTCCGCGAAAGCGGGCAAATAGCTTTCGCAAATTTGCTCGCACGAGATACGGGTTTTTCCCGGGCTAACGAGTCAAACAGACCGACCGAAAGAGGCAGAGCTTTCGTTCAAACACCGATGCACAAATAACTCCAATTTGGTCTAACAAATAATCGCTTTATCCCCGACCTGCTCTCCATACGTATTTGAATATTCTTTTTTTCAAACTCGAGCCATTCGTTTTATCTACCTTTTGCACATCGTTCCTCAAAATCTGAAATCTTGAAAAAGGAAAAAAGAATAAATTGAGTTTCTCGGCACCGATTTAAAACGAACATTGCCACAGCTATTATACTTTGTCATGCGCCATTTCTTCGTGTTTCGTTCACGAACGAAAAATCAATGAGACCCAGTTTTTGCGGGCAATTGCGCTTTTATATGCGAAATTGTGAATTCCCATTAGCATACATGGGCACGGATAACGTGCGACGTACTCTCGCGGCAGGTCCGCTAGAACGAAAACACTTTTCGCGGGAAATCGAAACGAGGACGGCTTTGGTTAAACGAACCGTTGGAAATTAATTAAACGTAGGAATAGGAAAAACGAGAGGGATTATTGCAATTTTTTCTCCGCTGGCTACATTGTTATATCGAAGGATAATATTGCTCGCTTCGGGAAAAAAAAATTGAAGTAATGTCCTCCTTTCTGTAAAAAGAAGGGGAGAGATGAAAATCGCTGAAAATACGAGTTAGCAGGACGGACTTGGTAAAAACGCTTGGAACGTCGTGAAAAAAATGTATCGATAGCACTGGATTTTCCGCGAAAAGAGGTTTAAAACATGGTAAACGGTTTTCCCGTAGTTCGCAGAAAATGGATTTCAATTGCATCCGCAAATGCGCGATATATCGTGGATTCTATTTTACCATACTTTACACTATGCTTTTGTTTCATTTGGTGCCCAGGAATCGAATAAATTTAGTCGATCAGCAAATAACTGGCCGTCGTGCAAATTGGAAAAAAAAAATATTGTGATTACTCTCCCGTTATAGGGCGTTTTATTGCCAGCTATTTTCCATTTTCCGTTATGTCGAGTTCACAGTGAGTGGAATTGTCAACAGTTTACGATAATTTTGTTAACAGCTAGCAAATAATTTGTGAGATATTGTATATTTTTAAATATCCCAAGCAGAATGAAAAATACAGCACACAATTTGCAAACCTTCCACGATATCTTTCTTGCTGTACCTTTCCAGCTTTACTGTCGTGGTCATTGTCTGTAACCTATTGTTTTAGGTTGCTTTCGAACCACCGAGGCACGAATATGTGTGGATGTCACGTAGGAAAAGTTAAAAATTTTCCAGAGCCAATGGAGTAAAATTCAAACCTCACACCCATTGATACAGTCCGACAACTGAATGATGGCAATGAAGCGGAGGAGCCTCTCGTTTTTACATCTATTTCTGTCATTTCGATCTTGAAATCCTCAAACCCAGCCATCCAAAGTAAACGACTATGTGGACTATTGATTTCAGAAAACTTGATTTGGTGATTTCAAGAAGAAAATGGTAGGAACAGGCAGTGGGAACTGAGAGGCTCCGCCGCTTCGTGGCCATCTTTCAGTTGTCGGACAGTAGAAAATCCATTCCTTTAGCTTCATACTCATCGTAACCCCCTTCACATTTTCTCTTCTCACATTTATAACTCGCCGATCTTCAAATCTAACATTCGCGAATTTTTCCATCCTACCAGTACACATAATTAAGTAATTTGCAAGCCATTCTCAATCACTTCGCAAAACAATTAACGCACTTTTTTAAAATTGCTCGTACTCTGCGAGTGCCAACGTTATAGCGGTATTACATATTTTAAAATCTACCATTCGCGAATTTTTTCACCCTGTCAGTACACGTAATTAAGTAATTTGCTAGCCATTTGTAATCACTTTGCAAAACAACTCGCGCAATTTTTTAGAAATTGCTCGTACTCTGCGAGTGCCAACGTTATAGCAGTATTACATATTTTACGGAGCCAATTTGGCTCATTCAAAATTTTATTACTATATTTATATATATAATATATTGGTTGGCTAATTTTTTTAATAACAAATTTTTCGTTTTAATTGATTTGGAACTATTTTCTTTGCAAGAAACTTCAATTTTCTTGTATGAGTCAATTTGGGTCACTTCAGAAAAATAGGTATATCAACATCCGTAAATCTAGTGTTAAAATCTACCATTCGCAAATTTATCCACCCTGCCAGTAAACGTAATCAAATTATTTACAAGCCATTTGCAATCACTTCGCAAAGCAACTTACAGACTTTTTTGAAACTGCTCGTAATCTACGAGTGCCAACGTCGTGGCGGTATTACACCCCAAGGACGAATCGCATCCCCCGAAAAACCGTGATCGAAGAACCTGAGTATTAAACTCTGTGAAATTTATTATCACTACGTGCGCACCATGGTTGATACGTGACGAAAATACAGCCGCTAGGAGAAACCAGTCACAATAATGCATAATACCGAGGGATCTTTGAGAGTTATTCGCGTGCATTCGTTGGATTCTTTCCAGAATTCAGGGAGAGAATCGAAGGAGAACAACGTCGAGAAAGAAGTAGGATAGTAACGTCGCGACGAGAGTCGTTGGAAAGGAAACGAGGTACGAAAAAGGAACCGAGAGAACGCGTGCTCTCGTGGGCTGGAGAAAAATAATCACTTTCCACGTGTGGGTCCCATGGTAGACGTAGGCGGCCGACAAGTTTAACCTTTTTCGTGCCGAATGTATTGACCAAAAAGCAAGATTTGTCGCTGAGGTATATGGACGCTTTCGTAGTTTCGTTACGATACTCTCTGGTGCGATTTTGTCGTTGGGTATTGAGACAATGGCGCTGACTCGGCGGGCTCGTATAAAAAAAGTACCCTTTGCTCTTGAATTTTTTCTTGATTCAAGGTAATTCTTTTATTTTTACGAAATAGAAGGTCTTTAATATATTGGTACACGTCTAACGCGTAGACAAGGCCCTTTCTAACATTATTAACCCATTCTACTCGTTTGTAGATTTATAGTCTAGGAATAATTCTAGTGTTAAATTCTTTCCAAACAGTTCCACAAAATGAAAGTTTTATGTATGTTATGGAAATCTTATGTTTGAAAAAGAGATAAAAACTCGTTTTTCTTTCATCTTGCGCTCAGAGTATAGGAAAATAATAAACTTCAAATTAATTCTTAGTTGGCGCTATCCCATATGAAAGAAAAATACGAGTGGAAAGGGCTAATATGTGGGACAACTTTACAAAATATACAACATTCATTCTCTGATACGTAGCACATGCGCTTATAAGGATGTGCGGCCATACAATCTGTCTGTTTTGTTATATGTAACAATTGATGCATGTCGTGTCCAAGTATCATTAATTCTACAGGGTGCTTCACATGTAACAATACCATTATGTAATATATGATAGCACAAATTTAATAATACTGCTTCTTGAATCAAGAAGATGCGCATTTGTTACCAAAAACAAAGAAGTCATTTCGGTCTTTAGCTGGATACGAGCAACGTAGTCGTATTTCAAAATTTTGTACAACAAACAATTACAATTATCCTACTCAGATATGATACCTTTTATTTTCACAACACTACAAAGTGAATCTTTCCATACTCATTGCCAACGACAAACTTTTGTAAATTGCATGCAATATTCAGTTAAACATTTTCCCGCCTATTGTCTCACGCAGAAGTATTAAGAAGTGAATTTGTGACAATATTCGTATAATTGCTACAATTTTCACACCGGTAATAATCATACCGTCGATTAATAATAATTATCAACCCTTTACACACCTGAGGGGGCATCGTAAGTCTGCCATATCACTTGGTTCCTTCTTCTAAGGGGGCCATCGAATTTATGAGTGATTACTGAAGATGAATTTATTGCACCGCAATATTTTAAGAGATGTACCGTATTTTTCGATAGATAACGCGCACCTATTGTATTACGTGCACTTCTATCTTCTCGGCATTCTTTTTTTTTCTTAGTTTAAAATTCCACCATAGTTTTATTATTGAATTTCTCATCCTTCATGTCGCTTTCTAATGTATAACGCGCAGGTTCTTATTTTATCAAATCTTAACTTTTTTGTGTAGATAACGCGCGCTTTATCTACCGAAAAATGCGGTATATTTTCCCCGAAGTTTTCTATTAAAATGGAACAAGATAGAAAATAGTAAAGTGTCACCAAATTGCCAGTAGATAACGTCAGGTATGAAGTGCAAAGAGTTAAATGAATAAATAAATCATCGAAAGAAACGTCAAATATTAATTTTCCATGTATCGCCCAGACAAATGACAGTAACGCACTGTCGATCGTGCGAACATAAAGAACACGTTTGTGCGGGAAATTGTCAATATTTGTTCACGTATCGACCAAGAAATCTCGTCGTCCATAAAGAGTTCCCTGCGAATAAACAATTATTATCTCACTCGTAGAATTTCCACGGAGTTCGCTGGCCCGTAGAGGAACGATTCTTCATAGCAGGTGAACGCAGAAAGAGAATAATAATGTACGGTTTCCCACTTACATTTTTCCTGACCATGAACCGAGGAAAAATGTGGAACACCGTGCTCGTGTCTTCCACGGAGCGAGGAAAGTTAAGTAGAGGCTGCCTCGGGAATAATGCGCGTTTAAAATAGGAAATCTTGTAATAGATGCATTTCATTAACTTAGCCAGCAGCTTCCGTTTTAGTTTTCTTTTCTATCGTGATGGCGAACTACGCTTTAAAAACGTTCCTTCGTGAATTTCAACGAGGAGCAGGTAACGGCATTCGATTAGCGTGTGTCTCGTTGGGGAAACTTGGATGAAAGATTGATTATGGAAGTTTGGAGCGAGTTCGTGAATACCTTTAATGCTTCCGTTGTATCCCATAAAGGATAGTTTTCCTATGAACGGTGTTAAAAATGAGAGCTGCCTTTGATGAAAAATTTCTGTTGCATGGAAACTGTACACCCGAGTCGAAGTTATGAATTTCTGTTGATTATCTCGGACCCTGAAATCATCATTTATGATTCTCTTACATTTGCTTCATATTTCTATTATTCTCCTTACAATTAGTTCTCTATTAGTCGTTATATTTCTCTCTCGATACTCTTTTATTTTCGGAAAATAAGTATACGAATTTTTATTAATTAGACATCGAATTGTAATAGATTACAGTAAAAATCCTTTTATTTGTTAATTTATTTCTTATTTATTTCATGTCAACAATGAAAATAAAGATATAAATAATTAAATAATACCAGCGAGAAATCATATTTTTCATCTTATTATTTAATCATTGTAAAGTTTACTATACATTCGCCTCTACATCTGTCATTCTTTATATACATTTTTAGAATTTTTTTAACTTTTCATTTGAGAAGTATTAGATCACTCCAACTCCTTATTATCTACAAGTATTCCTATGTACAGTATATCATTGATCATCATTTTTATGCAAACATTAACAATGGTAATTATGTTAACAGCTTTGATATTTTCACTTAAATTTCCTGAAATTAAAAAATCTCGGGTTGTATATTGTACGTTGTGGTCCTCTAGAACAAACATTTCATCAGGTTCAATTTCTTGCACTATTGCAGTATTAGTTATTACTAATATAACTAAAATGTTATAAAAATAAAGTTTCCGTCAAATTAATTTTCTCGTAGATGTCACTCAATTTACTTTTTAAAAAATTAAGTAATATTAATAATTAATAAATAATGAAAAACTCCTTCTAAAATACAATGAAAGAGGATTAAAGGAGAACCTAGAAAATCTTTTTATAATACTCTTTCGATTTTCTTCAAGTGTGAAAACGGAAATATCCGCACTCACAGAGTACCTACAGATAATCAAAATAATATAGAGTTTAATGGTCAGATCATACAGATTATAATTCTCTTTTGATTTTCTTCAAGTATAAAAAATCGAGAAAACCAACAGAAAATCAATCCTTCGACTCGGGCATACACGAAAGTAGATTGATGATTATTAAATATGCATTTAATTGTAGATACACGGTAGTTAAATAAATATCGAGTTATTTTGCAATTATATTAGCCTATGCAGATATTTGTGATATTCGCAGAAATATCTAAAAATTTTGTGCATCAAGTAAAGCAATGTTTAACATTAGGTTTACGGAATCTGGCAAATTGACGGATTCCTGCCTTTTTAGAAACGCCTTCCAGTCATAGAGATGTGGTACACTAGATATCTTATAATATACAGATTTCTTAACTAATCATCTTCTTGACCACCTAATCCATCTACTTCCAAAGTTCTTATTTAATATATTGCGTTGTAACAGATTTCCCGTCCCTAAATCGAGTGTTAAGCTAGAGTGAGGCATATTCTAAAATTCTATCAGTAAACGTAACTTTTCGCACCAAAGTGACAATTTTTCCAGAAGAACGTATGCGTGCTTCTTCGATAGACATTTGCACCGTCTTAATGTAGGTATCTTAGCAAAGAGTTAATGAGGACTAAATATATTCATCCTCAAGGACAGAAGACCAGACGTTAAAAATTCCATGTGACACTAAAAATCAGCAACATCTCTATTAACCGCATTAATTCTTTACTTACAAAAAGTAAATAAAAAAATATGCTTCTCTGATAATTAACTCTGCAAACGTTAACCAACCTATTCCTCCAATTCTTAGAAGGAAGTCCAACTGATTTCCTACAATTAACAGATACAAGCTTCGATAAAAACCGAACCATTCGCTCAGAAAATTACCTGCTCTACCAACATCGAGAACCACATTTCAAGATTAATGAACCAAATGAATCACAGCAACTTCATCTGCAGAAGACTTCCGGTTTTCAAGGGTTTCCTTTGTAAAAGGAAAATAAAAGTGGAAGTTACACTTACGTGATGCGAGAAAGCTACGATTTACGAGAAAATTGGGAGGAATCGGGCGTGATAGATAGTGGTTAATGGTTCTGCGTTAATTGGAGTTAGAGACAGCGGTAATTATTGAATTAACGCGACGAAGCGTTACGTGGAAATGACGCGGATATGATCTAACCATGGAAAAACGGGAAAACTCGAAGAAGCCATGTTCACGATTCTTTCACCGAGGAAATTGTTAAATGAACCGGCCATTATCGCGTAACGAGGCCTCGTTAGGGATGAAAGTAATTTTCTGACGTCTTGCGACGAAGATCAAGAAGGTGCTAATTTATATCGAGACGTGACACCTCGTAGTAACGAGAAATTGAAATTCGAACAGATAAATTTTACAGTGAATCTCTGAGACACGATAACTTTGTTTCATGAAATTGAATAAAGAAGATTCTTTTTCATACTTTCTTTTTTACTTCATTATGCTTGGCACAGTTCCTTTTTGCATAACTTGGATATTGTCATCAAGAAATACTTGACAAAGTTTCATAAAATTATTGTCGGTACTTAACGTTAAATTTAATTTAAGAAACTTTATGATTCCAAGATGTTTTGGTTTCAAGAATCAGTATTATTCGGAAACGAAAGTAGAAGTTCTTTAAATAATTCATAAATTTTCTATAATTGGTTGAAAGTGTGAGTTTATTTACCATTCCATGGAATAAACGTCAATAAAGAAAGAGGAATATGGTGACAGGCTGAGAAACGACGGGGAATATTTTTGTAAGCGGAGAAAGTGTAGAAAATTTTGAAACCTGTTCTTATGATCGGCTCGCATATGTCAGCCGCGTTTCAAACGGATTTTACACGTCGAAAACGACGCGTAGGCATAAATTTGCGTGGGAAATACGTGTTTAATTATGTTATCGATCCGAATATCTGAACTTTGAGGGGAAAAATTGAAAGGAAGTAATCTCTCTAAAGAATTCGAATGCAGAAATTCTCTTGGTGATTGGAAACGGATAATTGAGATAATTTTATTGCACATTGTTCGTAAATTTTACACTGCACAATTTCCTACATTCCTCGCATTCCTTACTAAAATTGACGGTAATTAAATTAATTATCCGACTTTGAAATAATTATACCTTGAAGACTTTCAGAGTCAAACTAAATCAATGAAAATTCCCTTTATTTTCGACTCTTTATCTTTGGTGTGCATTAATATATAATATATTAATATAGTTAAGGCTTCCTAATTTTTGGCATTTTTTAGTGACTTTAAAAGTGTAGTAATTCGGGATGCAAATGTTCATTCATTGAAATAAATTGAGAGAGGGAAATGTTTCAAGTAATTTTCTCTTTGAAGATAAGATAATAAAAGTTAACAGGATAGTCGAGAACGTAGACTATGGATCGAAGACGTGGAGGACAGGACGGAAGAAAATGAGACTTCTAATGAAAGCATAATGCGGAAAGGACGAGTGGTGGTCCGATAACGAATGGCTCGTAGCCAGAGAATGCAAAACAGCTGTTTCGCATACAGAGAGGTTTAATTAACCGGCTGTGTTAATTCGTTGGAGCGGTGACGGTGGTTATCGAATAAGGATTAATCGTATGCCCAATTATTACTTGCGCTATCATTTTAAGAAGATTAGACTTATCGCTGTCGCTTCGAAAAATAGACCATAAATTCTGTATACTATAATTTTTTAACGGGTGAATAAATGAATTAGTGAATTTTTAATTCCCGAGAATTTCTTACTCGGACGGCGTCCGAAAGTAGAAAATTATAAATTAGTACCTTTTTCATTGTAAAAGAGTTTTTAAATCTCTGTTGTCCAAATATTTTGTGGTCTGATCCGACGACCAGATTTTCGATAGCACAATTAGAAAATGATAAAAAGTATTATCTTAAACAATGAATTGAACCTTAATTTTAAATATTGAATTCTAAGAGATTTCATGATCTTCAGGAGCTAAATTATAATATTTGGCAAAGTTCAAAATTTTATTTTGAAAAATAGAAGCTTAGATGTGTCTTGCGTTACCTCAACGTTACAGGGGCCCATAGAGAGTTGACTAACACGATAAACACGTGTATTAGTCATTGTAAGAAATATAGATTGTCCAAATTTCGATTTTGCAAAAATGTTTAAACCGAAAAATGGGTGATATAGATTTTCAATGTCACTGAATTTGTGTAATCAAATAAACTTCTAAATTAAATGATCGGAGAACATTTTGACAAACTTTTTGAAATACAGAGTCTCTATATAAAGTTTTAAAATTCTATTTTCGACAGAAAATCAATTAAATATTGTATCATCGCAATTATCGCAGATTTTGCAACTATACCAATTTATGTGTCTTCTGTGGCCACATAATTATTATCGTGAAATTACGAAATTTCCGTGATGAATCGAAATTTGCGATGGACTGTGTAACGAATGGCACACCATGTAGGTCACAACGAAAGCTTAATTAGGCATCTTAATTAAAGAGCTTTATTAACTACAGACATCAGGCTACTTGAATACCGGCAACAATCGAGTAATGAATAGGTAACTTACTTCGAAAGTCTTCTCGAACAGTCTATGAAATCATGAAAATTGTATTCCATGGAATTACTACTTCAATTTAGCATTGTTGAATTTCCAATTGCACAGAAGTTTTCTACAAAGTGATACCGACATATTGCAACGTATTGCAATGCACATTTCTGGACAAGTAACCTTTATTTTATCAATTCTCTCTAAGACCATCTTGGAAAATAGTTGAAATATTTTCACAATTTCAGATCACCCTAGAATTATTTTTCATTTTAATAATACTTATATTAACCCTTTGCACTCCTATGTCGAGTTACACTCGACACAACTTTCTGTGCTACTTAACGTGTTATCTATTAATTATTCACTTTTCAAAATCAACAATAATTTTGCATCTTAACATAAATATCCCGCGGTAATTACAAATCTTTTTAGTATAATGTAAAAATGAATAATTGTCAGGAAACAATTTTCAGAGACTATATTTGCTTATCTGACAGATAGTTAGTAAAATGATTCGGAGCGCAAAGAGTTAAGAATATGAAAGATTATTTTCATCAAATAATATCGAGACAAAAGTGAATGCAGGCATTTTTGTAATAATAATTCAATTACTTAACACGTTCTTCCGAACACATTTTCAGCTGCTTTTGTTTTAAATAACATAATCAAAAATAATATCACCGTCAGCACACAGAAAACATTGTTCGCTTGGCTACCCGTTAATTAACTCCCAGGTTAATTTCATCCCAGAACGCTCTAATTAAAATCCAGAGCATCTAGAAATATCATAAACAATTATCGCTGCATTGCCGATGCCAGAATGAAACGTTGAAGTTTGTATCGAATTAAAAAATAAAAGACGTACGAAAAATAATCAAACCCATGAGGCACGACCTTATTTTACACCCGACGAGATTCGTGCGTTCACAGAGAGACAGAATGGATCAGAGTTGGATTGAGAACAATCGGGCCTGTCTGGGAAACCCTAGAATTCTCGATGCAAACGCAGGCGCGCCCTAACAACGGCGATGGTTAATTTTCCAGAAGTAAGGAAAGCTTCTACGCCGACAATCGGCTGGAATTGACAATAGCAACGATAACTAGTTCCTCCGTTGCGAGTTCCAAGTTAAATTGAAACTTTCTCTGGTCGTAATAGCGACAAATTTTCACGGTAATGCAATCGGAAATTGATTGCAAAACGATGGTTACCTTAACGATGCATCTGACACGTTTGTTTCGGATTCTTATGTTTGGCAGGCAGACAAATTAAATCGTAGATAAATAAATATTGCATTAACACGATGAACGCCAAAGGTATTTTGTAGTTTCATCATTTCTACTAGAGTGAAACTATTTCTATCAAATTCACATATTTATAAAGCAGAAATTTTTAAGATAGAGATTCATAAATATTTGGTAGACCTTTATTTTCTTAATGGGAATATATAAATATTCAATATGTTAAAGGAATCATAAAAATTGCAATTGAAAGGTAATATGAGATTTTATTGAATTCAATAACGCCGGTCACCGGTGACCCCCATGGCAGTTAACGTGTTAAACCATGCTACATTTAATGCTAGACGTACCGTTAAATAATGCAGCATATTTATACAAAATAAATAAATAAATATGCTAAAGCAAAAGAAATCACGGCGCAAGAAAATTTGAATAATACAATTACCCAGATTTAGGAACGTAGACATAGTTAAAACTTTAGGAATTTTTCAAACAAATTAAAAATTACTAGCCTAACAATGCACCTGATCCGTTCATTTTGGTTCCTTACTTTTGGCAAGCTGCCAAATTAATTCGAAGATGAATAAATATTGAATTAAACCCTGCTATATTTAATACTAGAAGTTCCAGGAAGTATATATAAATAGTTTATTTTAGCCTCCCGGCCACAAAACGGACTTGGTTTACATTTTTCTTTCTATTTCCATTTACTCTTACACTTTCATTCATACCTATTCTGTCACACCTGTTCCACACTCTGACTTTTATATTCTAATATCTTCGTCTCTTTGGCCTAATTTCTTATCATTTACTCTATTGCACTATTCTGAAAGTTTCAGGAAGTAATGCAGTACATTTACACACAATAAATAAATAAATATGCTAAAGCAAAAGGAATCGCTGGGCAAGAAAGTTTGAATAATACAATTGCCTAGATTTAAGAATACAGGCATAGTTAGAATCCCTGAGAATTTTTCAAAGAAATTAAAAACGGTTGGCCTAATGATGCATATGATACGTCAATACGTGATTCCTTACTTTTGTCCAATTGGTAAATTATTTCACATATAAATTAATATTGCACTAAACAATGCTACATTCAACGCTAAAAGTGTCATTAAATAATGCAGCACCTCTACACCCAATAAATAACTAAGTATATTAAAACAAAAGGAATAACGAGGCAAGAAAAATTGAACAATACAATCGCCTACATTTATAAACATAAACATAGTTAGAAACTTTAGAAAATAATCTTCCAGTGTTAAAATCTTCAGGAATTTTTCAAAGCAACTAAAAACCAATCATTACAACCGTTCCGATAGATCTAGTGTTACTTAACACTTTACCGACCGGTACTTTTTAACATCCTACCCACTTCTGATCGGTCACTTGCACGCAAATATTTCCCTGATACTGATATCTCTTCGAAAGTTGCAAAGTTTCTTCACTGAGTCCTTGGCACAGTTAACCGCAATGAAAAATAATAATTTATTCATTTCCGTAGCAACCAATTAATAAGTTAAAAGCCCAAAAGTGTTGGGCCGGAAAAGTCGATTAATCGACTACCGGTCGGTAAAGTGTTAATATTCCTTTCTAACAACTATACCATCATCGCTCACCAAAATCCAATTCCACCTACGCCACCCCTTTTATTCATCCCCAACTTACTCCTCCCTTTAAACCCTCTCATTTACAATGTCCAAAAGTACCTGCACGGTAACCGCAAACGATCTCTTTCGACGGACAGATCGAAAGAACGGACTAAGATTGATAACGAACGACCTCGTCCAAAAGAACACCCGAAGGGTGTCCGAAGTTGAGGTCGAGGCCGATGTTACGTTGGCCTAAATACCAACAAGAGCTTGACGTTAATTTAACGTCAGGAGGGTGAATGGGTGGCAGCTTGGCGTTTCAATATGTTGAACGAGAGGATCCTGCACCTTCGGGCTCCGATGAACAAAACACGGCCCTCCCGTGCGAAGTCTTTTGCCTCGAGATTAAACCGGCGCAAAACCCTCGGGAAACGATGCATTGATGTTTGCGATATAGATAATGGCCCACATAAACGTGCCGAACGGAAAATGGCCCATATAAATGCTTATAGCTAGCCTGTATTCCGGTTGGACTGATTATCGGTTCTCCTGGAGAATTCTCGAGGGAGAATCGGAGACGAGTCGGATTTTTGATTGGAGAAAGAGGATTTCTGTTGGATGATGTGTAATACGGCTGACGGAACATGTTCTTTCTTCTTGCTTTTTTTCATTGCGATTTTTTTTAAGTTTTAGACTCGTGGAATGAGATGGATTCGGTGAGGAATTTGAATTTTAGATTGGTTGTTTTAAATTTTGGTTTTAATGTACTTTGGTTGCTTTGTTTGGAAACTGTAGATTTAAGTGGGTCTCGAATCATCGAGGCTATAATATTGTTGCACTTCGCGGAGGGTCTACCGCGTTTCGGCATTCTTTATTATACAATTACAAGTACGACACAAAATCGAACGTGTGTTCTTTTCGAAAGTTCGGTAGCGATTTCCTTTTCAACAAGACTTCCGGTCGCTAACGCAACGCGATCGGCCGATCGATCCATCGACTTCGATTCTCAACTCATACCGATTCGATTGAGCAGTTCGCTCGGTACGTCAAATTCATATTGGCGTAACAATATATTGTGTAATAAATTATCAAAAATGCTTTAGAGATAAGAAGGATTTAAACTCGTGTCTACTAATGGAGCAGTCAAATACTTAATTTTGGAGTTGATTGTATAGTTAACAAAGTCTCCCATGTATTTCTTTTTTACTGTGTTCTGTTTACATTTTACTATCATGGTGATTTTTCCGAGGACAGATTATTTTAGAAGGGTTTCCAACTATATGGGTTATGACATATTGAAAGATAGATTAGGAGAAATATCTCTGATGAAGAAGAATTAATACCTACTAATCGGGGAGCTCAGTCATCAGCTCCAGATTCACGAAAATCCTTTTTAAATAGACTTCTAAGATATTAATCTGACATCAGCAGTAAAAAATTGCAATTCTATCCAGTCAAAAATTTCAATTACTCCTTCACGCTTCAAAATATGACTAATTAAAAACCCAACTTGGATGAAGCACAACGGCAAGTTGTTGCAACTTTCGATAACTACTTAAAACGTAACAGAGGATATCAGTTACAAGTCGAGAGTCAAAGTTGTGACTCGAGAGTTCAAGAGTTACAAGTATCAGAGGTGAGACTTTTAAAGAGAGCTGCGAGAAACTTCTTACCCCGTATATTCTCTTCAAGAACTCCTATAATACACTCTATTGTATCTCTTTCTAAAGAAAGAATCCAAAAAAATGTGAACTTCATTCCTCTATGTCACCGTAACCTTCGTTGCACCCTTGACATCAAAAAGGGCAATTTCTCGTGAAAACAAAGGTGATCCACGATAAAAAAACAAAAAACAAGACGTGGATCACTTACTAAATTTCACCAGCATGATGTAAATATCGCCAAGTCCGTATATTCTCACGATGGCTGAACAAGTTGAACCAACGAAGCGAAAAACACGCTAACAATAACGGGATAAAAAAGACATTCGCGCTTCCCAGGTGAAGGGATCTCGTCTGCTGAAAAATAGATCGCGACCTTTTCAAAGTTCTCGAGGAATTTCCCTCGCTGCGTGTTCTAGGTTAAAAGCAAGGGCAACCGCGTGTTAGTGAAGGAAGAGTAGAAAGGACCAAGGAGAAATTGAGAGAAAAAGGAATGCAGAAAGTGAGAGAAGAAGAGAAAAAGCACGGAATGCGAAATAGAGTTCAGAGTGGATGGTAGAAAGGTGGAGGATAGGAGACAAGGCTATGAAATATGAAGGTAGACACACACGAGGCAGTCAATGAGGGTCGAGGATAAAGAGGTAGGAAAATTGAGATCCAATCTTTACCTCTTCGTTCCCTCTTCGTTTTTCTGCCAACTCCGAATTCGCGGTGTTCGTTTCAATCGCAACGTTTTTCAGTTCGCCTTTTGAAATCGAAGACAAAGGGCTCACCGTGCAGCTCGATACCTTCTTCTACCCAATCGAAAAGGACGAAAGTAACCTTTAGTAACGAAGGAACGAATGGAGAAGGACGATTGGAGCATGAACGAAGAATACTGAACTGAACTTTCATTAGAAGAAACAATTGAGAGGAGAAAGAGCAGCAGAGATTGAAAGCATCGAATAGGAGTAACTAGAAATGTGTTTTGAAAAATTGAAAAATTGCCGAAACATTTTCCAGAGTACTATCTATTTCTTCTATGTATTTCCTTAGGGGAAAAAGGAAGAAAATTGACGACGTTATGATGTAGTTCCAGGAGGGGATGAGTGCACAATGTAGTCGAGAGCCGCGAGGCAAATATTATCGCTATTATGATAGCAAGTACGATGTGATAAAGGAAGAATATATGGACAACAGCGATTTTCACTAGGATGGCATATTTTAAATGGCCGATTGAAAAGATTTGCCCTTGAGATCTGTTGCGTTGATTTCCCGAATCCTTCAGATCTTGAGAGGCAAGAAAATAAAAGATTTTTATTAACCCATTACCTCCCATGTCCTCCATTTGGGAATTTGCTTATTTTCTAAGTCTTTTAGCATGCAATTTAGATATTTTATGAGCTTCTAAGAATTAAGGTGTTTAAAACAGTCTGGTTTAGTTGTGTTTTTAAGCACTAATATTCGTGAATTATTTACATTTTTACACCGTGGCAATACTTCTTCCAAAAATTATCACATTAAGAAAAAATTGACAGAGAATGGGTTAAACTACCAAGAAACTCTTCCCTCTTGAATTTCCTCTGATAAAGTGGACTCTCTCTGTTTCTGATTAAGAAAATCTCCGTAACAATAACATATGACAATGTCTGATAATAAAGGCCCCATTAACAAGAATTTCTTCTCACAAAGAATGAAGTCGTTGAGAAAATAAACTCACGTTTCACAGTGCCTCAGATTTCATACGTCTTTAAATCTCTGCTGGTAATAAAATGAAGAATTTCAGCTTAACCACCGCGAAACTTTTCTCTCTCGAAGTGCTTTCAACAGCAGGACCCTCTCCCCGCTACATCTCATTCTCCATGGCAAAAGCTACTCGAAAACAATAGGATCGTCGCAGAGGTTGACCCGCACTTCTGTTCCTTTATCTTCTCAGCGAAGAAGGAATAATGGAGAGCGAGTATGTAAAGGGAAGTAGAAACAAAGGGCAAGAAAGAAAGGATACCGGGTGACGATGGCGAAAGAAAGAAAAGATGAGAGAAAGAGAGAGAGGGACCGAGGAAAACTTGGCGAGACACGCTACTTTCCTAACTACCACCTTTTTCTCCGTGTTCCACTTTTCAAAGTTCTCACCCTTTCGCGCCACTTGACACGCGCGTTAAGTGTGTGTGAACTCTCTTGGTCCCCTCTCTTGCGAATACGACGTATTTCAACCCCCCTGCTGTCAGGAACTCTTCAGAATGAAGTCATCGATCCTCCTCGTGTCTCTGTCGAGGCCTTAATGAGTCTTACCCTGTCGTTGATTACCGTCCAAGCGATCGTCGCGATAGGCTTCGTCTTACTAACGAGCACTCATTCAAAAATTTTCCCATCTCTGCTTCCATCAGAAGCCAGCTCGTTTTTACTAGAGAAACGTCGAACTGCTTGAATTTGGAACGACGAGGAAGTACTTTTAGGGGGAGGTTTTTATTCTATCTATTACAGGGTCCGTCAGCAAAATCCGGACTAAATTCTATTTTAATTTCCCGCTACACGTAATGTCAGCAGTAGATGTTTCTTTCTTTTCAAGCAAGGCATATGTATAATATATACAATACGTATGTAACATCTAAATGGCAGATTTGATTAGATAGTGTTCGGAATATATTCACAAAGCAGCAATAACTGAAGCGCTTCGCTCGGAGCGTGCAGCTATTGAAATTATTCGATTCTTTCGATACCCGGATTGTACTGTTTATGATATTGTACGAAGGTATGCGGCTGTAGAGAAGTTCATTGAAGGTTCTGCTAATTCGTCAAGGCGAATTTATTCCAAAGAAAAGTCTGTAAGCATAGCGGCTGCCGACGAAAGAACTCAGCATTAACAATAAACTGTACCTCCGGATCATAATTTCGTTAGTGAAGCCAAATATGGAAAGTGTAGCATCCGGGAGATCCAACATTTTACAATAGGTTGACGCACAAGCTCATCCGAGTCATTTAATGCAAAACTGGTTTTCCGATAACGTCGAAATATTTCGATCCAAAGACTTCTCGCCTCCCAATTGACCAGATTTGAAGCTTCTAAGTTATTATGTTTGGAGCCTTATTGAAAGGGTGTCTAATAAATCCAGGCACCCCATCGTGGCATCCCTTCAGGCCACTATAGAGGCAGCATTCGCGAATTTGGACCAGGATCAGGTGAAAAGAGCATGTTCGCACTTCAGATCAAGAATCCAAGAAGTGATCGCAGCGGAAGTAGGCTACACTGAATGATAAAACTTATTAAGGATCCCCTAATTAATTTACACACTTTTTTTCATCAATACAACTAATTTCTAACTAAACAAGTGTTTGAATGAACTCTTAATTTTGTCCGGATTTTGCTGATGGACCCTGTATATCTCCAGAATTGCGAGAAATGTCCAGGGGAATGCTATCAGGAATTCATTACAAGACCATGGTTGATCTAACGATTCATTTGACACGTCCGTTTCGATTTCTTACTTTTGTCACGCTGAAAAATTAACCCTTTGGGCTCGAGGACTTTTCGATCAGGTGAACTAACAACTTGAAACAATTTCGGCTAAATTAGACAAATACTTGCAAAAGATTTTATACTAAAAAGGCAGAGTGAGCTGGGTACACGAAAACAAAATGGGTTAAGAATACCTTATCGTATCGGAAACAAACATATAGAGCTCGAGAACTCAAGAATCGTCAGGGTATCGTAGTTGCGCCTCTCGAAGATAAATAAATATTGTATTAACCCTGTACGGTTCGAATTATTTCATTAATTATGTAGTGATCTAAATAAAATTAATTTCACACTTCCTATTATTGGTTATTCATTTTTTTTAGTGATATCGATAACTATAGGTACTGGCGGTTATTTAAGTGATATTATAAAATTATTATGAAATTGGAAAGTGGATATTAAATTGTCAGAAAATAAAATCAAGTACAAAGGGTTAAACTGTGATTCATTTAACGCTAAAAGTACCGTAAAGTAATCCGGTATATTTCCACATAAAGAAATAAAGAAATATGTTGAAACAAAAGGAATAACAGTGCAACAAAGATTGAATAATACAATTATCTGTAAAGAAATATGTTGAAACAAAAGGAATAGCAATGCAACAAAGATTGAATAATAAAGAATTATCTGTCGCGATAAGCTTCATTTTACTAAGGAGCACTAATGAACAAATTTTCCTGATTTTGCTTCCATCGTTTCTCTTTTCGAGAAGATACTACTTCGTCTCTACTGGAGGAACGAAGAACGGCTTGAATTTGGAGCGACGAGGAGTTACTCTTAGGGGTGTTTTTTTTTCTATCTCTATTTTTCGACCCTCTCGAAGGGGAATGATACTGTTGAGGGATGCATTTTTAGGGTGCACGGAAGTAGATTTATGAAGGAATATTTCAGCGTCGTTGGATCTTGATACGATGAGTAGTGAGATGTTTGAAGTTTCCTCGAGATAGTTGTTGAACTTATTTTACAAGTGACTTGGATGGGGAAGATTGAATCCGTTGGTATTTCATTTTGTCTCGAGGCATTGTAATATGTTTTTAGGTGTAGTTTCGTTGGAAAGTGGATTATTCAAGTTTCGAAGTCTGTACTTCGTGCATTATGAATGTGTTGGAAGTTACAACGGAGATGAAGGATAAAGGTTGGTCTTGTAAATAATAAAGAGTTTTAGAAACGATTAAATCCAGGCGCACTTGACGTCAAGTGGATTATTCATTTTCTAGATAACTAAACCGCGCATTGCAAAAACATGGAATATTTTGAAGGATATGGAGATAGAAACTTGTACTCCTGAGATTCATAGGGATTAAAATTTCTATGCAATTTCATATATTTTCAATAAAACAAAGCTCGTCACTCAACTATATTCATGTTCTGAAGGGATACTTTTTATTAATAATAAAGAAAAAAATTCGAGATTCCTGCGAAATATTAACATCAATTTATCACATACTTTTTAAAAGAAAGCTGTATCACAAAAGATTATTTTCTTTCGTGAAGATACCTTGTTCTTCGAGTGAAATCACGCATGAAGTGAATCGAACTCACTTGATCACGTACTCGAGGGAACTTTCAGCCTCTTACGTTTTGGAACAAGATTCTTCTGCCCCTTGAAACGAATTCGATTCGATAGTTCAACAAAGAGATTTAAAGAGTGCTTAAATCCTCAAAAAAAGGAAAGCAGTCATATTATTAATTAGCAAATGTTCCACTACCCTTCTCCTATTAACCTCTAATAACGGAGAAGGTGATTAATTCAGTAATTTATGTTTCATAAAATGAATGTAGAACATCTACTGTACGACTCTCCAGTTTTAGAGAGTTTCTGCAAAATATGAGGAACCAGGCATTTCGACTTATTTAGTAATTGTAGTGTTAACTGTTGCGCATCTAAATTTAACTGCAACTACTGTAGTCATCCATTAGAATTATTCACCAAAAGCTAGAATTATCTGGTAAACTAATTAAATATTTCTTATTTCGTCTACTTTGGCGAGTATTCAAAGTTTTTCCACTTCCAGTAAATCCTAGCCAGAGCATTATTTATTTATAAAGATTCGATATCACAAAACTCAGTTAAACTTGGGATTCCGGCTACTTCTTCGCGCAGCTGTCACTACTCGACTCCAATCTTCGACTATCTTGTTTAATCCGTTGTCCTTGATACGATCTTCAACCCTCGACTATCGATGCATCGATGAATATAGTCTCTAATCGATTATATTGCCGGAGACAGCTTCGCTTCTTCGTAACAGTACCTATATTATATGGTAAAGCGAAGAGAAACATTTTTTTTTTATTCAGAGAAAAAATATATTATATTTATTACTTTTAACCCTTTTAGTGCCGAGCGAAAAAATGGATGGAATTAATAACAAATGTAATTGCGAATAAAAAGAATTGTCGTTTAGCGAGTGTTGAGATAGAACACGCAATATAGAACATAAACTGTGTGTTTACAATTACCTACCATAAAATTACTAATATTGTATTGAAAAGTGAATATTACCCCTTCGATATCCAGTGTTAACACTATCGCTAACGACGATATATCGTCGTTCGGCACTAAAAGGGTCAATTGCAAACAGCAGACGTCTGCTACAACAGACTCATCAGGTTCTAATAATTCATAATGAATCACACTCGAAATATCTTGCTAGACACATGAAAAAAGAAACATGTCTTTTCCCTTTACTTACTACTTCTCTATATCCAACTGCGATACTTTTAGATCGAGTCTCAAGAAAGGATTAAGTCCTCGTGAAAATAGGATTTCCTATCGGCAACACGGCCGAGATGAAATTTTCCCGGCCAATTTCTTTCCGTGTCAGCAAGCATGAAACACCAAGAGGAAATATTTTTCAGCGACAAACGTTGAAATTTTCTCCCGTGCATATGACAACGTTACCCAGCCTATTTTTCAATATTCGTATCTCTGCTTTATAGATTCCTGTGAAGCCATTGGAAGAAATCTGTTTAAACTAACACAAGTATTCTCGTGATAATCCTTTTCGAGTGGCTGTACTTCCCCGAATCGAATTCCTAAAAGGATTTCCAACATTTTCGAGATCTATCGTGAGGACTTTCCTACCGTCGAAATTTCACGGCAAAGGAAAACTCCATAGTCGCTCGTTTAACCGAGGATAGAATACACGTGCCGCCTAAATCTTCCCCTTGTGCAAACAGATGGGGGGATTTTGGGGTTCTGCGACCCCAATGTAAACTCCTCGGTCAGTGCTACCCTTGTATGGAAATCATTTCGAATGATACGAGAAAACGGAGGGATGATGAGGGAAAGGGTGAGGATGTGGTGGTATTGGTGGAATAAAAGAAGTGGATGAAAATGGACGATAGGTGTCTTGTAACAAGTGTTTCGATTTTGAGGTGATGTACGTTTCTTTGAATAATTCTGTAACACTTTAAATTATGAGTGGTTTTTCGAAATTTTTTGAGTGAGATTAAGAGATTTGGATGGTGAATATATCGTTGGTCAAATAGACTTTGATGAGTTTGAAATAGTATTAAATAGATAACTGGTTTTATCAATTAGAAATTTCTATAATTGTTAACCCATTCGAGACCGTGCATTTTTTTGGAGACTATCCAGAAAGACCGATAACTTTTGGCTTTATATGTACCACTTCTTGTATTTCTAATGATCGTGGCTTTGAGTCACCTACTTTAGGGTCGAAATTGAACCAAATACCAAATGTAATGTTAACACATTTGTAAGATACATTTTATTTTAAGCTAGTCTTATTTCGAGTGCTGTTTTTTCTATAATGACTGATAATTGCAATTCAAGATCATTGCACACACGGTGTGCAGTCGGTCTTTTTGGCTCGGAAATGCATTGCACACACGGTGTGCAATAGGTGTCGAATGGGTTAACTAGCAGAGTTCTAAAATGTATCGACGTTCAGTTCAATATATCCATATCAATATAAGTGTTCTCACAAGGTAGCAAAAAGATCTTAGAGTTTTCCAATACAGGAATCTCCCTTAATAACTGGATCCAATCAAACTCGCAACAACCAATTTCAACAGAACCTCAAATTAAAAATAGAATGAATAGTATACCACCCAAATCAGAAATCTTCATTGCAAGTACACAAAATCAGGTGAAAGAATACCACTGGAACGGTACAAAAAGAGAGAAAGGTACCGTGAGGAAAGTCAAGAAAGAAGATTCCAACGTCGTCCTTCAATTCCGCCATTTTCGTCCTCGACCCGAGAAAAGCCCGCATTAGACGTCTTTTTCGCTCCCTCCACGTTGCTACATCAACTCCACCGACGTTGGCCTGCTTTCTACCACCGCCGCAAACTTCGTTCTACCCCTTTTACCTCGACGACGGAAGTAATGAAGATAAGGAACGAAGAGAAGGCCGCGGAGGAAAGAGAAACGTCGAAGATTTCGAGTACCACTGAGGGGAAAACCGCGAGGAAAAATTCCCCCGATAACCGCCGATATTGGTTCGATATCTACTAACCTGTCTTTCCAGCGAAAATGATGATCGATTCGGTGGCCTTTACGAGGAGGGAAAAAATACGGACGTCCGGTTTAGCTTCGACATTTCGTGATGGATATTTAGGTTGAGATGTTTAATCGTGAGAAACGCGGGGTGGACTTGCAAAATGTGGGTGACAGGTGTTCGATGGTGGGTCACGTGAAAGAAATGGATCTTGATTTCGTCGTTTTCATGGGGGTGTCGAGGAAAATGGTTTGTAGAAAAAATTGTTCTTAGTATTTGAATTGGTTCTTTTAGTGCTACTGATATATACGCGCGATTATAGAAGTAATATTATTATAAGTTCGCAACGCAGTTAGAGTCGAAATATTGAAATATAATTATTGAAACATGTTGGCGTAAAAGTAAGTTATAATTTTCGATACTTAGCTTTTCGAATTTCTGATAAAAAGATGGCTTTCAATCGCTAAATAAATGGTATATTTCTCGATATTTAACACTAGAACTACCAAGGTGGTCAAAATGACTCCTTCCTTATTTTTTCTAAAATCTTTTCAACTTTATGGGAGAGCAATAGAGTAGATATTAGATATAGATCTTATAAAATATAAATTACTGAATTAACCAACTTCTCTACTTTTCGATTCCTCGTTTTCTAAAGTATTTATTTAATGTATTTAAATATAGTAGATTTAACGCGCGGTAGTTCTAGTGTTAAAGAATCTCATTTCTGCAAAGAGTTAATTCATTTTTACATATCTTTATCTTACTTCTACCTATCTTATAATGTACTTTTTATATTATTTATTACAATTGTAATAGATGTGTGAATATGTCAAATAATTACTTAACACGTTGAGTGCAGCGCCGATCTGGTATACTTTCCACTTAGGCGGCAGCGCGTAAGGTATTCACAAATTTTGAAAGAAAGAAAAAAAGAGAATAAAGTTTGGAAACACTGTGCTGAATGTTATAGCTCAAACACAAAAACATTCGGACGCAAGTTCGCCAGAAAACTCACAAAACACGTTGTTACTTACTATAACATGTGCAAATCTCAACCACATCTTTGCTTAACACTCGAACTACCAAACCAGTCAGAATGACTGGTACACAATTTTTTCCAAAAAATTTTCCAAGGTCATAGAAGAGCCATAGAACAAAAATTCTGCGTCCATCACAAAAGACATAAATCACTGAAATGATCATCCTTTGTGCTAGTCGATTCTTTCTTTTTCAACGTATTTATTTAATATATTGAAATATGATAGATTTAACGCCGATAGTTCTAGTGTTAAAATATTTTAATAACCTTCACTAAATTTGAACATAAAGTTTTTAATTGTCATTAATAATTTAACCCTTGACAATGTCGGTCGTACGCACCGATGTCGACCGAATGAAAAATTCGCTGTCAATCCCTAGGGACTGAGGCTGCCTGAACAGAAAGTTCACTGTCAGTCCCCCGGGACTGACGTAGCACTCAACATGTTAAATAAATACGTGAAATAAGTACTGTGGCAGAAGAGAAATCGAGAGGTGAAAACGATGATCTATTAAGTTAGTTAAGTATTGTGCGATAAGCGTGAAACATTCACTACATGTCTGGCCGATAAATTTGTGGAATTTTTATTAAAAAAAAATTAAGAACCAGTCGTTTTGACTGCCATGGTGTTTCTAATCTTGATAAGGTTGCTGAAATTTCAATAGAGATATCGAATACAATCGATAATCGTTGAAGGAACTTAGAAGATTTATTATATAATTGAAAATTAGTTTCTGCATTGTAGTGTTTCTTAATAATTCGCGGATATATATCTAGCTGTTTTCATCACGCTATTGATGGAAACTGCATTCAGAAAAGTTCACTCCAAAGAGCGTATTATCCAGAGACACTTCTTTTCAGTGCGTCTCTTTTGATTGCACTTCCGTCTGACTGAAAACTCATTCTATCTACTGCAAAGAAGCTGCTCTTTGCCAGTCAATCGTGGATATATCACTTTATTTTTCCAGTTCTCCAATCATACTTCCTAATACTTTCCAACATCACCCTCCATTTATAATATGTGGAAGACTCAGTTTTACAACTCTCTTCGAAACACCTTTTCCAATATATTAACCCTTTCACAGTTTGGTAAAATGACGAATACTGGTCTAAAAAATGTTTAGTTTTTTTAGGTTCGGAATTTCTTCGGCATGTAATAAAAAATGTAAAAAAAAAAACATGTTTTATATGTACCTTGTTAGTTATTAGTTCGTGTATGATACATTTTAAAACACGGGATACATAAACCGACGTCACAATCCGGGCAGTAGTATCTTGTATCTTCTTCAGTTAAAATAATCTTAGAAAACAGAGGAAGCAAAGAATCTAGCTATAGTCTTAGATATTTTTGATAAAGTAAACAGTTTGAACGCCTTACCCTACCCGTGCGTTGCACGCGAAAAGCTGAATGGTACTTGCCGCTATGCCTGTGACTGTCACGGGATAAACTGTTAATGGGTTAAAGTCAAGCGTCAAATAACCTACCCAGTAAATAGATCTTACAAAAATTCACAATCAAGAACTAATTTCACTTCATACAATACAGATTTCTTTTTCAATTCGACTTTTTCCGACAGCATTGAACGTTTTTGCAATCCGTTGATTGCACCGAATTTAATTGGTACACGCAATAAAGATCAATGCTACAGCATTCATATCATTGCAAATAACAAAGCCAATTACAATTCATTTAACAGAAAATCTATGGGAGCCGTCAAATTGACAGGTTCCTACATTTTAAAAAAATTTCTCAAACTGACAGAGCATCAGTACAGCAAAAATTTCACGTGTATCTTAGAATATACAAATTACTTTATTATCGCATTTTTTACCGCGTGAACTGTCTTTTTTTAAAGCACTTATTTAATATATTTCTATATAACAGATTTAGAGGTCATAGATCTAGTACTAACGTCACACAACCTTAATTTTTTGTAATTATTATGCATTTGAAATTAATGCTCACCTGATTCATTGAGCATTTTCATATTATTCTATTTTTTCTCTGTTTAATCAGAACACTTGACTATTTATTTTTGCAGCACTGAAATTCTTCTGCAAACATATTAAAGCACAATAGTCAAACGTCCTCATAAAGATTACACACCAGAAATCAGAATCATAACAAATTCAACAAATCCTCTGGTTTACTCATGGCTCTACAAACATTTCATACAATCGAAACATAAAATCTTGAAATCACATGAAATCATACCCTCACAGATGCATCATCGACGTACATACAACCTTCACATCCCTCGACCAAGGAAACCTGAACGACTTACGCGCAATTGATCGCAAAGGAAGTTTATCGCTCGTGCAGTAATTTCTTTGTCGAAAGTCGTGAATGTCCGAGGGAGACGCGTCATCGTTTATAAATACCGTAGACGGTGCTCGATGACTCGTAAATCTTTGTACATTCTCGTCATTGGTAGTCAGATCGTATTGGTCACTTCCTCGAGGTCTCCGCGATATTCCGGTTGACGATCCTCGAAACGTATCCTATTACAGTCAGCATCCTATCATACGTATCTTCGTTTGCGCGCGAATTAACGAGGACAAATTATATGCCTGAATTGCATGGCAAACGAACGATATGCAACTTTCACGAAGGTAAAAGTGCGCTCGTGAACTTTAAGCCTGAATTGCACGTGGGTCTGAGGAGCATCGGTGCAATAACCTTGACTCGTTCTAATTTATGATACTTTCGCATCGGTAATTAGCCAGGATTCGTCATCTTGCGAGAAAAATGTCAAGTTCGCCTTGAATAGGATTGATGCAATGTCAATCTATGACATTTTTAAAATCTCATAGTTTCTTTCAAAAAGACGGTGCAAACTGTGATTGAAGTTTCTGTGGTCTTTATGCAATCAAAGTACGTCAAACTTCGAAAAATGTAGGAAATCTCGGAATATGTGTGATTTAAAAAATAGATTCACTCCTTGCCATTCCATTTACTTTGAGACTGTCTGGATGATAATTCAGAATTAAATTAGTAAAATAAACATTGATCAGTGATTCTTGACAAATCATATAATTTTACGCAATATTAATATTATAGAAATAACTGTATCGTGTCGCATCTCACTGATATTTTCAATTTAATTGGTTTTGTAGGATTTGAAAGTTTCCTTTCCAATTTATCGCATCACGAGTATCACTCGTTATGGTACGGCAAGGTGTTAAATGGGGAATTTGAAATTTAACTCTTTGACCTACATTTTCTTTTCTGACTCGGCGTGCAATCATTTCAAATTAATTTTTGAAATCAAAAGTTATCACTGATTCCTAATATTTCGTATAACTGAAAGGATTATGTACCCCTTGGCCTACAATAACGAGCGACGCTCGTGATGAGGTAAATGGGATAGGAAATTTTTAAGCTTTCGAAAATCTATTAAATTGGAAATATTAATGAGACGCGACACGATAATATTATTTCTCTAACATTAATATTACGTTAAAATATATGACATATCAAGAATCACTGATCAATTTTTATTTTAGCAATTAAATTCTGAATTATAGCGGAAGCAATCGCGAAAAAAATCGTAGTACAAAGTCAATAGTATAGAAATAAAAGACCACTCTGCGACCGGCTGATGTTTTCAATTTAATAGATTTTTAAACACTTCAAAATTCCTATCCCATTTTCAACGAGTGTGACACGTAGTTGTAGGCTAAAGGGTCTATATACTTTGGGAAAATGATAAGAAAACTGAGTCGCTTAACCAAGTTTACAGTTGCTTAGAGAACTTCAAGCGCACGATCAAAGAAATGTCTAAATACATTCGAACAAAGAATTAAAAGACATAGTCTTTAAATACTCCATCTACTCCAAACTTTCGATGGACTGACTTCCAAAGTAGAATAGAATATTAAACATCACCCTGACCCAACACCATCAGTCGTCACCAAACATCGCGCTCCAAATTCCTCTGTGTACACTCCAAATCCATCGATTCAGCAAACAACAAAAACCTACGACTATTGCCACCGTAAACCCTCAAAAAAAGAAATATCTAAATACATTCGAACAAAGAATAAAAGACATAGTCCTTAAGTACTCCACCTACTCCAAACTTCCAATAGACTAACTTCCAATGTAGAATAGAATATTAAACATCACCCTGACCCAACACCATCAGTCGTCACCAAACATCGCGCTCCAAATAGCTCTGTGTACACTCCAAATCCATCGATTCAGCAAACAACAAAAATCTACGACTGTTTGCCACCGCAAACCCTCAAAAACCTCACTACCAACGCGGAAGGTTAAATCTCGCGGTCGTCCTGACGTCATCATCCACCGTCAAACATCCTCTCGTCACGAGTTCCGAAATTGCTTCCTATACAGCTCAAACACACCGTTTCGGTAAATACCATGGACGGTTCTTCGGTTGATATTCGGAAGTGACGGCGTTTAGAGACTGGTACCTGTATGTACGTGACATAAACGATGCCGGAGCGCCGTTTGCAGGACTGGTTTGCGCAAACATAGCCTCCGATTTACTGGAAACTAATAATGCGAGTAATCTTAGCCGAGGCTTAAGGCGCACGGGAGCGAGATAAACGAACCGCGACGATTATGACGGTGAAACTGTTTGGCACAGATTCCTTGGTGCGTTTATTGCGAGGAACTTTTCACCGGCGGAGACGTATCGCAGACGTTTTATGGTCACGATTGTTGGAGGACAGTTTACGGCTCCTGGAGGTCCCTGAAGGCTAGCAATAAAGCCGTAGTTATTGGCAGTACGATGCTATTATTATGCATACGCTCGTATTTTCTCTTCTATTGGTGCACAGCAACGGAGGTTCTTTTGGTTTGTGCCAAAGAGAGAGAGAAATCATTGTGGAGCAAACAAACTTGTAATTCATCGAGGAGCACTGGAGGAGAGTGGAAGACGTTGCTCTTGTTGGATATAACTGGTAGGAGGAAATGGAACAGGATAGGGAAAATTGATGTATGTACAGTGTACTTGGTAGAATTGCACGTGATGGTTGAAAGTGTTGCAGGTCTATTTGGTTTTTGTGGTTGGAGACAATTTAATAATGGAAAGTTTGTAATATGTTTGGTTGATTTGGGAAGCTAAGTGTAAAGTGCGTTTGTATAGTTTGCTGACTGAAAGTAGATTATCCCTGAGACTACTTGTATGTACTTTGAGTATCCTTGGCGGAAAAATCAGTAGATTAGGTCTGTATAGTATTTGGTAGTTGCCAATCCCACTTCCAACGAAGTCTTAACTGCACACTTGGATACAGATTAATTCTGTATAGTTGTCTGATCGACAAAAACGATATTCTCTCAATTATGCTATCAACAATAAGTCCATATTTGTAGAACTAACATTTTCTCGTAGTAAGAATTTCTTTATTAAACCTCAATCCCAGAAGTCTCAAAAAGTGTCGAAAGAACAATCAAATCTAATGAAAATCCACTGTCTCAGAGAAAAAACTATATCAGACTATCGTTGTTCTCGCCCACAACCCTATTAACGTCACAGTAGAAAACTTTCCCTTTTTTCTCATAACTTCTCAGCACGTACTTACTTTCGAAGTAAACTTTCCACGATAAACCCCTACCGACTCTTCCGTCCAAACCACGAATTAAATTTCACCGATACACGAACAAACCTTAGTCTCCTAAAACCGATCGAACAAATCATCCTCTAACCTTTTGCCATAAGTCGTCAACCTACAATACCACAACTTGGTGCACAACACCGATGCTATGATGCATGAAATAATAATCTAGAGAAAATTAGGAGTACTATCCAATAACTTTTTACTGAACATAGACACATCTACTCTTTTTGTATTTTTCAATTTTAATAATTATGATCATTCTGTACGAGTCCTACTGGTTTAGGTGGGTTCCAAAGCACGGAGAGTACTACATGTTGATTAATAAATCAGAAAAAATTAGCCCTATATGTTGGTCGTAAATGACCTGGTGACCTATGCTAATATACATGGGTAAGGTAAGGGGAGACATGTCGTTCCTTCAAAGCAAGAAACTTTTTTCCTTCGAATGAGACCAAAATACTTGTCAGGCCATCAGGCCGTTTGCGGCCAGTATTTGTTCGGACTGTTTTGTACAGAACACATTCTCGTAGGTTGATTCCAAATCACTGATCTTAAGATATATTAATTAATAATTTAGGAAAAATTTACCAAAGGTCATAGATATGACCTACTGTTATAGTTATCTTCCAAAATACCAAGGCTACAATATATGAATTAATAATTTAGGAAAATTTTCCCAGAAGTTGCAGATGTGATCTACTGTTATAGACGTCTTCCCAAATATCGAGGCTACGATATATTAATTAATAATTTAGGAAAATTTTCGCAGAAGTTACAGATGTGATCTACTGTTATAGACGTCTTCGCAAATATCGAGGCTACGATATATTAATTAATAATTTAGGAAAAATTTACCAAAGGCCATAGATATGACCTACTGTTATAGTTATCTTTCAAAATACCGAGGCTATGATATATTAATTAATAATTTAGGAAAAATTCGCCTAAAGTGATAAATGTGACCTACTGTCATAGATGTCTTCAAAAGACCGAGGCTACCATATATTAATTAATAATTTAGGAAAAATTTATCAAAGGCCATAGATATGACCTGCTGTTACAGTTATCTTCCAAAACACCGATTTCACGATATATTAATTAATAATTTAGGAAAAATTCGCCTAAAGTGATAAATGTGACCTGCTGTCATAGATGTCTTCCAAAATACCGAGTCTACGATATATTAATTAATAATTTAGGAAAACTTTCACAGAATTTGCAGATGTGATCTACTGTTATAGATATCTTCCAAACTTCCGAGGCTATGATATGTTAACTAATAAATCAGAACTGTCGAAGGAGGATATAAACTCACAATCAGAATCACTGATTGCAAGTCCGTACCTTTGCTCCCTTACTCGCTGCAACTCCTACACACATTTTCAAGCCTAAGGGTTGCAAGTTGAAGTTTCGAGGACTCATTGGAACTCAACATTTACACTTTGACGAGGGGAACGTTAAGCGTCCCCCTTTCGCCCAGGAGAAGTTCCACAGGCTGGTTCGCACTGTTCGCGTTGCAACGGTGCACAAAAGCCCTAGCTGTTGTGTCGATTCAACGACTAGCGGTGGCTTTTCTCGCGTATGAGTCACAATGAGCCCATACATCGAGGAAGATATTATCCGAAACAGGGGCTTTTATACACAGTGCGCCGAGGACGTTGCGTCAAGTGTGCGCAAACCTCGGGAAGATAAAAAAACGTGGGTGCGATGAGAGGTGGGGATGGTGTTGCTATTGCGATCGTTAATTTGCACGGGATTTTCCAGATTGGGGCAACACGATGGATGTGGTAGGGACTTATTTATTCTTTGGACATGGTAGGTTTAAAATGCAAACTTTTGCAGTCATGTTTCATTAAGAAGAAAACGAGTAATTGCACTTTGACCCCTTGACTACGGCAAACTTTAAGATGCACCGGTCCTACCATACGGCAGGAATTGCGTTACGATGTATATACGCCGAAAATGGAGCACTTTTTAGTAGATGCTTTTTTGCGACAATATATTTTAATACTAGAACTACCAGCCTCAAATCTAACATATTTTAATACATTAAATAAGTACTTTGAAAAAGGGGCGCTCAAGCGGCGGAAGATTTGATCGATTGGGTGATTTATGTTTATTGATATAGACGTAGAATATTTATTCTATAACTCTTATATAAACTTGGAGAATTTTTTGAAAAAATTGTGTACCAGTCATTTTGATTGGTTTGGTAGTTCTAGTGTTAATAGTGAAAAAGCTAAATTTCACTGCATTAAAACATTATTATATTTTTCTCCGAATCGAGTTACTATAAATACTATAAATTTAAAAGTATTCTTCGTGCCAGAAAGTCAAATTACAATAAGCACCTTTAGGCGCCTTCAGTGTCAGAAAACCAACCTGCATCAAGCACCTATATCCGCTATTTCTAAATCTAAAATTTCTAGACGCCTATAGGCGCTCACAGTAGCAAAAGGATTAAATGAAATTACTAAAATGTTGGTAAAAATTATATATACCTCAGAAACGTGTTGATTCTTTGCTCTGGTGGGGGAGAGTAGACACATAATGGCAACGGTGAATGTACTTTGGTGGTTGAGAACAGATGTACGAACACTAACTAAGGATTGATACCAGTGTAAGGATGAATCATTAAGTAGTCAGTAAAAAGACAGAAGTTTAATGATTCAGAATCACGTTTTTGAAAGTATTATACACGCACTAGTAGGTGAAAATGCTTGAACCCGTTCGCGGAGCACTGATTACTCGTCGGCGATCACGGGGGAACTGATAGCGAGCATTGAAATGATCTATTGTTAAGATTCGAGTGAAGGATACCTGTAGGATACGGTCGCAGAGTTCCGCCGGGTTTGTTTTGACAACACGCAGCAGCCGTCGTACTTCGCGGCCAGTGAAGCGGAAATAATTTCTACCGTTGCTCATAGAATTAATCTTAAAATTGTGAATGGAATTTAACAATATAATTTATTAATATAAGTAACTGTTTCAAATATATTTGCTTAATGTAGCGTTATTGTCAAAAAGAAACTCATGAATATATAATGTATTTGTAAAGTCAGCTACATATAATAACTTAAAGTCACAAAATAACTTATAAACAATAAATGTGTACCTTGTGCAACAAACTATAATAGAAAGATGTCTGATGTATCGCCCCCTACCATTAGAATTTCTCTTGGACGACTAGTTTTCTGCATAAATTGATTATCCTAATATTATAAACATTTAAACATGTTTAAACAGTGCTCAAAGCGAAACGGCAACAAAAATGGCCGAGAAATGGATGTTCTCCTGTGTATCTTAACCGTTTGAATACCGAGAGAGTTTTAAAAAATTACTTCGAAAAAAGCCACTTTCGCGCCCTTGAGATTTTATTTCAAAATAAGCTAAAGTTGGTGTTTTATTATATGTAGTGCACAACAAGAACAATCTTCTCGTGCTTGTATCCTAATTTGGAATTACTTTATATTATAAGAGAGAAACCTGATGCATTGTTAACAAAGTCTTCCTTCAATTGTCAACATTGAAAAAATGTCCTAGGGTCTTCCGACACAAAAACTAAAGAGCGCGAAAGTGGCTCGAGGTACGCAAACGGTTAAAAACCAGAAGACCGAGGAGAATTCTAAGAGTTGGAGGTGATAGAGCAAATATTTTTCTTCAGAAAAGCATATTTAAAATTGTAAAATTACTTTCTTCAAATGTCTCAACCTATTGGTGGCTGAGGGCATACGTGCCATTAAAGGAGGCGGGTTTTGGGAGACTTTTTCTAAATTATTAAAAATTGTCAGGATTTTTTTAAACTGACGTAAGAAAGGCTCAAACTAAGAATAATTGACAATATTTGTAAGACTTCCGTAATTGAAGTTTCTCGTGGAATTGTAGAGAAGTGGAGACAAAAACTGTTTAATTATTCCCGCTAAAAACAAACATAACTGTGACATAAAAAATTCTTCGCTGTAAGTTCGCACAAAGAGTAACGTAAAAGTTAAAGGTCACAGGTTTTCGCGAAGATATACGCGCAGAATTACTTTACATAGCAAAAACTTCCTGCGGCTATTTCAAAGGGAATTACTTAATCCTGGATTTCTGTATCATCCCTTCCCTATTTTTTTTTGCACGTTCGCAAGGTATCTATACAGCGAACTCCGCGAAGAGCCGTTTTTGCGAACGTTCTAGATAAAGAAATCTTACGTAAAGAAATGGGAATTGCAACTTTGCTCCGCAATAGCAGAAATTTCTGCGAACTCTTTCGCAACTGAATAATTTAATGCTCAGTGAGCGATACAAGTTTCACTATTTACCTTCCTATTTTTATATTTCCTTTCTTTGAGGAAAAAAGAATAAAAAGGAAAGAAACAAATCTCAAGTAGGTATATCCTCTGTATCATCTGACACATCAGATAGTACTTTGCATCCTGCCAATTATCATTTAAATCATTAGAATTACAATTGCAATTAGCTTTTTAACTCCTCCGTGTATTTCCTATACCTCAAATTGTTTTACTCTTTAATTACATTACAACGTTATATTTTACAAATTATGTGTGAGTGGGTGAAAATTTAGTATTAAATTACATAATTCTTTAAAATATTGCACAACATAATGTATTATCGCATAGGCCGTTTAAAAGTATCGAGAAGGATTCATTGCAAAACCCAAGATGTTACGTAAAAATGTAGTTCGGTAATAGTTGAAGGAGAAACACGCGCGAGAGAATGACTCAGAATTTATAAATTTACTGCCCCGGATAGAATGATTTTTATCGTCTTGCGATGTAGACATCGTGCGAAACTACGCAGCGACTCGTGCATTACTAAAACTATTTTATTTCGTGTAATAAAAAGAATCATACCTGCTCTACGTGCTTCAATTCCGTCAACAATGAATTTTGTTCTTTATATTTTTTCGCAGTAACTCCTACGGTTAGTGCGGCAAGCACCCACTGTTTTATGTGGGTTTCTAGCTGTCGAAGCTAGGATATAGTTATTTATTATTTAGGAATAATTTTCCAAGAGTGACGGGTAGTTGATTAGACCCAACAATTGCGAATCCGCGCCTTGTCTCCTTGTTTACCAATATTCCCATATGAAGCTCCGTTTTATATTTTTTCAGTTTAAGTTGTCACAGTTATCTCGCCAAGTGTCTACTATTGTAGGATATCGATAACAATATACTTGAATAATAATATGTACAAGTGGAAACTTAATTTATAGTAAAATATGGGGAACGCACACTAATATACATATACACACACACAAATATAACAAAATATAAACTACAATATAAAATCTGTCTATCGTCTATGCGTCTCTAGTCTACTGTTCGTCTATCGTCTATTATTCGTCAAACTCGTCTATCGTCTACTCTATCTGTCGTCTATTCGTCTACCGTCTATCGTCTACAGTTCGTCTAATCGTCTATCGTCTACTGCGTCTACTCTATATCTCGTTTATCGTCAAACACGTCTATCTTCGATCTCGTCTACTGTCGATCTGTTCGCTCGTCCTCGTGTCGTCCACGTTTTGTCGTCGATCGTCTTTTCGTCCGTCGATTGTCTCATGGCGGCTCTCACAAACTACGCGCGGGATTTATAAAATCCCCACACTATTTTAAGTGGATCCCTGAGCAGGGGAGCTACAATACATTTAATGTTAATTTAGGAAAACTTACTAATCAGTAGTAGGGTGTTTGATCAGAGCCACTAATTGAGAATACGCGCCTTTATCTCGTTAACCATCAGTATCACTATATCAAGCTCCGTTTTATTTTTCTTCTGTTTAAATTGTCACAGTTATTTTGCCAGGAGCCTACTATTTGAAGTAGGTTTCCAATTACCGGTGCTACAGTATATTTAATAATAATTTAGGAAACATTTCCAAGGGGTGATAAGATATTTTATCAGACCCGCCAATTACAAATCCGAGGCCGCATCTTTTAACGCAAGAAATTTTAATTTATAACAATCGTTCGTACTGCAATCATTTAGCTATTACAGCAGCAAAAAGAAACGCATAATTGTTATGAAATTTGGTGCGAAACGAGGGAAAATAAGGTGGCCGGTTTTCTCCCATCGTAGATTTCAAACACGCTCGACTTTCGGCGATCTCGTAAAATGAAAGTACAGTAATTCGCGGATGAAAATCATGGTGAAAATTCAATGATCTTTATGGAGTGTAAAGCTTTATGGCGTTGATTCTGATAATAGGACATTATTCGTTGAAGAATTGACTTTCACTCCGTCTCGACACAATTGTCTCGTTACTATTTAATACTTTCACTCCGAAACGAAATATTTGGCAATCTCGGATCTCTTAACAGTATATTACACGAATGACAATTGTTCTACTGTCATTCTTTACTTGTAATAATAGAATACACGACTTAACGTGCGTTCGTAAATCAGTGAGCAGTATCATTCACTTTCTCTGTCCACACGATTATTCATTTATCACTAGATCTACGTCAGTCGTCAAATTGACAGGTTCCTATTTTTCCAAAAATTATTTTAAAATTGATAGAGCAGTACTATAGTAACTATTTCATGTGTATTTTATAATATAGAAATTACTTAAATGATCATATCTTTTGTCGCTTCATCCATCTTTCTGCATTTATTTAATATATTTAAACCTACGAGATTTAGCATCCGTATATCTAGTGTTAACCATTGCTACAGATTTCGCCTTCTTTTAATCCTACTTTTAGTGCTGTTAACACATTGCGCACGGTACTCTGCTGTTTCAACGTACCCGCAGATTTTTAACACCAGATTTACGGAGCCAATTTGGCTCATTCAAAATTTGATTACTACATATACAATATATTGTTTGGTTAATTTTTTAATAATAAATCTTTCATTTCAATTGATTTGAAACTATTTTCCTTGCAAAAAATTTCAATTTTCTTGTATGATTCAAATTGGCTCACTTCAGAAAAATAGGTATATCAACATCCGTAAATCTAGTGTTAAACGCTGCAAAGATTTGGTACATTTTATATATCTGATTATTTTTTACTCTTTTGAAAATTCGATATACATTTATTTCGCTAAGTATCTGTCATAAGAATATTCAAAACTGCGTTGCCTTAATAAATTAGCAAGAAGTCTTGAAGTACTCGGTTTGCTAAATACGAGATATCTCGTGACCCGTACGCAATGTGTTAAAATTACTTCTTCTTCAATGAATGCAACGAAGTAAAATGTTGATAATTCAGACAATATCAGCAGCAAAGTTGACATATATCTTAAATTACAAATAGAAGCTACGATTTTTTATCCGTTTTATCTTCCATTCGTTTATTGCAATTCGAGCGAGATATTCGCACGTCAGAAGTGATTGAAGATAGCTAATATCGAAATACTAAAGTTGAAAGATTAAGGTTAACCCGTTTCTCTTGCAGGAAGCAAAACAAGAAACGTCACGATAGAAATTAACTCGTGGAACTTATTATACAAGACAAAAAAAACGAGTCTCACGTAAGAGCGCAAGAAGATATTTCTTCTTTCAATTTGCACTATCATGGTTTACTCGATTGGCTCGTCTCTTACATCCAATTCTAGAAAGCTAATGAGGCGCATTAACGATGAGATTTGTCTGGATAATCGATAGAATTTCACCTCTCCAACGGAAACAGGCGTTTCATCCTAATCCGCGTCGTTAGATCGACAAAATCACCGATGCAATTAAACTCCGAATCGAAACGACAGTGAGAGTAATGTTCCATTTGTGAGGGTAATGGAAGAAATATTCCAGGATCAGGTTAGTATAAATTAGCTGTTTAAGATGTAAATTCATTTAAATACCATTCAGTCGATGACTTTAGAAACGTAGGCAGAAGGAAAAGGCAGCGTAGGCCATGACGGATGTGAAGTTAAAGACTCTGATTTACAATTTGCAGATCTCAGTGTAAATTCTCATTAACACTAGAACTACCAAACCAGTCAAAATGACTGGTACACAATTTTTTCCAAAAATTTGCCAAGTTCATAGAAGAGCCATAGAACAAAAAATCTGCATATGTACTTTGGAAATAGAAAAATGAAGAAGCGGAAAAAATTATGAATCGAGTAACTTGGATTTTATAAAATAGAAGTGGAGTATTTACTTCATGGTTCTCCCATAAATTTAGATAATTTTAAAAACAATCGAAGACAGTCATTCCGGCTTCCTTGGTAGTTTAATTTGAGAGACTTGAACGCCCAATTAGTAGTATCAAACAGATCTAACGATGAGACAAAATCTCTGTTAATTATAGAAAATTTTTCCTAAGTGATATATAAACTGGGAATTATTATGCTATCAGTATTTGGCCTATTAGAGGACTTTTTCCGATCTGTAGAGCCAGAGTGGAGGTTCAAACCTTCAGAATTGAAATACAGAGAAGGTGTAAAAGTGTACTTCAAATTTTCTTTCTTTGTTGCAAATTTTCTACATTATTAGCTAATGTATCGTTGCATCGGTGATTCAAAACCTCCTTAAAACCATAAGTCTTAGACAGAATGACCATAACAGTTAAAACTAAAATACAGAACACAAGAAAACATAGCCAGGGGTCTCCATGTCTCGTAATCTCGAGCGACCTACTCCAGAAAATTTCTATTACCTTCAAACCAACGCCAGATTCGTGACGTACGATGAAGATAGGTCAAACGTGCCAGATATCCGTAATTTATCGACGATATGCCCTTATTATCACGTGTTTATCCTGATATAACACAAAGTCCATGTTCTGGGTTACGTAAAAAAAAAAATCATTAGCCTGTGCATAATGGAATTGTATGTCGCTCAGAATAATTCGGATCGATTCTTCAAGGTGCAGTCCAATTTTATGAAAATTCAAGATGTTCTTGAAAGTTTCATGGCTCGCTCTGAATTTGGATTGTAATCGTTATCTGTATTTCAGCGGGAACACACAGTTTTAAGTAGGTTTTGAATTATCGACGGTGTATTATCACTAGACTGCGGATGTTTATGCAAATTTCGAGTTTCACAAATGCAGGTGAGATAGGAAAACCTATCTAGGGATTTATTGCACTCAATCAATATTACAAGAAATGCCATACTTTGAATATTTTAGATATATTTTTATATTATATCCTTTTTGTATATTTTAGTCATATTTAATTTGTCATAAATGCATAAAAATCCGCAGTCTGGTTATCACGTAGGAAAACTGTAAAGGTGATGAGACTTTAAATTGATGCCCATTACCGAGAACTTCGAGTCTTTATCTCTACCGTATTCCCTCCGAAAGTTCAATTAATCGGAAATTAAGTTAATCAGGAACCGTCCCTCTGAGAACACTCCGAGAATACGGAATTATCTCTGAAAAAGTATAGAGCACGATCTAAATGAAATTAGCGATTTACTTTAGAAAATCCAGAGTAAGAATTATCTCAATATTATTCTAAGAAAATGACAAAGAGTATAGAAACAATTAGTCTATGAATCAGTGACACATTGAATGCCATGATGGTCATCCGTGACAGACACCATTGAATTCTATGAAACTTCATGTGATTTTTAAATTAATAATATTTACAAATGTAATATATTTGATATCTAGATATTGTCATTAAAAAGTTGAAGTCCTGCTTACTATACAACTATCCGTGTCTTTGAAATTTCTATAAAATTTTATTTGACTTTTAAACAGCAATATTTACGAATTTTCTAATACATTCCATACTTAAATATTGACATTGAATAGTTAAAGGCCTCCTGATTATATAAAATTTCATATGGCTTTTAAAACTTTACCGACCGGTAGCCGATTAATCGGCTTTTCGGGCTCAACACTTTTGGACTTTTAACTTATTAATTGGTTGGTACGGCAATTAATTAATTATTATTTATCATTGCGATTAACTGTGCCAAGGACGCAATGAAGAAACTTTGCAATTTTCGAAGGGATATCAGTATCAGGGAAATATTTGCGGGCAAATGACCGATCAGAAGTGGGCAGGATGTTAAAAAATAACGGTCGGTAAAGATTTAAGTTGTAATATTTACGAATTTTCTAGTACATTCCATACATAAATATTGACATTAAAAAGTTAAGGTCCTCCTACCTATATATCTATTAATGGCGTTAAATTTTCTATTCCGTAAAGATGTAATTTTAATAGAAAAAATTTCACTTTAGTAAAAACAATGCAACTATCAAAATACCGTTAGACTTGGACGTTCTAAAATCCAGTTTTCTATCGTATACTGTTTTCCCTTTTGGACAAACACGCCCAAGCTTCATTCAAACACCCATAATTTGCAAGTTAATTCCACACTTAATATTTCGCCCTATCGACGGAATAACTCGACTAAACCAAGCGTCCAATATTGGCGCAAGGTACTCCCGTTTATTGGCGCGTCGAAGGTATCGCACCGAAGCGAAAGACGAAACGAGACTCACCGCAAAAGGGTGACCCAACGAATCTGTAATTTCACTCCCGAACAGAGCGCAAACAGGCGAGAAAGGGGAGAAAAGTAATTGACCAAGAACCATGGAACGATAAAAAGCACAAATCATCCTTGTATGAACAAAGTTTCAATTAACCTCGCTCGTGAGGAGAAATAAACGAGACAGAGGGCTGGTGCAAGGTCTTCCTCTTGAAATTCAGAAGCAAGCCATCGTATCGTAGCCTAATCATTATGCTCTGTTTTTCCAGCTGGTAGTTTATCATATCTAAAGTCACACAGCGCCGATGCACTTACGTCAACGCCCACGTGGGCATTAGTGCTGGCGTAATTATAGAACAGGGCATAATTAACCGTGAATAATCATGCACGGAAGGAAATCGAGATCTTCCAAGAGAGATTTTATACCGTCGAGATGTCTGTTCGTTGGAGGAGTGTTTTTGATATTTTTATTTGTTTTTGTACTTTACGCTGGGAATAACTGAAAATATATGGACGCTAATCGAAAGAGTTTTTCATATTGACATTGTTTTGACGTTAACCCCTTGCTCTTCAATAACGAGTGATAGTCGTGATGTGATAAATGGCATAGGAAAAAATGAAATCTTCCAAAAACTATTAAATTAAAAGTATCAATTGTTCCTGTAACGATAAAAGTATTTTTATATAATTAATATTGCATTAGTTAGACGATATATGGGAAATAAGTGAGAAATTTGGAAAAAAAGAAGTGGTAGCAAGGGGTTAATTAGAGGGTGGTTTGTCACTGTGACTATCTCTGTCGCCATATTTTTATAATTTTTTAATGAAACAAGGAAGACAGTTTGAGATTATTACATTAGTTGTGATAGTTTTGAAAATATCTCCAAAGAGTATAGCTTTAGAATATCAAAGGGAAATATAGTCGTCGTTAATCAAACTTGACTTTTACAACTAGTCAGATATTGGAACTTCTTATCCCAATATGTTCTATGCTCCCAGAAAGTTTAATTAAAATCAGAATTTGGTTGGGAAAACTTGAAAGTCCTGAGACCAAAGTTTGAGAATCTCTAACATATACTGAAGTTGTATTTTCCCTTAACTTATTGCCAATATTGTTCACAATAAATATGGATCGCCCAACATTGTTTCTTTGTCTATTTCATTCGTTAAATTAATGTAAAGATATATCAAAGAAAAACCATTTTGTTAAAATCATCAAAGTATCAAAGAAAAGCTTTTAATTCGAAGAATTACAAAACCATGCGAAAAGTCGTTTAATGCGAACTGAAAGAGTAGAGGAAACAGTTTGAGATTGAGACCACGGAAGATTAATGACTCGGTTGAAACGTTAACATTAATATAAGTTACGTTCGCCGAGCATTGAAGACTTTCTATCTTTCCAAGCTCCTCCGACACTCTTCACAGACACACATTTTCAACGTCGCCTTTAGTTTTCGCGAACCGACGAAGTAGGACACCCGGAACATCGTCTATTTTGCAAAAGTTTAAATAGATGGTAAACTTGAAATCGGCGGAGGACGAGGAATCGCATTTATCGTGTCGAGAAAAGAACAAGGAAGAACGACTTTCTGGTTTTACTTTTGCTCTTTCGCATTTTTCTTTCGTATAGACCTAAGTGTTTAGGACTAGAATTATTAGAACTATTACTATTTGGACTATTAAGACTCGAATTAGGAACTATTAGGACTAGAATTATTAGAACTGTTACTCTTAGGAATATTAGGACCAGAATTATGAGCTAGGCTTAGAATTATTAGGACTAAAATTGGGAACTATTACGTCTAGAATTATTACGACTATTACTATCAGGACTATTAGGAATAGAATTATTGACTAAACTTAGTGTAAAATAAAAAAATTGTCATTGATTGAAACACTACATAACTTTCTACCTGCGTTTAATCATGTCTAAAAAACAATTGTTCTCTCTTAATTATACGATTGCTTAGAAATTGAAATATAAAATATGTTCATAGTCTTTTCATTATGAGAGACTATATTCTGCTTTGGAATTTTCATGCCCGTGCACTAATTGTTTAGAGAGCTAATTACTTAGAGAAAATAACAACGAGAACTCAGGCTTAACATTTAAAATTAATATTTCAACTGCTACAGTCATTTCGACTATGGCCTACAATTACATCAATTTTCAACTACCAAAACAATGACAAATATAACGCTCGCAAGAAATTTCTCAAACAGAATACCAATTCAAGCTCGAATCCATTATCTGACAGTTTCTACAGCCCTCGTCTTCGTCGGCATCGTAACCCCGTTTCGGCATATCCTTCCAATTAAAAACATCAAACGAACACGTTTTATTCTCTCCAATGTGAATTGCAATTTTTCCAATTTATTCTTTCCCGTCGACATTCCAAATTTGATCCTGTTTCAACCTAACCATTTAACGATACGATCATAATACGATCCTACGGCGACAAAAGGAATTTCATTTAAAAATACAACCCTTAAAATTTAACACCCGTCTCTTGATCACGGAAAGTGCAATAAGGGTGCTATTAAACCATTCGCAGAGTTTAACGTGTAACCCCATTGCATTCCTGAGACAGAGAGCCAAAGAAATGCCCAAAGAAAGTAGCCAAAGAAGAATTAGAGAGAAAGCAACAAAAAAAGGTAAGAAGAGAAAAGTAAAAATAGAAAATCAAAAAAAGAGAGACTAAGAGATTAAGCTAGAAGGGGAAAAAAGGGGGAGAAAAGGAAGTCGGAGAGACAAAAAGAGGGAGATTCCAGTGCAAACACTGCACCAGTCGATCTCGCAAATGTTCACCCAGACACGGCCTCGGTCCTAAAACAATTCCGTTGCCGGGGCGGTCGCGATAAGTGGATTTCCTGGGTAAAATTTTCGCGGAAAACTCGCCGGCTGGTTTCGCACGAAACAGTCAAAGTGGTCGCGTCAGGGCGGTGACGAGGAAAATCGATAGGTTCGTTGAGAAGGATACAATACGGCTGGGTGAATGCCGATCAACGTGCGCGCAACCCTCTCCGGAGAATTTCAGTGGAGGTTGCCTTCCGCGTCTCGTTTCCATCCAACTTCGCCGACGGTTATTGCATAATTGAACGACGTTCCCGGATGAACCATTCATGGTGAATGTAAAACGACATCGCATCGAGTCACTACCGAGACCTTCGCGGCTCCTAATAATTTAACGTGTGGGACCACACTGGAATAACGATTCAGTGAGACGCTCAATGATGATGGGTAAACGAAGCTCTTTGACGAAGTGCGGGAAATTGTTGATGAAGTGCTATTTTTCTGTTTATTTCTTACATTTGGAGGAAGATGTGTACGACTGTAAATAAAAAGATAACAATGTTGCTATATTATTTCTATTCTTGCTCTTTGGAGAACGTCTAGGGCAGTGATGGCGAACCTATGACTCACGAAGGCTTTCAACCCCTTGCCGTGCGTATTCTTTTGTGATTTCACCCTTTGGGGACGGAGACATTTTTGAATATTGACAGATAATCATTAATTTGGTGATCTAAAACCAACTTTTTATCAGAAATTTGGGTTATTAATGTGTTTAAAATATAAATTACTCCACTTTTAATCATATCTCACCGGTTGTATTTCAATTTTTCAATTTTAACCGTGTACACATACGACGATAAATTATAATTACATTTTTCCTCCAACCGCATATATGCGTCGCTAGTCCGCAAAGGGTTAATGTGCAATGGTTCTGAATTAATTACTAAAACAAGAATCTAACCCCTAATTTCGGATATAGTAACTGACTGAATGTAATATTGAATAGCGTAGAGTTAATTCTATTTTATCAGGGCCCACTGATATTTGTAATCAATTCATTTTTAGAGCACTTCAAAATTGACTATTCCATTTCTCGCGTCACGAGTAGCACTCGTTATTGTACCGCAACGGGTTAAATAACACACGCATTGATTTTTATAAACTTATTTTTTATATTATAAAGGAGAGAACAGACAATCAAAAATATTAAGGCAAAATAAAATATTGTATCTAAGTGGGAACCAAAAAAGGAATTTTTAACCATTCTCCGCTCCCTCTTTCCAAGTGAGGCCATTGATTTAGTGGCCACGACCACTAATAAATATAAGCACAAATGTCTCAAACAGTTGCTTTCATAGCTGCGTACTACAGAACACCTGCGTCGTTTTGTTCTGCCTACAGTTGAGGCTTTTTTAATTTAATTTTTCCTCTATATTAATTTCTAGTTTAGCGTTTAGTCTTTAAATGCTCCTTTATGTTTGAATGTTAAACAAACCTAACGGTTTAAAACATGTTCTCCTTATGTATTTGTTATTTGTATTCTTTACAATAAAGGTTATTATTACCTCCAACGATAAAACAAACTCGAATAATTCTTAAAAAGGAATGGAGAAAAATTCTTCGTACTATTCTTTTTTATAAGGCCATTATTAAAATTCCTCTTGGATCCTTAACGTCGTAGGAGCGTTCCAAAAGCGTTTTGCTTAAACGATGCGCAGAACGAGTGCCAAACACCGTGGGCTCGTTTGCAGAAAGCGTTTCGCGTACAGTGTTTTCTTTGTCGACGTAGACGGAAGATTTAAATTCTCTCTCGGAGTTCCATTCTTCCGCCTCGCGAACAAACCCGCGTACGTTTCGTCTTGAATGCAACGCGAGAAAGAGAATACAGCTGAAAATTGGAATCCTTCTACCGCCACAAAGAGAGCAAAGTCCCAGGCTTTTCTTTCGCCAAAGGAAAATGTTATCCTTTTCTCTCCTAATGCCGAATATAATAATCATTCCTAAAATATTCTTCAAAATATTCCAGCGACTGTAATCATATACAATTTTATAACGTTACATCATTTTAAATAATTTACAATTAATTGAGAAATATTATTAACATTGAAGAAAAGTCTTATTCTTGCTCGCAAAAATTTCAATAGATTACAAAAATATCAATAAAGGTGTTACAAAAATTCCAAGATCGTACATTTTAAAGGTTCGTAAAAAGAAATCCAAAAGAAACAAAAAAAAATAGATGTCACGTGGAACGACCCCCTTAACTACCAGAAAATCAAAAATTGAAATTTGCTTTTTACATTTCGTAATAATACAATTGCAAGACGGAAAAACATCAAGAATCACACGAAACTATTTTGTAAAAATGTATATCCATACTTTAAAATTAAATACTCAGTAAATCTCAACCCTGCGACACACAGTTCAGACTCTAAACCTAGTCAATGAAGCAAGAAACGCGGGAAAACGAATTTCTCGATAATTCGTCGAGAACGATTTCCCACCAATCGCGGGAATATTTTCTCAACGAGCATCGATCGTTATTAACGAGGCATCGAAAGAACCGTCGTCGTTTCCTCGATTTCTCAATGTAGACTCGGATATTCATTGAATAACCCCATCTAGCAGGGAGTTTTTCGAGCCCTCGTTAACATACGAGAGCCCTCTTCTCTCGCTAATATATCCTACCGGAAGATCGAAAAAGTTTCTACGTCAATGAGCCAGAAACTGGGTGAAATAAAATGCAACCCGGAGTTTCGTCGTCGTCGTAGAGTAGGAAAAAATTCTAATAAACCAAATCCGCGTGGGAAATCGGTATCTTTGCTGTGCCGCGAGGCTGTCGCTTCGTTGCACATGATAGAGAAAGAGAATAGACGGGTCTGGTCTGTCTCTGCGATCTCTATTCAGAACCGAGTGCAACACGGTGCATTCGTTGCGCGTTATTCCCTCGTGAGAGTCTCTCGGCTTCTTGCACAGACTCTCTTTCGCATCGCTCGTGTCTCTTCAGTGGAAGGGTGGAAGAAAAGGGAATGGTACAACGGGTTAATCGTGGTACTTGATTGTTGCTTTCTTTTTTTTTATACTTTTCAGATTCAACTGCAAAGGCTATTTGACGTAGGACCTACTGTTTTAGGTGGGTTCTGAACCACCGAGGCTATGATATATTAATTAATTAGAAAAGATTTTCCATTAATTGGAAATATGAATGTCTTTCTCTCCTAGCCATCACAATACTATACAGTTGCTGTGGTTATTTTGTCTAGAACATACCCTTGTTAGTGCCTTCCAAACTACTAAGGCTATGATACGTTATATTGATTAACAATTCGAAGAATTAATTAGGAGAACATTTTAGAGATGACGGTGAAGGATTTGAACTCGAAATCCATTGATTGCAAGTCTGACAAGGAAACATCCTGAGGTGTAAATCACCGATTTTTATGAAATTTTAGTATGATATAGTCCTCGCGAAAATATTTGACCCGTATTTTTTTTATCGGCAACCGTCCACGTCAAAGGGGTGAAAACCGCCTCTAAAGTTAGGGTAACAAAAACTATTTATCGAATATCTTCGAAACTATTAGAGATACGAAAATTTCGTGAGGACTGAAAATTAACGTATTTCGACCACGAATCTAATGGTATAAACATATTTTTTAAAAACCCATTAGTTTAAACAATATGATAAATATACTTTTTTTCAATTTTGAGGGTGGTTTTCACCCCTTTAACAGTTGCCGATTTAAAAGATACGGGTCAAATATTTTCGCGAGGGCTATATCATACTAAAATTTCATCAAAATCGGTGAATTACACCTCGGGATGTTCCCTTGTGAGTCTTTGTCTCGTAGCCATTACAACTCTATAATTGCTGTGATTGTTACGTCTAGAACCTACCCTTGTAGGTGACTTCCAAACTACTGAGGTTATTATATGTTATATTGATTAATAAATTGGGAGAAATTTTTTAGAGATGACGGTGAAGGATTTGAACTCGGATCCATTGATTGGAAGTCTGAGTCTTTGTCTCCTAGCCATCACGACCCTCTATAATTGCTGTGATTGTTTTGTCTAGAACCTACTCTTGTAGGTGCCTTCCAAACTACTGAGGTTATTATATGTTATATTGATTAATAAATTGGGAGAAAATTTTCAGAGATGACGGTGCAGGGTTTGAACTCGGATCCATTGATTGCAAGTCTGAGTCTTTGTCTCCTAGCCATCACAACGCTCTGTAACTGTTATTATTTTGTCTAGGAGCTACCGTTGTAGGTTCCTTCCGAACCACCGATGCTATGATATGTTAACACTTTATCTACCGGTATTTTTTCTACATCCTACTCACTTCTGACCGGTCACTTGGCCACAAATACTTTCCTGATACCGATATCTCTTCGAAAATTATAAATTCTCGTCACAGAATCCTTGGCACAGTTAACCGCAATGATAAACAATAATTTATTAATCGCTATGGTAACTGATTAATTAGTTAAAACTCCAAAAGCGTTGGGCCTGAAAAGCCTATTAATAGGCTACCGGTCAATAAAGTGTTAATTAATAGATGAGGAAAAATTCTAGAGGTGACAGAGATAAGTTTGGACATCACAGCCTCCTATAATTGCTATGATTGTTTCGCTTGGGATCTATCTTCGTAGGTTTTTTCCTAATGACTGGATTCTATAGTATATTAATTAATATAGTAAGAAAAAATTGTTAGAAGTGACAAGGAGAGATTTGAAGTAGAATCCATTGATTGGAAGCGCCAGCCTTTACGTTATTATCCACTGCATCCCTTTATTTTCATTCCACCCCTGTTATATGTAACAGATTATAAGATAGGCGTGTGTAGAATATGTAGAAGGTGTTAGAAATGCTTTCTTTCTCGTTTGTTTTCCCTGTTTCGCGCCTGAAAGGTACATCAAAGGTATTTTATAGTTAATAATGTTCCAACGAAGCGAAAACGACAACGAAGTTTCGTTTAGATGCACCGATGAAGATCTGAAAAGTGTTGAACGAAAAGGAAGGTAAAATTTATGAATACGATGTTTTATAAAATTCTCTTTTATCGCGAAAATCGTACATTGAACACTTTTAAGCTGACATTCCGGAAACGGCGTTATCACTCGATAAGATTGTGTACTTTAATTATCTAACAGCAACGACGCAGACACGAATTCCTTTTGTTTCTTGATACATAAATGGAATCTGTAAATTAATAAAATGCCCGATGATAACGCAGACATCATTGCCGAGGCAATTAGATGATTACAAACTCAATCGACGAGAAGAAAGATAAATCCTTTTTACGAAACGTCGATGCGAATGAATAATTGGACTTTGTGAGGAGAGATTAAAAGTATCGAGTTTTTAGAAAGCAATTTTATCAGGCGAGATTTTCGCCAGTGATTCCTAAAGGTACGAATGATTTGCAGTATTGAAGAAAATAGATTTTTATGTTTGATGAAAGTTTAATGATCACGTATTTTTTTTTAATTGTGTGGTAATTTTGTTTGGACTTTGTAATTATGAGTGAATTGCTGAGTATTATAATTGTGATACGATTATCGCGTAGGAAATATTTTACTGGGACAATAATAATTAGGACTTCAATAGCTGGTAATTGAAGTCATTAACTTTATAGTCACAATAACTTCCTAATGAACATTTAAAACTATTGTTCGACCTCCTTATCGTTGGAAAATATTTTCTCTTCTGGGAACTGTTTCAGATGTTTAAAGAGCTGACATTCTGTTGATGATATGTCTGGTGAATATGATAAACGTTACAGAAATTCACAGTTACTTCATTAACTTTCATGACCATAATTTTCTCTCTTCAAGATTTTCCATTATCCCATAATGGCATACTTCAACACAAAAACATATATTATATATAATTGGTATAAAAATTACATGAAAGCAGCTCTCACAAGTACAGAGTTAAAAGCTCAAGTTTCCAATTAGTGCGTCCAATTTCAAATCCCATCAACCCCGAACGGTTTTTTCTAAATTCCTATTTAATATGTTACTCGCAAACACATCTCAAACTGCAAATCCTAAACGAAATGACCACAGAACCTAAATCCGTAATGCGGAACGTCGAAAACTTTCTCAACCACAAAATTCTCTATTTTATGAAAGCAATACTCGTGTCCATAAAAATAATGTTAAAACACAAAAGAGAACGTTTCGACTAATGTTAAAATTCATGATTTTTAACACGTTAAGCGCCACTTATAGAGACCGGTCTATTTATTTTATAAAACTACATTAATTTTTGAAAAAATGATCTATTTCTTACTCAAAACCACTAATTATAGCTCAGTCAGGCGCGATAACGTAGGTAAAACAACTAATCATTGATTTAAATTGATCAATGTCGATATAAACGAAAAATCAAAGGCCGGCCCCTAAGGACCGATGTGTCGTTTAACACCTTGACTGCCATGGGGGTCACCGATGACCGATACAATTAGATTTAGTGAAATTTCGTGTAACTTTTAAATTGTAATATTTATAAATTCTAAGATATGCCGAACATTTAAATATCGACGTTAAAAAGATAAAGGTCTGCCGAATCTATCTGTATCTTTAAAGTTTCTACTTTGTAAAACACCGGTGGCGTTCGACGTGTCAACGTGTTGATTAATGATTTCAACTGATAAAAGCATGCTTTGGAAAAACTGTGCAACTATAATTTCTCCTTATAAAATCCCCCTTTTCGACTGCACCAACCCGATTAACAATTATACACGGCTGACGTCACAAAAGCCACTTAAAACGCGCCACCGCAAAGCACGGCCGGAATTAAATGACGAAACGTGTCTTTCGCAAGGAGCGTGCAATAACAGGAACTTCCTCTCACCGATCGATCTTGTCCATCGTACTCGGATGCTGGAGGACGGTTTGTTGTCCGGACATTTCGACGACGCATTGTGTACCGAGTTCCAGCTCTGAAACAAGAAACATCGAGATATTAGTCCGGGAAATACGGGATATAGTTGTATCGTAGGAATTAACCCCCTGTGGAACGACTTTTCCACGGTGGAATTGAAACCAGGAGACTCTGGTTTATTTTTACTGGAAGAGTTGGTTCAAAAATATTTTCAGATTATTTCAAAACTTTGCTAATTTGAGATGATGCTTATTTTTATGGTACATGGTATCATGAAAATATATTTATGTTATGTTGGAAATATTAATATCACAAGCGGAAATTTAAGATCTCAATTAATTTGCGTATATGTAGTGTACAGAGAAGAAACTGAAATTCCAGCAAGATTTTATAGAAAATAAGTTGGAAAAGAGTGTCAAACAATAATGAAAAAAAATCTTCATCATACCAATCATGAATAAAAGTTCCTCTTTCTCTATCCTACTACACAAACAGGAAACTCCAAATTCAGGAGAACTGCCAAAATACAACTAGAGAGACTAACCAAACAAAGATAAAAGAGAACTACTTTTCCTAGTATTTTAAACTGCAAATAAAGATTACAATTAACCAAAAATATTCAAAAGGAAAATTCGTTCAAAAACACTATCAGTAACGCCAAACTTAACACTAGAACTACCGTCGTTAAATCTATCATATTTCAATATATTAAATAAGTACTTTGAAAAAGAAGGAATCGAATAGCAGAAATGATGATCGATTCAGTGATTTATGTCGTTTGTGATGGACGCAGAATGTTTGTTCTATGCCTCTTCTATGAACTTGGAAAATTTTTTGAAAAAATTGTGTTCCAGTCATTTTGACTGGTTTGGTAGTTCTAGTGTTAAAGAGATCTAAGAAACGATTAAAGAAAACAATACATTTGAATTTTCAAACTTATAAATAAAGATATCCTATAAAAAATAATGTGTATAAAATAAACGCAAGTTTCAAAATGAATTTACAGAAATCACGATCTAAAGCCCAAGACGTAAAATCGGAAGCATCTCGACAACTTATGGTTGTGCGATCATCGGAAATCGGGTATGTCGCTCGTACAAGTGGAGAACGTCTGTCAGCTTTCGACAGGAGGACGCTGTTGTTGACGTTCCCGATATTCGACCGAGTATACATTGTGTGCCTAAGGGGATATATCTAATTATCAGCTCCGCGTATACCAAATGGTAGCTTAACCTTGTTCAAACATTACACCGTGATGCAGTTGGGGGATGAATTTCGTGTCTACGAGGAGAATCATGCACGTACAAGATGAAGCTAGTTAAGCACAAGTGGTGATTGTGACATATAAATGTAAAATTATAAAAAGATTTTTACATATTATTATAGTTTGCGTTACGAATTTAGAGAGCATTAACATCTTTTAGGAGGAGTCATTGATAATGGATAATTTGTTTCAAGATGAAGAATTAGGGAAATTATTAATACACCGTTTGAATCGCTCAGAAATTTTCTTTTTTGTATTGTGAAGAAATCTAGAAGATACTTTTTATAGTAAATACATATATGCGCGAATATTTCTTCCTGTTCTTTTGTTTGTAACTAATTTAACACTAGATTCACGGGTGTTGATACACCTATTTTTCTGGAGTGAGCCAGTTTGACTCATACAAGAAAATTGAAGTCGTTTTTAAAGAAAGTAGTTTCAAATCAATTTAAATGTAAGATTTATTATTAAAAAATTAACCAATCAATGTATTATACATATAGTAATCAAATTTTGAGTGAGCCAAATTGACTCCGTAAATCTAGTGTTAACTACTTAACCTTCAATAATGTGACACTTGAATAAGAAATTTGAATAAGAAATTTTGCAGTCTTTCAAAAACTAGTAAATTGAAAATTGATTACGTCTTTCAAAAGCTATTAACCCTTTGCGGACGACGGGCGAATATATCCGCCCTGAGAAAAAAATTGGTTATAGTTTGTCGGTGCATATATAAACGGTTAGAGTTGAAAAATTAAAATGTAATCGTTGAAATATTATTTTACAAAGAGTAAATTTCAACTTGTATACATTAACAGACTGTCTTTCCGATGAAAAAGTGTTTTTTCATCGCTAAATAATTGATTGTTTCTCGATATTCAAAAATGCCTCCGTCCGCAAAGGGTTAATATTATGTTCAGTTATACGAAATATCAGAAATCAGTGAAATCTTTTGTTTCAAGAATTAATTTTGAGTCTTTGCACGCCCTGTCATAAAAGAAATCGTAGGCCAAGGAGTTAAGAGGAAAAATAACATCGTTTCCTGATGATTACAATATGAAAATTAATGCGAGAGTTTGAAGTAACTTCAATAAACAACACTGCGTGTATTGTGGTGTTTCCCACAATACAACGCAAAGTTACTAATACAGAGACCGAATAATATCCTAGGAAATAAAAAAGAAAGTAATCTAAAGATATTCTTGATTTCAAAGATTTAATTAATTGGTTTCACCGGAAGAAGCTCAGTCTCGATTATCCGCCAGACCAGATAACCCCGGTATAATGAATTACGTCATCGAAACCGCATCGTCGACTCGATCGTTTTCTGTCGTTTAATGAGAACCACCACGGCGAGGCAAGAAGCAGCAACCAAGAGGCAAGGGAAGCCAAACAACTTGTAATATCTTACAGCGGCCGCACCTCGTAACACTTGTTATAACTATACTCTCCTGCATAATGGTATCACCCGTCGACAGTTTGTGAGTAAACATTCGCCGTAACGTTGCTCAAACAAACCATCGCCATCGAGAAGGTTCCGTTTGATCGATCTGACGATGAATCGAGTTTCGAACGAAAGAAAATTGCTACCGGGTCACGAACAATGAAAGGAGGAAAAAATTCGCGGTTGACCAACATTTTTCGTGAAGTTGTTAACATTAGAACTATCAGCGTTATATTTATTATACTTACATATGTGCCCATAATTATGAAAGTGGTCTAATTGTAAGTCATATATTTCTTGTTTCGAGATATTTAATGAATTGCATTTGAACAAATTATAAAATATTTTTATATTATGCAAAAATTTAATTTTCAATTTTATTAGTCTTAATCAATGGAAATTTATTATGAATATGAAATTTTGCGTGAATTTCCTACGGAAATGTTTCTTTTAAAGTTTGAATTGACTTAGACCATTTTCAAAATTAACTGAATGTCCTATAAATGAATTAAAGTGATAAAAAAACTACGAGTTTTATTAGAAACAACAATTTTAATGAAATAATTCATGAACATTTATTAATTATTTTTAAAAAGTAAACAGTTTTTATAATTTTATAGTAATATTATTAATTAATTTATTAATTATTAATTAATTAATTAATATTAACATAATATTTTTATGTTTTCCTTCCGTTACTGGTCTAGTGGTGATGTATAATGGAAGTAATGTAATATTTCCGTATATTTTTGGTCTTCCTCTTTTAGGTGAAAGATCCAAAACGTGGAATTTAGAGTCATCTAAAGAAGTTTTATAGAACATCTTGTAAGGTTCATTTTGGAAGAATCTCATTCATTGAATTTGCAACCAAGAGACAGATTCGCCCGCGGTATTTTTTACTCTTCTTGTCGTTGACTCTACTAGTGGTTTTGTTGAAATAAAATCCAGCTACGTCATTCGTTTTACCGAAAATGTATTTCTTCTTCTACACTTTTCTATCAATTCATAATAACGTTCAGGGTTGTGTAAGTAATTTACTTTCTTTATTTTTATTTCTATTAACCCAAGGTGCGGTCATTCGGTAGAAAGGAATGACCAGATACCACAAATTTAAGGTTATGTTTATATAATATTTTACATTGTTGACTTAGACCACTTTCATAATTAAAACTAAATGAATTCCTAATAACTAATTAAAACTAAATGAATTCAATATAATGTTGAAATTACAACCACTATCTACTGGTTCAGTTTTGACAATATCATAAAAATTGCATTCAATTAATTTAGTTTATAATAATGTGGTGTGAAATAACTGATAAACTCATTTTTTTTAAATTTTTGACATAGACCACTTTCATAATTATGGGCACATATGCCAAATAAGAACTTTGGACAAAGAGAAATCAAGAGATGAAAAAGTTGATATAATTAAGTTACATAAATTAAGTTACAATAATAATAATTAACTTAATTTAATATAATTAAGTTAAGATACAATAAGTTTCTTAGGATTAAGAACTGGGCGAATTCGTGTTACAAGATTGTGCGGGTCGACGTTTTGGTGGTTGTTTGGAGAAAATTATGAGGTGATTTTTACACATATGTGGAACATATTGGAAATATTTTTTGGTGGATTTATTCGACGGAAATTGTTGAATATCGGATTTAAGTAATGCGGAGGATGTGGGGTAGAAAGATTGCAAGATTTCTTAAATCGTACTAACAGTTCGGGAAACATTTGGAAGAATACCAAAAGAAGACGGAATGTATTATTGTTCCGGCCAGAAGTCGCAGTATTAACATAAATCTGCGGGCCATATTTCTCATCATTTCCATTTACTAATTGATTTTTTTCGAAACAAGATCAATTTTCTCGTCTCACTCATATCTTCTGATCCAACATATTTATTTAGTATATTTTAATGTACTAACTTAATCGTCGGTATTTTTATTATTCAAAAAACAGTACAAATCATTTCCCCTCGCCCCGCAATAAAAAATGGCAGCTATGGTAGAACGAAAGGTAAAATAAAATATATCACATCATTTTTGTTTCAAAATTCACTTTGAAAAATAGCAAAAATTGTCTAACTACTCAGGAAAAATCTTCATCTCGAAATCCACGAACCAGGCGTTAAATCTATCATATTTCAATATATTAACACTTTACCGACCGGTAGCCGATTAATCGGCTTTTCGGGCCAAACACTTTTGGACTTTTAACTCATTAATTGGTCGCTACGGCAATTAATAAATTATTATTTTTCATTGCGGTTAACTGTGCCAAGGACTCAGTGAAGAAACTTTGCAATTTTGGAAGAGATATCAATATCAGGGAACTATTTGCATGCAAGTGACCGATCAGAAGTGGGCAGGATGTTAAAAAATACCGGTCGGTACAGTGTTAAATAAGTACTTTGGAAAAGAAGGAATCGAGTAGCAGAAAGGATTATCAATTCAGTGATTTATGTCTTTTGTGATGGACGCAGAATTTTTGTTCTATGCCTCTTCTATGGACTTGGAAAATTTTTGGAAAAAATTGTGTACCAGTCATTTCGATTGGTTTGGTAGTTCTAGTGTTAAAAATCTTACAACCTCAATAGTTCATAAGTAATTTAAAATATTACCTGTCCACTGTAAAAATAACTATTCTGATTAAAACCAAAAAATACAACAACACCAAACCCTACATGTTCGTCACTCAAATCGATCGAAACGCATCTAATCGCTCCTGAAAAAAATGTCTTCCTCTCCTAGTTGGATGGAGTCTTACAGAAAAATTAAAATAAGGAAGAAGAAAAGAAGGAGAAAAGAACGTATCGACAGATGGTGGATAATCGATGCGATCATACGAGACGAGAGGAAGAGAAGGAAAAGGAGAAGTACGACGTAGGGAAGCCATGCATGAGGTAACGTCTTACGACAGTCGCGAGTCATAACTCGCTCATAACATTCAGGCTTGTACGCATACGTAATCGCACGAGGCGGTAAATCCATACTAAGCGAGTCTTAACTTTATTCAAACGCATCGACGTCTCGCCTGGCCAGTTGCTCGGATCGATAGTTGCAAAGTCCGTTCATTCATGACTCGATAGCTTCCGCGATAACAGATCGAGTTACTCTGTGTTTATTTTCCGTCTGTGTAGGTGTTTCTATCGATTATTTCGATAGCTTGAAAATCTTTCCCTTTTAAAAGTCTTTTGAAGTTTAAAGTGTACTTTGAAAGTTAGAAATCGTTTCTGCTTTGTAATGATGTAATCGGAAGAAATTTCCGAGAGGCAAAGTTTCGTTGATCGACGAGGAAATAGTAGATAAATCATTTTAGGACAGCTGATACAGCTAAATTTTAACAGCCGTTTAATACGGCTAATTATTATATTGTATTTAACCTCTGACTTTATTTGTTAGCAACTTGGAGGCATTTTACTATTTGCTAGCTTGTGCCGTTTCAATAGAAAAGTACAGGTAAACATACATTTTTTTAAATGTTGTGATGCAATAAGTTAATCTGGTATAAGGACTAATAAATTCGAAGATTCCCTTAGAGGGGGTGACCTAGTGACATGATGGCCTTACGATGTCCCAACTGAGGGGACATCGAAGTGCAAAGAGATAAATATTTAATTATTAAATTATTATTTAAGGACAATGAGAAATAAATATTTTGAGTATAGTTGTATGTTCTTTAGACTTTTTGTTACTAGTACTTTTACAGCTATGCTTCTTTAAAAAAAAGTAGTCTTTACGATTTTATTATTATATTTTGAATAATATTGATGTATGAGTTGTAGTAGCACAAGCTCACGTGTTCATAATTATCGTTGACGAAACATTCGTGTCTATTAAAGTGGTTAATTTATTAAAATACGATCACGTACCGGCGCACATGACTTATCTCAATCATCTGGGAAACGTGTCGTCTCGATTGAGTTTAAGTCTCGTTGAACGAGAATAAGTCGATCAACTAATTAACGTCAGAACTACCGACGATTAATCTGGCATATCTAACTACATCCTACGTTGTATATTTAAAAAAAGGAGGAAAGAGATAAGTCAGTAAATTCAATCATTTACATACTAGAAAATAAAGAAGAAATAATCTCAGAAAATCGACATTTACAGGTCCGTATAATATTCATAAAGAAATAAGAATTCTTAAAATATGTTTTAAAAAATTATAAATTATTAAAATATGTTCTGAAGAAATAAAAATTATTTGAATATCTTAAAAAGAATTAGGAATTGTTTTCCTCGCTTTTTGATTATAATAATTCAGAATAATTCAACACAATTTTTATAAAAACCCTGGGAAAATAATGATCCTATTTCTTCCAGAAGAATAGGAATTGTTAAATTGTCTAATAAAGAATTGAAAATTATTGAAATATATTACAAAGGAACAAAAATTGTTTGAATATCTTACAAAGAATTAGGAATTATTTCTCTCACTTTGCTATTATAATGGTAATTCAAAAAATTCTGAGGAAAGCCCCGAGAAAATAATGAACCTCTTGCTTCCAGAAGATGCCCGACATTTTTACGTTCTCGTAATCATATATTCCGCAAAGAAAATAAAAAGTCACACTAAAATGAACCAACATAAATGATTCTTGATTACTCGAAAATACCAGGTGCAAAATACACGCTCTGCGAACACTATCGATTATCCGCCTTTCTTCGCTACTGTCCCGTATAATTTCGCAAAAGTTTCTGTCCCTCGACACGAGGAAAATTCTGCGGATTACAATTTGTACGCTCCTGTTCCCGCATCTGAATCCGCGCATCCAAAGGTTGCATTTCAATCGTAATTAAGCGCACGGGAGAAAAGTTTATACGTTAAAACGAGTTACGATAATTTTCTCCACTTTTTATCCCTTATTAATCCTCCATTCAGAGGGGAATTTTTTAATTCTCTCACAAGAGATCTCAGTCCGCGTAAAAAGATTGGCAAATTTTAGAATAAGAACGAGTAAAAACCGAAAGAGAAAAAAAAGACAGAGAGAGTGGGAAAAAATGTGAAGGAAGAAAGAGTGGAAGAAAACTCAGGGATTTTAATTAACTCGACGAAGCACTCCTCTTGCCGGAAGGAGAGTATCGGACCAAAGGAATCGTCGAAGGGTTAATGAAAATTGGATGAGGGAACTAATGGAACGTATTAATTGACCGGGAAGCTTTCGGCGATCCGGATCGTTGGGAAAAGGTGGAAAAAAATCGCAGTGTCCCGTTTCTCGGTTTACGAATCTTCAATAGGGTATTTGAAAGAGGGCAAAGTAGCTTCCGCGTAACGACAAATGTGAATTACTTAAATAATGTTACTTCCATTTCAGCTGGTTTTCCACGATTCCTTGAGAGTTATTCACGCTAATGGCACGTGGATTTCTTTAACCAAATGTATGAAAAATTGCAGGAGTAAATGGAATAAATGTATTTCTATTTGCATCAAGCATTGTTTCCAAGGAGCGTCGATGTAAATTGAAAGTTGTCCATTTAACACTAGAACTACCAAACCAGTCAAAATGACTGGTACACAATTTTTTCACAAAATTCTCCAAGTTTACATAAGAGTCATAGGATAAATATTTTACGTCTATATCAATAACCATAAATCATCCAATCGATCAAATTTTCCGCCGCTTGATTCCCCCTTTTTCAAAGTATTTATTTAATTTATTAAAATATGTTAGATTTGAGGCCGGTAGTTCTAGTGTTAATATTCCTCTTACTTCAATCGATGGATTTTTAAATAATAAAAATTCTTTTGAATTCAACCGCACAAAACCTTTTGAGAAAAGTATTTTACCGTAACGATATTAACATCGAAATATTAAGGGACAACTAAAAAACTAATTCAGAAGTACAACTTCTTGCATTTCAGTGAAACAATTTTAACACATTGAACACCACCGGTATTCCGCTAATTTTATCATTTCTACTGGCGTGAAAACTTTCCTATAAAAATCACACCTTTACAAAGTGTAAACTTTAAATATTATATTTATTTAGATAGATATTTATTATAGATAGATATAGATAGATATTCCGCAGACGTTTATCTTTTGAAAGTCCAATATTTAAATATTCAGTACGTTCAAAACTTCATAAATATTGCAAGTTAAAAGTTACATGAAATTTCGCTGAATTCAATAGCACCGGTCACCACTGACCCCATGGGAGTCAATGTGTTAACAAAAAGACCATCTAATATTTCCAAATTTGGCATACTCTTAATCAACAGTTTCTGTGTTTATTTTCGAAATTGCAACGGTACATTGAAAGCACCGTAGAATTTTCTAAACCGTACCATAGGGTATGGTAAATCGTTACCAGGGGTGGCTACGAACAACGGTGGTAGTAAGCAAGCAAAAGAAGAAAGTTCAATAGAAACAGGTACTGTATAGGTCTTTCGAAGAATTTCTTCTTAGACCTGCTCGAAACGAAATCTCGACAGAGCCGTTCGTCGTTGTGAATACTACTCGTGTAAACAGAACTCTCGTTTTCTGTGAACCCATCTGCTGTTCAGGTAGACAGGTGTGCAGAGTGAGTTTCGGCCTAAGTTGCAACGACAAGACGAGCACCCGATGCAATGAGGGTACGGTGGCTTTCGTGAAGGAATAGCGGTGAATCATGAAAGGATTTTTATTACGGTTTAATATTCTAAAGCCTGAATTTTTCGTCACGCTCATAAGTCAGAATTTTAAGTCTTTAATGACCAAGAAAGTTGCAATGACGCGACGAACATTCGTTGCGATGAGGGTACAGACTTTCGTGAAGATATACTTTCTAAGAAAGTATTTTATTATTATTTTATATAATTTGTTACAGTAAATATTGCATATTGACTGTGTTTGATAAGTTTTGGAAAATTGACTTTAATTTGTGATATTAAACCATTACCATCTCTATTTGGGGATTTATTCATTTTGTAATTCTTTTGGCATTCAAATTAGATATTTGACGTGCTTTTGAGATTAAATGAGTTATTTTCATTTTTACTCTGTGACGATACTTCTTCTATAAACAATGAGTTCTTCCATAATTAAATTTTTAATGAAGTCGTGGGTAGGTGAAAATGACAGATTACGAATAGTTTGTAGATGTTTCCGACATTATTAGCGCTGTTTCGTTTTCAACTTTTTACATTTGTCTTGTAAACTGCAAGCGACTATTAATTTTTTTTTTCATTCTAAGGTATTTGATTGACATTTTTAACCGTATTGGATTAATCATAGGTGAATTTAGTATTAAGTACTTTTTTCAATACTTTAGTATAATTTATTGGAACTATCTCGAGAGTTTTAGCGTTAAATGGCAGATGTCAAAGGGATTTCAACAATTTCGCTGTGATATTCTCGAGGAGTTTGTATCAGAGACCAAATATGTAATAGATTAGCCTGAACTATTACACGAAGTTCGGTGAACTATTGAAACGGGACATGATATTCCCTGATTCTACACATGTCGTGACAAACTGAAACTCGTGAACGCAGGAAAACTTCAAAGTTAGAAGTCTCATTAACGAACCGACGCATCTTACTCCTCGAGGAATAGTGAAACGAGTTTTGAATACTTCTCCGATCGTCTTGCTCTATTCCTTGTGATTAATCGTAGAACTTTTCGAGCAGAACGATTAAAATTTCAGGAAATCGATTTCGCATTTAGAAGTCACCCTTGAGGACTATGTGAGTGTCGGGAAACTAATCGCATTTAATGAAAGTGAGGAATAAATTAATATTTGGTTTTTGGTTATAATTTTAGAATTATTCGAAGAGCAGAGGGCAAGAGTTTGTTTGTAAATTAAAATATTCGTTAGTAAATATGGCAGTGATTTAAGTAATTCGTTTATCATTTTAAGATAAAACTTTTTTCAGAGGTGCTACTTGAATTTTGTGTGATGAGACGATTTTAATTTTGTTGGAGGCTTTTATTTTTTATCAATTGTACAAAATAACTTTACCAGATTGTAATGTACTCATATTGGTACAGCAGAAAATCAGTGACAAGTTCAAATTATTACTTAACCCCTTAACCATCGATTTCTTTTCTGATGGGGCGCGCAAAGACTCAAAATTAATTCCTGAAATCAAAAGGTTTCACTGATTTCTGATATTTCGTATAACTGTACGTGATATTAATAGTACAGAAATAACGAGACCGTTTTGTGTTTGGCTGATATTGTCAGTTTAATAGTTCCTAAAAGACTTCAAAATTTCTTATTCCATTTTCCGCACTACGAGTCTCACATGTAGTTGTAGGCTAAGGGGTCAAGACATTTTCAAAATCACTCGCACATATAATAGTTTGATTTCAGACTTTCAATTTTAACTGCAATGATTATCTTATCCAGGACCTCCTGCTGTATACCGATTCTATACCATGGAGGCTATGCCATATTGAAGAAACATTTAAAGCAATAATTTTCCAAACCAGTTGAAAGTCTGAATTAATTCCCATTTATAGCAGAAAGTTCAAGTTTCCATTTCTAACTACCATGAACAACTTCGAAAAAAAAAACGGTACAACAAAGTAACTTAATTCTGCCCGCACAAATCAAACTTCACTTTTCTAAAAAATAACAATCAAATTAACATAAACTTCAACGTAACCTTACAAATTACCTTACCATTCTCGGTATTTTCCGTTCTTAATAAAATCAAGACCCGTAAATCACCGTAACCTCAACGAATACGATAGCATCCCTTTTCATAAAGAATTTCTGAGCAGTCTTTCCTTCACCAAAGGAAACTTAATTCCTCCAAAAGCTAACAAAAACGTACACGCAAATTTCTTTTCATGCAAGCTTCTTCAATTAAAAAAAGAGCATGCGCCAGAAGCAAGAGCTCTTATTGGAAACTACCATAAGACAGGTTGCTTGGGAGAGGAAAAAAAAGGATCAAAAGGAGGGCGTAACGGCGAACCTATAAATTCTAGGTTTAAAGGAACTCCTTGGAGGCTCCGCTGGACCTACTAATTTTCCAAGCGAATCGCAAATATGTAATATATCCAACGTCCTCGTCCTGAGTCCTTATTTAGAACACCCTTCGCGCGTGTCACCGACAAAAAAGGACACTCAAGAAGGATACAAGTGCCACGTAAAATGAATACCGTGTACCGGAATTTAATAGACCGGTTGGAAAGGTTAAACGGGGAGCTGGAATAACTTCAGGATGGCGTTTTGCAGTAGCCAATTACCTTCGATGTAATTGCTTTTTTTAAATGTTATTGAAATGTAAATAACGTTGAGAATTTACATTTGTAATAATAATATTCATAGCGTTTGATAAGACGTAAAATAACAATAACTGTTGTTTCGATTGAATTTAGGTATTTATAGGTTTGAGGAAAATTAGAAGGACATCTAATCATTTTGTTAATTCTCAATGCGACCTCAATGAATCACAATTCTTAATAAATTTATTTTTTTATCTGTACTGGTTTTTCACACAATTTAATCACTTATTTTTATGTTGGCGGGAAAATAAGTCGCCTATGAAAGTAGTGAAAATAATGATTCTTAATTTTACAAATAAATTAAGTTCAATTTCCCTCCTCCTTCCCTCTTATTTCTATTTAAAATAAATTGACTAATTATGTTTAAAGGTACCAAATTAACCACTGATAATTGTAATTCCAAAACTTTCTTTTGCATTTCTCAAACAGATAGAGAATTGGGACTAATATAAAGCATCGCGTATCATTGCAATCGCAGAAAACATTGTAAATAGCACAAAAGATCTGTGTTCCTAATAATACAAGAGATTCTTTGTATCATGAATTCTTTAATAAGAAACAGCCCCAACGATAAAGAGCAAAGTCCGCGAATCGGTCGATTCCTTCATAAATTATTTATTTATGGATCAACAAGACCCCACCTGGGATCAAACGAAATAGCACGATTAAAGTGTTTCTCGATTTGCACTTTCTTACCAATAGATTCCGTTCGATTATTTTTCAGCTTCTTCAAAGTTATTCTCGGCAAAAGAAAAACGGCCGAACGAATTGCCGAGAATTCTGGACGTTGATGCGAATAAATACAGCTGTTTTCAGATTACCGGTATTCTTCTCATCATTTCATTCAATTTTGGATTCATATATTTCGAAATGAATTTTATTAATTACATTTTGGTACGTGCAATATCGGCGCTTATGTGAGTCTATATCGAGGATTTAATAATTATTTCGACATACGGAAGTAATGGAATATACATGTAGTTGCGATTAATTAGATTTATGGATTTAATGTATTTTATATTTCGTATATTTTCTGACCGTTAGTTTCAGATTATTTATGTGGTTAATAATTAAACCGACGAGGGAAAATAATTATGTCTGTGATTTTATTACATTTTTATTAATACTTTGTAAATTGAATATTTTATCATGTTTAAGTATTAGTTAGGTGGTAGTACACCAAATATAATTATAGTATTTTAATTAACGGATAAATTACGGATAATAGTTTAGAAATAACAAAATATTGTATCGTATAATGATTAAAGTACAGATATATGGTTTACCCTTAAAATCGCAAGGAATCAGGGAGAATTAATTAAATTCCTGTATAAGTAGTAGGTACTTCAAATTCCGCATATTTGCTGTGCAATAATGCCATAGCATTTATGTGCTCGTTAATTATCGCTATTTCATCAAACGAATAAGTAGAATATAACCGCCGCTTGAACCAGCATTTACTTAACAATTTTATCCAAAACATCAAAATATTCATAATCGTATAGAAATATGGATTTTTAGCTGTATTACCTTTTTTCCATGTTTTTTTTTCCTTTTTTCCATTGTGTAAATTATAATTCAGAGCGCACTAAACTTAAATAAATTTTATTAACAATTACAAGAAGAGTAAAAAGAAAAAATATACTATTCACTATGTGCGCAATACGCTTAAGAACTTTCCAGAAAACAAAAGAAAAAGAGAATTATTATGACGGTGCGATCTAGCACCTAAGCTAATTACAAAATCGACAATTATCGATATTTTCCGACTATGTAAATCATCTCTGACAGTGTTTCACTCGATAAACTTGTACATAAAAAAATGTGATCTACATATCGCACAATAAAGTAAATCCTGCGCTTTAACTGTTAACGCTTTGAATTATTTTACTAACTTTTCGTCAGATAAGTAAATATAGTCTCGTAAAATTATCTACTACTGATTATAAATTTTTTCTTAATATTAAGAACAATCGTAGGTACCGCGGAACATTTATGTGAAGATACAAAATTACTGTTGATTTCGAAAATTATAAAATTAATAGATAACACGTTAAGACCCACAGAAAGTTGTGCCGTGTGTAGCTCGACGTAGGAGTCCAAAGGGTTAATAACACCCCGAGTCGAAAAGTCCAGCCTAAAAAGAAACTTCAAATCCTAGATTTTTTGATTTCTCATTTGCCGCTTAATTATGTATACCATTTTGAACCTCAAAGTCCTCAACTAGTGTGTCTACACGCCTCAAAGTCCTGTAAATATGATTTTTAGGAGTTATTAGGTTGGTGCAAAAATAATTGCGGTTTCCATTATTAAAAGTTTGAAATATTGATTTGAAGTTAGTTTTCTTGTTACTAAATATCAACATAAAGTACTTCTGCAATCTCTCTAGACGATTTGCGTGGATCTTCTTCGTCAATGGCGTTTAATTCGTCATTGTCGATCACAGAAGAACGTCCGTGACCCTCTTCGTCTGCAAGCATTTTGTCGCCTTTACGAAATTTGTTAAAGCAATGTTGAGCTGTACGCTCAGTCACAGTTCCCTGGCCAAATGCTTTATTAATACTACGAGAATTTTCCGCAGCTTTGAGTCCCAAATTGTACTCGTACAATAATATCGCTCGAATTTGCTTCTTTTCCACCCTTACTTTTCTGACCTAATACAGCCACGTGTGAAGAATCAAAAATAAATGATAAACATATATCGAAAGAGCCAACTTCACGCATTCAAATGGTATGCTATATATAAATTTAGTTACAAGAAAAATAACTTCAAATCAACATTTAAAACTTTTAATAATGGAAACCGCAATTATTTTTGCACCAACCTAATATATGGACTGATCAGGTAAAATTATTATTCCAATTTAATCTGGCATCCCCTAAAAATATTTCAGAAGTTACAAGTCTGTCAACTCATATGCTAAAAATAGAGCTTTCAGGAGCAAGTAGGAATTAAATTATCATTTTATTCCACATAAATTCTAAATCTCCTAAAATTTTTTAGTATATTGAGAACTTTTTTGGACCTAGATCATTCCACTCCAATTCCAATCCAATTCTAAAACTCCTCATTATAGAATGTGTGGCTTAATATTGGACTTATTGTTAGATTAATTTTCTAAATAAGAATGCTGAGGATTATTTCGGGCTGTATGAAGCCTAAATTGATCCTAAACTAAGCAAAACTGGCAGAAATGAACAAGTTTAGGGCGATTGCGGAATTAAAATTTGCATTCTTTTATATGTAACATATTTTTCCATATTCAGCCCAAATATCCTAAGTTATTTGGTAATTTAGGAGAGTTTTGGGCTGAAATTTTCGACTCGGGACTTGATTATATGTAATACTTTTGATCTTCGAGATTAACGGTGCAACAGTTGCATAGAATTTGAAATCGAAAAAAGGAACGAGCAGTCGTCAGCCATTGCAGTGAATAATTACTTCTGAACTTCCGTGTAACTGCGATTTCGTTAGTCCGCATGACCTCGTTACGGCTCTTTTCATATTCATAACTCTCGACCATGTGTCGCATAAGCGCAACGCGTTCTCTTTCATTCGGCCTATCCAGAACAATGAAGGTGGAAGAAAAGAAAATTCACCTGACCCGCGAATCAAAAGTTATTTCGCAGAGAAAACTGGCGAGAGAGACTCAGAGAGAGAGAGAGGGAGAGAGAGGAAAAGTTTGTTATGACAGGCAAAAGAGAAAAATTAACGCAGAGAAGTAGCAAAAGGGAGAAAAATAAATAGAAAGAGTTAATAAGGGAAAATGAAAGATAGCAAAGTGAAAGATGCACATAGTAAGGAAAAAGGAGTTTGAAAATTTTCTTTAGAAAGACTTTTCCTCTTCGTTGACTCCCGTTTGTTCATTCGATCTGCAATTTGCGAGACTGCCGTCAGGTTGGCATTTCTCGATGACCATTGAAATCCTTTCGGGCAGGTCAAGGTGGTGCTGCGAGCACGAGCCATGAAAAACGATTTGTTGGCTCGCAAAAGGAACTCTCTCTATTCCTTCTTTCCTCATTTCCTCTTCCTCTTTCTCTCTCTATCGTTAGCGGCTACACTGGCTTTTCGTCAGCAAGATAGTACGTCAAAGGAGAAGGAACTTTGCAATTTTCCCGCAATTTGGAACTTCATTTCACTGATGGAATTCTGCTTTTGCAATGATTGACAATAAAAACATCGAATGCTTTCCTCTGTGAATTATCTTTGCCCTTTCCAAGTGTTTTTAAAGAATCATCTTTTCTAGAGATGCTAATTTTACTCTTAGATTTACTAGAATACATTAATTTAATACTATTATTAGTTATCTCTTGTAATAATATATTATAATATATAATATACGTTAATTAATACTATGATCGAAGTCGAAGTCGAAATAGTTCATGAATAAAAGAAACAACCGAACAAACAGCAGTGGGAATTTGTCCTTCGAAAGATATTGAAGACACTCCCAAAATCGATGCAGCAATCGTCAAATTGAAAGTTGTGCCAAACTTCTTTACTGAATTTCGCGAAAATGCGTTTTGTTGCTCTCATAAATTGCACATCTCAGTGAATTTACGTTAGTATTAAGAAAACAATAAAAATCGAGGAGGAAATGTACGATCATCTCTTTGTGACATTTCAAAAATGACGTTTGTCGATACTTTAAACGGTAGTTTCTACAGTCTGGTCTTGACATTTCGATAAATTACATATCGTAAAATCTACCTCTCTCCTTAAAAAGAATAAAAATCGCAGAGAAAACTCGCAATTACCCCTTTGCAAAATTTCCAAGGTACAACATTCCCAGAAATTCTAACTTTTCATTTTGTCATTTTCATGAATAAATAATACGAATATATTAAAAAAAAGTTTAGTTTAGTCTTAAAGAACAATAAAAATCGCAAAAAAAACTTGCAATTATCATTTTGCAAAATTTTCAAGGTACAATTCAATCTTTTCATTTTGTCATTTTCATAGATACCAGATATAAATATATTTCAGGAAATTTACTTTACAGTAAAAAAGAAAACAATAAAATTCGCAGAAATAAATATCATTATCCCTTCACGAAATTACCAAGGGAAAACGTTCACCGATATTTTAAATTACTCTCTCTGATATCACCGTTATCGCCGCTTCGAGATACGTTATATAAGTTCCATTATTATCGGTATCTGATTACTTCGTGTTTTATATTTAATTCGCATGGTTCTTAAACTGGTGAGAGAAAAAAAAAAATTTCACTTTTCCCAACGATGGGAAAATCTCAATTTTTTCCGTTTGCAGGTCGGGTGCGGTAAGCGTTCTAAAAATTAGGATAACGGGAGAGGAAGTTGCCCTCTCATCGAGGTAAACCGTTCCGCAACTTTTCCACGCGAAGTTCGCGTAATAATTTTCATTCCGCCGCTGCTAACCTACTTCGCCAGGTGAACTCCCTTTTTTCTCTCCCTCCTAGTCCACTCGAATTTTATTTCCGCATTACGTGATTTTGCGAATGAAAGGCAAAAAGTCCGCATTACACTCCAAATATCCCAAGTGGCGACCGTTTAACAATTGTAAACGAGTGTTGGTGGAACGAAAGGCATCCTTTGTTAGATACTTAATCTTTCGAGAAAACGTGATGAAAAATCTAATATCAATGGTCGCATTAACACGTTCCGTGCTGCGTGGGGCGTATATGACCCCCAATTACTTTTCGTTTAGGCCGCGTGCATTTCTCATTGCAAAACGAAGAATTTTATTGTGAAAAATATATTGCAGAGTTCAATATAAGCATCTTAATGTCATGTATACTCCAAACAAATTTATTTAACCGTTTGAATACCGAGAGGGTTTTAAAAAATTACTTCGAAAGAAGCCAAAAGCCACTTTCGCACTCTTGAGATTTTATTTCAAAATAAGCTAAAGTTAGTGTTTTATTTTATGTAGTGCACAACAAGAACAATCTTCTCTTGCTTTTTATCCTAATTTGGAATTACTTTATATTATAAAAGAGAATCCAGATGCATTCTTAACAAAATATCTTAACAAAGTCTTCCTTCAATTGTCAACATTGAAATAATGTCCTGAGGTTTTTCGACACAAAAACTGAAGAGCGCGAAAGTGGCTCGTGGTACGCAAACGGTTAATCGTAAAAGTGTGGGTCGTATACGCCCCACACGGCCTGAACAGAAAATTTTTCAAAATGATCCCGCACAAAACGTGTTAACCTTTTGCCGTACAATAACAAGTGACACTAGTGATGCGATGAATTGAATAGAAAGTTTTCAAGTTTTGTAAAACATATGAAATTCATAATATCAGTGCGATGAGACACAATGTAATTATTCTAATTATTTGATATTATTCTAATTATTCTTGATACTAGGTTGTTCCATAACATTGTCGTTCGATAAGAGTCGTTTCATTGTTTTAAAAATGAGACTACTGTTCAACACGTTCAACCCGGCATGAACCACCAGTGGTTCACGGGCATTGCTTTCATCTGGCGGCGTGAACCACCGATGGTCCACACCTAGTTTCCTCCGTCTAGTGAAACAAACAAGCGCCGCCAGACGAATAAACAACTGATAATCTCGAGCCCGCCGACCATACGGACTTCGAAAAAATGCGCCGGGTTGAACGTGTTAATGAACACACGTGAAGATCCACATATATCTGTCAACTCATTGGTATATTTTCAGCTGTACATAGTTATCGTGTCATAGTATTTTTTTACAATAGAAAAAAAGTGAATATCGTTATCGAACGATAAAACTTACTGAACAACCTAATATTGCGTTGAATTAAACGATACATGAAAAATCATTGATCTACTTTTTATTTTACCAATTTAATTCTCAATTATTATCGAAGCCGTCACAAAAGTTGATGATAAGGCAAGGGGTTAATAGTCGCGATTATTTAACAGTTATAAACGAGTGTTGGTGGAACGTGAGGTTTCCGTTATTAGATATCTAATCTTTCGAGAAAATGTGATGGAAAATCTGATATCAATGAACCTTTTCGATACGGCTTTGTTTTTCGTCATTGTGTCCCCGTGTTGACACTAGAGCCAGGACTGACACTACAGGGAATATGAACTATAAAGGGAGCTGTGGTGAACATGAAGCTAAAGGATCTAATTCGCAAACAGTGGGCACGAGATCAAATCCCTCATCACCTATGGGAAATATTTCTATATATGTAAGAGTTTGTGTGCAAGTGGATAGAGTGTGGTGAATGCTTATCGATATTGGTAGAAGCGCATCGATAGAAGCCACAGCAGTTGAGACGAATAGAAGAGATGAAAGAATATGTGCAAGAATGACAGACTCAGTCATTCCTTTTTATATTATCTTTTAAATGTACTAAATGTAGAATAAGATCGATGTACAGTTAACACGTTCAACCCGGCGCATTTTTTCGAAGTTCGTATGGTCGGCGGGCTCGAGATTATCAGTTGTTTATTCGTCTGGCGGCGCTTGTTTGTTTCACTAGACGGAGGAAACTAGGTGTGGACCATCGATGGTTCACGCCGGGTTGAACGTGTTAATCTGCAGCACCTATTCCTATATTTATATCATAATCTTAGTGGATCAAAAGCCATCTAAAACAATAGATCACAATAAAACTGATCATAGTAATTAAACCCGAAAAAAAGAAAAGGAAAAAAAGAATTACAATTGACACTTTGTTATCAGCTTGCACCCACGTCGATGTTCATAAGCTAATTTCATATTTAGATACTGTAGCATTATTTATAATAAGTTTATTGTTTACTGGATTAACCCCTTGCCCAACGATTCGTTTCGTGATTGCCCCGGCTATAGTTCAGAATTTAATTACTAATATAAAAATTGATCAGTGATTCTTCATATATCGTACAGTTTACCGTAATATTAGTGTTATAGAAATAATATTATTGCGTCGCATCTCGTTAAGATTTTCAATTTAATAGATTTAGGAAAACTTCAAAATGTCCTATTCCATCAACTTCATCACGAGCGTCACTCGTCATTGTGATGCAAGGGGTTCAAATAAATTACGAGAAAAAGAAATAAGAAGAAATACGTCTTATCCGCACAGTGTCTCTAAGGCTCCACGAAAAACAACAGGCGATAGACACACTCATTCTTATTTAACCCTTTTAGTGCCGACCAAAAAATTGATTGAATAATGACAAATATAGTTGCGAATAAAAAGAATTGTCATCTGGCAATAATTTCAAATGGAACACGGAATGTAGAGCATAAACTGTCTATTTACAATAATTTGTTATAAAATTACTGATATCGTATTAGAAACTGAATATTAACCGTTCGTTACTAGTGTTAGCATTATTGCTAACAAAGATATATCGCCATCCGGTACTAAAAGGGTTAACATATTCACAGATAACTACATACCACCAATACTATTGTATTACGTAACTCTACACTCCAAAATTATTTTTCACATTTTTTTTTTATTTATTTACATCTTCTCACGTATATGTTCATTGCTTTGTATTAATTTTGATTACAAATTAACATACCGCCCGTAAAAAATGAATAAAAACTCAACTCATCATTGCTGTTGTGTAGTAGCCACTGTGTAATCATCGCGCGCCAAATCTCGTGCCAATTCTCACACAGGATTTCGAAATATTTGCTTTCAAACACGGAGTCGAATATCGCCACGATAGATCGATAACAACGCATATCTCTTGACAGAGCGCCGATGTGGATTATCATGCGAAGACGACAAAACGTCGATCGTCGCTCGTGTGCAACGTGAATCACGATAAACCGATGAGCATGGTGATAAATGCACGTCGTTGCAGCTCGATAACCGTCAGCCTTGGATGAAATCAGGAGTGTATTGCGAATAATGCAGTACACTTGACGGAGTTACATTCGCATCCTTTGTACAAGGATTTGGGACAAATTCAAAGGACGTGGTGCATTTATGAAACGATTAAACGATTGTCCTTTTGTTAATAATGCAATGGTACAATGAAGTTACAGTGTATAGGGTATTTTGTAATTATCCTGCCGTTTGACCAAATGGTGAATGTGGTATCGTTTGTTAACACATTACATATCACCTTCTTCCTCTGATTTCAATGTTTCTGTGATAATGACTCTTTTTTTATCAAAACCCATGAACTTCTCTGGCTGAAATTTCGCCTATTTTTCATTTTCGAATATTAGACAATGTTTGATTTATTTTTCATATGTTGGAATTTGATTTAATTTTAGTCAAATTCATTATCAACATTAATTGAATATAGAAAAGCAATAGTCGGCAGCTTTAACGTTGAAAATTACAAGAGGTTTTATTGAATTTTGATAGTAATGACAATAAACGTAGATTTTGATGGAATTCACTACTTGAACATCTCTTTTATTTTAATTTCTTGGCATTAAAATGACAATTTCGAATTGTATTACCACTATTTCGTTTTTTCGGATTAATAAATTGCGGAGGACGTCGAAGGACGAACGAATTTTGTGGTTTTATTGCAACGAGTCTGCGAAATCTATAAACGAGAATTTCAGAGATTCTTTTCACGAAATTAACACTACACCTACCAAGGCGGTCAAAATGACCGGTTCTCAATTCTTTAAAAAAACTACCTAAATTGATAGGCGAGCGGTGAAGTAAAAATTCTACTTCTACCATATAAAGCCTAAATTAATTAATTTACTAATCCCTTCACTTCTTGATTTATCTTTTTCCAAAGTATTTGTTCAATAAATCTAAATTTTAGTAGATATAACGTCGGTAGTTTTAGTGTTAACGATATAACTCCACGAAGGTTTGTGGATTTAATTTACAAATTTCGTAGAACGTAACAAATCAGCAATATTGAGCGAGTATTCGCATCAATCTGGAAAATAATTCAAGTTTTATTATCGAGATATGAAAAGGTGCGAGGAAAGTTTCTCATTTTATGGTATAAAACAGTCTCATCGAGTCTCGCGAGAGTCTCGACTTGTTATTACGGCCGAAGTTAATTAAAAGTAGTGTCTCTCGTTAAGATTTTCGGTACTTTTACATCAACGCGGCATCATCGCCGTTGCTCTCTCTAATTTACCTTCGCGCAATTTAATCACCGTGATTATTCTATTCTGTCGTTTCTTTTTTCCCCTGACGCTTTGTTAATTATTTTTACACTCGTCGCACACTTTGTTGCCGCGATAAATCCATGGAAGTAACTCGGTTTAGAGGTAAGGAAAAAGAGCGTGAGAGAAAGCAATACTGACGAAAGTGGCGCGATTGAAATCGAAACAATTGTCGAATTTAATTAACGTAATTTTAATTTCATGGAGAAAAGTGGATTTTAATATATAACATGGAAATTTAACATACTTTTATTTATTCGTTGAATTTATTCCATATTCTTTTTTGTAATTGCACAATTTTTATTCGTTGTCCAGTAATTTGTCGGGTTTATTTTTCCGGATTTGTTTCTCTAAGATTTTTATTTTCTATATTTTTGGGACACTTTATTTATGCGGTTTTACAATATTGTGGTATTTAAAATACCGGAGAAATCTTTTTTTTATAGAGATATAGTAATAAAGATACAGTTTATGGAAAGGCGAGGATCATTAGGTTTATCTCGTGAGAATTCTTTGCCACAGAGTTTGCAAAAAAAGATCGTGCGACGATGATAAAAAGCGATATTGCACTGGCCAGAAAGGGGCTGAGTATAATTCCTTATCAGAAGTTTCTGGGTATCTTGAGAATATCAGCAATCAAGAATATCTGGCGCGTCTTGCAAAAAAATACGGCAATGGGGAATCCCTTCGAGAAGCCTTTGCCAATCGGATCTGGCGAGATCCTGTGACATTTCGCAGTCAATCTTATCGAGGCTTGGAAAAATTGAGAAATCCTTTTCTTCGTGAACTTACTTTTCTCGCAAATTTAATTCTCCGACATATTACACTCCATGAGTATGGGAAATATTCCTTGAGAATGAAATTGAGATCATAAATTGGTCTTCTCTTTTATTTACGAGCGTTATTATTTTTCATCAAGTTTCGCACTTATAATTAATATTTAATTGATATTATTGTAAGATCGTGAAAAAGAAAGAGAGGAGTGGAAATCCATGCAAACAGCGTACTCGGCCTGAGTAACTTAAATGTGCGACAGAAATTTAAAAAAAAGGGAATAAAAAGTATTAAAAGAACTGACCCATTTTAAACCTAAAATTTCCTAAAATATAATTGAAATTTCTTTTTCAACGTTTCTTAACATAAATATTCTTTTCTATATCAATGAAAGTGCATCGTTAAATTCGGCAAATATTTAAACAAATAGAGACCAAGTATTTCATCTGAAACAATAATGCTAATTAATTATTTTATACTTCTTTATCCAAGCATATATTTGAAATGAATAACCTACTATTAAATAAGCAACCACTTTCATTATCGACAATGCAACAATAACTCCTAACATTTCAGTATTTACCGCATCGATAAATGCATCCATATTTTCATTGAAGTCTCTTGCATCCATCGAAAAATAATAGTGACGCACGAAAATTCCTTCGAAACGCATCCGGTCTGGAAAAACCGGCGCGATTCAATCGCAATAAATCGGTACCTTTGAACTCGCGGAAACCTTCCACGGAATCCTTGGCCCAGATATTCGCACGTGATCGAACGCCTTGTCAGCGCATGCACGTAATCAACCAAGTATCGTTATAGGATGAGAAAACGATGACACGACGTCTATCTACGGTGACTTTGATTTTCTTTTTTCATGAAAAATATGGGACAACCCGAGGCGTCGATACTGGGGATGAAATACGCAAGAACGAATATTAACACGTCACTTGTCGTGGCGACAATGTTAACCCCTTATTGCCTGGTAGGTGATATATGAGACAATTCATATTTTATTTTATAAAAATCTCTTAACCCTCTATGGGCCGAATTTTCTTTGATATCTGAAAATTAGTTGCACCGACGCACATTAGAGAATAATAAAGGTGCTATTATAAATAATAAATTTTACTTGATTTTGAAACGTTGGATAGTAAAGAATTCCATGGTTTTGAAGAGCTAATTTGAAATATTAGAGAAAGTTAAAAAATTGATTCTGAAAAATAAAAGCTTAGATTTGTTTTGTGTTACTTCAAAGTTACAAGGGCCCATAGAGGGTTAAATTAAACAACAACCTAAACTTTTGACTCTCATTTACATTTGTTGATAACAGAGAATATTTGACATTGCTTTTTGAAGCTGGAACATTGAGACTTGTGTATCGGTGACTTACAATTAGCTCATGAAGACATTGTGGTTTTGAGAAGTATCTTACATTTGTAATTTATGCATTTGTTTTATATAATTGCAAAAGGATTTTGGCATAGTAAATGTACCGAATTATTTTGTCAATAATCATTTGCACTTAGCAAAAACATGTATGGGATATGTCACATATGTGTGGGACACGTGATAACTACCAACTTTTTTTAAAATGAAATTGAAAAATATTGCTTAGGTGTGTGTTACTACTTAGTTTAGTCAATAATTTTTTTTCTTTGCGAAAAAGAATCACGTGGTTCGGAGATATCAATGAATCTGTGAAGTTTGAGTACAGCTTTTGTTAGTTCATTTTAGAGCACAAGACATTCGAATGTGTCTGTCAACTTTTGAGATAACAAGCTGCAGGAAAAGAATGAAACGGAGCAATAATGGAGATTGTTTTTGTCGCCTACAGTCTATAAGATAGATATACAAAATTAAATGGTATACAATCTTAGCAATTTGAGTACTATTAAAAGAAATGATGACTACTCAAAACGACTTACAGTTAATTCTACAGGGATAGAGCAAAACGATCAGACAAGTCTTCATTAACAATCTTGCTTAATAAATTCTATTAAAAATTTAATAGTTTCTGCGATCGTTCCAGCGTAAGCATTGTTGTATTCTTATAATTTTTAAACTTTTGATGATGTGCTATTTAAAACTTGTAGCGGAATAATATGCTTCATAATGTTATTATAAGAGTATTAGAAAATTTCAAGTAATAATTTGCACTACTTATTATACAGGACATATGCGTGAGCATGCCAGAAGAGGTAAGCTTTAGAAAGCCGATGAGAATGATAATATTCTAACATTATTATATCGATTTTGCATGTATTTCCAGTTCCGTGTGAGCTTTTACGTGTTTGCACCTCTCATGCATTTGCATGTCGAATGGCAGGCAAGTTGAATCGATAAAGTCGTTACAAAAATTGTTTATGAATAATCTTGTTAATTCCTTCTGAAAACTTGAAGTATGACTAATTTTAAGTAAAAGAAGAAAAAGAAACGAAGTACTAAGGAATAGCAAGTTTGAGAAAACTTATTATGGAGATAAAGAATAATTAATCGGTTACATAGTACTTGTGTTAAAAATAATTCAAATTATAGCTTTAAACGTTTAAATAAACTTTTTACGGTGAAATTGAAGAAATACTTTTAAAAAATATGACATTCGTAGAAAAATACCGTAAAAACGTCTTCTCGTGGCAACTTCTCATGGTCTTCGCGTTCGTCTTCAAGAAACGCGAAATTATCTTTGAAAATAATGCCAAACCACGGAGAAAGTAGGGAGGAAATGGTAATTTCATTTGTCGGACATAAATAAAACAGATTATCAAGAACTTCCAGGGCGTGGAAGCAGCGAGGCGAACAGAATAGTCATCTTAATTCGCGTCACTTTGTTGGAAAACGTGAGACTCCACTTCCGGTGTAATTTTCCGCGAATGAATTTATCCAGTTCGAATGATAACAATATCGGGCGGTGTATTCTTCTTTCAAACTTTCAGAAATCACGAATTATCGATTTCTACGATACTTGAGAATGCCGCCACTTTGGCGACATCCGCAAAGGATTAACTGAAATTAACCCCTTAGATTACATTAATATCTAACACACGCGATGCAACAAATGAAATACGAAATATTGAAGTTTTCCAATAACTGTTAAATTGAAAATATCAGTCGGTCACGAGACGATCAAATTGTTTCTATAAAATTAACCCTCTATGGGCTCCTGTAATTTTAAGGTAACGCAAGACACATCTAAGCTTCTATTCCTCAAAATTAACTTTTGATTTTGCTGAGTATTATAATATAGCTTGTGAAAATCATGAAAACTGCTTACAATTTAGTATTTATAATTCCGGTTAATCTATTATTTAAAATAGTATTTTTATTATTTTCTAATTGGGTTTACGTGAAATTGATCTTCAAATACCACAAACAAATTAGACTATAGAGGGTTAATATCACACTCAATTCCAATAAATGTTAAAAATTAGAGAGGAATTTTTATTCCAGCAATTAGGTTGGACTTATTATGTATGCTATCAAAATAGAAATCGTAAGGCAAAGGGTTACAATAAAGTATGTATCTGGAAAATACCATCGATATTGAATATCCTCTATCTTCTTTATCTTTCAAAATGAATACTTTACTTGCGGTTGTATTAACATTTATTCCAATGCACGAAGCTTTGCAAATCTTCTATATTATGTCGAGAGCTGTATGCAGATACCGAATTGCTGTTTGAAGTTGAGGTTGCTGCAATAGGATTACCGTGCCATCCGCATACACGAATGAATTCTATATTTCGTGCATTACCAATGTTGAATATGTAAATATATTATATAATTTAACAGTGAGAATGTTTGCCTTGTGATTTTCCTATGTAGAAAGAAATTCTCTGTTTAAATTCACATTTCAATTGAATTTCCTCTATCAATTTCACCTTAAAAATATCTCTCACGACCTCCGAGTATACAATGGAGTTCAATATCGTAGAATATAAGCGTCATAAAACGACACTTCCGGTCGCGAATTTCCGGCGACAGTTTCATTAACTCTTAAGGCATCAATAGAAGATCAGAAACTGTCGGTTTTTCCGATCATTTGTTAAATGTCTTACTTCATAAACAAGGAAAAGCAAAGAACAAAGAAGATTTCTCATTTGCCAAATAAATTTCTATACTTCGCCAAATCCAGTAAACTCATATGACAAAGAAATCTCGATAATGACAATTGTGTTATTTATTATTTGCCACTGTGTGATGAATTCTAAAGTATGGAACAACGCAAAGAGAAGCATAATGTAGCGGATATTTTATTAGGTGTAAGGGAAAGTTCTGTCGTTTTTAATTCGCGTGACATCCAAACAGAGAATTTGGACAGGAAATCATGTCTTTTAATGTGATCCAAAGCAGTAGTCTGATGAATTCCAAGCTTGACACCCATTTCTCTGGAAGCTAACGTCCCGAGTCGAAAATTTCAGTCCAAAATCCTCCTAAATTACCAAATAACTTAGGATCTTTAGGCTGAATATGGAAAAATATGTCACATATAAAGGAATGCAAATTTTAATTCCACAATCGCCCTAAACTTGTTCATTTTTGCCAGTTTTCCCTAGTTTAGGATCAATTTAGGCTTCATACAGCCCAAAATAATCCTCAGCATTCTTATTTAGAAAATTAATCTACGCCCAAATCTTAAGCCATACATTCTATAATGAGGAGTTTTAGAATTGGATTGGAATTGGAGTGATTTTAGGAGATTTAGAATTTATATGGAATAAAATGATACTTTAATTCCTACTTGCTCCTGAAAGCACCATTTTTAGAATATGAGTCGACAGACTTGGAACTTCCGAAATATTTTTAGCGGATGTCAGATTAAATTGGAATACAAATTTTACCTGATCAGTCCATATAACTCCTAAAAATCATATTTACAGGACTTTGAGGCGCGTAGACACACTAGTTGAGGATTTTGAGGTTCAAAATGGTATACATAATTAAGCGGTAAATGAGAAGTCAAAAGTATCTAGGATTTGAAGTTTTCTTTTTAGGCTGGACTTTTCGACTCGAGGTGAGATTTGTTATGATCATACTGCCATGGCTTTCCTGATCTGGGTTCATCTTTCAAAGAATAATCACCCGAACGGAATTTCGCAAAACACCTTTAACATTTTCGAACTGTTACTGCATCATCTCCAATCACGTCACACAAGTTTTTTTTACCTCCATCACGTTATTACCATTTTGCAACTCTTACAACATACGATGTCTTAAGTGCACTTTTCCTTCACGCATGTTAAGAATTTTACAAGTTTAAAAAAACTGACTAAAATACGAAAAATGTGTATAAATCATCAATCATATACTAATCTAAGTGTTTAAACTGGTTTCAGTCGGATCAGAATGCTTGCTACGGATCGACAATGCATAATAGTGCACGTGTTCAAAAACGACAGAACTTTGTCTTATACCTAATAATTGCATCTATTATATATGTGAAACCAAAGTTGAATTTTGCGTGTATTAACTCATTTTCGCAAAGAGAGAAATCAAATGGACGATATAAAGTTTATTTTAAATCGAGGCAAAGGAGCCATATTGCATGAGCTTCGTCCAATTGTTGGATACGAGGCATGTGTCACAAATATCGCTCTCTGCTGGCGACATTATTGATAAAGTCTCGCTACTGATAGTCAATGCGAGACTAGAGACATTGTCACGCGTCAATTGTAACATGCAAAGACGTCTGAGAGACACGTTGCATTTGTAATGCCTGACAGTTTCATTGCAGTGAATTCACAAACTCATTTTTTCTTTCGTTTATTCATTCTAATTCTTTGATTACCGCATCGAAATGCAAATTTGAAACAAAATACAGCTATCACGTATGAGAACCTCATAGAAACATAACGAGTACCGAGATTTCGTACTCTATCTATAATAAATTGCCTGAACAATTTTTAATTTTCAATCGATTTGTAATTCCAATAATAAAATGTGCCACAGGCAATTATTATTTACTTGGAATTATAATATAGAAATTGTGGAATATCTACTAATGATATAATTTTGAGATTATTACATCAGAGAGTATTGTAAAAAAACTTTATTGCAAAGATTAACCCCTTGCCCTACGATTTTGTATTGTCACTGCCTCCGTTACAGTTCAGGATTTAATTAATAAAAAAAGAATTGATCAGTGGTTCTTCATATACCGTATAATTTAACATAATATTAATGTTATAAAAATAATATTATCCTGTCGTTCTTCATTAACATTTTCAATTTAATACGTTTTCGAAACCTTGAATATTTCCTATCTCATTTACCTCATGACGAAGGTCACTCGTCATTGTATGACAAGGAGTGAAAAAAACGTGGAAATAAAAATTGCGTAAAAAACTATTATACTATGTAGAGAAATATTATTAAATAACGTATGTTATTAACCGTAGTTCACTAACCTTCGTCGATTCGACGACACGGATTTAATAAGTATGCCATACTAGTTAACGTTATCGTAATAAATAAATACCGATCTTTAATAATAGATAAAAACATGTTTAAATTTTATTTAAATAATACCCTTTAACCCCTTTTGTAAACACCGTAGTCGAAGAGAGAAAGGTTAGTGTTAAGCGTCGAAAAATAAGGTTAGTGCTCTAGGGTTAATGTTATATACTAATAGAAAATATTTCTAGCTAATATTAATATTGCTATACAATATCGTAATAATCATCATTATTAGGCGATAATAATTATTATTATTATGATACTGACGAATCTGGATATTCGCAATTCTCACGCAAAGGGTAGATGCCTTCCGCCGAAGCATTACTAATATACTTGGTGAAATTACGACCCGGATGTATTTATTAGTCTGAATTGTTACTACTCTCGAATCAAAGGCACTTGAACCCGGCAGCAATTAATACACCGACAATAGACGCGGATGGCAGCCGCATTATAAAGTTAGCTTTGCAGATATTAATCGTATCAGAAGTTCGCGATAACAGAACAACAATCTTGGATGGGAATCGCAGAATTGAGCGCGAAGCTAAACGAGAATCGTGAATTAAACTTTGGAAAATCGATGACGTAAGACAATGTCCTTTTGTCATATCTAGGAAAACGTATTAAGAAGCAAATGGAGCATTCTCGAGAGTCAGCAATTAAGTGGAACATTGCTTCGCAATGGAAAATGAAAATTGGACGGAAAATTTCATTTAAACAATCTCTGATAACTTTGACGAAGATGAAAAAGGTCATCACAGTGCGGAAAGCTATAATTAAATTATAATCTATTTCAAAATCTCAAAATCCTAGTTATTTTTCAAGTAATGGATCAATCCTAACTATATACATACATTCGAAAAGTGAGCAATTTTTTTTACCACGGATTATTCCAAAATTCCAGTCACAGTAGAACTACTTCAAGCGACAAACTTTGATGAAAGAACATGAATTGCAAGTCAAAGCCTGGAAATTAACTTTGCCTCATCTTCAACACTAGATTTAATCCGTCAAATTAACAGGTTCCTGCTTCTTTTATAAACATTTCCCCAAATAACAGAGAATCTGTGCAGTACATATTTTACGTGCATTTTATAATATAGTAATTACTTAGCAAATAATCATATTTGCCGCTTGATCCCTCTTTTCCAAAGTCTTTAATTAATACACTGCAGTACAAAAAATTTCACACCCGTAATTCTAGTGTCAATAATTCTGAAGAACGCGGAAAATAATTGAAATCCTATTTGAACTTCCTATCATCCATAAATAAAACAGAATCTGCTTTAAAAAAAGTACCTTAATCTCTTCCCTCGACTAACCCAGTTTAGCGCCATATCAACGAGCGTTAAATCTGTTAAGCTTAACTATATTAAATAAGTATTTTACAAAAAGAGGGATCATACTGCAATGAAATCTCTTCTGCAATGCTTCTCTATAAACTTTATGAATATTTATGTAGGAATGGGTGGTGCAGAGGTATAAAATGAACGATATACCTATCCTATTCTACGTTAAAATATAATTATAATAATAAAATGAATGATTAAAAACAATACAGAATAATGCAGCAACACACACTCTTTCTCAACTCTCTTTTCCGACCCTATCTCCCGACTGCCACTCCACTCTTCCAAAACCCTCTTGAACACGCTCTCTCTGTCACACTTCATACCGTGCGGCTCCACAGCCGTGTCACCTGGGCGGCGGAGCTTCTCGTTTTCAACCGCCTATTCGTACCATTTTGTTTCTTGGAGTCCACTCGCTCAGCCTCTTAAAGGAAGCACCCGACAAAGTCGTAGCATTCAAATATTCTTATTAATTTGTCTGGAGGAGCGAGACATTGTATTACATTGTTGTCTCGTCGCGTGCTTCGTTTCATCAAGGAGAATCTCCCCATGTGGTGGGGGTAATTCTGCCGGAGTTTATTCTGTTTTCACTATAGAGATGTTAGAAATCTGGTGCCTACGCCGATGTCCTCACTGTCGCCACCCAAATCGCGTTGTCTCCCTTGCTTCGATCTGCAGCGTTCTCTCTTTTCGTCTTTTAGTTCGATTTGTATGTGTAGCTCTTTTAACGAATCGCGAGGTAGAACGTCAACTGCCTTCGTGTACATGTGACAAGAGGCATGACGCTTGACGCCTGGCGAATCAGGCTCTGCCAAAACAGGCTTACCTCCTAGGTGACACGGCTGTGAAGCCGCACGGTACACTCTTTGTCTCTTACGCACATCTCTCGGTCCCAAATAGGGATTGCCATACCGGTATACCGGAATACCGAATACCGGTATTTTGAGCCATTTGTACAATTTTGTAATACCGGTATTCACAAGTTTAAATACCGTTTTTTCGGTATTTACTAGAAATTTTTAAAATTTTCCACTATATGTTCAGGGGTCGCCAACATAAAAAAAATAGTATACGTTTTTGTGTACGATATGATCAAGTTTATAGTAAATTTTCTAAAAATTTTTACCCACAAACCTATCTACATTCAGAACAATTCAGTACAGTTATCGAAGATGATGATGACACTAATGTCGATAGTGAAAAGGAATTGTCTCTTGAACAAAAATTAGATATAGCGATAACTAAAAAAACTTCAACAAACCAAAATACAATACAGAAATCAGTTATATTCAAAACCATCCGACAAGAAATCGATTTATTTGAAAATGAGGGATTTAAAGGTAAATACTTGGAAAAAGTATATCGCGTATTGCTGACAGTACCACCAACTAGCGTAGATGCATAATTACATTCCAGGCTTAATGACAGTACAATTGATGCATTATGTTTTTTAAGATCACATTTCAAAAATATGTAATAGTACCATAGACTGAATAGTGATATTTACACTTTTTTGTGATTTAAATACAGAAGATGTTCCTTGTTCCTTTACTTTTTTGTTATTCTTTATATACTGTTATAATATATAAGGTACAAATGATGTTTTGTGATATTTACTATCTTTAATAAAACTGACAAATGAAACAATTCCTACTACCGGTATTAAAACCGGTATTCCGGTATTAAGATCTAAAAAATACCGAATACGGGTATTGAACTTTTGCCCCGATATTGCAATCCCTAGTCCCAAACCATATCGGCACTCACTCATCGCATCTCAGTCACACATACACACACAACACATCCCTACATTTATAAAAAAAACGTAAAATACTATCAATTTTATGACTTCCATAGATTTAGTGTTAAAATAGTAAAACTGTCGTCATCGTAAACATACAAAATCTATCCATCTTCCGCGCCAACAATTCTTACAAAGTTTCATTCGTAATATGAATTTCTCAGAGAACAAGCTCAGGCGTGAAGAAAATAGTTAAAAAACTAAATTCAACAGTGTCGTTTCACAATAGATACGAAAAAACAATCATCGCGACCAAGTCGCACGTTAAAATTCGATAATTCGAGCTAGTCTTTCGACTCGTTGAATATTGCTCCAATCTGACGATCGGAAACGGTTCTCGAGCCTTGATGCTGCAACGAAGGAAATCGGTTTGAGCGTCCCCGATTATCAACGGGGACCTCTATTCAGGCCGAAGTGCACTTTCACCGATAATTACTCCCGTCGTCGGATAATTAAGAAAATAAAAGTAAACCGAGTGGGAGCGTTCGAGCGAAGTATCGATTGCTAGAGCGTTTCCGCTATGTCGAGCGTTTCGCTTGTGGTCCTTGGAGCAAGAACGAGACGCGCTTGAAGAGTTTCGTGTCGAATTCGCGAGGGAATTCTGATAATTTTGTATCGTTTATTTAAATGATATTCTGCCGGGGCGTAGAGTGAGGGATGAAAAAGAGAGCGAGGGGTTTGTACGATATCTAATACTTTAAAAATGAAGTGAGTGGAGGTGACTTGTGATTTCGAATGAGTGAAACTGTGGTTACTGAAATGTTACTGTAGAAAATGTTAAGACTTTGAGGTGTTATTTTATGTATCACCGTTTGGAGTAGGAAAAATTAACTGTGCTGACCGTTTCTGATGTCTAATATTTGATAAATTAAGCAGGTGAAGACGCTTTGTGTCTTTGAGCGGTTGCAACTGTGGTAACTGAAGTGTTACTGTAGAAAATATTAAGAATCTGAGAAATTGTTTAAAGTATCATCGTTTGGAGTAGAGAAGATTACGAGAGCAGGCCGTTTCGGATGTCTAATTTTTGAAAAATGAAGCGGATGGGGGCGTTTTGTGATTTTGAGCGGTTGCAACTGTGGTTGTTGAAGTGTCACTGTAGAAAGTATTAAGATTTCGAGAGATTATTTGAAGTATCATCGTTTGGAGCAGGAAAGATTAAGTGAGCGGACCGTTTGTGAAGTCTAAGTTTTGAAAAATGAAACTAGCGAAGGCACTCTGTGTTACTTTGAATGATTGCAACTGTGGTTGCTAAAAGGTGACTATAGAAGACATTAAAATTCCCAGAAATTATTCAAAGTATCATCGTTTGAAGTAGAAAAGATTAAATGCGTGGACCTAATTTTTGATAAATGAAACAGGTGGAGGTACTCCATGATTTCGAATTGTTCCAACTATAGTTAAAAGGTTACCGTAAAGGACGTTACGATTTCGAAGAATTATTTAATGTATCATCGTATGCTGTTGAAAAGATCAAATGAACAAGTCGTTTGTGATATCTAATTCTTGACAGCTCAAACGAGTGAAGGTGCTTCGTGACCTCGAGCAACTGCAACGATGATTACGGAAGTGTTCGCTTTATTCTCTCATGTATCATAAGAACTATTAAGATTCTGAGAAATTATTTATTACATCGTCACATATCAACCCAGTTTCATCACCCATGAAGAGTCGAGTAAATGCAAATCCTTCCAGCTTTTCCACCAAACTAACAATTTCAATTTCCCATAGATATTTCCTTGTCTATAGGTGACTGTACTACCTTGCGTGCGAATATATTTATTATATTCGAAATACTGAAAATTTAAAATAACCAGGGTAGCGTGGGTTGTACGTCGGTGATATACCAGTTTAAATCCACGGACGGTAAAGGCACTATTATAAGACTCCCGTGAGTCATGCCCTCGCGCACGTAACTTTCGCACATGTGCGAATAAAAAGCCGAGGTTAACAGTGTTATACAGAAGCTATCGAATTCCAAGCGTATTGCACTCGGTCTCACGGTCGCTTTGCGAGGATCGTATTGCCTCGAAGAAACGCTTTAAGCGCGACGTTGTAATTGATTGACCATGACGATAGGTGGAATAATATGGGGCAGTTGTTATTGACTAGTCGTTGTTGTTAAGATAATTAATAGTTATACCTATTATAAAAGAGATAGTATAATGATAGCGACAGAAGGATAGATAAACATGTATACAAAGATGGATGTACAATGAAACGGAAAAAGAAATAAATAGTATCATAACATCAGGAGCAATAACGAAGACAGAGATGGAGCGAGTGAGAGACAAATAAAATTATAATATCAGTAATAATTGAGAAGGATAACGAGAAAGGGGAAAAGAGACGACAGGAGAGACAGAGTGATAAGTAGAACTCTAGTGTCAATAATAGTAATATTAAGAGAGGGGGAGACAGATAGTAAATTAGAAAGAGTGAGTGAGAGACGAATAGAATTATAGTATCAGTAATAACAGAGAAGAATAGCGAGACAGGGGAAAAGGGGCGACAGAAGAGACAGAGTGATAAATAGAACTATAGTATCAATAATAGTAATACTAACAGAGAGGGAAGCAGATAGTAAATTAGAAAGTGTAGGTGAGAGACAAATAGAATTATAGTATCACTAATAATAGAGAAGAAGAGCGAGAAAGGGGAACAGAGACGACAGGAGAGACAGAGTGATAAGTTGAACTATAGTATCAATAATAGTAATACTAACAAGGGAACATACCGAACTCGAACACATCGATTTTAATGAAATTTATGTCACAGGTAGTCCTCGTAAGAATATTAGACACGTATTTTTTTTTATCGGCAACCATCCACTCTGAAGGGGTGAAAACACCCCCCAAAGTTGAGGGCATAAAACACATTTTTGAGAATATCTCGGTAACCAGCGGTCAAAAAAATCTCAATTTTTTTTTAAATTGTTCGTTTTTCGACCAGGAATTTAACGGTATAAGAAAAGTCGCTTAAAAGTCAATTGTTTAAAAAATATACTAAAAAAATAATTTTTTTTGTTAATATCTCCCAGAAAACGTTCGCAATAAATTAAATAAATTTATATACACAAACTATGGTCCAAATTAGCGGATACGTGTTTTTAGATTTTTGACGATAAGGGTCATTATTTCGCATTTAACTTTTCTCGCTCCGTGCGGAACTGGCCGGCCGAAATGGACATTTTTCATAACAAAGCTGATTTTATTGCAGACTTGCTTTCCATGTAGTTTTACATCGTAACAAGCCGGAAGTATATAAATGAAATAATAAAAACTAGTCTATATAGTCTTCGTTACTGAAACACTTATTTCGATATGCGTGGTTCAGATGTGGCTATATAGATGAACGACCTGAAGAATTCGAACATCCTGTGGACTTTTCTTTCATGCAATTAGAAAATATGAAATGTTTCCGGTACAATTGTGTGATCGCACTTAAATGTTCTTGGTGCAAAGAACATTTATGTTTAACACACTTCTTCGTACAATACCATTACTGTGAACGCTACACAGAATAAATTTTTTTTTTTATATATATACTTTCCCCATTTTTTCCTTTTATCATATACGTAGAATACTAGTCTTTACAAGTAAATCACTTTTGTTTTGAAAGGAGTACATTTTCGTTTAATTGCTCCGTCCGGAACTGCCCAGCTGAAGTGGACTTCTTTCAGGACACAAATGTTCTTATGGCAAAGACCAGAATTTTAATAATCTTGTTAAAACATCAAATAATAACGATTAGCGTCAAAACCCCAAAAATTAAAAAATCACGTATCCACTGATTCAGGTCATACTTTTTGTACATGTTATACGATAGCAGAATAACACTTATCAGGAAAAATTAACGAAAAAATTCAAATTTAATTATATCATTTAAACAAATCGTGTATTAAAAAATTGAATTTTTTCGTTAATTTTATCTCATCAGATATCAGCCTTATTCCGCTATCGAATAGTATGTACGTTAACCATGATCTAAATCAGTGGATACGTGAGATTGGAATTTTTCGGTATTTAACACTAGCCGTTCTTATTTGATATTTAACATTCTTTCACATAAACTATTAGAATACTAATCTTGGCAATCAAATTAGCTTTATTATGAAAAAAGTCCATTTCGACCGGCCAGTTCCGCACGGAGCGAGAAAAGTTAAACGCGAAATAATGACCCTTATCGTCAAAAATCGAAAAAATCCAAAAACACGTATCCGCTAATTTGGAACATAGTTTGTGTACATAAACTTATTTATTTTATTGCGAACGTTTTCTAGGAGATATTAACAAAAAAAATTATTTTTTTAATATATTTTTTAAACAAATGACTTTTAAGCAACTCTTTTTAGACCGTTAAATTCCTGGTCGAAAAACGAACAATTTAAAAAAAAATTGAGATTTTTTTTACCACTGGTTACCGAGTTATTCCCAAAAATGTGTTTTATGCCCTCAACTTTGAGGGGTGTTTTCACCCCTTCAGAGTGGATGGTTGCCGATAAAAAAAAATACGTGTCTAATATTCTTACGAGGACTACCTGTGACATAAATTTCATCAAAATCGGTGTGTTCGAGTTCGGTATGTTCCCTTGTAAGAGAGAGGGAAACCGATAGTAAATTATAAAGTGTAGGTGAGAGACAAATAGAATTATATTAGGTGTACAAATTAATTCTCGGACCCCAGATTTCATCGACCACAAAACCTATTCAGATTAGAATTTTTCCAAATTTGAATAGTCATTCTAAAGCGCCATTTGTTAGCTTTAAAATAAGATATATCGCATGACTCTACTCCAGACAGAACGTGAAGAATCATGTGTTAGAAGCGATGTCGTTCGACAAGCAACATTTAAGGCACTGCCTTCTTTTCGCGTTTCAACTAAAAAAGAAGAAACGCTATATCGTGCAGCACTTGTAAAAAGTGGTGTCAACAGTTTCGAATATTCTCCAGACTTAGCCCCTTCAAATAACCACCTCTTTCGATCCCTACAACACCACCTAACTGATTCTCAATTCAAGTAAGTTGAACAGGTCTATAAATGCCTCAATGATTTCATTGATGTGAACCACTATCATTTTTCCGATCTGGAATCCGACAATTACCTTAGAGATGGCAAAAACGTATAGAAAATGAATAAGATTATGTTTAATATTGAATTTATATCAACATTGTTATAAGTAAATGTCGAAGTTAGTCACAAAAGGCCGAGAATTAATTTGTACACCTAATAGTATCACTAATAATAGAGAAGGATAGAGGGAAAGAAAGGCAGAAATAAATAGTATCAGAATATCAATAGTAACGAGGGTGAAGATCGAAGAGCGACTGAGAAACAAATAGAATTATAGTATCAATAATAATAACAGTAAAAGAGAGGCAGACAGAGAGGGAAATAGAATCATAATATCAATAATAATAGAGGAAGAGTGCCAGGGAAGGAGAGGGGAGAAGAGAGAGAGAGAGAGGTGCGACAAAGACAAAAAGTTAATAGTCCATACACAGCGTTACGTAAATCAAACCTTTTAAAAGCGAAAATGTCGCTTTTGCGTCGGTGTAACGAGCACCATGTAATCTAATCGACTAAATTGCTAACGCTAACGTCGTATGGATAGTGCGGAACTTCCTATTACTCAATCGAATGTCGAATCGAACGTTTCGACTGTTCAATGAAATATTCATTCCTCATGGAATTCGAAAGAGTGGTGTTGTTAATCGCGCTAAAACAAAGCTGCTGGTACAACGTCTCCAAGAAAAATAAACGTCGACGTTGTCATTACCTGTTATCGGCCACCTAAAAATATGTTTTTGTATTTCAAGAACACAGAATATATTTTCACTAAACATAAACTTTCACCGTGCCGATCTATTCTCCTTCTGCTAATATTCAAATGATATTTATGCTTGCAGGAATCATTCCTTCGTTCCGCACAATTAATAAGAGCAAAATATCGATCCATTACTACATTCCATAAAAGCATATCGATGTACTGTGCTGCGATAACTTTCTCCAAAATACGAAATAATTGCTTATACAATAACGATAACGGTAGGTCAACCGGAAAGTTCTGCCTGTCTATGAATTCAAAGAAAATGACATAGTTGTACTAATATATCTAATAAATATTAATAAATGCATCGAAAACAAAAGTATTGATTAGAAAGACCTAATATGGTAAACCAGAATATCAGAAAATCATCCAACTACCGAAGCTAAATCCATTATACTTAAATATATTAAATAAGTATTTTATAAAGAGAGGAATGAAAAGCTGGGAAAGATGATTAACTCTAGAACTACCAACGTTAAATCCATTACATTTAGATATATTAAATGAGAACTTTAGAAAGAGAGGACTCAAAAACTAGAAAAGATAATTAAGACTAAAATTACTTACGTTAAATCTGTTATATTTGAATTTATTAAATAAGTGATATAATAATCGAGGGACCAGAAAATAGAGAAGATGATTAATTGAGTAATTTCTCTTTTACAAAATGAATGAAAAATATTCACTAAATGTATCCCCTATAAACTGCGAGAATTTTTTTTTTTTAAATAGGAATGTGGTCATTATAACTACCTCAGTAGTTGTACTGTTAATACAGTACTTTATGTTCTTTTTCACTTTAACTCCTACAAACTTAAAGAATTCTTATAAAAAATAAACAACTAATCTTTCCAACTATTTTGGTATTTCTACTATTAACTCTTTGCGGACGGAGGCATTTTTGAATATCGAGAAACGATCAATTATTTAGCGATGAAAAAACACTTTTGCATCGGAATGACAGTCTGTTAATGTATACAAGTTGAAATTTACTCTTTGTAAAATAATATTTCAACGATTATATTTTAATTTGTCAACTCTAACCGTTTATATATGCACCGACAAACTATAACCAATTTTTTTCTCCGGGCGAATATATGCGCCCGTCGTCCTCAAAGGGTTAAAATCACTTTGCGATTCTCGTAACGCGATAGTAATAGCACAGATTCTATCCCGGTATGCAATAACGATAATGCCAGATACGATATCGAAAAAAAAGGAGCGCGAAGTAATTTGAAATTAGATCGTTCGAGATCACGTCAGACTCGAGAAATCGAAAAACATCGAGTCGATAATCGCCGCTCGAGTCGCGCGCCTCGAAAGTGTTAATTTCCGTGGCGCGATAAAAGGCTCGTAGTTGCACCTCAGAAAAATATCGTCATCGCGTCAATGAGAGGATTTCTACATAAATACGCGTGCAAAAGTCGTGGCAATGGCAATGACGATGTTAATGGCGCTTTTATCAGTTCCGACGTTAATGATATTCGGATTACGTCTACGCTAGGTTACAGTCGACGAGGTTACGTTGAAACGAACGACGTGAAACTGCACGTCGATACTCGAAAGGGTAATTCCACCTGTAAATCGTGAAACAGGGAAATACCGAGAAATCGGACAACGATGAGAACTCGAAACTACGAGAAAATGAACCTATAAACTTTCCTCGGATAGAATTTTGAGTATTACTCCGTACTTTATGATTACTTTCCTTTTTGAATTTTTCATAGAAGTTTTCCGTTCTCGTTGTAAATAATTTGTGTAATGCGATATGAAGAAAAAATGAGATCACTGGTATAGCTGAAGTATAAATTGGAAAGTTTAAAGTTATGATAGAAATTACTACTAGTTGCTTGTTTTATCTACTGTAATGTTAATCGAGTTTTTAATGGTTCGTTGTTCGATAATGAATAATGCAATTAGTTTTAACGTTAATGCTCCGTTTCAGTCTGCTATACACGAAGCTGGATTATTCCCGGGTCGAGAATATTTATGATGGCAATGTATATCTAATGTAACCTAAAAACCTCAAAACTAAGCATTTATTAATTATCGATATGACTTAGAAAGAAAGAATCTCATGAAATTCCTTACTTCTACCTGAAATAACGTAAAAGTATCAAAGTCTCGACGTTTATTAATTATCAATACTTCCACGAAGAGACGAAACATGCGGAAAGTCCATTCGGCTAAGTTTCTTCTAAAGAAACGATGATTAATTTCGTGAAAAATCGTTTTCGAATGAAACCGACGTAACGCGCGTTCGACCGATTAAAATTCAATGTTCGAAGGCCGTCGTGTAACGTCACTGGTGCGAAACATTTTAGTCACATGTTTGTCCTTTGTCACGCGGTTTACGTGCGAAAGGGACAAGAGCGGCGGCAAGAAAGTGTTCCGCATGAAAACCGAAAGACGTAACGATTACAAAAGGTACTCTCGCTTTTTCAGAATTCGCTCGAACCTCGTTGAAATATCTACGGATGGATCCATCCTTAGTATCGTGGAAAGACGAAAAATAATGGTAGCCCGTGACCCAACGTAGAATATACAACGTTTGAACAAAGAACTTAAAGAGATTTCAAATGGTAAACACGAGAAATAAAGGGATCCACAAATTTGTAAGATTAAACAAGCTCGCCTCTTATCGGACGAGTGTAGAGTAGCGATACGAGGACGAGATAAAGAAAGGCAAAACGATAAGGAGATAATGAGGGTCTATATAGTAAGGCAGGTGAAAACACTGACTTCCACGGGTTACGATGAAAAGTGTCACTGTCAAAATGTACTCCGATTCGTTCAACGTAATCTCAAGATACAAATTTCACCGATTATCCTTCAAATACATTCGTCTTTCCGTGATAAACGATGATCGAGCTAACTATGAATATTACAAGGACATGTTTTCACACGGGGTAGAAATCTTTTTGGGAGTACATACCTCTGCGATTGAACGGCCGAACCCGAACGGCAACCTTTATTTTATCCGTAGCCATGATTTCACACCGGTAACGCGCACTATGTATCCCGAACACAATGAACTGCTCGATGCTGTTATGTGCACAAATACGACTTTCACACGATCATCATAGCGCTACATTATTTTCAACCCATACCGCGAACTTTTCATTTTTTCAAACGGCACTACGTCTCACCGAGCCCATGACACACTTCGCCATATTGCTTCAAGCTCACCGTGCGCCAGACGACGGTCGTCCTATCGAGTGAACGTACTTCCACGAACTACCGCTAGGAACGCTCTGGAATCACGAGTCCTGTGACGTCATCGGATCCTTCGGTTCGCCATCTGGCGTGGAAATTGTTAACGAAAGACCGTGACACATCGATCGATAGGAAAAATCTGAAAATGTACCGCCGCTGAATTTCAAATGCAATGAAATATTTATTATTGAGATTACGGTCTTTTTAGTGCAAGATGGACTAGAGGTACGATTCTCTTTTGAAGAGATTTGGAAATGCGCTGGTTTATCAACTTATTCGAGGAGAAATATCGTGACTAGGTGGAATCATTTGAAGATACTTGTGGAGATAATTTTTTAATGTTTAAAAAATACATGGAGTTATTGTACACATATGTTTGTAGGGATGCCAAGTAAATTGCCTTTTATTTAAACGTGCCGAGGGTTTAGTCTTTTTTATTCTACTGGAAAACAAATTTTGAATGATTACATACGGGATTTAATTTAATTGAAGGGAAATTCTACGTTTTTTTGCATATAAGACTGCTATTTCATTTTTGGGATACTTCATTTTGAAACAAGTTCTGATGGTTTTCCAAAATTTATGAGAAACGATTCAAACTTATTTTTCAAATATGTGAACACGTATTAAATGGAAAAGTTATTAATGTCCCTTGACATAGATGGTGTTTGTTTTCACATTGTTTCATTTTCCCGCTCAGCTTAAATTTCTTTTTGATTATAGAAAATTTGAATTCAAAATGAAGTTTCTTTTTTAATATTTCTTTATACTATTAAGATATGAATGCGGTCAACGAAAGTATATGGTGCAAGTATTCATACGATAGTGCCAATATGCATGCATATGTATACTCAAATGTACTTTATTTTTTGAATGCGCACTTATGATAGTATAATGAAATTTTAGCTGGTTATTGCGCGTACTTGAAACAAGGTGGCAATGTGAATAATAAGCCAAATCTTTTTGTGAGAATCAAGAAAGAAATCATTGAGGTATTACCCTCGAAATTTGACTCTAAAACGAACCTTCTAGGTTATAGTATCTGCCGTTTCATCCAAAGATTTGGCGGTATATTGAAAGTGATCATTTCCTAAACCGAAACCTACGTTCTCTGGATGTAGCATCTATTCTACATACTGTTTCAAACACACGGATTATAAATTTTAATTCCTGTTCTGTGAAAACTCCAGGAAAGTGAGAAGAAAATGATTATTAAATTGGAGAAAATAATAAGCTGTTCTTCGGAACATCCATCCTATCCTGCATCTAATTTGCTGCAGCATCGTTCTAATAGCAGCTGGCGATGTGCTAAACCAGGAGAAATGCTTGCTACTGTAATTTTTCAATTGGCAGAGCCATCGTGTATAACAGGCTTAGACATTGGCAATTATCGCAGTTGCGTTGTAGTTGTCACTGCTTCTACATCTACCGATCCTGACAAGTGGATTCCAATTGTAAACTATCAATTTATGACAAACGATGAAGCTGCAAATGGCAAGTTTAGGGATCAAGTTCAACTTTTTACAAAAAAGGAACTTAATCCTGAAACGTTGAAGATCAAATTTGATCGAGTTAAAGTAACTTGTATGCAGTCTGCAAATTTAAAGGAGCTATTTGGATTATCTTTTATTGTACTGAAAACTGAAGTCATTGTTGATTTGGGTTTAGATATCTTTGGAAGATTTAAATTGAAACAACAAGAAAATGGTAAAGAAAAGGAAGATGTAAGAGATTTTAAAGATAAGTACCTGAGAATGGTAAATAACAAGAAACCTGATTATAAAAATGAACTACTTTCAAAAGTTAAAGAAACTGCTATGGCCAATTTTTCTAAGCGGCAAGAAGAGAACAGAGAGCCAATGAAAAGGCCGTTACTAGAAAAATTAGAAGCTGGAAAAGCGGAAGAAGTATTTACAAGTAATGTCAAAAGTCCTTCAAATTCTGATGTATTAAATAGAAGTAAAGTTAAAGATGAAAAAAATTCTAATGCACAAGAAAATAAGCCTGTAGTGAGGACTCCATTTGGAGATGTTGTACCATCACCAGTAGCTAAAACCACAAAAACTGAGCTTAAGAAGGATAATCAAAGGCATAGCATAAATTCAAGAAAACGTTCTTTAAGTCCTGCTCAAAGATCAGCAGATGAAAGTACAAGCAAAAGACCAAAATGTTCCGAATGTCAAACAGGCTCTAGTGATAGATTATGTAAAAATTGTAATAAATTACCAGAACCCAAACCGGTTCCACCTCCGGAGAAGAAAAAAGAAAAAGTTGTACCACAAAAGCCAAAAAAATTATTTTCAAAACTTTTTGAAGATGTTAGTTTCTCATTGAGTGGATATGTGAATCCACAAAGAGATGAAATTAGAAGGAAAGCTCTTAAAATGGGTGCAAAGTATATAGCTGATCCTAATACCACTGATAAAAAATGTACTCATTTAATTTGTGCCTTTAAGAATACGCCAAAGCATCAACAGCTAAAGGGTCATTCTAAAATTGTTTCTCACACTTTCATCGAGGAATGCTTTGATAAGAAGACTAGGTATACAAATATGAACTTTTTAACCCATTTATATCAATACATGGAATAATAAACGCACGAGAATATTAGCTTATCAACAGCCACAGAATATTCCGTTTCTTACAACTGTTAAACTTTTATTCCTTAGAATTTGCGATTCTACGGGGTTATCTGCCGTTTTTAGAGCTACCATACAAATGAATTAAATACGAAAAACGTTATTCAAATGCATTATCATAATCGAAAAATTTTGTTTCAGATTCCCATGGAGACGTTATGCATTAGATAACAAAGATAAAGCCGAGTCAGAAAGTGAAGAAGAAGTATCAGGCAGCTCATCACCACCTAGAGCACCTAATCCATTTGAAGAAGAGACAGACTCAGATTCTAACTATTGATCTAAATTATTCTCGTCTTGCAAACATCCATTGCAATAAAGAACTGTTGGCAGATAATTTGTCATTTAATATAATTGAGTCACCGAGAATTAAGCTCCTGGACTTAAACGAGGTCTAACCCGGATCAAAATCGCAAGATCCAGTCCAGCAAGCTGAACAGGCTTCTGAGAAACTGACCTTTGCACCCATTGCGGGCTTTCCATCTATGCGGCTCGGGTAACCCCGGGTTCGTCAAACCCGTACCTGACCAGCGAGCTGGTCAGGCCCCTGAGGTAATTCCATTCCTGTGGATCCACTGTGGGTCCCCTGGCTCAGGTAACATCGAGTCCGCCAATGCGTACCTGATCAACGAGCTAGACTGATCCCTGAAGAGAACAAAGTATATCTAACTCAGGCTTGCCGGTTAATTTGAGAAATATTCAAGAATTCATCAAGTTTATTAATTTTAGCGGTGATTATACATAAGCAATCACATTCACTGTACATATATAAGAACTACGTATTGTAATTGAAAGATTTGATACATGTTCTTTTTACAAGAGATACTCAATACATCAAAAAAGCGTACGACTTTGTCCCACAATGTATTTTAAAAAATAACACGTGTTTCCTTAAATTTGTAAACTTTTAATTTCAATGTCATCAATTTTATGTTAAATAAAATTAAGTTTAGACTTTATTCATCGACACCTAAGTGTCCGAATGAGGAATGATCTTACACAGATGGTGCCACATACTGTTTTCTAATTGCGAAGAATCTGCATTAATTTTCCAATATTACGATATTTTTAATTGTTTTCCGACTGCAATTTTCAAAGATCATTTGTTTCTTTGGAACTGCTTAAAACAAAATACTAACTTTATGAAATTGGTAGAAATATGTCGTAAGCGTAAAATACTTCTTTAAAATGATACGTTTGAAAACGAGAAAATTTGTAATGTGCAACAGTTTGCAAGATGTACATACGTAATTCAAATTAGTCATTCAAATCGGATTCCGGAAATGCAATATATATTCCTCACTCATTCCATTATGGCGTACTCTTAAACCTTCGAAATTCAGTTGTCATTGAAACTGAATATTAAAATGGCTGATGCAAGTGCTACGTTTGGCTTCGAACTTTTGCAAGAAATATATGACACTCAGATTACGAAAAAGGAGGATGTGATTATTTTATTTCTGCATTGGTACTTTGTAAAACACGGTTTCAGATGTATCGGTCTCGGAGATTCTGTAAGTCTTGAACAAAAATCATATTTTTCTATGTACCGCAATGCCGGTGGTCTTTTATTTTGTTATTATTTCAAAGTAAAAATAAAGTTATTAGTATATTGATTTAACATTCTAACCGTATTTAATTCTTTAATCATATTTACTACTACGAATCAACTTCTACAAATACGATCTTGACATTTCGGAACGTCATAAAACAATACAATTTATTGACAGCATTTAAAAGAATAATTCAACACTTTAATTCTTTCGGTTTTACAGAAAACGTTTGATGCATCGGACAGAGGATCGGAATTATTTCCAGCAGGATGGAGTAAGGAAATAAATTATGCCTTACGATATATAAATGATGGAAAATTATATATACTACATGGTATAAAATCTGATGAGGATCTGCTTTTAAATTTATTGGTAATTAACAGCGTTTATGTAACTCTTTACATATCTAAGTAGTTAAATATTTCATTAAAACGTTTATAGGTTAACATGAACCAAAAACAAATAGTTGTAGGCATAATTAAATTGTTTCATACAAAAGACAAATTTCTAATGTTTCAGAGAGCAGGCGAGCAAAATGTTTCCAATATTGTAGTTCCTGTAGAACAGACTGTTAATAGTCTTCATGGTCCCATAGAGTCTTTGATACCTACTTATCAGAATTTATTAAGTACAGTTCGAACAGATTTAATTGACCCGATAGTTCCTGCTAATAGGACAGAGACTACAACCCAAACATCTTCTAGCAGAGAAAGCAATGTACCAATAGACCCAGATTTCGATCCATTGAGGGTACGACAACCGACCCAACCTTCACCCAGAATACATCCACGGTAATACTTGTCCCAATTTGTAAAATAAATTTATGTGTTACATTGCAGCACTGAAGTTACCCATGATAAAAAGACATACAGCAAAGTAAATTTCATAGCAGAAAAGATAATCCAATGGAGGAATTTTTGCAGATTTTTCACAGTATTGATGATCCGATTCTGGAAGATACTATACCCTAGTTTGCATTTTGCATTCTTTAGATTAATATCCAAATATTAATTCTGCTTTATATCTTCCAACAGCACAAATTTTAAGTTACCATTTTGCAAGTTCAAGTGACTCTACTTATCGATTTGGTATACATCTTTCCATTTCCTCCATAAAATCATAATTTACATAAATATATCTTCTCCCTTAATTTAAATTTGTATATTTTACTTTTAAATCTCTATATGTATAATATCGTTTTAACAAGTTAAAAAGTTTAAACAACAAGGCTGTTATGTCGAGAATCTATTCTAAATTTGTTAAAAAAATGTTAAAGGAATCCCGAAGCCGATCCTCGAAATATAGGAGTCGGGGATTTGGACCCGTTTTCACGCGGTGGCGGTGGAATGTTGTATGATCCATTTTCACGAGGTCCTCGTAATCCCCTTGATCCACTTCGGCCAGGACTAGGAGTACCAGGAATATTGCCACCGTATGTTTAATAAAAGTTACATTATTAATATTACCTAATTTGCGTATTTGAATGAACAATGCTTTGTATTTTTTTCAGAGGCGCGGTACCACCTCATGCAAGATTCGATCCTTTTGGTCCACCTGATATCAATCCGCCTAGACCTCGTAATCAACCTGATGCCGATCACTTACCTCCTCCAGGTTACGACGATATGTTTATGTAAACATGAATAAGGAATAAATATAGCTGCATGTATAACATATGAACTATTGTTAAAGTTATTTAAATGTATTGGAAGTTTTTATCTATCTTTATACTTTAATAATAAAAAAAGATTAAAGTATGCAAATACATGACATCTTTTCATTGACACTTCGACGGATTGATTCGGTAAAAACCATTTTTATTTTGGCAGCACATCAAATATAAGAGATATATCACAAATAACATTGTTTCCTCACAAAACGACTTCCATTCTTTTTTATTTCATTACTGATGTTTACAATATAACAAAATTTAATCATTCAATTTAATCAATGTGTCATTAAAGTAGCGGTAGGTAGGAAATTAATATTAACAAATTAAATTTACAATAAAATTGTCGTTTAAATTGCGCTAACTCGTTAAATTTATTATTTTTTTTTTGCTTCAATCGATTTGAAAGGAGTGACTGTTCTTACTTTATTTACGTCGGTTCAAAATAGAGGATTTCATTTGCTACCTAAGTTGTTTCTGTTCTGGATATTCATATTATGTTGAAATCTGTTAAAACATAAAATACATTAAATATAAAATGTTTCTGTATATTACACCATTGTGAATGGCAACAAAAATTATAGTACTCTACACGGAACTCTTTTTTTTTTGTTTTTGAATAAAACTAAAATTTAAAAAAGCCTTTCGATTCAATTCTTCGAGAATTAAGACTTTTAAATACTCTGTGAGTACGTACAATAATTAACGACTTAACGAAAACATGACTCTCAGAATCACAAGTACTAAAGAAATTCATAATTTTACGGAAGTCCTTCAGGGCACACATGACAAACCGAGATAAGCCTGAAAAAAATTTTAATTATCGTCTTATTGGTAGCATATTTTTAATAAGCCTAATCATGGTTCCTCTCTATTTTTCGACTTTTTCACGCAAAAAATTGTATCACAGATAAAAAAATGTTCACTTTTGACACATAATTACTTCTCATTCGAAGTATGTCGCTTGAAGAAGTGAATCGATGTGCAAAATTAAATTCGGGGTAATAAAAAGTTCGTTGGTAATTGTTTTCCAATGGCTATTAGGTATACCTAATTAAAAAATATCGGTATCTTACTTCAAGGGGGCTGCATTAAAAAAAACACACACACATCATTTGATTATGACAGTTATAATAATAATTGAACTAAGAAAAGGTGAACAGTAAAAATAATATTATTCAATTTCGGATCTAAAGCTCAATATTTTTTTTTACGAATGTCCCTCGTCCCATCCTCTGGTAAAAAATATTGCAGTTTTTTTAACATTACAAAAAAGGAGCTGTACCAGGTTTAAATTTCATTTCCGGTCTCCGATCATAGTGAATGTACATTGTTAATAACAGTGAATAAGTTATACGAAAGAATAACGATATTACGGATATAATATCGTTTAATTAAATGCGACCATTTAATTGTTAAGTAAATCATTAGAAAATATATAATCTTGGTCGTAATAAAAGGAAGTACATATGTAAGTACATCGTATTAACTCACGTTGAAGTTACACGTAGTCACAGTTTATAAACGTATAAATAATTGTAAAGGAAATTCGTCTATCATTCTATGTTTTAAAGAAAAAAACGTACGTTCACGTTAAACCGGCAGACGCATGAAATGATCTAAGTATTACATTCATTATTTTAGGAGCGAATTTTTTTTCTATCTTTTGAACACAGTTTAGTGTGGCGTACAGCATCACCGACAATTTTACCAAAATCGCAAAGACGATGATGATGGCTTCACACAAAATGCGTATGTAGCTATTAAAATTTGTCGAATAAAGATTTTGTTGTTTTAAAAATTTTGGTGAAATTGCCGTTAAGCTACGATAAAAGTGATATATAGCTCTGGAGTGATTTACTTCACATTTGTTTCATTCGATACTCTCGTTATTTTAAGTTAACGCAGATTCCAAGTCCAATAAGAGTTAAGAACACCCACCAGTTCGGCATGCCACTGGAAATGCAACGCAATGTTTCCTCCGTCTAAATATTATTTAAGCTAATGCTCAAACATTTGAAGTATCTGCAAATTCTTACATTATTCTTCGTATTCTTTTTTTTTCTTCTTTTATATAGATTCGATATTTTCTTTACAAGTGTGGCAAGTATATCAAAATATGTATCATATTCTAGTATCAATCATCAACGATACATCGAGTCGCTTTGAATGCTGCGTTCGGCTTTACCGATTAATTGCATTCAGAAGAATGGAAAATGTATTTTACGATACAATGTGCACAGAAAATTTAGTAAAATTAGATCAGATCCGTTGGCATTTTGAAAGTGAAACGAAATAACACGTTATTACATTAACCACACCTCGTTGAACGACGTATATTTCTCTGTAATAAATACAATTCAATATTATCACTTCGACATTTTTGTAAAAAAGAAAAGGTCACGTACACATCTTTCTTTGAGTTTCTTCTTTCGTCAATACTGTATACAAACATCCGTGAAAAATGTGCACTCAACTTACAATCGAAAGTAAATATTTCGAGTCGCATTTAGTAAAGGGAAGTTCAAAAATTGTTGCAGATAAGACACTTATACATTTCCTGTTCTGAATTATTCTGGAAAATATATTTTTATATTTTTATTGCACTAATTCCTCTATAAGCTGTATTTGGTAACAGCTCTGTATAATCTTAGTACCAAAGGAACCATATTCATTAGAACTCATGCAAATCTGATGTGCTTGCTCCAGCAGTCCTAACACATTTTGCACAAATAACACATTGACTAATGTTATTTATAAATCGATTGGTAACGTATATTGCATAGTGTATTTCTTTTTGGACCGAGTAAATGCAGCCTTCTAGAATGCTTATATATAGTAGCCTTTAGTTTTGGTATGACGTTTAACTAAACGAGGCACCAGGTATATTGCATAATTGATTCAAGTTTTATTAACCTTCCATCACGCGCAGAAGGCTTCTCCTATTCCATGGAATTTAATATCGGTTTAAGTATCAAAAATAAATATAAAAATTCCATAAAAGAAAAGTGCGAACAACTTTAAGCAATTAATCTGCTATTTACTTGCTTTAAGACAGATAATCAGATGGTGCAAAGTGCCTTAAAGTTGATTGGTAACTAGTTTTGGTTGCATTTCCATTGATAGGCCTTTCAGAACAGAGTTGGTACAGTATGTCACTTGTTACCAGGCGCGAAAACCTATACAATTAGGTATACCAATCAGTATGAATTAGTAACTTTTCAAAGAAATCGTTTGATCTATTGGACGCAGCAGGAGTTCTTCTGTCCGTTTTTGAGCTTCAATCGAGACTTGGGACGATACTTCTCAAGATAGGTCAGCTGCTTCGCGTTGATGGCACCTCGTCTCTTTCTACAAAAATTAAACAATTTTCCCTTTTAAATACTTATCTTACAAATCTGAAACAACGGTGAGTATTATTAGCAGAGTATTTATACTGACTCCCTGATGAGGGCAACTGCATCTTCATATTTCAGTCCCAGTTCGATTAGGGCAAGTGCAACTAAAACGGGTGCCCTACCCAGTCCTGCAACACAGTGCACTGCCACGCAGGCATCAGGTGATTCGCGGAATCGATTTTTCAATAGTTCGAACCATTCATCGACGATCTATTAAAAAAAACATACATAATAATCAATAGCATTGTATTAACTGTCTTTAATCATCTTCATCAATAAGAGCTTTATTGTAATTTACCTCGTTTGGTGGAAAAGTACCATCATCAAACACCAAGTCTATGACATTGATCCCTTCTGCTTTTAGTTCCTCAACTTTGTACGTCGGTTCACAGACCCTCACTACTTCTTTCACATTGTGCTTTTTCAGTTCCTGTCAAAGTAAGCAATTCAAGATGAAATTATTGCTTTTAATGAATATTCAGTAAGGTATTAGCGCATGAAATTATTGTTTTACGCAAACCTACTTGAATAAAAGTATGAATGGTCTGATCATTGGGCCGATCAGTAATGAGGAACTTCATGTTTTTGTATTCAATCTCGGCGGGTGCCGGCCTGATGTCCTTGACCCTCATGTTGCTCATTTCCTCTTGGACAACAAGTGGTTATACTCCTACTTCTGTACTGTTCTAACTCTTTTTTTTTGTTTTAATTAATATCGAATGACACGGTTTTCTTTTAACTTTGTTTTACTTTGTTTTTGAAAATTTGCCACACTATATGAAGCAACAAAGGCTGGATTTGACAACTTAGCCCATAGATGTCAGTCTTATAAAGTTGTTTTTCATTTAACTAATTGAATACTTTGTTATTTTTTTTCAGAGGACAGAACAATGGGTTTACATGTAAACCTTGGGGAGGGTTTCCGGGGTGCGAATTTCGCTGAAAGATTGAGGGGCTACGTTACATTAGGCGTTGCTGATATGCGCTTTATTCCCACTTGGGATCTTTGACTATGATTCGGAAGATAATCTGAAATCAAATAAAATAGATAACATTAACAAATAATCGGTGTATAAAAATGATTGTTGTATCCAGTCTCCTTACCTATTTGGCACTGGGTGCGCCTGGATCAGGTGCTCTCAGTAACTATGATGCTTGCATTTAATAATGTAAAATAAGAATTGATTCTAATTAATTCTTCTAATGTCTTGCGTGATGACTAGCTGATGATTTTCTGACTCTCTGGTATGATCCCAATATTATCAAATTTTCTCTTCCCCGATCAAGATGTTCTTCTCTACTTTCCACTTTAATAGTACCTAATAGGTTTCAAGGTGTTTGGGCGTGTCTCTCTATTTGTGTTGAGCCTGGCAGTACTCTGCGCTATCCAGCTGAAACTCCATGTATGTGAGGATGCACTCACCAGGAAACTGCAATTCATAAACGAAAAGGTCACGTTAAGTTATCGTCATGATCTATGGTGAAATATGTTTTATTACGTTACTAAATCTCGCCTCCGCAAGTATTAGAGATACCGGAAAAGAATGTCGTATTTTTGGAACACATGACGACGTGGAAAACGTACTCATTGAATATTTTTAATCAAAACTCAGTGAATTTTATGAAACAGGTATTAATACATTGTTGACCCGCAATTTTACTTTGAAATTAATTCATATCAGCTGCAATTTTTTCCCGTAATTGAGTGTGAAATTGAGAAATTCCAATTAAACTTCAATACATTTATTTATATGTAATAAATTTAAATGAAACGTTACGCATATTTGCTGTATATTATAAGTTATATATATTATATATTTTAGTAATTTTTTTGGTGTGGTAAAATTGAAATGGCTAAAACAACTGCAAACACGAGCTAACTCGTGACCGTAATATTTGTAAATTAAATTATTATAAGTATTTACATCGTTTATTTTAAAAAAAACGACATTCATTACCGGTACTGTGTGTGATATAAAAAAATATTTGAAATAATCAGGATATGGTATTCGTTGTAATATTCAGCGAGTGAAAGAAATCTTTACTTCCTAGTTGCGTTTAACATGTTTGAAATTTACATAAACATTCGCAGTGTAATAATAACTCACACAAATAGAATTTATATTTGATCAAATACAAAAACTAAAATTATATTATCGTACTTCTAAGGACATAATTAAAATGTTATTTTAAGAATACGAGAGATATTCTCGTTTTGTGTGCACGAGAAGAAGACAATTATAAGTTATCGTGGAAATTATAAACGTGCCAAGTCTTCACACGAGCCAATTTGTGCCAAATGTATTATGCGTTATTGACAATGTTTTCTCCACAGAAATTGTTAAACAACTGTAATGATACTTTCTTATAGTAATTCATTACGAAATCTACCATGTTATCCAGGGTTCCTACTGGTTATTAGAGCATGTAAGGGTTGTCGCAACAGCTATAATCGATATTTCGAAACTCGATTTTCGATAATTTGTAATAAAACGCACACTTATTATGAACGTAAATATAATTCATGCTCGAAAGTTCTGCTCGTTAAGTTAATTTATATGTTTATAGAAATTTTATAAAAAATTAACAAGTACAGTGTTAATTAGAAGTAAGAAGTATTTTAAAATAGCCTCTTTAATGGCCATTATATAGATTTTATGTGACTTAAATGGCAGAAATTTGATTGAAACTATTAATTTTTCCAGCTAAAGCTAACGACAGAAAGTCAATTGAAGTTATTAATTCTTCCAACAAAATCTAATGACAGAAACTTGATTAATACTATTCTTAAACCTATGCTGAATTCTTGCAGCGAAAGTTAATCAAAGAGAAATTCATTGAAACTTTGGAAAAGACTTAAAAAAGATAAGAAAAACATCGAGGATGCAACGTCACGCATGTTTTAAATTTATTAACGGCGCCACTCACGCGTGACCTCGCGGACCGCGATATTCGAACCGTTTTAACTATCATTGGTCGAAGACTGATTTTCTTTATCGTTGATACACAAGAATTTTGAACCAGTGCCAAGTGAAACAGACAGTTAAGTCACTACGCCTTCAATTTCGGATTACTGTTTCCGTAATTTCCTCTTTTACCTTAGACATCCTTTCGACACATCGCGGAAAAGAAATATTAAGTGCAACATCCGTAGAACGTAATAACACCTTATTCTACATTGTCAAAGGAAATTAATCAACGCAGAATTACGTTTTCTCTTTTCATTAATTAAATGTTACTTACATTACTCATGCCGACAGCGGACAATTGTACGAACGTGTACAATAAAAGCACTGAGAGATATTGAATCGAAACAGTGAAAATATGAAATTCTAAGAATCATGTGAACACAACAATGTTAATTAAGGGAAAGATAATGTGTGATTGAAATTATATTCCGTTGAGGTACAACCTTCGAAGAAATGTCTTGTAAATCACTTATTTATGGATTAAGATCGATCGGATGTGGTCTCTTTGCGAGCGTTTACAAATCTGAAGCGCACACAGAGTAAATATAGGCTTCGATACTTCGGGGATGAGTAGTTCGGCGTCGTTCCGTCAGTACGTCGAGACGATTTACGAAATCTCTTTTTACGTAACGTCAAACGCCAAAGTGAGAGACGTCGAGCATCTCACGGGCTGCGACAGACGACGAGCGGATGACGGATGGGAAAAAGTGAGAGCGCCCTGGCGGGAGCGTTGGGATGACCAAAATAATTGGCAGCAAGGAACGACGAACATGGCTCTCAGCTCTTCATGAAAGACAACTGTCCAAGGACGAATTCATTTTGATCATTGTTCAATAACTGTCTCAACTAAAATCTTCTCAATTGTGTCGACAAAAGGGTAAAAAAATATCTACACCCCTTTATTTCATTGACTAGTAATTGCTTTAAAAAAATCTTAATTTATTGTAACGAGTTGAAAACATTGGAAGAGGAAAACGTCAGATGTCATTTTGATGAAACTGAAATATCATTTATGGATGTTGATACATCTATTTTTCTGGTGTGAGCCAATTTGACTCATACAAGAAAATTTAATTTTTTTGCAAAGGAAATAGTTTCAAATCAATTTAAATGAAAGATTTATTATTAACACTAAAACTACCGAACCAGTCAAAATGACTGGTACACAGTTTCTTCCAAAAATTCCTCAAGTCCACAGAATAGTCATGGAATAAATATTCTCCGTCAATTTAAGAAAATATAAATCACCGTATCCATTTTCTTTTCGGTCTCTTGATTTCTCTGTTTTGAAAGTACTTATCGAATATATTGAAATTTAATAGATTTAACGCCGGTAGTTCTAGTGTTAAAAAACTAACCAACCAATGTGTTTTATATATATCGCAATCAAATTTTGAAAGAGCCAAATTGGCTTCGTAAATCTAGTGTTAACCCCTTGTAACCCAGATCATAAATTCTAAAATAAATAAAAACCGAACTATCAGAATTAATTTGCAGTAATATACTAATTAGCGGCATCTCTGCGTAAGATGGTGTATTGTTTCGATAGTATGGTATGTAGCAGTGATGATACAATGAGTTAAAAGGGAATAAATATGGTCCGTATGGAATTTGTAGAATCTTTTTTAGTTTGTTACAGAAATGTCACAAGGGGCTACAAGGGGTTAAAGTTAATAAGGAATACGTGAGATATACCTAAAAATACGGATTTTAAAATATACCCTATATAATAAGAGTGGATGTGTGTCACGTAGAAATATCTTGTCCCATTTCCAAAGTAATGTGCTATCAATTAGTTAAAAGAAACAGCTTAGAATACTCAATTTGTCGAGTATTAAAATTCAATGAAAATCAATTTCATCCGCGGTTAAGGGTCAACGCAGAGGTTGCCACGTATCCGCGGTTATACCGTTAGTATCTACGGCGGACCGTAGGTGAACCGTAAAAAAAGATTCACTGAAATCAACCTACAAACCTACTTCGTGCGGAATACATTAGCCTCAGTGAAAACGAGTATGAACTCGTAGCTCCGCCGTTCATCTTTTGCGGGTGCGCACGTCGCAACATGAGAAGTGAAACTCTCGACCTGCACTTTTCTCAATCGACCTCCAATTCATTTTTCATCACTTCTGCCGATAATTCCATGTTGTATTTTTCATATATCTTCGAAAATTTTACACCGTCAAATTAGTGGGTATAATTTTCAAGAGTGGGGAATAATTATTTTTTTAATTATCGCGTTAAGGCTACTTTGGGTGAGCACAAAGGTCGTCATTTTATTGTGGTCCATAGCTCTATACTTTTTAACTTGAAGTGCTATGCTCTTTTTGCCTATGGCTTACAAGTTTAGGTGGGTCAAAGTCATTAAGACTAATATACAGTCCAACAACTAAAAGATGGCTAGGGAGTGGCAGAGTCTCGTTTCTAACTGCCTATTCCCGCTATTTCATTTTTAGAATCCTCCAGATCAACGTACTAAAGGAGGTGGGAATTGGGAATTTGGGTAAAGAACAGGGTTTCCAAAAATGAAAGAATGGGACTAAATAGTTGAATTGCATAGAAATTTCATAGAGGTGTGACAAGGGAGGATTTGGAGACGGACTCATTAATTGGGCATCTTCGATTTTGCTTGCTTGACATCGCAGACCCCATATACCATCGTCATTTCGCTTAGAACCCATTGTTGTAGGTTTTTTTCCGAAACACTAAGTCTATGATACATTAAATGATAATTTAGGAAAAATTTTCTATAGGTTGCAAAGAAAGATTTGGATATGGGCCCATTGATTGGGAGTCCAAGACTTTAGCTCCTTACCCACCGAAACTCCCTGTTTGTTGTGGTCTCTTCACTTACAACTATTTACGTCTTCCGAACCGCTGAGGTTATGATGTATTAAATAATAATTTAAGAAAAATTGTTCACAGGTTGCAAAGGAAGATTTGGATATGGGTCCATTTATTATGAGTCCAAGACTTTAGCTCATTTCTTCTAAACCGCTGAGGCTACAATAAATTAATTAATAATTTCCTCCTCGGGTCATCTTTTTATCGCCCTACAGTACATATTGCCGTGAAGGTCTGCAGAGCCACTGCAACATTTCAACGGCATTTGTCCTCGAATTTGCTAATCGTTTCTGAAACCTGGCATCGATCGTGGACTCGTATTTTATTGCAACCACAGAGAGATACGATTTCAACGTAGACCAACCTGTTGATGCGCTTAAAAATCTTATGAAACCAGAGTTCATTTGGAATTGGTGCAACGTTGAACAAAGTTCGTAGCCCATTAGATTCAAGGTTCACATTACTGCTGTGTCGCAATTAAAAGCAGGTGCATCGTTATTGCAGACAGAAACTTGGTATCTTATAAGAGATGTACATACATACGTGCAGTAATTCAAGGAATCAACATGTAAATCCAATCAAGCATGTTAAATATATGCAGGTGTTTTGTGTTTGAAAAAGATAAATCACAAGTTAAGCTCGGCTTATCATTCTCATGGATGTGTTTATGGGAGGGAGTAATATCTATTAATACTCCGTAATTATATGTAATTCCACAGTTAAACCATGTGAAGCACTTTGGATATACAGTGAGCTCTCATCATATTTTCATTTTACGCAATTGCGAAAATAGTCGGCTGACCTTACGCGATAATTCACAATTTCTTTCACGGCCGCAGTGAGCGTCCTTCCCAGAGGGTCATCGATTAGCACAATCGATATGAACGAACTTAATAACTCTCTTCCCAAGAAATACTCAAAAATTGCATTCATATGCTACAAATTGATATTTTCGATACTTCGATTCCCAGAGTTTCATTTCATTTGCAGAAACGTTTATCAGAAATTTTTAGGATGTCTATCGGACAATAACAAACTTAATTACTTCCAACGATAGCTCTTTCCAAATTTCTATATCCAACAATGTACAACCTTTTATCCAAGTGTTCTTGCAAAAAACTAAAAGCATTACATCTTAATACTAAATCTACGGTTGCTAAATCTAATAGGTTGAAATATATTAACTATGAACCTCGCAGAAAGATGGATCTAGCGGTAAAAAATGTAATCAATTAAATAATTTGTTTATTATAAGACACACGTGAAATATTTACTCTACTACTTCTCTATCAAATTGAAAAGAATTTAAAAAAAAAGTAGAAACCTGTCAATTTGACGTAGATCTAGTGTTAAGGATGATTTGTTGGTATATTAAGAGCGATGAGAATCCTATGGAAAAATTATTATTCTTATAAGCCTTCTGAAACGCCTAAAAAATTAGAAATTTTTTCACAAGCTCGTTCAAATTTTAAGTATAACAATTTTGAATTATAACAAATTTACACGTACTTAAATGGAAAACATGTTATTAGGACAAGTTGAAGTAAAAAAATTATTGAAAATACGATTCGAAAAATCCACAAAATTGTAAACTAGTAGATTAGATATCTATGAAGCACATAAGCAGTTAACATTTAGTGGTTTCAATATTATTTATAGAGAAAAATAATAAAAATGAATGATATTTATGGTATAATTGAATGCAGAGCGTAATTCACAGTGAAAACATGGCAACCTCGAAAACAGCTACGGGAAATAAAATTAAACTCGACTATAGCAAATTAAAAATATACTATAGGCTATGTTACAGCGTGAATTTAAATCTTAATCAAATGCGTCGAAAAGTTGGATCGATCAAAATCGAATCACTCACGACTGCCAACTATTAAAATGGTGCGATGTTGTCACGTTTCATCAGATAAGAATTTAACTTATTTTATTTAATTTATTTAAATAATATCAGATTTATGATTTTCATGTCTCCGATTATACCTACAAATCATCCTTAAATACTTTATGGGATGCAACTATGCAGTTCGCGACTTATTCGCTGTTCCGGTTTAAGCATCATTATCCTAAATTACGAGAAGTCGCTGGATGTTCCGAGAAAATTATGTTTGTTCCTGAGGAAAAAAGATGAAGATATAACCTGTATGCATGCGAACGTTTTAACTTTGTTGTGCGTCACTGCTGGACACCGTCATAACGACCCATAAATTGGCATGAACACCAATTCAGAAGTAATTCAGCAGGGAAGAGTTTATTGCAAAGAAATGTCGCGCAGCTTCCTTCTCGGTATCGTCGAGGAATCCGACGACATTGGAGGATGACGTAAAAAGCAACAGACGGTCGTAATTTAATTGTTCAACCTCTATCATTGCAATTCATTTACGTGTTATCGCACCTATATTCAATTATTCGTTTCTGTTTCATGGAAACTGTTGAGTTTTATGGTATAAATGTTATTTCGAATTGTACAGAGTAGCTCAAAAATGACCAGAAGTTATTATAATAACTCTTTTGCTATTTACTTTGCCAAATGTATGGTATATGATCTATCAAATTAATTATCAATAAATACACTCCACAATTTCTATGGAATGTATTAATTAATATGTATTAATCCCTTGCACTACAATTTCTTTCGTGGCTTCGAGTGCAATGACTCGGAATTAATTCCTAAAATCAGAAGTTCTCACTGATTTCTGATATTTCATACAACTGAACGCAATATTATTCCTACAGAAATAATTTAACCATTTTATTACCGTCCGACAGTTTCAATTTACTTAATAGTTTTTGGAAAACTTCAAAATTTCCTATTCCATTTACCACGGCGCGAGTGTCACACGTTATAGACTAAGGGGTTAATAAAGTGAAGATTAATATTATAAGTGATTAAATAAAAATCTTAAAAAAATACTTTAATATTATTAAAAATGACGGTGTCAAATTCACTCCATTCCATTACTTTCATTTTCAAATATACGATGTCGAAGAAGCCACTGACCAATTTTTATTTCACCAGTTTAATAAGTAACAGTGAAATAAACAAGCAAGGGGTTAATTGATCACTTTTGTGTCACCCTCCAATGTTGAAACAATCGTTACAATTTGAAAGAGTAAGATTAATATTTTTTTTAGATGTAGTAGTACATCGTTCATTGAAGGATCTATGCAGCTGATAAGTGCAAAGGGTTAAATGTATAGCCATTGTATTAATATGTATATATAAATGCGTGACAATTAATACAAGGTATTTTAACGATAGGCAGGAACTGAAGCGATGAAAAGTAATCTTCGAAAGACGGTTATGCCTTTGATCGCCGCGCCTCAAAGAAATAATTCATCACGGGAATGTCGATAACCAATCTCTACTTGGCATTGATAAAGTTACGAGTTAAATATAGTAGTCGCCTCACGTTAGAACAGTCGACGAGTAGTTCTACCTTTTTTCTTTTACTTTATTCGCAAACCTTTCGATAAAAGTCGGAAAGTTCGTCACGGTTCGTGGGAACTTCGAGGACTTTTACTTTTAACGGACGCACCGATATAAATGATTGCAAAAGCGTTATCGATACTGCCTGTATCTTTTTATCGTTTATTTATATAGTCTACGATTTCGTTAGACCTCTTGGAGAAAATTGGAGAACTCATTATCGTATGGATAATTTGTGATTTGAAATTTTTAACGATTACGAAAAATATTGGAAAAAAATAGTTAAGTTATCGAACTTTATCGATCGGTGTTGGTAAATCTGATGAAATACCTTGTTATTGTTACGTAATGTACAAGGAAGTGTAACTTCTTATAAAATCGTGTTTTTTTTTTTAAATAATAATTGTAATTTGCTTCAAATTAAAGGATGAAATAGATGAAACACATTGAACGATTAATCGTGCCAATAACAATGATTTCCACGATATGTTTTCTAGTATCTGCTTTTCTACGTGACTTTAGTTTTTACAAACAAAAGGACATCACGGTAGATTTTTCGCGAGTCACGTCTTATCGATAAATTTACACCGACTTATCGCTTGTTTCGTCATTTTTCGCTCTATTCTTTGATATTACATTCGCTATAATCAGAAAGTATGTTACGAACCAACCAGAAAGAAGGTAATATTCTAAGCAGCGAACTTTATCGCAAATGTTATTTAAAGCGCGCGAAACAAGATTCCAGAAACTTCCGTAAAACGTTTCATAAATGGGTGAAATTTGTATTGAATTTATGTAGCAGTTTCAATGAGACAATAACGGAGACTCGACCTGTACTATTAAAAAAAAGGACAACCTAAATTTAATGAACCTCGTATTGTGAAATGATCATGAAAAGCAACAGTAATAATCCTTAGCGCATTTACAAGTCACATGGCGTTTGCGTCAAGCAATTTTATCGTGATCTTGCAAAACAGGTCACGCGGTGCTTTCGCGTCCAAGAGAAGAGGAAAAAGAACTTGACCCTGCTACAAAATAGGGTTCACCTACACGTTTTTCAAATCGAATTTCGTCTAACTATAAAAAAGCATTACAAGATTTTCATTTGCAAATTTCTCAACATTGAAAGAGACGAAGGAAAAGTGTGCATAATGCAAGAGTTAAGTATTTCATTGGCTAAACATAAACATACTGGATTATCTTGTTTTGGCTTTGACTCTGACGTGGTTATTTCTATTGGGATTTATAATTTTTGGCGGATTTCGAGGCACTGACGCGGCAATATGTTAAACAATAATTTAAGGGAGAAGCTTCTCGAGGTTTGGGAATTTATAGGTAGTAGTTGGGAATTTGGACTTTTAACTTTATAGCTACTATATCTTTTTTAGTTTTGGCATTACTATTAACATATGGAATAGTATAAGAAAAAAGTTACTCTCAACTCTCAAAAGGAAATGCTCTGACTCTTCCTCTATCAGTACATTTATTAAAGAAATAAAGGATGCAAACGTGATCAATATAGTTACTTGCAGTTTAAAAAGTAAACAAATGAAATTGAAAAGGTGGCAGATTTAGAAATTTCGAAAATATTTGCAAAAACCAGTTTTGTAGATCGTAATAAAGAACAGTATATTTAACACTATATTTACAGAAGCCGTCAAATTGACAGATCCCTATTTTTTTAGGAACAGTTTCCTAATTTATAGGGACGCAATGCAATAAATATATCACATGTATCTGATAATATACAAATTATTTAACTGGTCATTTTTTTGGCAGGTTATTCTCTCTTTTTTCAAAGCACTTATTTAACCCCTTGCCGTACAATAACGATTACTACTCGTGACGCGATAAGTAGAATAGTCAATTTTGAAGTGCTCCAAAAATTATTATATTAAAAATATCAGTGAGTCCTGATAAAATAAAATAAATTCTATGCTATTCAATATTAACTTGAGTAATATACTATATCCGAAATTAGAAGCTAGATTGTTATTTTAGTAATTAATCCAGAGTTTGCTTGATAAATCTTCGAAAAGACGACCACATAGATAAGCTGAATCCCAAAACCAATTACTTTGCGTTTTAACAGATAGCAATTTCACAGAAAAATTGCAACTTCCTCGAGACTTTATTGGACAAATTGTACCTGTAATTGAATTCGAAACGCTATACGACAACAACATGGACCATATGCACTGTCAGTCGAACGATCAGGATAACAATTAACCTGCCGTTACTGCGTCGTTTGGATCAAACAGAAATTGTACGTTGAAACGTCGATCGCTCTTGTCAACTAGAAGGTATATAGAAGCAGCACGGAACAATACGTTAATGTATCACAAAGGGACCACACTTTATGATCGATTGACGTAATATTCATCCAATTTATTAATATGTAGCAAACAGAGAACGATGTTCCTTGTAGGAACAAAAAGGAAGTCACGTTTTTCAGGAATTTTTCTTTCTTTACACAGTGTCGTGAAACGTTGACAGAGTTTTCGAATTAACCCATTTACATCGTGAAGCGGAATATTCCGTGAAAAATAATTGCATCGGCAAATGCGAAATAATTTTCGTGGCGTAAGAATAATTACACAGAGAATGTGAAATTTATTAGGAGATATTTTATTTTTTTTACTTCAACATCAGGAGTTAATATTAATAAACATTTACGAGTATTCAAATTAAGAGGAACTGATTGAATCATTTGTGTCATGTTAAATATGAAGAAAAATATGATTCGATGGTGGATTATGCAATGTACCATGAAAATAAATGAGATAAAATTCATTCTTCGTGAATTTCGAATTTCACATTACAATTTCATCGGACGAATTGGTTGAAAAATTCGTAACGAGGGAAAAAGCAGAGAAAATCTTTGTGGAACTCATTGAAACGAACAGATACGATAATTAAGTCGTGGGATGACGTGAAACTGAAATCGATGTCATCGAAATTTTATAGAACAGAATATTCAATGGAACGGAGATTAGAAACTTTCCCTATTAACGAAATTCCCTGGTACCGTTACCGTTCGTTAATAAATAATTTCCCTTCGATGGCGGAGTATCGATGGAAACGCATCGATGGCAACTTCTCGCGGAATTTCATTAGCAGTACAAAACGTGTGACGCACACTAAAACGATACGGTTTCCTTCGTCTCGACCATGAACAACGACAGTTTTCTTTTTTTTTCTTTGCATATTTTCCTCTACAATTCTATGTAAATTTTAACTAGGATCTACAGTTTCAAGTGAGTTGCGAAACAACGAGGCCATGATATGCTAACCTTTCCAACTACTTTTTCTTTTCATGTAGGGTGGTTCCTGTTTGGAATTAATTTAACCCTCTACAGCCCGAATTTTTTGCCGTATTCTAAGATCAGTTTCACTATAGTAGAATTAGAAAATGATAGAAATACTATTTTAAATCATGGATTAAATTTGAATTTTAAATATTAAATTGTAAAGAATTTCATGATTTTCACGAGCTAAATTATAATATTTGGCAAAGTTCAAAATTTGACTTTGTACAGTAGAAGCTTAAATGTTTCTTGCCTCAAGTCACAGAGACTCATAAAGGGTTCAGGTTTATTACTATCTCGTGCTCTCCGCGTATAATGAAAAAAATGAGTTTTTATTTCTTTTTTAACACGTTGACTGCCACGGGGGTCACCGGTGCCCGGCGGTATTGAATTCAATGAAATTTTATGTAACTTTTAATATTTCAATACTTAAGAATTTTCTAACATGTTAAATATTTAAATATTAGTGTTAAAGGGGTAAAGGTCTGACGGTTATCTATCTATCAGTGTCTTTAAAGTTTCTGCTTTATAAAAATGTGATCCCGAGTCGAAATATTGAACCACATTTGAACCTTTTACTACCCAACATTTAAGAATTAGAAGTACAAAAATAGGTCTAAATTCAATGTAAAATAAGATCCTATTTAGCGCCTAAAAGTGGCACTTTCCCTTTATGCCATCTTAAGGCGCAAAATAGGACGTCAATTTCAACCACCTAGAGGATTAATGTTATTATTATTCTTCTTATTATTATTTATATATATATACACATGGTTTTCAAAAATAAATTAGTCAAAATCACTCAAAAATAATGGATTTTTACTCGTTTGCAATTATAAGTCTATCACTATTTGAATTAATGTCATAACTATAATAACTATAATTCCACTAGTAACATTTATGTATGTATACATTCCTTATTAATTAATTATTAAAAAGAAATTAAAGTTTTTTATGCGATATTAAATATATATTGAATATAAAAATTATTATTTAACCTAGGAGGAGTAACAGGTCCAATTCAGGGGATAAAGATTTTGATGATAGCTAAATAGGAGTATCATTTTACTGAGAAGGAGTTACAGGTTTAAATTGAGAGTTTTGGTATTGAAAAGTATCATATTAGGTTCAAGTAGGAGTAAATACCATTAAAATAGGTTTAATATTTCGACTCGAGATTTTAATAGAAAATATTTCACTTTCGTAGGAATGAATAAACTAGCAAAATACTTATGGCGTTCAGTGTATTAACCAGTTAGCTGTGTTTGACGAGTATACTCGTCATGCGTAAAAACTACCACTGATTATTTAAATTGTAATTTTGACGAAAAATAAAATGTATTTGTAAATTTCAAGATGTTTGGAATATTTTGAGGCCATGCCGAAGTAAAACGAGTAACTAAAGGTTACAAATAATTTGAAATAGATTAATGCTCGTCTCTCGATTTTCGTGGCACAATATTCAAAAGAATTTTCGTCACAGTTAACTGGTTAAATATGAAGTTTATATAACATATGTAAAACCTTTATTTCGTGGACTTATTGTTAGTAGAACACCCTAACTGTTGAGTGAATATAAAACGATATACGAGTGGAAAGGTTTAAATAGTAATCAAGGAAAAATTGGTCAAAGGTGACGAGAGATTTGTAACTCGATTCACCCTAATTTAATTGAACCCACTGGCTGGAAGTCCTAGCCTTCTGCCTTTAAACTCACCACAAGCCCATTGCTTTCTTTTATTCTCTCTTAATTCTAGCTGTTACCAAACTCAGTTGGCAAACGTCGTTCTGGCTTCGTTCAATGACGGAATGGGTAAACAAAACGTTATTTGCGCCGGGTTTATCGTCGATGTACAATCGCATTATCTCACTGTCATCGTTCCTGCAAGAAATGACGATATCGGAAGTCGCGGGAATATGCCAACCAAATATTGGGAAACCTTTCGAGACCCTGAGAATACGCAACTTCGCAAAATTCGCTCAATGAACAAACGAATTGTTGGCCAATTATACTACGAGATAATTTCCCGGTGGCATTGTTGCGTGGTTGTTCAGTAAACAACAATGAAATGGGTGAGTCGGGGCTGTGATAAAACAGGTGCCGAGAGCTGAAGAGGACACTTTCTTTGTAAATTAAATATTAAATTTTCAAAATAAAATTTAATGGAATAGCCAATCCTAAGTAGAAAAGTATTAAAATACGTTTATTAAAAAATGTATTGTTTCTATATTCAATTTGTCACTTTTTTAAGATGTATTAACACTAGGAGTACCAAGCAAGTGAAAATGACTGGTTCCCAATTTTGTCCAAAGCACTTATTTAATTTATTGAAATATAATGAATTTAACGCTGGTAGTACCAGTGTCAAATATCTTTCCAATTAAAATTTGTGAAATAGTGAATTCCAAATGGAAATGTATAACAATCCAAAATACATTGTTCCTGTAATCGACTTAAGAACTTGCGATCTGATTGAATATTTTCGATTTCTTGAGCAAAGATCAACTTCTTTTTCGAACACTTAGTTTAACTGAAATATTCAAGGATCTTAATGATCACAGTAAAATAAAATTATGAAAGCTCAATGGTGAAACAACTCTAGAGAAAGCAACGTAAAAGATCGATCCTCGAACTGCCAACAAATCAAGACGAATCTATGCCAGATGCCGCGGAGGCAAAGTTGAAGGGTTAAAGAATAAGTAGTGCAACTGGAAGATATATTCCGAGAAATTGGTTCGATAAAACAGGAGAAAATAGTTGAATGAAGTCACCACAAGGAAATTCATTGTCACCTATCTCGACGCGCGCTAGCGGAATATTTAGCTATCAATCATCCACAAATAATAACGTACACGGTGCGAAAGACAAGAGAAATCACGGGCCAAGGGTCACCGCGCCAATGCACATTCGTCTCGAAGAATTTATCGAACAAAGCTTAAGGAAAATACCTACGAACGGGGATAATAAGACTTTTACAAATAAAAACGACGATTCTACCGTAATTCTTTCTAGCATTCGACACTAGATAAAGGCAATGGAAATGTTTTCCAAAAATCAAAACTTCTTTTAAACTACTGTTTAATACTTTCAAATATAATTCATTCAGCGCTAGTAGTTCTAATGTCAGAAATGCAACTGATCTAATGAAGGAAAGCCAAAATTAAAAAAGAAAATCGCAAGGTCATCTACTGTTTCCTTTTCATCTAAAAGAGGAAGAAGTCAATTTATAAAAAGAAAGGCCAATATATTTTGAACAATAGGATAATTATTCATTTATCTGCTTGTTTTGAAATTTTGTTCAAAACTTTGATTGTGACAACGTCCAGATAAGATTTAACTGATAAATATAAGATAATAGATTCTTGGCCCAATGTTGTTATTTTTATATCGAACAATTATCTGTTTAAGTATTTTAGATGCTTATTTCTATATGATTTTGGAGTTGAAAAATTCTCTATTTGATCCTTCAACTCGTGTTTCGAGTGAGAAATAACTGCCGAGTGCAGAGTTAAAGCTTCTACGCCCGCATCAATGTTATTTTCAAGTTTTAAATATGTATATTTTGCGCTTCTGATGCAGCGCGTTTCACGTGGGAAATAACTGTTTGTTTGCGATGCGCTACAGTTATATTTCTATGTTATTTTCGCCTTCTTTAATTCTGCATTCAAATCTCTAACTTCAAGTTTTAGGTGAGAGGCAAATATTAGATGTGATGTCGTAAGCACTTGGGAAAAAGTGGGAAAAATGATCGGAGCCTATGTTTAGAAGGTTTTGATGTTTCTGGCAGAATATCATCTAATGGACGACTTATGAAAAAGGCAAGAATAATATGCTTTTCGCAGAGGTAGGTAATATATTCTTCAACTTGTTGAACGTCGGCTGTTTCACATATTTAGCCATTCCTGCACAAGTGAAATTTTTTAAAAATAAAATTACTTTTTTACAACGTAAACACATTTATATATTCACTAGAACTTTCACTACATAGAACTTCAGGGCCTAAAGTGTTAGGAAATTAGAGAATATTAGCCTTTAAAAATCACAAAAAATTGTAATCAATTTGACATTAGAACTACCAAACAAATCAAAATAACTTGTATCAAATTTTTCCCATAAGTTTATAGGTGAATTATAGTGCAGATATTCTACACTGAACTTGTAAAACACAGATTACCAAATAATTAATAATGAATAATAACTAGAATAATTTTGATATCTATTATAGTATCTTTAAGTTCAAAACGCCGAGAAATTATGACGATTCTTGGAACTTAGCTTTTAAAACTGTGTCAAATCATCAATTTTCGATATTTTCATTTTATCCTAGTTCCGGCGATAGCTTCAGATTTACAAATTAAAAGGCCGTTTGATTTTTTTATTTCAGATGAGTGGAACTTCTGAAATCATTGCAGCCGTAAAAAATACATGAGTGTCTTTCGAATAGCGTAAAGTCAATGAAAATTGTTATTTTTGCTTGCAAAAATTCCAATAGACTACAAACGTATCAATAAACGTGTGATAAAAATTCCAAGGTTGTAAATTGTACTGATTCGTCAAAAAAAAAAATCCGAAAGGAAGCGAAAAAAAATAGCTGCCACTTGGTACCTGTACACGTCGATTCTAATTTCACGTAACCATTGCAGAAATGGAAATAACGTGTCGCTAGAAATTAGCACGGACTATCGTTGAATCATGAGATCTGACCTTATTCCTCTATTTGCTGTTTCTCCGAATGCCGACGTGAAATCGATCCAATACCGGGGAAAACTTCCGCCTGTGCGCATCCCTCTCCCTGTCTTTTTCTCTTCCTCTATTAACTCTACAATTCGTTGCATAATTTATGGAATGACTTAGGGAGAATGCAATGTACATGTGCGGTAAATCAAACTCGCATGGCTTTATTGCACTTTGGAAAAGCGATAAATCACACCGGCAAAAGTTTACTGTCGTCTTAATCGCCATCGCTTCTGTATTCTCAGATGCAATGCAGAGAATAATAGATAAGGTTGTTCGTCTCAAACTTGTCTGCATTGCATCAATGAGAATGATTTGTGGGTGGATGAAAAGATATGTCATTAGACTGCAAGTCTTTTAAAGTCCTCTTAAACTCTTACGAAGAAAATCACTCATTTCTTTTACGTAATTTATGAGAAGAATCTCTCTGTTGGGTAATTCAGTGAAAGGTGTCTTCCATGCAGAAAGAATATGGTAACTTTTAATTAACTCTTTATGGATCGAATTTTTCGCTGTCGAAGATCTGTTGCACAGTGGCACATTGAAAAATGATAGAAATGCAATTTTAACTTGGTTTCTGTACGTGAATTAGTAAAAATTTTGTGATTCTTAATAACTAAATTGCAATATTAAGCAAAGTAAATTAAAGGATAGAAACTTAATTGTATCTTGTGCTATCACCAAGTCACAGGGTCCTACAGATAGTTAATTCTAAAAATAGTAAAGCCAGATATATGAAGATCTACAGAAATTTACAAAATTCAATATTAAGAAATGTTTCAATTATTTTTTCGATTAAACTCACAGCGCGATAACAAATATTCAAGTTTTCTATCATATAAACTTTTATATGATATATAACTATCATTTAAACTAGATTCGACGAAGTTGTTGAAAATATTAGAATATTCCTATTTATTAATGGAGAAAGTTTAATGTCAACAGTCAGGAGCGATTAACGGAATGTACGGTTACGAGAAAAGCATCAGTTTCTCATTGTTCGCGGTAAGTGCGATCGTTTGTGACAATCGATCGTAGTCTCCTCACGAGTGTTTTTCTTTTTCACAGAAACTACGGTATCAGCTGACGGTGAAAGTGCGTCACTTTCGAGGAAAACAAGGCGCATTAAGAGCGACGGTAGACATGATCCTGACATTAGGAATGCGCTATATTTACCACTGCGAGCACGTGTAAACCAAATCTCCCACATCTCCACCCTTCGATCTATAAATGTATCCGCGGGCGACTCTCGTTTTCTCCTCGTCTTTGTTAGAGAACTCGCGACAATTTGCAACGTCGCAGATGCAAACAGGCGCTTACCCCTATATTTTGCCAAATGTTGCACGTGATTAAAATTTCTCATCCTTGAGAAACGGATACTTTCCTTTCTTTTCACCTAGAGTTTACTATATTATGTTTAAAATGGGATATGATGTGTTAATTAGTAATTATGAGGAAATTTTCCGGAAGTGACGGGAGAGAATTTGAAATTGAGCGCAATGATTGCAAGTATTAAGCTTTATCAGCCATAGTTTCACGAATACTTTGTCTTCTTTAAGAAAACTTCAGGATAAATTCACATTAAAAGTTTGTGTCTGATATTACAGAGTGAAAAGAGAAATAAAACTGAGGATGATAAAACAAATGCTTACTTCTACTTCAATTTTTGGATATGTTTACGTTCAAAGTTACCGATGATTATCATGAAAAAGAGGGAGAGAGAGGGAATTCGAAGATATTGGCACAGATTTTCAACATTCCACGTAGATTCGGATCGTCCAATTAACTTGACCTGGAAATTTACGGTTTTCCTGCGTTCCTTCGAATCTGAATGCACTATTGCGCTAGTCAGATTTATATAACGAGAAAAAAATACAGTCACGTTGCAATTAAAAGTTATAATCTACGTAAAAAATGAATGTGAAAAATTTGCGAATATTTTATATTATCTCCTGGAGGATTTCTATTCCAGACTACGGATTGAAAGTCTGAGTCTTTATGTCCTTGTCCACCGTAGCCCACCGTAGCTATGGTTACTCATCTAATTCTAAGATCTACTATTTTAGGTGCCCTTTGAATCACAGAGGTTATGGTATATTAAATAATAATTTAGAAAAAATTTGCTACAAGGAACAACAGAAGACTTGGCCTACTAATTGAGAGTTCCAGTCTTTCTCTACGTACTTGTCCACCATAGCCCCCAATTTGCCATGGTCATTTCGTCTAGAATTTATTGTTATAGGTGGCCTCTGAACCACGGAGACTATAACATATTTAACCCGGCGTGTGTATACTCAATTTTTAAGGGCACGGTGTGTACACTGGGCCTTTGAGGGAACAGTCGGGTTTACAAGGTTTTCTCGACTTCAGAAAAATCTGCAAAAATTCTGAGATACTTATTGGAGTGTCTACTATGTGGCTCAGTAGTTGCTAAAGTCAGGAATTGAAAACTGTTATTTTTAAAAATGCAGAATGTTGAAAAATGTTAGAGAGAAATTTGAAGTACAAATTTTGACTGTTCCTTAAAAGACCCAGTATACACACGACGGGTTAATAATAATTTAGAAAAAATTTGTTAGACGTGACGAAAAACGATTTCCATTGGAGTGCACTGATTGTGAGTCTGGCCCTTCACGTCCATATACACCATGACTCTATTTTCTGTTTCACGTGGGTTCCGAATGATCAAGGCTCTGATATATTAAACAATGACGTAGAGAAGTTTCTTCCTTACCCGCCTAGTCCTCATTTTAATAAGAATTGCAAACACGTGGTTCTATGCGCAGGAGAATAGTTTTATTACCGAGTAACCTCTTCACTTTCCCTTTGTTTTACGAGATAATGGTTTTTTACGGCAAGTGTAACACACATGGAAAGTCTAGAGAGTTGTTGGATCGTTAAAGACGATACATTGAGCGAAAAAATCTCTTCGTTACGTCAATTAGAGTGACGTTCATTCCGGGATTAAAAATAGAAGTCGACCTCAAATTTCGGTATTCTGGCACACCTCAAGGTCACTGGGTCGGAGAACACAATTTCTAAGAAGTTGATGCGACGATATTGAACGCCGCAGGTGCGCGATATTCATGGTGTTTGATTTTCATATCGAGCTCAGGCACTGATATGCCTTTAAGTCGAAAGAGATTTGGTGGAATTAGATTTTATGACTCGTCTTTGCCGTTTTGCCGACAAGTATTGAGATATGTGTATTTGGAGATCGAGAATTTAAAGAACTTACACGTAATCCTCGTTTCGTACAATTTATACAAAATAAAATTTGTTTTTCTAGTCAATCGATGATTACGATTAGGATTTTTATACAGAAAAAACCGTTTAACACGTTGCACACTACTGACATTTCGCTCGTTTTATCATTTCTACTGAATTGATAAAGTTTCTAATAAAATCCCATCTTTGCAAAAGAGAAATATAAAAGACACAAATAGAAATGTATTCAGCAGGATTCTATCTGTTAAACGCCAGAATTTAAAAATTCAATGCGTTAAAAGACTCATAAAAGTTACAACTTCAAAGTCACATAAAATTTCATTAAAGTCAATACCGCCGGTAACCGGTGACCACCATGACCGTCAACGTGAAATAAATATTTAATTGGATACAAAATATTCATAGTACACTCACAATAATCTTACGAAATTCTTTTTATGGCATTGAATATTTTTTCCTGTAAATTGCCCATATAACTGTACCATTCACGGCACACAAATTCTAACAGAATCTTTATCTTAATTCCCCCTCAAACAATAATTTCTGCCCACATTGGACAAAGTAGTATAGCGCATTCGTCATAGAAGTCAAAGAATTTAAAATTTACCGTGAAAGAACTTGAGAGTCTAACGAGCAAATAAAACCACGTTATTTACCTTTCGCCTTTGAATGCACACGTAGCATACCATATATACCGGAAAATTGCGTCGAAGATTTCACAAAGACGACAGACAAGTTTTCCTCCTGATACGGCAATACGTAGGTACTTCCACGGAAAAACCTCAAAAACCGTGTCGAATTTGTACGCGCGAGAACGTTTTGTGAACTTATTTTCACGCGAGAGCAAACAGGCGCGTCTCGGTTGCGCGCGAGACTTTCGTATAGCACAGCAACTAAGGGATGTCTCGTGGGACTAAAAACGTCTCATTTAATTCCGTCGTTACACTATCCGATCACTGTATGCGATCACTTAGCAAATGGAACGTTGCATTGGAAAATTAATTCTATTTTCTTATCCTAATGAGTGTATAATACAATCAATACTGGTATTAACACGTTGAGTGCTGTTTCGTTATTTACATTATTTTCGCTGGAGTGAAACTTTTTCTATTAACATTAGAATTACTGGCGTTAACTATATTATATTTAAATATATTAAATAAGCTACTTTGATACAAGGAGAACTAAGAGGTGGAAAAGATGATCGAATCGGTAATTTATGTTTTATAGAATGAACGTGGAATATCTATTCTATAGCTGCCCAATAAATTTAGAGTATTTTTGGAAAAAAAATGAAAATCAGTGATTTTAAGTTGCTTGATGGTTCTAGTGTTAAAATTATATTTTTACAAAGCAGAAATCTTAACTCTCTATAGTCCAAATTTTTTGTGGTATCCGAAGATCAGATTTATGATAGCGCACTTAGAAAATAATAATAATAATATTTTAAATGATGGATTAAATATGCATTTTACACATTAAAATGCAAAGAATTTCACGATTTTCACGAGTTAAATAATAATATTTGACAAAGTTCAAAATGTGACTTTGAAGAATGGAAGCTTATTGTCAGATGTGTCTTGCATTACGTCAAAGTTACGGGGGCCCATAGAGGGTTATAAATACAAATAGGTATATAGTCGGCAGGACCTCACATTTTTAACGTAAATAGTTACGTATTGAATATATTAGAAAATTCGTGAATATTATCATTTAAAAGTCATAAAATTTCATTGAATTCAATGGCGTTTGTTGCCGGTGACCTCGATGACATTCAACGTGTTAACACATTGTAGACCGGCCGCTTTACGCAGAAGTTACCTCATGTCACCGGATATTTTTTCGTAATTAAGCACGAAAGTGAAAGAAATGTAAATGTAATGTAAATGGACGTATACTTCATTTATACACAATGAATTTAAATGGAACTTTATACATATCTGCTATATATTACAATTTGTACATATTAAATATTTTAGTACCTATTTTGGTGTTAGGTATGGTACATCAATTACGTACGTGTAATGCTGTGACATTTTTTATTCGAGTGACTATTTATTTTAAAACTTAGTCTTTTAGTTGCCTCCAAAGGTCAAAAAGTGAATCAATGCAAGGAGCTCTTTTACTTACAACTACACGATTTTTGTCGGCCCTATCTATCGTGCAACTTCTAGCAATAAAATTTTATAATTTTTTAAAATTCAAGGGCTTACCATTCCACAATTGCGACAAAAATCTAAACATCAAGTAAAATCACTGTTTTTTACAATAAACTGAACACGATTGAACACAGCGAACAAAGATTTTACAATATTCCATATTATCCTGTGTTTTAACATCTAAAATAGCTAATACAGGTGCAAATACGAGTTAACTCCTGAGCTGTTGTTGACAATGCGTTAACTAATTAATTCGTTTCATGTTATATAGAAATCGCAAGAAGTATCACGTTCTACGACGATGTACGTTATTTTTCTCCACCATAGATCAATATTATCATATTATAGTTTCTTCGCAGAATATTATATTATGTAATTTAGCATTTTGCTTTACTAAATCTACTCTGCTGTTCAGAAAAATGACATCTTTTTAAACTCCAGGCTTAGTAACTGACAACTGTCTAGTTATAGTACCCACAGCATTTCAATGACTGTTTACACATAAATTCTATCTATCTACCGTTAAAATTCCAAATTTCTATTTAATCCTGAAGACCTTGATCAAAAATACCAATGAGAGTAATCGTATACTTTCCACTGAGACTAATCAGACCAGTATTTTTTCAAACTTCTTGCGCGAGACTTCTTTTCAGCGCCGTGCAGTACATGCCGGGAGACCTATATACGTTTTCTCTGTCCCAGCCGTGTCGTTTCGGGTCACGCGCTAAAGTTCATTGTGCCTGGAGGAGCGACGATAAAAATAGTCGAATATGGATAGACAATCGCGCAGAGACTATATCAATTTGCTATGTGGAAAATTGAGACGGACGGGATGCTGTGAGCATGTGTACTCCCACGTGCTGATTCCACATTTAGCATCAAGTGTAGCAGAGAAGGGTAACTGGAAAAAAAGCGAACGATCGATCATCCACGCTCTACGTCGATGCAGCTCGAAAAACTCGTGAAACGTTAAAAGGAAAGTCGTGGAGGAAGAAAAGAGAAGAGGTTGGTTGAGCTTGCTTGTTTCTGCATGATCTTTTTTTCAGCTGCGACATCGGTTGAACGAGAATAGATATACATATTGTATTTGGTCGATTGTACATGTGTTCTTTGACTGCATGTACTGTGTATAAGTTCATAGTAACGTTTCTTGGTATAGGATTAAAATAAGCATCCGAAGATGTCGACATATCTCGTTGCCGATGGTATCCAATAAGTTTGTGTATTTGTCTTAATGCATGAATTAGTAAAGATGCACCAAAGAGGGAGAAAATGGGTGACCAGAAATAATCAGGAGCAGTTTATAATAATAAATAGCTATTGATGATAGTCGAAAGCATAGAATAATGTTTTTAAGTTTGTAACTAGAAGTATCACAGTATTAGTAGTAGAACTACCGGCGTTAAATCTATTATATTTCTATATATTAAATAAGTACTTGGAAAAAAGAGGAATTAAGAGATGGAAAAGATGATCGATTTAGTAATTAAGGTTTTATACGACCAACGTAGTACATCTGCTGTATGGCTCTCCTATGAGCTTGCAGAATTTTTAGAAGAAATTCGGTACCAGTCATTTTAACTTGCTTGGTAGTTCCAGTGTTAATGAACATTTGATCGTATCGTATAGAACAGATGATCAGTAATCAATGTTTTTTTATGATCAACGTAGAATATCTGCTATATGGCTCTCCTATGAGCTTGCAGAATTTTTAGAAGAAATTCGGTATCAATCATTTTGACTTGCTTGGTAGTTCCAGTGTTAATGAACATTTGATCGTATCGTATAGAACAGATGATCAGTAATCAATGTTTTTTTATGATCAACGTAGAATAGCTGCTGTATGGCTCTCCTATAAAGTTGGAGAATTTTTAGAAAAAATTCGGTACCAGTCATTTTGACTTGCTTGGTAGTTCCAGTGTTAATGTCAACACATTATACGGTGAATGTAGTTCGATACACGAATGCTCAGTAATTTTCGAAAATATTTCAACATTTTCCGACAATCATAGATTTAAGGTATGCATCATTCTTATAAGTGATTAAAATGAAAATTCAAAAATATAATTAGTCCATTCCGATAAGTATCCTGAACGTATAGCCACTTGTTAGAGAATACCGGAACAAGAAAACGAATGTCGCGTGACAGATCGTACCATTTTGCAATTCATTTTAATTTGCATGCCTCGATAACCTACTCTTGCCAGCGTTTTCACTAATGAGTCTCGCAATGCCAAGGAATGCGTGCGACCTGTTTACTCACGAGTGTACTTGGTCGACTTGAATGGTATACACACATCGCGTACCAATGAAAATTCCGCCACGTGACTACAAAAAAAAGGGAAGCTAATTCGGAAGTCTTTGACAACGTACCTGAAGGTCATTGGACGGGACACCAAAAGTATCGTTGCCACAATCTCTGCTACAAGTTCGACAGCCCAAGTTCTCTCACACTTGTAAGCGTCAACGAGCACGCGAGTTAGAATCAATAGAAAAAAAAACAACAAAAAGTAGCGTAAACTCGCGTCACACACAAACGCGATGTCTGGCAAAACGGCGTGAGAACACAACGAAACACCGGGAGTCACATCTTACAACGCGCACTTGTGTCACCGTTCGAAAGTTAACCTAAAATTCACTTTGGATCTCATAGATCATTAAAGGATGAGACGCGCAAAATCACGGCACGTCGAGTGACAAATTAGAAGACAAATTTCTCGATACGAACCAACGTGAGAGAAAAATACCGTAAAATTTCGTTCACCGCAACTGGTGTGATTAATCTCGGTGTTAATTTCCAGAGAAACTTTTTCTCTCAAAGTCGAACGGTCAGAAACTGGAACGACAAAGGGCGCACGACTCAACGAGGCTGAGAGGGCCCAGCAAAGACGCTGCGAAGGCAGATATTCGCGTTCACGTTGTGACGGTCGCGTTGAATCTGGGCCAGCAGTAACGCGACGATGAAAATAGCACAGCGCCGAGACAGCTTTTGCCCTCCTCGCGCAGTCACCCCTTCCTCATCTCCTCGGCCAAGCCCCTCTTGCCGCGCTATGTCGCGCGGCGCCCGCAACGACTCAACGGCTCGCCAGCCGTGACGCGCTTTACCTATTTGCCGACCGACCAATCACAGCTCGCCGTTTCTCCGTGACGTCATACGCCATTACAGCGAAAGCTGAGAGTAGCACGCGAATATGAGCAAGATAGTTTTGCATTGAAAGCTGGACTCAAGGCTGTTAAATCTATTGTACTTAAGGTAGTTCTAGCTGGATTCAGAACTAAAAGTTTCTTTTTTCATTAGAAATGAAAAAAATTGCGTAAGAATTAATGCAGGGGCTAACTTCACAGAGGTCATTTCATTCACTTTTTAGACAATAAAAAACATCTTTCTCTATAACTATGAAGTAAAAAATTATGAAAAAATTCAATAATATTCCAAAAGCATAAAATAATACATTGCTAAGTTTTTATTAGAATCCATCGACTCGTTTTTCCAATAGAAAAATAAAAAAAGATTTTACGAACTCTGGAAAAATGTTTTTCCATAAGGCCCGTGTTAAATATGTTATTTTTAAACACGATTTATTCATAAACCGTGTGGACGAACTCGTTGAGATTTCGGTTATAATTATAAAATATCATGAAGAATATATTTTCAAAATTTTAAGGAAATCCATCAAAAAATGATAAGTGCCTAGAACTACCTTAATATGTAAATACTTCTAAAATCCTTCCCACTTCTGACCGGTCATTTGGCTGCAGATGCTTGAGAAAATTTCAAATTCTCGTCACTGAGGCATTGGTGCAGTATCCACAATGATAAATAACAATTTATTAATTGCCCTGGAAATTAGTTAATAAGGTAAAAGTCCGAAACCCTGTTAATAGGTTACTGCTCGGTAAAGTGTTAAGTAAGAACTTTCAAAAAGATTGGATCAAGCGGTAGAGGTGATCAATTAAGTAACTTCTGTATTGGTGTAATTAAATAATTACTATACTCCTTTTGTACAAATGTTGAGAAATGTTTACAAAGAAGCATGAACTGTTGAATATCAGGGATGCCGTGGACCTAGTTTCGATTTCTTGTCTTTTTGATATTACATATATACAGGTTAATATTAAGGAGTTGAAGTAAACAAATTTTCGAATAGCTTTTTAGAACAGATGCTGTTTCTTTGCGTCATTTCCTATAATACAAGTGTGCCTCGTTGTAGGATTTTGAAAATATAGCTATTGTAAGATACTCGGGTTAATTTTCAAATAAACACTACGTTAATCTCAATAACATGCTTTACAATTTTAATCCACGATGCTCGAGAAATTCGCAATATGTTTAGAAGTATTATCTTATATATTTAGGTATTAGAAAGTCCACAGAAGTTCCAGACAATCAGTGCAGGTCTTGCAATTTGCTATGAATATCCTAGGCTATTAACTCAATAATACAGTTCAAATCCAACAATAGAGTATGAGAGTAAATCCTTGCGAATTAATTCGTACACTCTCGACACGTTAGAGTAACTCATAAATGCACACAGCTGTCTCCTTTCACGTTAAACTCTGTGTAAAGTGTATCACAGTGCAACGAATGTTTCCGGCTTTCTTCCACAAATCAAAACATATTAGTCGTACATTCATAACTGCCATACAGGTACTAATTTTCAACTTGTACATTACGTCATATGTATTATTAACCGATCCCAATAGAAATGTTAATACGACAAGACAAATCCGTCAGCCGCAAACGCTACACCGTCGTATCGCCGGCTGAGAGACACGTAATATCTCGTTAGAACGTCGCAACATATTGCGTAAGATCTCCTCTTACATTATCTATGGTCAACGATGAAATTCCGACGACCTTTCACGACGCTCTGAACATCACAGGGGAGTATTTCCGAGTAAACGGCGCGGAAAAACGAGGAAAATGATTCAATGGTTTGATGTCCTAGATCAGTGATAGGCGCACTACACCGTTTAAATGTTCTATCCGGCCTTTTTTGGATAATGACAATGGCAAATGTTATAGAATATGCGAAATAAGATTATAACAATCGAAATAATAGATCAGTCTCGTTCCCGCCATGTTATGTGGAACTTTTAGAAATTTAGAAAAAGCCTCATTTATCGCATTAATCCCTGTCGTACGAATATTTCTGTGACGACCTTCGCAATAATTCGTCATTAAATTGGTAAAATAAAAAGAGATCTTTAATTCTTCATATTCGCATAATTAATATCACAGAAATAATATTATAGTGTTGTGTCCCGTTGATAACTTCAATTTTATAGGTTTTATAAAATTTTAAAATTACTTATTCGGTATACTGCACCTATGAGTGTCACACGTTGTTGTAGGCTAAAGGGTTAAAAGATTAGTGAACCCCTTGGTGTGCGATTTCTTTTGTGATTGCCTCTAGAATAATTCAGATTTATATTGATAAAATAAAAATTGATCAGTAATTCTTCATATATCGTACAGTTGAACGTAATGTTACTATTATAAAAATAATTTGATCGTGTTGCGTCTTAATTCTTATTGAGTTTTATAATAAATTTTATTTTTTATTGCTCTGTGGCTGAAAAATGATTGTCCATTACTGTTCTAGGCGATGCATCGAATTAACAGGAACAGGGTGCGGCGAGATCGTAGAGAATCTCGTACATGCACTAAAAATATTTCTCTAATCGTTAAACTGTCGCTATTTCAGATGGAAGTAACGTAATCCTGGGGAGCGGTTCGTAAATTTCATAAAAAAGCGTGAAATTGCAGTCTCGTGCAGCGTAGCGTGAAGTCTACGAAGAATTTTGATGGGAATAGTAATATTTTTTTCATATAATTTGCAATCAAAGTTGTGTGGGAAAAAAATGAATTTAAAAAAAGTTACAGTAATTTCAGGAAAAAACAGAATTAATGTTATCAGGTTACATTTAAAAGTGAACACTTTATCGTCCGCTGACCGTTTAATTGGATTTTCAGGAATTAACGTTCACGGAACGATGGCTCATTAATTGATTACTACAAACGATAATAAAACAAAATTGACCCACTTTGAAACATTCGAAATGAAAATGGCATAAATATTTTTTACATTTTAATTTTAAAGTCACAGAGCTCCACAAGTGGATACAAACACTTCTGTGCCATATCGAAGCGGTACATAAAGTTTTAAAGGCACAAATATTGTTTTGTAAACTTTTTGGCTTCTATTATTTTTACTCTACATTTGAACTATTAAAATATTCTGTAATATTAAAAAAAGGAGAGAGAATTTTATAAAACCTTATGAAAAACATTCCCAATCTATTGAAATCGTTAGAACGAATCTCGAATAATATTATTACGTAATTGTCGTCGAGATTTTACATGAACTAAGTGGCGAAGAAATGAACAAAGAACTTCACATACCAAAAAGCAAGCGATAAATGCAAAAATAATACCTGTCAGGAAGATATCCCGATAAACACGGTCCACGCCATTGTGCTTATCGTACAAAATGCAAAATTCCAATAGCACAGCGTAAAAAGCACGCACGAATCTAATGTGTAATCAAACTTCTTAATTTCAAGGACACACTATGTTGTAGAACGAAAATAAGTTTATGAAAAGAAACACGATCGAATATTAACGAGACGAGTTATGGCCTTTTTCGGCTGTCGAGCCTTCGATCGACTGATGCCACATAATCAACGGACTTCGATACTGACTTCTTATCAACTCGAAAGGCATGTATTCCTCCCAGATTTTCCGCGACGCCGCTCGTAATTTGATTCGAATTGATTTCTATATCTTCCCGACGATCGAGCGCCACTCGCATTATATTCATGTCGTCCTGGAACTCATACTTTGAGAAACATTCGTGTTTTGTACAGATCAAGACACTTATACATTACTTTCTATAATTCAATAATAATATTAATTCATTTAATTGCTATGACCTAACCCAGATCCTAGGAATATCGACAAATCTAATAACAGGTTTCCAATGCCCTCGTTCTTCTCTCGTTCATTTTTGGAAGTTCCAATAGCTACGAAGTTTTACATCCAATAATTGTCAGACAACAAGATACCTATTCTGTTTCTGGAAATAGTGCGATACATTTATAGAATACTTTACGATCGTATAGCAATTTACAAGATTGCTATTTGGGACAAAGGGATTATGATAAACTATGATAAAACTTCGACTGTCGTGACTGAACGGAATGAGATTCGATAGTTGGTGTCGTCTGGTTCGACAGAAATTACGAAATTCCAAGCATGCAATAATCTCGTACATCTACCTTGCAATTGAATCGCTCAAAGAGAAAAACATTGAGACGAACAAACGATTGTCTATTATCATCGGTGATCAAACAAGTACGTGTTTCTGCTCGTCGGTAACTGTGTACAACGACGTAGCCTATACTCCGACAAGATAACGCCGAAATTCTGATGAACAAATTGCTTGTACTTCGATTAGCAGATAATCGATAAAACATCGACAATATCGGTGATCCAACGATCATTGTTGGATCGTTCGTAAATCCGTGGATATGCCGATTGTGGGTATACGTGAGATGCGTCTACTTTTGTGTTGTCGAAGATTGTTACGATAAAAGGAATCGATAACTAACACTACTTCTAGTTTCAACGAAGAAACAAACTGAAGAGAATCTTGATAGGAATGAGACAACTTTCAGATGCAAACGAATGCACAGTATTTTTTCAAGGACCACACATTGCATGTCAGGAAAAACTTTCACCTTTGCTTGACATTCAAGGTAACACCGTTTGCACTTGATTCGGATCGAGTGTCATTCGATTGAATACCCATCGGTTGAGGGAAAAGTGTAGGTATTTCTTTCGGTCGATGGAATTTGCAAGTATTATCTGAAGATTGGGAGTATATGAGAAAAAGTGAAAAAAATTTCCATCAGTCGAGAGAAAAATATAGGTATTTCTTTCGTTCGGTGTATTAGGATTCGTTATATAATTTTTTAAGTCCAGTTTTTTTTTTATATATTTTCATCCTGATTTAGTTAAGCTAGTAGAAATTTTGATTTTCATTTGTGCTGTTTACTTTTGTCTGATGCAGTAGGCTCCATTTTGCCAATGTTTAAGTACCGTTTTTTATATTTTTACCGTAGAATTTATGCAATTAGCAAACTTGTTTACAATTTCTCCGATTATCCGCAACAATTTGATTATACTGGTAGAAATTTTAATTTTCATTAGAACTACCTTCGATTGAACCTTTGTTCGAGATATTAGGATTCGTTTGATCATTGGTTAAGTACCGTTTTTTATATTTTTACCGTAGAATTTATGAAATTAGCAAACTTGCTTACAATTTCTCCGATTATCCGCAACAATTTGATTATGCTGGTAGAAATTTTCATTTACATTTTGAACCACTAAATTATTAATGAACAATAAACAATGTTTAGTATATCGACGCCATCATCATCGACATCAAGGGTATTAATGATTGAAAGTACATGAAAAACGAAAGATTGCACGAGATTGGAGTTTCACTCAAGAACAATTTTTTGGGTCACCTTCTTTCGTTGAATCGATTAGAGCCGGTGTTTCTCCAAAATTGTCGTTAATCGATTATACAGTTTAATCGCCATTGCGACAGGTATAGTATAGAATGTTGATGAAGGTTGGAAGCTCCGGTTTCCTGCCTGACAGGCAAAAGTGGAAAACGGAGCGTGAAATTACGTATTGAAACGAAACGGCACATCCGGGGTCCAGTCGTATCAGAAAGTTTACTGTGAGAATATTATGGAATTGGCCGCTGATATTTGTAAAGTGCAGCATTTTCTTAACGTCTCTTCCTTCTTGTTTCATTAAAGGTCATGGTCACTCACGCACTGAGGCATAGTTAGAGATTTTCAATAAAATTCTCATTCAATGTCGACAGATTTTTAAAAAATGGTCGTCTAAGAAGCACGTGAGCATTCGTGATACAGGTACAAACCACCAATTTACCGTAACACGATTCGTGATATTAAAAGAGTGCTTACTTGAATTCTCAGAAATGACTAGGTCAAATAACACGTTTGTTATTGATCTTCTAAAAAAATCCTTCGCGAAACACGTATCCACCGTTGCGCGAAACACGTGAAATAATCCAAGTTGTTATCCCGTGTTTTTTACGAGCTCAAGATCACCTTTTTTTCTTTTTAAATAGCGCATAGTATTTTTATCTAAAATACCACCAAGGCGAGTTCAATAAGTTAATACCTGTATCCTCGTAAAATGACCTTGGACTTAAATACTTACATGCATACACATACATTTCCAACATCTCATTGAACTTGATCAATTTTCAAAACAAATCTATTAATAAAAAAATAAATTGAACATAAAAGATTTTTTATATTTGTTAAGATGTATCAGAGTTGTCTATTTTCTAAAATTCATCCTGATAACTCCTCATATAATATCATAAGCTGGACCAAAGTCGGGGATAACGTCGATGTTACAATAATAATTCTTTCATTACACTTTGAAGTTTTCCACTAAATTCTTTCGCCATTATCATCAACACATTTCACATGTTTACTACACATAATGCCACAATACCAGAAACATAGGTTTCAACATAAAAAATTTATTAACTTAACACTAGAACTACCGAACTAGTCAAAATGACTGGTACACATTTTTTTCCAAAAACTCTTCAAGATTTATGGAATAAATATTCTACGTCAATCTAGAAAAACATAAATCATCGTATCCATTTTCTTTTCGGTCTCTTGATTTCTCTATTTTCAAAGTACTTATTGAATATATTGAAATTTAATAGATTTAACGCCGGTAGTTCTAGTGTGAACCACCACCATCGTTAAATCTATTACATTTAAATATATTCAATAAGTGCATCGCAAATAGAGAAATCAATAGATGTTAAAAAATTATCATCACAGTAATTCATATTTAACGACTTAGTCGCAAAATATCAACTGCATAGTTTTCCAGTAAATTTAGAAAATTTTTATCAAAACACGTAGTCAATTATTTTGACTGCTTTGATGATTCTAGGGGTAAAACTTCAAACCTATTCGCTTTTGGTGCATCGTTTATTTGCATGTTTCGTAGAAGCATCGTAATCCGGGCGAAAATACCACGCAAATCGAGAATTAAGCGACAGACGAAAATTATTGTACGTTTAGACGAGCACGTCTTCGTTCCCGGAAGACCGTCTCTCGGCGAAGTGCATCGCAGCATTCGACGGACACGAAATAATTACGTAACTCCTATGCGTTGTATGTGTAACTATTTTAGCAAGACTGCAAATCAATGTCAAGCAAATAAGAAGTTCGTAGCAACTGTACTTGAAGTGTTCTTGTACATTACATGATAGTTAGACGTTTCGTAACAGTAACCAATATGTCGGCCAAGGTGGAGTTACAAACAGGAGTGTCGATTTAGAGATCGATTTACTTCGCCGTCGGGTGACTTTAGATTGCCACAAACGAGAAAACCACTTTTCAAGATGGAAAACTGTGATTACACGTATTTCCATTAGTTGCGTATTACCTCGCGTAGATTCGTGCAAAAATACGTCTCCAATTACTCTTTCAAAACTGTGAACTTTCGCGATAATCTTAAAAAACTGAAATTATTCGTGAAACTATATATTGCGCTATATTAAAACTAGAAGTACCAAGCTTGTCAAAATGAATCCTTTGTAATTTTTTCTAAAAATTCTCCAAGTTTGTAGAATAGTCAAAGATCAAATATTCTACGTTGATCTTATAAAACACAGATTACCGAACAGATCATATTTCTACTTCTTGATTTTCGACTTTATTTAATTTATTGAAGTATAATGAGTTTAACGTCGATAGTTCTGGTGTTAATGTATAAAAAGCACCTGTATCGATAGAAATTTTGAAGTTAAAAATCTCTTCGTTTTCTTTATACAAAAGAGTAAATTATTATCATTGCTCAAGTACCGTTTTGTGTTACTTTCATCGTAGAAATTATGTAATTACCATAACTTGTTTACGACTTCTCCGTATTATCCAACGTGATTATGTTATGTAGATGCAAATATTAATATTAACTTAGAATCATTAAATCGATGGTAAATATTACCTAAGCTCAATTCATCGTCGTCATCATCGACATTGATGAACGTACAATTGCGTCCACTGGTATTTTTCAACACGGTTCTATCTGGTGCAATTTCATTTTCGACTATCAAATACAATTTCAAAATATTCACATACTGGCAGATTTCGTTAAATATAACTCAATCTCGATAAGTGTCTGTTGGTGCAGCCAACACGTCACGTCGATGGAGAACGATTTGAGCAATTGGGAATTTCGCGTGTGTCATCGGTAAAATGTTGCCAATATATATGTCATATTAATTGACGTTTCATGGAAGATCGTGTCGGGCGTAGATATAAATACAAGATATATTTTGATCAAATTGTTCAACGACGGAGTAAATAAGCCATCTATTGGGCCAAATTAGAATCTCGCGCTGAAGAACAATCTTTTCAACCGACTGCGTATCGGTGACCTTGAGATATTAAGTATATTGTAAAATGGCATGGATTCAAAGGTGTTTAGAAGTTATAAACTCTTTGATAGTAGCCAATTTTACAATTAATTTACATAAATGCAAGGTCAAGAGCTGCTGTTTCCACTGAACTTTTATAAATTAAGATCTTCTCTTAACTTAAATTGATTTAAGTGCAAAGTAATAGCTATTGTCAAAGTGATGTAATTGCAAGTAAAAAATTGGAAAAACTTATCTACTGATTTTACTACTTTGTGGAAGTAGAGAGATAATTAGCAAAAATCGTAATTGTCTCGTGGCACAGAAATATGGTGGACCTCGAGACAAATGTCTAAATATCTCTGAAGGAAGAATAAATGCCTTTGTTACGATGATAAATTATCTAACAAATTGAAAAGTAATATGTAATCTGGTTTTATACAATATTGCAAAATGATCAAATTACATCATTTATGATTCATGGAAGTATAATGTATTTCAAAGTTTGTTGAAAAGTACGTGGGAGAAGTTTCTGCTGCTATAGAATACCGGGTATGGTGTTTGCAAGATAAAATCTCCAACTTCCAATCACACGATCTCAACTTTGTACCTGTGACCATTATCTTTGGCAAATTTCTGATATTTATAAAGCATATGAATTTCAACGGTTCTAAACCCACATAAAACTTTACATTCTCAACGAATCAAAAGTAGTAAGAAAAACAGCACAAGGGAGTAATTTTTCAGAATTTCGTGACTTAAGGTACCTAGTTCTTTCACATAGGAGCGGATTTTATGGGTGCTATGAATGGGCCGCATTGAATTTCTATAAAACGAATGATAATTTATTGAAGTATTGATTTAAAGAATTTTAAATTTGATGTACGCGTACTTATCGACAATGCGGCGTTGTCAAACACTCTCATTCACAAACAGTGGCCATATTGTAAATGTGAAATGCATGATTTTATAGTTTTCAATTAATAATTCCTTTATTAAATTTTCGGCAGCTGCAATTTTTTTTGTGAAATATCTATTCGAAAACGTTCCCGAATTAATGATCGTGTTTTTCGTAAGTATTTGCAGTATGGAAGAATGGAAAATTGAACGATAAAGTCGGAAGTACTATTTCTCTCCCTCTCTCACTCTCATTTACGTCAATGTATGAAACTGTATTTTTGAATTCGATTTTTTCATCGAAATGCCCGGTAACTGAGCTTTTTCTGCTTGTAACTTGTTCGTGACAATCTCAAGAACATCATATTTTAACATTAAATTTATTTGCAGACTTTGGTCAAGTGCAAGAACTACCTTAAGTGTATTTTAAAAATAATGCCACAGGAATTAAAGACAGGAAACGTTATATATTGGCCAATCAGGTTGCAATTTCTTGCTACAAAGTTCACGAATAAAGTAGGTAGCAGTAGGATATATAATAAAGACCTACGAAATTCCAAGACCACAAAGCACGACCTAGTAAAAAGAAGGATTAACGAGCCGCAGGACCCACTTTTGCATTTATCGACCTTTCGAGGAATCCGATCTCATGATACGACCCTGTGCACTTTTTCCTGGAAGAGTGACTTAAACGAATCCGGTTTAACCCAGTTAATCCATGAAATTGCAACTTAATCTAATACGAATATCTACAATCGGTTAATTCCTGTAAAAGTCTTGGTCTCATAAAACAACGGACTTATTGTTAATCCTTTGCAGTTCGTAGGCGTCACTGTTGCGACACTGATTATTTCTATGGAGAACAGAAGTATGCGTCATCAGGGCATATATCTCTCATAGAACTATATATAAAAACGGGAATGAACGAAATCTTACGAAACAACTTGCAATTTTTACAAATCTTTGTCGACTACCTTACAGGCAATTTTTGGGAGAAATGCAGAAGTGGTAATAGCATTTACTAACATAGAGTTTGTGGATGAAGACTTTTTGGAATATTGAGAAATAATTATTTATTTGCCGATCGAATCTCCTTTTTATCAGAAATCCTTCAACAAATCCTTCAACAACCATATCTCAATAATTCGATTCTACATGTGTCACTAATTCTTAAAGGGTTATCGAAAAAATTCTCGTAATCCGAGAAGTTTTAATATTACGGTTGTAAGACGGGAAACAATTAATTCAGATCAGCTGAGAATGCAATACAGAAGACTACTTCTATAAGTAAACATAAAATGAAGTGTATTGAATTTAGAATTCAAGTATTAGAATTCTAGTATTAGAGTTTATAGGAAGTAAAAATGTGGCCTATCAAAAATTTGGCCAGTACAATAGATTATCGTACACGGTTTTTCCCAAGAATAAGACTAATTAATGAATGAAAATACTGATCTTCCAAATATCAATTTGAATTTCTTACTTGGCGCATTAAATAAAAGTCAATGAAATAAACAGATCTATAACAATATTAACACTAGAACGACCGAAGTTAAATTTATTACATTTAAATGTATTAAATAAGAACTTTGGAAGAAGAGGAATCAAGGGGTGGTAAATATGATCGGTTTGGTAATCTATGTTCTATAAGATCAGCTTAGAATTTCTAGTCTAGGACTCTCCTGTAAACTTAGGGAATTTTTGGAAAAAAATGTGAACAAGTCCTTCTGACTTGCTTGGTCGTTCTAGTGTTAACATGTTTTACCTTCAAACTAACGTCCACCTGCCGCTATAAATAAAAGTCTGTTGGTGCATTCATAAATAAGGATTAGTAGGACAAAGGGTCAAGACCTTCGGAATTACCAAACGAAACATTTTGGTATACTTTATTACCGCAATTTCCCGATGATCGTGCGTGTTTGCGACAATAAAGTTTCCCGAATCCGTGTACCGTGCACAATCATAAATCGCAGGATGCATTGATATTTTTCTTATCATTCCACTCGAGGTCGTGTTTTCTCGAGGCGATGCGTTTACGGATCCATGCACTCTGGTACACGTGATAGCACGTGCAAGTCGCGCGTCTATATACGTTGGCGTTAAGTTACGCATGACTCATGATAAGTTCACTGGCGCACGATAGCCGCAGATTGGGTGACCCTTTTCAGATTGCACGCTATTGCATAGGATTGCACAAGGTTGCATAGGTTTGTTTTAGCGGTGCATTGCGCAGGCCCGATAAATTCTTGGTACTCGGTTTACGCGAGTATCGCGCATGTCCTATATATCTTATGGATTCACCGTCGAAGGGACCTTATGCCCGAATTGCTTCGCTTTGTTTGTGATTTTATGGGTCAGTGACTTTGGTCATTTCGCTGGGGGCTTATTATAATTTTAGATGGATTCGGAACACGAGGGGTTGGAAAATAGGTGGGAAAAAAATGTATATTTTTGGATTCAATTAGGTGGTCATTTTGTCTAGGGTTTGCAATTTTAGGGGATATGAATCATCGAGGGTATCATACGTTAAATGATTATTTAACACGCTGAATGTCATGGAGGTCACCGGTGACCGGAGCTATTTGATATCGTCAAATTTCATGTAACTTTCAAATTGCAATATTTATGAATTTTCTAACATAGCGAATATTTAAATATTGGCGTTGAAAAGATAGTTTGCTGAATATTTATCTGTCAGTGTCTTTAAGGTTTCTGTTTTAGAAGGATGTGATTTTAATAGAAGAGATTTCATTTCAGTACAAATAAAATACCTGTGGCGTTCAACGTGTTAACACTTTGAATGCCATGGAAGTCATTGGTGACTGGCGCTGTTAAATTCAATGAAACTTCGTATGACTTTGAAATTGAAATATTTACGAATTTTCTAATGCATTCGATATTTAAATACTGGCATTAAAATAGTAAAATTCTGCTAACTGTATATCTGTTTGTGCCTTTAAGATTTCTGCTTTATAAAGATGTAATTTTCATAGAAAAATTAAATTAGCGAAATACTGATGGCGTACCACGTGTTAGTATAAATATCATTGAGGTTAAAAATGAGGCTACATTTTAGAACCTTCTTGTGCTTATATCTTTTTGTAATTTCTAATGTACTTTCAAACAACTTTGCTCATGCGTTGTCTCCTGACGAATACAAAAGTGTATCCTGTGTTATAAAAGAATTGGTACTAATATTTTACGAAAAGAAAAAGTAAATTTTATAACTGCGGTAGAATCTTGGTTGGGCCAAATAAATCGTTCAGTGACGTCGGGTAACCTTGTATCGGAAGTTTATTAATAGTTCTCCGGTCGAAGGAAACCGATCGCAGAGGCTGACCGTTGTATCGTAGGAAATTTCGAACATGTCGAACCGCAAAAAAATATCTTAGGTGGAATATAATTACCTCTAAATGCACTAGTACTCGTTATCAAGAATACTGCCATTCCAGTAACGTTAAATAAAATAAGAAAACTAGATGTAATTTATAGATGAACATTTTTTGCGAAACTCTGCTATCTTAAACACAGTCTGCTATTATCTAACGAACGAAGTTGGAACTTCCTACTGATAAAATAACAATACTTATCATAGCTACAGTTTGACGAACAACTTGAATTTACCTACAACACCCCAAGGTACCCAATAACTATCAAAATCTATCGGAGTCCCTCAAAAATTCCTCCAACCCATTTATAACTTACTCAAAGCAATAAAAACAAATTAATTAATGTACATTATCATAATCTCAATGATTCCAAAATCATAGAAAACTCCAATTTCCCTAATGACTCTAATTTTCTAATAACTCTAACTAATTTCTAAATAATCTCCAATTCTAACCAAATAACCACAGCATCTATATACAAGAAAATAACAATCTACGCTAAATATAGATCCGATAATAACTCTATCAATCACAATCCCACGTTCCAACATCCTCTTCTCAATCACCTCAACCGTGCTGACAAAATTACCAATATTTCCCGCCTACTCTTTCAATCGATTCTAGTCCCTCGGCTATTCTCCTCGTGTCACCATAAATTTGCATTTCAATTTTCCATTTGAACTTTCTTCAGGTGTGCATACTCCGATAAGCCGGAAAGCGTGTGACGTCACATGAGACCGAGCCAACGAGGAGGCCAAGAGTGGGTGTTGCAATGACGTAGAACCATGACGTCATGGAAGGTACGAGACGTCATGGTGGGTGGTGCGTGGGCTACGTTCACCCTCTGAGTATCAACGGTGGGGATGAGTATAGATTTACTATTCGGAGGGAAGGGCTGAAACTCGTCGTACACCCCCACTGTTTTGCCGCTCGTTCCGCTGCTCTCCTTCGCCTTCGTCGACCCTGTAGCGTATTCTTTAGCACAGGGGTGGCCAACCCGCAGCCCGCCTAAACATTTTTCCGTACCGCGAGATCATCATCAGTGTCATTATTATTATACTATCTATGTTTATACGTAAGAATAATAGTAAACACAATAATATGGTAATCAATATCAATATATATTATGTAGTGCCCCTTTAAGAAAAAAATTCTTCCGAGTCGAAGGAGTGAAGTAGGTTTAATCTAAACAATTGTGCTAGCGACTGCCGTTGGAGTTCGTTTTAAGCAGTTCGTTTTGAGCATCTATGCGAGTGGGATGCGAACCATATTAATACATACCTTCATTCACTACTATTAATATCATTCTTATTATTCATTATTATTATTACTGTTATTATCATTGTTATATTATAATACTCAATATTTTTCATTTATCTAAATATATATACTCTAGTTTTGTTTTTGTTAATTGGTGAAGTGAATTTATTGACTCTTTAATACCCCTCTTACTACAATTATGAAGTAAAGTGTACAATGTGCGTGCCGCTAAAACTCAGAAATGAGTCCCGGTACGATCAAGGGAGTTATATGGTGTGGTAGCCTTCTATCTACCATCCATGAAGAATGCCCCCGTTTTTACCTAAAGGGCGTGATTTTGAAGATACAAGGGCTGGAAATTTCGCCCTCTAGAAATTTCTAGAACAGACCAGAACATTCGAGAGTATTGGAGAGCATTCCACAACATTATAGAACATTCTGGAATGTTCGGGAACATCCCAGATCATTGTGGAACATTATATTATATTCCTCTTATAAATACAGTAAAACTTGTTTTTGTGCGGTCCTTTTTATGTGATTTGTTTTGTGCGGTATATCAATTCCATCGGTGTTGGCATTATACACTGTTGCAAAGTTTTCTATCAGTGTGCACATGTACACTACAAAGCGCTGTTCGGCTCCAGACTCTATGTTCATTTGTTATCAGCAGAATGCATACGCATCACAAGAAGATGCGCGTTTTGGACTACGACGAGCAGCAGTAAATTATGTGCATTTTGAAAATTTCTCCATGTGTAAAATGAGAAATTAATTTTTTTTTCAACGTTTCCATGTATAATTTAATTATTACTTTTGTTTTAAAGCATTTTCTCAGTGTTTCATAAATCTTTGACATATTTTTCAAGCGCGACTTTTTTTATGCGGTCCCTATCTACCGCGCAAAATAAATTTTTCTAATATGTTGTAAAAAATGATTTGTTATAAGTGTTTGTGAAATTTCTGAATATTTCTTTTTTTTGTGCGGTTTCTTCTATGCGTTCCCTATCTACCGCACAAAAACAGGTTTTACTGTATACCACTTATATTTTAAAGATTGTCCTTTTATTCCAACAACCACATAATCTCTTATCAACTCCCTGAAGCCGGGTGCCCCAGCTAGTAGCTCATATATTTCAATCTTTCACTACGAAAAAATGGCTATAGTGGGTCTAAATCTACTATGGAGATATACAGGGTGGTTGGTAACTGGTGGTACAAGCGAAAAGGGGATAATCCTACATTAAAAAATAAGTCGAAAATATAGAATAAAAATTTTTCGTTTCATGCTTTGTTTTCGAGAAAATCTACTTTGAATTTTCGCAAAGTACGCGTGCACTTGATCATGTCTCGTTACAACGGATCTTACTGTAGATCGTTGTCTTACAAAACAAACTACCGGAATTATTAGAAGATGTACAGCTGAGAACTAGAGGAAGTTTAATTTTTCAACAAAACGGTGCACCGCCACATTTTAGTCGTCATGTGACAGATTTTTTAAACCAACATTACCAAAGGCTGGATTGGTCGTGCTGGAACAATAGCTTGACCACCACGCTCTCCTGTCTTAACTCCGCTTGACTTTTATTTATGGAGTCATATTAAATCAATTGTCTATTCTGAAGAAATCGCAAATTGCGAGCAATTGAAAGAAAAGATTATTGTAGCCTTTCATACTTTAAAACAATCGAATACGTTAGAAAGTGTTCATAGAAATTTAATTAGAAGAGCAAAAGTATGTGTTCGGCAGAATGTGCAACATTCTCAGCAATTTTTGTAATAACAAACTTTGTGATTACTTCGTAATTTACGTGTCTCATCGAGACAACGATCTACAGTGAGATCCGTTATAACGAAAAATGATCAAGTGCATGCGTACTTTGCGAAAATTCAAAGTCGATTTTCTCGAAAAGAAAGCATGAAACGAAAATTTTTTATTTTATATTTTCGACTTATTTTTTAATGTAGGGTCACCTCCTTTTCGCTTGTACCACCAGATACCAAGCACCCTGTATAATTTTAAATGTTGTTCGTGGAGTTATGATTAGACTGCGGATGTTTATGCAAATTTCGAGTTTCACAAATGCAGGTGAGATAGGAAAACCTATCTAGGGATTTATTGCACTCAATAAATATTACAACAAATACCATACTTTCGATATTTTAGATATATTTTTATATTATGTCCTTTTTGTATATTTTAGCCGCATTTAATTTGTCATAAAGGCATAAAAATCCGCAGTCTAGTTATGATGCATTTCTAAAGTGGCCCGCAAGATCATATGGGTTGGCCATCCCTGCTCTAGCACTTCACCCTCTTCTTTGCTAACTCATCCAGAGGACAAAGGAGAGAAAAAGGTGGGGGTGAATTCAACGAGCTGCAACCATTAAGCTACGCTCACAACGATGAATAATTATTTCGAATTTCACTGCTCAATGCCAGACCATCTGATGGTTAGATGACATGGCAAGTCTAAAGGGACTTGGAGTGACCTTAGAGTAATACTCGCAAATTTCTTTGTAATGTTAATTGGTGGAAGTGGTTTTACATTTTTACGATACATTTGGGTGTGAGAATAAAGTTGATAGTTTTGAGATTTGTTAGACGGTGTGAAGGTGAATTTAGATGGGGTGTGTAAACACCCTAATGCTGTTTGAGTCGACCGAAATTCAGAGGTGGTTGTATTTTCGCGAGACGGTAAAATCTGATTTGTCGCGACGCTTTGTTCTAAACTGACTAATGAAGCGAGTATTAAATCACTGCAGTACTCGTGCAGAATTTCCTGCGGCAAATTAATTTTAATTTCAAATTTTGGTCGATTCGTGTGGGATTGAAGTAAAGTGTCTTTACTATTTGGACTTTATTCATTCATTGATCTTACATTGATTATCGATGTTCAATTAAAAAATTATATGTACAATTTAATGACTGCGAAATTTTTAACGTGAAAGAGTAATGAATTATACAATAACGAAGCTTTAACATCTGCCACTTTTTCTAATCAATTTTCAGCAACTATATATAAATGTGATCAAGAACCTGGTGTACTTTTCAGTCAAAACATTAGAATATGATCGAATCGTTATGAAAAAGTGGCAAAAAATGAAGAAGTTAGAAATGACAGAGAACTCTCTCAATGCAAAAAAATCAAAATATTTCTAAAAGCAAAAGATTGAATCTCTCGACACATGGAATATCCAACTTAAACGGCTGTCATAAGTACGTGTAGACGTCTTTCACATTTAACTGGCGAACAATGCAACTCGTTAAAATCCTCCGCAATCTATTCTTCATTCTCGACTGAACCGCATTGCGAATAAAAATTGCTTCGCTATTTTTTCCCCATACAGAGGCAAAAATTTCGCGTTTAGAGGGGTTTCATTCGTGCGGGTGGTATTGTAACGAAAGGAGTGACGGCGTGAAGAGCCTCAGGTGCTCGTAAAATCGATATCACAAGTAGGACAGTAGGTTACTCGGCGAACGATGATAAGAGGCTACCTCGAATGAAGGATCACAACCGATAACAGTAAAAGCAACATTGTGAAGGAAGGAATAACTCTCCGGGATAACGTATATACCAACGTAAAAACGACGATGTTGCCAGAATATAAAGGAGCTAGCCGAAAAAGGGAAGAGAGGATGATAAATTCAACAGGAATTAAAACTTTGAGGAAGTACTAGGCAGTCCGAGATGAAATTTGTTTCTAGAAGAGATTACGAACGCGAGAAACTTCACTGCGTTTAATTTCTTGGAAGATTTCAACGGTAATGTGGTATTAACACTTTGTCGTCGAAAGTGGTATCGGTAATTCGCTGAAGAAGAAACTGTGAACAGTGGAAGACTCTACCGATGAATTGGAAAAGGTATTACTTTTTCGAAAATCTTATTGATTCAAAATAATCGTTTGAAACGTACCTACATTATTTTCAGAAATTACTATGATGTCCTTGAAAATTCCCGTGCAGTAGGGGAGAGTACCCCAGTACCGGCAAGTTGTAAATGCTATAATACTATAATAGATGAAGTTTAGATTTTTACCGCCATTAGTGCGATACACTCATACAAGTATATGTCACGCTCGGCGTCGACCTATCGTGACCGGTTTACTGGCAAATCGAAGATTTCTATTGTGCGCGAAGAACGTGCGCTACGTAATTAAAATTCTATCGGTGAAGAAGAGTCAGTTTGCCCTTTGTATGCTGAATCTCATGAAGAAGATTGGATACAGTGTGGAAACTGCAAGGTTTGGGCCCATGAGGCTTGTGCAAACATATCCGAGATATCCGATCATTACATTTGCGATTATTGTATTGTATAAATGGTTACATATTTAGTGGCCGGTACTGGAGGCCAACTTTTTGTAGTCTGATTTTTCCTAGTCTTACAATTGTTGTAATAAAGCTGATAATATCTAAACGTATTGGTTGTTTGTTACTTTTTTAAATAGCACAATAGTTCTTTTACATATATCAGGAGGTATTGAACATGTAACCTTAGGTATTTCGATTTTTTTGCTGATAAACCTTAAGGTGACGGTACTGGAGCACTTTCCCCTATATTTCAAACGAATTTTTCGAATCAGTAAGATTTTCGGCCATGAAATACGTTCTCCATTTTCCTGATAGCGCACTTTCGGCAGTTTACGGCTCGTTCTTCAGCGAAGCATCGGCGATTTTCTATGTTTCAAAATTAATAACTAAAGGCAATCTTTTTAAAATACGTTTACTGTTTATGCAACCCCGTCGTAAAATATCAACCACCCGTAGTTCACCAAAATAATCCACCGAAATGATTCTTTAACGATTTTTAACGATTAACACGTTAAACGCCAGAGATATTTACCTATATATTAATACGTTCCGTGCCGCGTGGGCCGTATACGACCACTAAACTTTCCGTCCAGACCGTTTGCATTTATCAATGCAAAACGAAGAATTTTATTGTGAAAAATATATTGTAGAGTAAAATATAGGCATCTTAATATCATGTATATTGCAAAGAAGTTTTGTAAAGTGTGGGTCGTATACGCCCCACGTGGCCAGAACAGAAAGACTTTAAAAAATGATCCGGCACGGAACGTAGGTATTAAAATTACATCTTTACAAACTAGGTATTTTTAAGACAGAAGTAGATACCAAATGAGCGGGGCTTTAAATTTTCAATGCCAATATTGAAATATTTAATATGTAAGGAAATTTGTAAATATTATAATTTTAAAGTCATATGAAATTTCACTGAATTCTACAGTGCCGGTCACCAGTGACCTCCAAGGAATTCGACGTGTTAAAAGCAATACTTAAAACTGATCTGTATAAAAGATTATTAGTCTACAGTTATCGTCGATTAATCGAGTCTGCGACCTGTCAGGTGAGTATGTTTAGCTGGGCATTATATTCGGGGCTTGAACTCACCCCAAACTTGAATAAAAGGGGAGAAGGATAGAGAAAGTGTATTGTATCCTGCAAATTCCCCCTTTGGAATCGGATCCACCGGGGGCTCGGCAGACATTGCCGATCGTTAAGCAAGGTCAGTGACATCGGTCATTCACCCGTATGGCTTTGAATATCTTTTTCATCGAGCCATGATTCTGCAGTGTCCTGCCAAGGGAGGAAGGCTCGTTTCGCTTTCAAAACCGGCCTCCACACGATTGAACATACTTAAAACCACTTCGAGTGCTTGCGCCGCGTCGCAGAGAAAAATAAACGTTGATGTATCGTGTCTGTCTCAGAAGCAATCAGGGTATATTGTTTGTACTATACATGACCATGGCGGTGTAGCATTGTAATGAGAAATCGGTGATAAGACAGGGTAGATAGACAAATGGCCTGATCTGTTTATATTATTAGAAATGTTTGTTTAGAACTGCGTACTGGTATTCTTCGACAACTTCAAGAAGTCTCCTGAGCGGCGGAGCTTCTCGCTAAAGACCGCCTATTCGCACTGTTTTTTTTGTTTTTTTTTTATTTAATCCACCCTGCTCAGCCTCTCTGAAGGAGGCACTTGACAAAGTCGTAACGATGAAATATCTTTATTAAAATATCTTGACGCCTGGCGAATCAGATCATGCCGAAACAGGCCTACCTCCGAGGAGACTTCTTGAGGTTGTCGCATTATACCTTGTGGTTTGTAGTGGTAAAGAGAGATTTCAAGGAATGAGTTTCAATTTTGATAAGATCTTTGAATTGGATTGAAAATTTAATGATTTTCTTGAAATAAACGTAAGACAGCAAAAGAATTATTTATTCGCAATTAATATTAGAACTACTGAAGCGGCTAAACTTTCAGGTTTCTATCTCTTTCGAAAGATTTATAAGGAACCAGAAAATAGATATTCCACATGTATCTTATAACACATAAATTATTTAACGCTAGATTTACGTGAAATCTGTTACATTGCAATATATGAGATATAAACTTTGGAAAGAGACGGATCAGGCGATAAAGATGATAGTTTGTTAAGTTATTTTTATATTATAAAATACACGTGAAATATCTACTGTCCTGCTTCTCTGAAAATTTGCGAAATGTTCATAAAGAAAAATAAAAACCTGTCAATTTGACGGCTTCCGTAAATTTAGTGTTAAGTGATCTTAAACTAACTAATATTTAAATTGCAGATTTAATACTAGAACGACCGACGTTAAATTTATTATATTTAAATATATTAAATAAGAACTTTGGAAGAAGAGGAATCAAGGGGTGGAAAATATTATCGGTTTGGTAATTTGTGTTTTATAAGGTCAACTTAAAATTTTTAGTCTAGGACTCTCCGGTAAACTTAGAGAATTTTTGGAAAACAATGCGAACAAGTCATTTTGACTTGCTTGGTTGTTCTAGTGTTAATGTTGTCAGTTCTGGTCAGAAGATACCATTTCTCCATGAGGAATCTTGTACTGAATAACTGTTTATCTATGTGGAAATTTGTTTTAACCCTTTGCACTCGAGTACTTTTTCGCTCAGGAGGTCTTACAACTCGAGACTATTTTGGTCATATTAGACAAATGTTTTACAGATACTTTAAAATAATTTTATACTAAAAATGCAGGCCGAGTTGAGTTCCAGAAAAAAATTGGGATACAAATATTTTATCGTATGCAAAGGGTTATAAGATTTGTTAAAGAAGTGTGCTCATTGGAAAGTAAACTGAATCTTTTAAAACGTTATGGGACAAAGTGACCATTTGAATTCTCTCCACGAAGGAACGATAGACACCCGACTGTCTCTACGAAGTTCGTGAACGACATTTCAAGCGTGTAAGTGAATTATTTTTCCTTATCGGGTAACTACAAATTAAATGTCGTCGAGGCATGGCGCATGAGGTGAAATTAGAAAACTGATTGTATAAAAGCTCGACTGATAAAAGATGTGGCGCACGGTGCGCTGCAATTAAAAGCTAAAAGCCTCCGATGCTCGACGTTCCACGCCCGTTGTGCAATCTAATGAAAACTGTGTTTATAGTATGCAATATGGCTAACAATTACTGCTAGTTGATATTAAGTAGAGTTTGTCCAAGTAAAAGTTCGTAAAGAATTCATTTTGAAAGTGGAAGCGGGTTAAAGTATGAACACCTATATGAAATTGGACTGATAAAAAAGTTTATCAACGAAAACTTGCAATTTTGAAAAAACTAGGAAAGTATAATATATCTGCAATTGTTTCTAATTCGATGATTGTAAAACTGTGAATGGAAACATAATAAAAAGTCACGAGAGTAAATCGATAACTGTAAAAACAATTATAATTTCATAAATGGAGAACCGGTGAAAAATAACCTAAAGAAGTTATCCATTATCTACAGATCTGTCTTTGTTAAATCCAACATCAAATGATATAAAAATGTATTAACATATTGCACGCCGATTTACCGATTTACTTCAACCATACTGTTCTGTCTGGAATAAAATAGTAAACTGGATAAAAAAGGTAGTATCTATTATTACGTTTAAATTTTGCATTACTTAATGCATTTCAATTTGATTTAAAAGGTAACAGTATCAAATATAACAAATTTCGCGGCTGATATTTAGCTAGCGTGCAATGCGTTAACAATGCAAAACAAAAGAGACAAATAGCTAAATGTTTAAAATGGACGAACTTGGCACATTACCCTACCATAAGCTTACATTTCACGCCGGTGATTTACGTACAGAGTGTTTCAAAATTATATGTCATGGCTTGAAGGCGTTGTTCTACACCTCTGGATTGATAGAAATTTGCAAAAAAAACCGGCCGCAAAATTCGGGAAAGAGTAGCTAATTTTTGTTATTGGCTCATCGTATTCGTCTTGTTACGTAGGCAAAATGTCTAAGAGGAACCATGGGTCAGAAATGAACCGTTCTTTCGCAAATTGACTTTTAATTGAGCCTCCCGATTAAAATTTCGCCAATAGTTAAAGCAGAGGCGGCGTAAACGAATTTAGAAAATGGGGCACTGTGTCACCGAACCGAAATTTGCTACCCTTTCCCAAATTTTGCCGCCGGTTTTTGTCTCAAGTCTCCATCGATCCAGAGGTATAGAACAACCTCTCCGAGCCATGACATATAATTTTGAAACACCCTGTACATACATGTACTATATCCTCTACACTCACAAAAGATTAACCACGAAGGAAAAGCTGTCACGATCAACTATTTTGTAAACAATAATTGATCCGTTCTCCCTTCAAACTGCATTCCTCCTGGCTCGGTAGTTGGCATACAAAAGCTCCAAGACAAGGACCGATGCATTCGTTCTTCGGATGGTATTAAACGAGGCAAGTGGAGCCAGTTAAAAATAAGAAACCCGTTCAACAGGTTTCGAAATCACGTTGGGAATTTCACAGAGAGAATACACACTACGTCGATACCACGCTTCTGTCACATTTCGTTCATAAATCCCAAGTTATCGATTCCTTCTTTGAAGCAAGCGTGGCGTTAATTAAACGATTATTAGCCTCGTAACCCTCGATCTCTTCTGATAATTTTATTTCAAAGTCTACCTACCCGTGTAAGGTTAACGTAATTGCCATAGTGTATCGATAAAAGTAATTATAGTCCAGCGACTTTTTTTTTTATTATATGCCACTTGTATGCTAATTCTATCGCATGCTCGTTTAACAAATCATAATGTTTCATCGTGTTGTTCTCGGCTCGATATCAACGTAAGAAACACACCCGTGTACGTTGACGAGCTATAAAGTTATTAAACTTTCACAGAAGTTTTAATTGCATACTCCAATTAGATGTAATTATGCGAGGCAAGTCCTTTGTCCTAACGGAGGTTGTCATGATTAAATGTTTTCTGCTCGAGTCACCCCTCTTTCTGCTCTTTGCATCGTTCTGACACTGGCGAACGGAAATGAAAAGCACGAAGCGAACAACAGTCTGCCTATTTCAAGTTCGCGGTTCCATTGGCATTGTCGTTTCCTCTCTTTTCTCTCTCTTTCTACCTTCCTCTCTCTCTTTCACAAGTCTCCTTTCACCGTCTGTGTTACCCTCTTCCGTTATTTCCTGTGGTTTCAATCCCTTTACCCTCACTATCAATCGAAACGAATAGCACCAGCAGAAAGTGCAGGTTTCCACGTGTCAATCAGTGAAAAAGTATCAGAGTAAAGTGTATGCATGATATTTGTCATTTTTTAAATCTCTGCGAGGACGTAGATGCATATGTGCGTGTTTAAATTTCAGTTGTTTGACTTTTATTGTTATTAACACTTCAATGGCCGCACGTCTACGCAGTCAAATGTTGCCAGGGGCCGGCAATATTTTTGAAGAATTAATTTTAAAAAAGTTGATAAAATTAAGAGAAAAGTAAGAGAATAAAAATAAGATCAAAGGCGTAGCGATGAACTACGAAGCCAATAGCAACATCCACACTTGTTTGCATTTATAATTCATCACACAGAGAGTGTGATACTAGCCAATAATTTTCGGTGGTAGCATCGCACACATGTTGTGTGAGCAGCAATCAAATGTTACCAGGGGCCAGCAATATTTTTGAAGAATTAATTTTAAAAAAGTTGATTAAAATTAAGAGAAAAGTAAGAAAATAAAAATAAGATCAAAGGCGTAGCGATGAACTACGAAGCCAATAGCAATATCCACACTTGTTTACATTTATAATTCATCACACAGAGAGTGTGATACTAGCCAATAATTTTCGGTGGTAGCATCACCCACATGTTGTGTGAGCGGCCATTAACACGTTAAGCGCCACGCTCATTCCTAGAGACCGGTGTTACACTTTCCGTTTAGACCCTTTGTTAAGAAAGATATCTTTCTATTTGTTTTAATAAACTACATTAATTTTTGACAAAATGCTTCATTTCTTACTTAAAATCACTAATTATGGATTGGCCAACCGCGAGAACTTAGCTTATGGAAAAAACTAATCGTTGATTTTCATTGATCAGCGTCAACATAAAGGAAAAATCAACGACCGGTCCGTAGGGACCGGAGTGGCGCTTAACGTGTTAAAGTGTTAATTGTAAGAGCTGAAACTTTGTATGGTGAAGTGGGTGAGAAATGTCGAAGGATACTGGGATAGTAATTTTATTGATTAATTTAAATAATTGATAAATATTGTGAATATCAATATGAATTTAAAAAATACAAGACTATAGAGTCACATAGTGTAGATGACTTAAGTAAGCAATTAGAGATGAATGAAGAACCATGAAAGGACAATTCAATGACATCGATGCAATAAAAGTGATTACCGTCTCAGTGGCAATTTTCACGCTGCATAAATGTGTATGATAATCATAATTCAGAACAAATGAATGGAAACGGTGCGATATTTCTGCAGAATCATGTAAAAGCCTACGTGTTTTTGTAACTTCCTGCTCTGTAGTTCAAAAACTACCAATCAAGTCAAAAAGGTTCTCGTTTTCTTCCCAAAAATTTTATAAATTTATAAAAGAGCTATAGAACAGATATTGTACGTTGACCCTATAAAACACAGACTGGCGAATCAACCATCTTTTCTATCATTTGATTCCTGTTTCTCCAAAAAACTTATTCAACCCTTTATGGTTCGAATTGATATCTGAAGAGCAGTTTCACGATAGCACAATTAGAAAATGATAAAAATACAATTTTAAATGATGGATTAAATCTAATTGTTAAACATTGAATTGTAAAGAATTTCATAATTTCCACGAGCTAATTTATAATATTTGACAAAGTTCATAATTTAACTTCGAGGAGTAGAAACTTAAATTTATCTTGCGTTTCTTCAAATTCGCAGGGGCCAATAGAGAATTGAAACATAATAGATTTAACTCCGTTAATTCGTACTAATAAACTTACCAATTAAATTTCAAGCAAATTTTTCTCACCTAAATTTATAGCTTCCAAAATATAAACTTATCATCACACTACCTTCAATTTTCTCTAATTTCACTTGATCTAATTAAAAGAAAATTAAATTAAAAGAAAATTAATTTCACTATAATTACTGGAAACTACACACTGTAAAATTTCTCATATTTCGCAAGTAAAATCGTTACGCCCTAAAATGCTCAACACGCACCATCTCCAGCGCGTTCGATCGCTCGTCAAACAAAGTGGAAGATGAAGGGACAACGAACAAAGAGGGAGAACGACCGAATCGCAAACGAACAAAAACCCGCAGGAGAGGATAGAAAGAGAGCCTGTTGGGTCGTAGCACGCACATCGATTCCCCCCTTTTTTGCCGACACTTTCGTCTGGATCGAAGGAGTCATTTGGGGTCACGAAACGTCGGCCGTGGTCACCGACCTTCATTTTCGTCCGACGACGAAGGTAGCAGCCGGCTGCAGCCGGCTAAGGTCACACCTTGACATCGAGACGGGAGAATGGGGCGACTCTCTTTCTCCTCGTCGTATTCTTCGGTTTATCACCATGTTTATACAACATCGTACGTTTCGTATAACGAAAACAAAACTATGTTTGCAACTGAAACATCATCCACGTGGGTTGTGTCTCTGGTGTAACACAAACTACCCACCGCAAGGATGTCTGATAATATCATATACCGAATTTATCGTTACGAATTGTTATTTATGACTGGTTACCTTTCTTTCTGCTATACATTTTGTATTTAACTGTATTGTAATTTTGCTTAGGACCTATTGTAACTGTTGTAGTAATCTTACTTAGGACCTATTGTAACTATTATAGTGATGTGACTTAGGACCTATTGTTTTAGTTGGGTTTCGAATCACAGATGCAGTGATGCAGTAAGTGATAATATTGATTGAGAGTTTGAGCCGTTATCTCCTTATCGTTATTACCTCGAACTTGCTACTGCAGTTAACTTACGAATCATCCTTTTTTTTATAATTTTCAGCTTTAAATTTTATAGTCGTTTCACCTACGATATTCTGTATTAGATAGGTTCTAAATCACCAAGACTGTCAAGTAGTTTAAGAAAAGAATCCCAGAGTTGACCAGGGAAGCAATTAAATTTGAGCACACTGATTGTGAGTTGAAGCTTTTACATTATAACTAATCCTAGTTATTAACTATTTAACGTGTACCTTTGATGTGGTCTAGTGTACTATCTCATAATATTTATATCGGTATATGAGATCTAGTCTACTGTCTTTTATATAGGCACGCATGGCAGAGCGGAAAAACAACTGAAATTAATCTCATTAAAAACGGTCACGGTAATCGGATTATGATTTTATTAAATCAACGTTGCTTTGATTCTTTACGGCCACGCCTGCTAATGAGATTTGATGGGTGCATTTTTTCGAGGTTACTCGACGGAGACAAAGTGGTAAATGAAATTGCAAGGGAGCCCTGGAAACGTATATACTTCAAGATCTTGGAAAAGAAACTGAAAGGGATTGTTCAAGTTCTCCCTGTTGCGGTTGAAATTAGAAAACATTGCTTTACTGGGCCAAATGGGAAACATAGGATTGCTTAAATATTCTTCTTTCTTTCTGCAATGTGGTAATTGTAAAAAGAGAAAAATAGATTCGATTGAAATAAACTAACCACATAGTAAAAAGAACTTGAGCAACAAAAGGCTTCCAGAAATGCGTCAGAGTTAATCAACATTACGCTGTTCTTTCGAAAGAAAATTTTTTTCTAATTTACGAATTTTAATTTTAATAATAACTGTTACCGAAATTTTGTTTTTATGATACCTTTTATCGGATATTCATATTAACACTACGACGTCCGGCAACACCACAGTGGTGATCTTCGCAAAGTATTGCCTGGCGGCCGGCGACACCGCGGTGGTGTCGTGCGCACAATATAAATAAGAAAATATAAATAAATAAATATATAAAACAAAAAAATTTTACATATATTTACATATATATATATATATCCTCGAAATTTCATGAAAATAGAGGTACAGGATTAAAAACTCAAGAGAATTGACGATGAGATTAGTAAAACTTGACGATTTATGACAAGAGGAATGATCTGAAACAATCCTACCGGCGCCAAGCAAACAAATTTTGATGAGACGTGCGGCCGCCAAAGTGTTAACATTTCTATTTTTCAAGACAGCTAAAATAATTAATTCCTAATTATATGCGAATACAAAACACTAAACAAAAGGAACAACTAATAAAAGACTTCCACAAAAGTGGCCAAAGGAAGCTCCACTTTCAAGAATTTTGTCATCTTCAAAGAACAAATACTATATTTCAGTAACAATATATTAACTACTAACACCTTAATAAAATATATTATATATACCTCAGGAACGTGTTGATTCTTTGCTTTGGTAGCTGGGATCAGACGTACGACCACTAACTAAGGGTTGATACCACTGTGAGTATGAATTACCAAACAGTCCGCCCATAACAGGTGAAAATAATTGAACCCGATCACGAAGCTATGATTACTCGTCGGCGGTCACGGGGGAACTGGCAGCGAGACGAGCATCGAAATGTTTTATTGTTAACACGTTAAGCGCCACACCGGTCCCTAAGGACCGGGCGTTAACTTTTCGTTTATGCTGACTCTGACCAATGACAATGAACAATTAGTTTTTTTACCTAAGCTACGTTGTCGCGACTAACTGAGCCACAATTAGTGGAGTTAAATATAAAATAGAACATTTGATAAAAAATGAATGTATTATAGTATGTTAAAACAAATAGAAAGATATCTTTTCTAATAAAGGGCCTAAACGGAAAGTGCTTTAACCCTTTTAGTGCCGGACGACGATATATCGTCATTAGCAGTGGTTCTGACACCGAGTATCGTAGGATGATTATTTAGTTTCCTCATACGATATCAATGATTTTGTGATAGATAATTGAAAATATAAAATTTATACTATATATGTCGTTTTCTATACGACATTATGATCAAATGACGATTGCTTTTATTCACAATTTCATTTGTTATTAATCCAATTAAATTTTTCTATCGGCACTAAAAGGGTTAAGAACGAGCGTGGCGCTTAACGTGTTAAGTTTTGCGGAAAGGATAACTGTACCGTGCGGCTCCACGGCCGTGTCACCTAGGAGGTAAGCCTGTTTTGGCAGAGCCTGATTCGCCAGGCGTCAAGCGTCATGCCTCTTGTCACATGTACACGAAGGCACTTGACGTTCTACCTCGCGATTCGTTAAAAGAGCTACACATACAAATCGAACTAAAAGACGAAAAGAGAGAACGCTGCAGATCGAAGCAAGGGAGACAACGCGATTTGGGTGGCGACAGTGAGGACATCGGCGTAGGCACCAGATTTCTAACATCTCTATAGTGAAAACAGAATAAACTCCGGCAGAATTACCCCCACCACATGGGGAGATTCTCCTTGATGAAACGAAGCGCGCGACGAGACAACAATGTAATACAATGTCTCGCTCCTCCAGACAAACTAATAAGAATATTTGAATGCTACGACTTTGTCGGGTGCTTCCTTTAACAGGCTGAGCGAGTGGACTCCAAGAAACAAAATGGTACGAATAGGCGGTTGAAAACGAGAAGCTCCGCCGCCCAGGTGACACGGCTGTGGAGCCGCACGATAGGTTACGCTCGCCGAGGACCGCCGAGTTTGTTTTGACAACACGCATAGGTCATCGTACTTCTTGGCCAGTCAAGTGGAAATAATTTCTACCGTTGCTCGTAGAATTAATCTTAAAGTTGGAAATGAAATTAAACGATATTGTTTATTTATATGAATGTTACAAATACATTGCTTAGCCTTATCGCCTCGTACCATTAGAATTTCTCTTGGATATTTAGTTTTTTCACACATTGATTCTAAAAACCGTCCGGAATATATCGTTGCATATTACTTCAAGCTATAAACGTTTAAATATGTTTAAACAATGGCCAAAATGTCCTAAAATTGGTGGTTGTTTTCCTATGTATCTTAAGGTAGTTCTAGCTGGATTCAGAACTAAAAGTTTCTTTTTTCATTAGAAATGAAAAAAATTGCGTAAGAATTTCATTTCATTCACTTCTTAGACATTAAAAAACATCTTTCTTTACAACTATGAAGTAAAAAATTATGAAAAAATTCAATAATATTCCAAAAGCATAAAATAATACATTGCTAATTTTTTATTAGAATCCATCGACTCTTTTTTCCATTAGAAAAATAAAAAAAGATTTTACGGACACAGCAAAAATTTTTTTCCATAAGGCCCATGTTAAATATGTTATTTTTAAACACGATTTATTCATAAATCGTGTGGACGAACTCGTTGAGATTCCGATTATAATTATAAAATATCATGAAGAATATGTTTTCAAAATTTTAAGGAAATCTATCGAAAAATGATAAGTGTCTAGAACTACCTTAAAAACTGGACGAGAGTTTTCTTGATAGTAGAAGGCGATAGAGCAGATATTTTTCTTGAGGAAAACATAATTGAAAGCTTTGTTTTCGACTGAAAAAGTAAAATATCTTAACGCACCAGTTTCACCAGTGCTAATTTCATGATACGTAGCTTGTTTTACAAGTACATTTATTGTTAACGCGTCATTTTGTGACAATAATGCTACATTATACAAATAATGTACATTTGTAACATTGCATCGTATAAATAAATAATATTGTTCAGTTGCATTTTCCATTTTAAGATTATACAACATATTAAATATAAAAATACTTGTTGCGAGATTACGTGATTTGGACAAACGGATTACATATCCGACAAAAGATATACTTTATTCGTCTTCTAGTACTCTTATATTACATGGAGTTCAAACACTTGTTTCGGTCTCGAAAAGAATCACGTCGTGTTCTGTATTTCGAGTATCGACACAATGTACATAAATTGATTCCACGACGACGTAGGTGGTCTCTTCATACTTGAAGAGATGCGGATCACTTTACGAGTCTCCTCAAGTTACATTAAGTGCAACGAACTCCTTGTCTGAGCGCAGAAAGAAAAACAGTCGCCGGTAACACAGGGTTATGGGGGTGTTAGTGATGGAGTACCCGACTTCACGAAATAAGTATAAGACAGATTGTGGAGAAATGAAACTGAAAGGGCATATGTTAGGAAATTATATCTATGTACATATTCTATGCAAAAAACATGATTTTGATAACTCGAATTTGTTTGAAATTGCCAATTTTTGAAAGTTTCTCAAGGAAGAGATTTATAACACCTACACAAACTGTCTTGAATGGATTGAATAGTAAACCAATGATCGAAGCCCCTCAACAACTATGGTCGTCGTCGGAAATTCCTTCCACGTGACACTATGTTAACCTCGAAGGATAAAAATCCGTTTAAATTTGAAGCTCAGACAATAGAACTGCGAAGAATCAAAGTCACACGCACAATAGTGAAAACGTAGAATTATAAAAGAAAAAGAAAAATTCAAACTTCCAAACAATAAGCTATAGTTGCATCAGTATGTAACAATTTTAAACTCCTTATTCTTTCTGGGGTCCATTTTTCTGAGTTTCAATTATTTGAAGATTTATAATATTCTCGAAAGATAAGTTATGTAAATACTGAGTCTACAAATTCTAATTGATGAATCGTCTCGTGAAAATGCAGCCACGCATGGTGCAACACCCGCACAATAGTGAAAATGTAGAATCATAAATGAAAAAGAAAAATTCAAAGTTCCAAACACCAAGTTGTAGTTGCATCGACAAGTAACAGTTTTAAACTCCTTATTCTTTCTGGAGTCCTTTCTTTCTAACTTTCAAGTACTCGAAGACTTATAATATTCTCGAATGATAAATTGAATACTGAGCCTACAAATTCTAATTGACGAATCGTGTCGTGAAAATGCAGCCACGCATGGTACAACACGTGTACAATAGTTAAAATAAAAAACTATAAAAGAAAAAGAAAAATTGAAAGTTCGAAACACTAAGTTGTAATTGCATCGATATGTAACAATTTCAACTTACTCCTTTTGGAGTTCGTTTTTCAAAGTTTCAATTATTTGAAAACCTATAATATTCTCGAATGATGAACTAAATACTGAGCCTACAAATTCTAATTGACAAATCGTCCCGTGAAACAGAACATACCAGAAACACCGTAAAACAAACTCCATCGAACTCCTCCGTAGATGCACTTACTGACCTTTCCCCTAAAAATACGTTCTGTCAGTTTCCAGAAAGGAAACCCGTGGAAATAAACAATTTCACACTTGCCGCGTAAAATAGTGCACTTGTGCTCCTTTCATCCGTAGAAAGTGCAATAAAGTTCTCCGAGCGGAAGAATTTGGACGTAGGCGTGCATCCTGAAGGAAAACATAGATGAATACGAACAATGTGTCCCCACGGAGTGTTTTATGACCGAGAAAGAAAGCGCACTCTCTTCGTTGAATGCACACATGAACATGTAGATCCATACACGAGGACAAGTTACGAGAGAGGCAGAGCAAACTACCTGAAAAAGGTACTCAAGCTCGTGCACTTTGAAGGTAGGAAGAAAAGACCCACCTAAAATCTGCCCCCTTTTTAGCAAACCCAAGTACCGTCAAACCATAATTTCTGTCCTAATGAGAAACAACGGGGAACGGTTTTCTTTCTTCTTAGATTTTATACTTCCAGTTTCGTTTGTGTGGTTAGTATGAAGAGGGCCTCCTGTTTTAAGTGGATTTCGAAGCAGCGATGTTGAGCTGAATATAGTGTGCATTTACAGGAGCACGGTTAGGGTTGTAACGGGTGTCTCACGTAACTGGATGTTTCCTTTCGCTTTTATTTTTCGACTCTAGCTGCTGTGATTATTTTGCTTACGATATACAGTTTCAAGTGGGTGGAGAACTGTAGAGATTACGATATACATATCAATGTTGAATACTAATTTGTGTCTACTAATTGGAAAACCTAACCTTTAACACTAGAGCTTTAATACTGTTAGCTACTACGTTAAATCGTTAACTACCAGTTTAGTCAGAATGAGTGATTATCAGTTTTTGCAAAAAATTCTCAAATTTCATAAGAGCCATAGAATAGATACTCTACAGCCATCTTGTAAAACGCAAATTACTACATTAATAATCTTTCTCGCCACTTGATTTCTTTTTATTTCAAATACTTATTTAACCCATTCGAGATGGTGCATTTTTTTGGAGACCATCCAGAGATACTGTCAATTTTTCACTTTATATTTGCCATTCCTTGTATTTGTGATGATTGTGGCCTTGGGGCACGTATTTTTGGGTATACATTGTACCAAGTACCACATTTAATGTTTATACATTTCTAAGATGCTTTTTATTTTAAACTAGTCTTATTTCGAGGGCTGTTTATTCGATACCGACTAATAATTGCAATTTAATATCATTGCACACACGGTGAATGGGTTAATATATTGAACTATAACTTAATTACAAATTTAACGGTGAGTGGTCAAGTTTTAACTCTGTATTCATCGCTATGAATTTTTACGTTTAATTAATTGGTGAAAATTTTATTAGGTGACAAAGTCGATATTTTTTAATGATAGGCTGAACCAATAACTACAATAGAAGTACGGTCTGACAATTGAAAGATGGCTAGCAGGCAGCTCTTATTTTCAACACCTTATGAAAGTCATTTCCTTTTTAAAATCCCTAAACCCAGTTTCCTAAAATAAATACTCCACATAGTCGTTTACTTTCGGAGGCTAGGTTTAGGGAATGTAAAAATGAAATGGAGAGAGTAGGCGATTGAAAATGAGAGGCTTTGTTGCTCCCAAGACATCTTTCATTTGCTGGACTGTAGCACGAGGATGGAGTATCAGACATTAATGTAGAGTGGGATGTTGGAACCCAGTGAGACTCACATTCTTTCTTCTCGTAGACGCATAACATATGTAAATACGTGGAATTAACCTAGGGAAGTAACGATGAAGAGATTTGAATTTGAGCCTACTGTTTAGGAATCCAACGCTGCTTTTAGTGCCGGCGTAGCCACCTTTTAAGGTTTCTAGTTTACGTAGTAAAGTCGGTAGAGTACGACTAGCTGGTATTTAACTGGTGTGACTCAAAATTAATAATTTTAATTTGATATCTTCCATGTAAAATTGGAAGATCTTGAGGAATAATATTTACTTCCATTGAAGTACAACGAGTGGCACTTACGACGCCATGAATGAAATGGAAAATTTGAAAGATTTTTAAAAAGTGTTAAATTAAAAATATGAATTTGTCAGGATACGATTAAATTATTTCTGTGCTATTAACATTGTGTTAACCCTCTATGGACCTATGCGAATTTAAGGTAACATAAGACACATTTAAGTTGCTATTCTTCAAAGTTACATTTTTAACATTGCCAAATATTCTAATCTGGCTCGTGAAGTCATGAAATTCTTAACAATTCGATGTTTAAAAATCAGATTTTATTGATCATTTAAAATTGGATTTTTATCATCTTCTAAATATGCTATCGTAAAAGTGACTTCCACTCAAGTGAGATATCACAACAAAATTTGACTATCTGGGGTGAAGTTTAGAAATCAGAGATAGATTGTTATTTCAGCAATTAATCTGAATTCTTGTGCATTCAGTCACAAATTGTATTACAAGGGGTTACTTTCAGTTACTTTCTTCGAGTTATCAGATTGACAATTTACTTCACGCTTTCCATGATTCTCAATCAAAATTATGCTTGATTATTATATTATTTATATAATAATAGTAGAATTCATTATATGGCCATACGTCAGTTGTACTTTAATACGCGTAATCATTTGTTTTCTTTGCAATCTAATGCAGCAATGTGAAAATCGATATCGTGCATCGTCCAAGATGATCACTACGCGAATGCACTTGCATCAGTCCACAGGAATTCTACTTAATTCGATAAATAAAAATGAATATAAATCTGGAACAAAGTCGACAATTCTACCAAGACTACGTGAAGAAAATGAAAGAAATCGACAATCAGACCATGCACAAAGAATACACGTAACCGTCATTAAAGCTTCTGGCGCCAATGATTACAACGTCAAGGACGCAATGAGATTGCAATTGAGAGCAATTTGAGGATAATTTTCTCTTTCAACTGCAATTCCGCAACTTGATTGTATAATCCGCGATAAATGCAGGAGCGTGCGGGGTAAAGTAACGCAATCACTAATCAAATTGCCGCGCTTAAAAAGAATGCAGTAAATGCCTGCCGTGTATAAAAGAGAACCAAAACAATTTTGCAAATCGTTTTTTTATCGAACGTGTTCTCAGACACGTGTAAGTTCTTCACAATTATTCTTCAAAATCATTAACAATTGCTTCCATTAAATTCCCTTCTTCCTTCTCATTTCACTTTACCAGACTTAATTTTCGTCATTTTACGAGAACTTTACGTCGGCCACGTAAATCATAATTATTGTAGACTGCCAATGTAAATTAACGTTTGCCATATGAGAAAAGTTTAGAATTAGGTCAAGTTAGTTAGCGTAGCGAAAAGATATTCTTTTATAGACAATTGTTGTAACGTTTTAACATTAAAACTACCAACGTTATATCTACTAAAATTTAGATACAAGTAATAATTACTGTAGAATAATAAAGAAATGAAGATTTGAAAAAGACGATTAATTATCCAATTTAAGTTTTATAGGAAAGAAGTGGAATATTTACTTGACAACTGGCCTATGAATTTAGGTAATTTTTAGAACAAATTTGGATCCGGTCTTTTGATCGTCTTTGTAGGTTTAGCGTTAAAAAATTCTATGAAAATCCTTTAAACCATAAAAATAAGCAGAGATAAGCTCACAAAAATGAGAAAAACAATGTAAGGATGAAGGAAGCTTATAAATATACCCAGATCTCGTTTCCCGCGCAGTTGCATTCATAAGAACCGTGAAGCACCTTTTTCCATGGAGAATGCGGACGACGAAACAGATGCATTTTCCAACGAAAAAGAGAACTTCCCTTTTCTCTTCTGATGTAATTACGAAAATGGCGGAAAGCCGAGTACTTCTATCGTAGAACAAGTTGTGCAGCAGTGCATAAGAATAAGCTCGAACGTTTAATCCTTTGCACTACGTATGCGCTGCTATGTATCATTTACTACTATCGCACCAACTCGACAGACGTCACTAATTGTTCTTTTTCTTTTTAAATAAATGTACATATAACGACACCGTTATTTTTGAAAATAATATTAGTCCATTCTGAAGCACAATGTGTTTAACACTAGAACAACCAAAATGGTCAAAATGACTCGTCTCCCATTTTTTCGAAAATCTTTCCAAGTTTGTAGGAGAGCCATAGAATAAATATTGTACCTTCATGTTATAAAGTGTAGATCACTGAATTAATTAGCCCACTCGTCCATTTAATTCGTCGCTTTCTAAAGTATTTATTTAATGTATTGAAATATAATAGATTTAACGCCGGTAGTTCTAGTGTTAAATTAATTTTATCCAAACATAGACGGTTTCTTTTCGCATTTTCAATGACAATGTAAATACATTAAAAAATTCTCATGATTTCTTCCAAAAAATTTCAACTGCTAGATGTTTTAATATGACAGCTTCTGTACGAGCTCTCAGATATTTCAATATAAAAAGAACGAAACTTGTATCACTTTCAAATATAACGGCTCAATCAATGCCCATATTTTCACGTTCTGTCTTTTGTACCAGATACTATATCAATTAAATAAATAAGTCTGTAGAAATATTACGGTTTTTTTAACCACTTCGGTGCGACTGTCGACTATAGTCGACTCAACACAGGGTAGTCAGCATGCGCCGTATCGAAGTGGTTAAAGCAAAAGTGAAATTAATTGTCAATACAGTTGAAAGACAAAATGAAAAAAAACGCGTACAAAGGATTAAACGCACAGTACTCGTCAGGGGTGTATTCATCTAAAGAAAGCAATCGCGACAAGCAATACAATGGCGTATTTACAGTAAAAAGGGTACATATTTCTGTCAAAGTACGATTGCTTCCAGAGGTGCCACCGATAATATATCCTCCTGGTGAATAATCGTCCAAAAAGTGGAGAGAAATCAAACGATAATTCGACAAAATGGAAATTAAGATGAACTGAAGAAACGCAGGCAGGGGATATGGGTGAGACTCGAAATAATATCTCACCGATGTTCAATTCTAAAAAAGGTACTCTACTTGAGGGATACTCTTACAGTAATCATCCTTCGAGTGAATTCTTCGTCTGCTTTGCACGTCTGATCATTTCAAAATGTCCTTGGTCGACGATGCGCGATACGTAACGCTATACCGATAATGATGAACGTTTTGTCACGCACCGACTTGCTAGCGGTGCGAAATGTTAGGAGACGAAACGGTATAGATATCCTTTCTAAAATTATCCTTGATAGATAGGACCATAAGAATGAAGAATTACTTTGGATCCATCGTCAACACACTACAGAATATCTTGATATCAGTAAAAGAAAATTATGTATTAGTAACAAAAATTAGAATAGGAAATGACCTACAATGGTTTGCTATATTTTTATTATAAGAGGGGATTATTGTGGAAATAGAAAACGGTAAGTTAAAAATGGCTTTTTTTGTTGATAAAATGGGACTTGATATAATAAATCAGGGGTAGTCAGCATTCTTATACCTTTGTTGGTAGAAAATATTTCTTACGAGCCAACGATTTTGCAGTAAATTAATTTAACGCGATTGCAAAGTACTTGCAATTTTAGAATGAAGGTTTAGTAGAAAATGTAGTTAAATTTATCTTTTTATTTAAAGGAGAAATGAACTTATCTCAGGTGATGGCCGATAGCCAAAGAAGAAGAAAATAGCTTCGGCATCGGATAAAATCTTTACCGTCTACCATGAAAGGTTGAATTACCTACTACTAAGCGATAGAGAGCAAGTTGACTACCCCTGTTATGGATAATTGTAAAGGGGAAGATTCTTTCAGATCCGTTTAGTTGAACGATGTAGACATCATTAGTTCCATGCTGAAAAGTATATTATCCAAGTAATCGTACTTCGCGAAGGATATTTCTCATTTTCTAGTACATTAAGATATTAAATTTTTATTATAATATAAGCATTTTTATTATAATACCAGTGAAGGAATGAGCAAATACTATTTTCATGGAAACTCGCACGACAAATTGGAGTACAACGTGTTCTCCAGCTGGTTGGTGAGGAGGTTCTCTCGCTTAATTCATTTTGTCTTGTGTTATAAAATTTATTATACACGTAGTTCTGAGCTCAGTGGAAGAAGACTATACTTTGTCTAATGGTGCCACAAATGTTTGTTATTTTTTCATCATAACAGGAGCACTTTAGCCAAAACGGAAATACAAGAAGAAAAAATAGATGATTGCTCATTACAAAACTACATTAGCAAACGAGCTTTTTCTTCACTTGGATTACTTAGTTGGCACATGTGTTACTTCGCTTCATGGTACAAGACATATTATGCATTAAAGTAAGGGCTGACTTTTCCTCATTCGCCTCTGTCACATTCAATTTCTCTTGCTGTACTATAAGACCTACCATAACACCCTGGGGATATATTTCTAAAATTTAGAATAATAACCGAGGTGAAACACACGAGAACTTCAAACTACAATTTAACTCCCTTAACTTCCTCTCTTCTCCTACAAAAATTAAACTTCATTTCTACCTAACATAAGAAGCCCTAAAACTTCAAACTAATTGTTGGATTTCCAAACCAAGGAATTTCTTCGTTTATATTCAAAATTTTCATCCACAATATCACTGGAAACCTGAGATCGACAAGTGACAACTGAAAAGAAAATATTTCTTTCGTCGTTCCCATGACAATGTAACCAACGTGATGCTTTTCTTAATACGCTGAACACCACGGGGGTCATGACTTTTAAATTATAATATTTCCAAATTTTAAATATTGACATTAAAAAGGTAGAGTACTAAATATATCTATCTGTATCTCTTAGATTTCTTCTTTGTAAAAATATCATCTTAACACTAGAACTACCGGCGTTAAATCAATTATATCTTAATATATTAAATAAGTACTTTGAAAACAAAGGAATCAAGAGGTCGAGGGGGTGATTGATTCAGTGATTTATGTTTTCTTAGATAGACGTAGAATATTTATTCCATGACTCTTCTATAGACTTGGAGAATTTCTGGAAAAAACTGTGTACCAGTCGTTTCAACTGGCTTGGTAGTTCTATTGTTAATAGAAAATATGTCACTTCAGTAAACATGATGAAATTAAAGAAATATCGGTTGTGTTCCACGTGTTAAAATCGAAAATGACGTCAGAACGAGAGTGGTTTCTATCCATTGGGCGAATCAGAGCAAACTACTTGCCATGTGACTTCCTGTTTCTGTTGAATGGTCAAGTACTTGACTTTGGTTTCACAATTGTTACTGTTAATTGAAACGGGTCCATTGTAAAATCAGAAGTGCACAGATCGAAACGGTTCGTCAACCATGGAATTTAAGTCATCTCTGATTCCAACCATGCCTTTCTCCCTGGCGTACGTGTCGCTCATGAATCGTCTAGCCAAGATAGTAATTCAAGTCTCACACGTGGCTGATAAAAAGAGACGAAACGCCACCGCAGAGAATTATATTCGAAGAGACGACATTACCTATCCGAGGATCACGAGAAGGAAGAAGGCTCTTAGCCTTTTCGTAACTCGTATTACTCTGGCATGGATGAATGCATGTAAGCGCCGCATTATGCCGCTTTTGAACTTCGTTCTCTTTACCCGGAGAAACGATAATTGGCCTTCGATACACCGAGTATGTTTTGTACTTTGTCGAACACCGGTGCACCGATATTGCGCGTTTAAGGGGAATCGTGGAGGGAAAGAATGGGGAAAAAGGGGACGACGTGAATTTAGCCAAGGTTGACCTCTACTTTGACAAGATATCATGGACGGAGTAATTTTGATATTGCTTTAACTAACCTTGGAAATTTGTGGTTTGGAGATAAATGTCGATAGAGTTTTGTAGACGTGACATAGCAAAAGATCATTGGTTGAAACTATGAAACGTTTTTAACCCCTTGTTCTACGATTTCTTTTATGATTGGCTGCGCAATGAGTTGGAATTAAGTTGGTAAAATAAAAATTATATTAAATGACAAATTACCGGCCAGCAGTTAGTTGTTGCAATGGAAGTTTGCAAAGTGAGAATAACTTAGGTCAACGGTTGGATTCTGATTCCAATTGAGCTAATGATTCCAAGTGTATCTGAATTGATATTATAGAAATAATTCTACCATGTCGCATCTCACTGATTTTTTCAATTTTATAGATTTTGCATACTTCAAATTTCCCTATTCAATACACCACGTCAGTAGTGTCACTCGTTATTGTACGACAAGTGGTTAAGTGGACAGAGACATATGTGACATTAGATATGAGAATGATAATGTCGTTAGTAAAAAACCAAAGACCTTGAAAAAATTAAAAACTAAAGTACTCCATCGCAATGTTGCTATCTTGTTGCACACATAAATGATAGCACCCACATAATTCTCTCGTTTGTTACACTATTACGCAACTCTTCCAAGTTCTCGCGCACTCACCATTCTCTGTTCTCTTTAAAACAATAGAAAATAATTGTTTCCACATCTATCAAACATATCCACGTTCATAAAAAGCCCGAAGTTATCTTTATTGCAAAAACTATCGGAACAATGGCGCCAGTCGTATGTAACACGTAGAAAATCACCGGTGGTACCATAATGGCGCTGGAAAAACTACGAGATTGAAGTAACAGAGACTAAAGCTTCAACTTTCGCCGTGAAATTCTACTGTTCTCAGTGTTCCATATGAATTTGTGGCTAATGGCGACTGCTAGATATTATTCTCGGCATTATCTCCGTGTTGTGCGGTAGCCACTCCTAGCTTCCTGTTCCGTGCGTTCACCGTTATGTAATGCAGTGCAATTTACATAACAGGAAACGGTGAATCAGATTCGATCTGGTAAATCGTAGGCGTTATTGCTGGACCATCGTGTCGGCAACGTGAAACCGATCGACTTTGCACAGAATTAAGCCGACCGAATGTATTTAAAGCATTGCGGATAGGACGTTTCATTGTTAGCCGTAAACCTTGGTCAGGTATTCTTGTTTCCTTTGTTCGAGAAAATTCTAAAATAGGGTTGGAGGATTTGGTAGGTGTATTTTGTATCGCTAAAAGAAGAGGAAAAGAAAATACCATGGATGAGGTAAACAATCGGACTTATAATTAATGGAACCGTGATAAAATCCTTCGCCAGCTCTGGGAATTTTGTTGTGTTATTTATCTCATATCATTCAGTGGTTTAGAAACTATTTAAAGCGTTTGATATCGAGACGAAATAACAACAGTTAAAGCTGAAAACATGGAACGAAGGAATAGAAGAAATTTTTTATACGCATTCTCAGACGTCTGTCTTTAACCCATTCGAGACCAAAAGCACACCGTGTGTGCAATGCATTTCCGAGCCAAAAAGACCGACTGTACACCGTGTGTGCAATGATCTTGAATTGCAATTTTCAGTCATTATAGAAAAAACAGCCCTCGAAATAAGACTAGCTTAAAATAAAAGGTATTTTACAATCGTGTAAACATTAAATATGGTATTTGGTTCAATTTCGACCCTAAAGTAGGTGACCCAAAGGTACAATCATTAGAAATACAAGAAGTGGTAAATATAAAGCAAAGAGTTGTCGGCATTTCTGGATAGTCTCCAAAACAATGCACGGTCTTGAATGGGTTAAATAGAAAATATAACGTTTTATCAAAAATTAATGTAGTTTATTAAAACAAGAAGAAAGATATCTATCCTTATTAATGATTTAAATGAAAAGTGTACTACTGGTCCCTAGGAACCGTCATGGCCCTTTACGTGTTAAAAGGTAGTGAACGTGGTATTTTTAAGTTTTTCCTAGAAATACACTTTAATATTTCATACCGATCAATTTTTCTTCAAATCAACTGTGGCTCAAAGAAGTTTAACCAAAGACGTCTATATTCTTATCATTCATGAGTGTTCAACACTGTTTTCTAGGAACTGACATGGCGCTTAACGTGTTAAGATATAATCAACGTAATTTTCTTAAGTTTTAGACAAAGATACATCTTAATATTCCATATCGATCAATTTTCCTTCAAATGAACTTCGGCTCAGAGAGGTTTAACAAAATATGCCTATATGCTCTTTCACTCTTTTCTCATTCTCAATCTTTCACATTGAGTGTTCAACAAAGAAAATCCGTACGTGCTCAAACGATTTAAAAACTTGCAATCACATCTTATTAAATTTCAGTGTTCTCTTTTATCAGTTATACATCAAATCAATACCAATGCCAAGGTAATTGACAAGTTGAGTAAAACGTATGTATCTACTCGAATGCTCAATACCATTTCATACAATCAATACAATATACTTGACGGTGAAAGGTTTTATTAAATTAATTTTCCTCAATTGCCACGCTAATATAAAAGTATGTCGACCACGAAAGGAGTTAATACGGCGTAACGACGAACGAACGTTTTCCCATTGAAAGTGTAACATCGACAGGAAACTCGAATGTACAATTCGTTGCATCGGGGGACAACGATGATGCGGAGGCAACGTGCGAGAGCATGTAAACAGCCCGGTGACTGCTTCACGATGTATTCGCGATCGTAGCAAGCGGCTGGGTATCGACAACAAAGAACAATGGCCGGAGATGGAGAACAAAGGGAACGTTTAGAAAACACTCGTGGAACAATCGGGCGATGCCCATCGATCGACTATGTTCCTTACAAACCTATTTGTTTCGTGACATGTAATTCCTCCTGTATATGTAGATATCTACTTCCTGGCGCGAAGAAAATGGCAATTGAAGATTCGCTTCTTTGATTCTCATATCTTACTTATTTAACTATTTGTGGAGCGTATTTATAGGCTTTTGAGACTTCATTGATGCACATGAAGGCGGATGCGTATGTCCGGAGTTTAGTTAATGTGAAATGACACGTTTATATGTAAAATCTTCAGTTTGTAGGGTAATGTAACGATAATGTGGTAGTTTAACACAATTTATAGTGATGTATGATTACTATCTCTGTAATAACTACTTTACCTTTTGTAATTTTTGGCTTCAACCCCTTAACCAGTTAACTGTGATTGACGAGTATACTCGTCATGGAGAAACGGCAAAATTTTGTGTATTGACGAGTATACTCGTCATGCGTAAAAGTTACTGACCGCTGATTATTTAAATTTAAATTTTGACATAAACTAAAATATATTCGTAAATTGCAAGAAATTTTAAATATTTTCAGGCCATGCCGAAATAAAATGAATAACTAAAAAGTATAAACAATTTGAGATAGATTTAATCTCATCTCTCGATTTTCGTGACCCACGTACGTGCGCACTCTCAGAAGAAGTCACCGCAGTTAACTGGTTAAGGCATTAATTAAAAATTTAAACGCGGTAGTTTCTCAATCAAATTTTCTATTCTTAAAATACAAAAGAACCCAGACAAATGATAAAAAAGAAAGATGAAGATTTGTGTAAAATCGCAAAAGACTAAGGTAATTTCACCTACTTTTGTTACCTGAGTTATTTGTTTAACGAGTATATTTGGTTTTATAAAAAAGCAAAACTGTTGGTCTCGCGAGGCAACTCTAGCGCGAAGAAAAAACGTCGTTTTCTTAAACTCAAGTTAACACGTTTAACGCCGGTATTTCGCTAGTTTCATCATTTCTACTGTAGTGAAAGTTTTTTTTACTAAGTCCACAATCTTATAAAGCAGAAACTTTAAGGCAGACAAATATTTAAATATTTAGTATGTTCGAAAATTCATAAATATGGTAATTTTAAAGTTATATACAATTTGATTGAATTGAATAGCGCCGATCACCGGTGACCACCATGGCAATCCAACGTATTAACTCAGGTAAGTGTGTTAAGACGTTAGTTGATTTAATTCATGGGTATTTTATCCGTGACCTAAAGTGTTGAGCGACTAAACCCCGGAGAGCTAGGTCCAAGAGTCTGGAACTTCGAGAACCACTTTTTCTCAAACTGTTTATTCAACATTCAAACATAATCATATATGAACATATAGACATATTTCTCCTTCCTTTACCGCTATGCCAATTATACAATTCACGGATACTATAGTAACTGACAAAGAACCTAGCAGATGTGAGAACGATTTGAAGTCAGCTCCATTAATCAGTTAACTGTGGCGAAAATTCTTTTGAATTTTGGGCCACGAAAATCGAGAGATAAGCATAAATCTGTTTCAAATCATTTATACCCTTTACTTCTTCATTTTACTTCGGCATGGCCTCAAAATATTTCAAACATCTTGAAATTTACGACTGTATTTTAGTTTTCATCAAAATTACAATTTAACCCTCTGTGATAGCACATTAGAAAATAATAAAAGTATCATTATAAATAATAAATTTTATTTGATTTTGAAACGTTGGATTGTAAACAATTCCATGGTTCTGAAGAGCTAACTTGAAATATTTGAGAAATCTAAAAAATCGATTTTGAAAAGTAAAAGCTTAGATTTGTTTTGTGTTACTTCAAAGTTACAAGGGCCCATAGAGGGTTAAATAACAAGTAGCTCTTACGCATGACGAGTATACACGTCAAACACAGCTAATCGGTTAAACAGAAGTCTAACCCTTTAACAATAAATCTGTATCAACGTGAGTCCCTTGGTAACATCTTTACACAGACAGTCTAAACTACTAGAACATGTTCTAACCATTTAGAAGACTCATTGTCAATTAGTATATTCAGAGGGATGATAATAACATAGCTACACATATAAATGAGAGACTCATTGTTAATTAGTATACTCAGAGGGATGATAATAACATAGCTATACTTATATATGATTAATGACCACAGAACATCTTGATAGCACCAAAGAAGATAGTTATATTCGCAGAATCTGAACCTGATCCGACGTTTCTCGAAGAACTGGTATAGTTTTACAAAAAAAAATGTATTTATTATCGGATCGAGGTTCTTTGTGTAGTAGTTATAAAATGTTAAATTTAATAAGCGTTACATAGGTGAAATATGACAACCTGTAACCCGACGTCCTACGTAAACTAGACGCGCACGTGGTCTTGTAAAGTGAGACGGCCAAAGAGATAACAAGATTTTCATCTTGAAAAATCATGCTCTCTGTGTCACACGAGAAGAAGCGCAACGCAGGACAATTCTGTGAACTTCTTCGAGAAATACGAATCTGAAGGTGTAATATCGTCTTTCCGTGGTTCGTTTTATTTTTCCTATTTTCCCACTATTGTGTTTCCTTGGAACGAATTGAACGTAGTCGTCCGATCGATTTAAGAGAATGGATTGTTCCAAGGGTATTTTCGGAATTGCAAGAAAATTTAACAAATTTTCGAGGAAGTAGGAATTTATTCGAATCGTGTTTATACGATGGATATTCATATGCAACAGGTTATAGGGCTGACAGAAAATTTCTTTAGTTAAAAGTAAAAGAAAAGATATATTTAACTGGTAATTATTTTGACAATTCTAATTTTCTTCGATTTTTACCATCAAAAGGTTTGTATAATGTAAATAAACTTTCATGCTATTAAAGTAATTCACGTTAAAAGAAATTCAACATGACAAAATTAAGATATGTGCAAATTTTTATAAATTAAGAAATAGGGAGAAAATTGCGGGAGCTTAACATTTCTAAAATTACAAAAGACAATACGAAACAATGAATTAGGTAAATCGTGAACTTCTATGAATTCTGTTATAATGACATTTAATCTGCGCTACTTTAATTCATCCTTCTATTCAGTGTTACTAATCTGCTTTGTACGTACAATCCTCTGCAAAGTATCTCCGGAATCCCTACAAGACGAGAACAATTTACAATTACAGAATAATTTGTTGCAATGAATTTGAAAATTTTAACGTAAACATCGTCACGCATTTAAGAAAGCGTCCGAAATTCCCACAAAATAAACTCCTGGACAATATTTCTACACAATTTTCTTTTCAGATAGTTATTCTGGAAATTCTAAAAACTACTGTTTTAGGTGAGTTCCAAACGACCTCGAATTTATCAGAGAAAAAGGGAGATTTTCTACTATATAGTTGCAAGTAGTTTAATTTGTACAGTTTTGACTAATATGGTTATTTACTGTAGGAGTTATCATTTTAGTTGAGTTTCGAATCATCTACGCTATGACGTTAAATAATAACCTAGGAATAATTTATCATAGACGAAGGGAGAGTTAAACTCGGACCCGATTTTTTAGTGTTTGAATTTTTTGGCTGTAACTACTGAAGCTACTTGGCAAATGGCTTACTGTTTTTTGTGTATTTCGACCAACCCCGAGGCTATCATATATTAGATACTAATTTAGAAATAACTTATCAGAGTTGAAGGGGGATTTGAACTCGGACCCAATTTGCTAGCATTTCAAATTTTTGGCTCCAACTGCTATGACTATTTGGCCTAGAACGTATCGTTTTAGGTAGGTTTCGAACCACCGAGACTATCATATATTAAATAATAATTTAGAAATAACTTAATAGAGATGGAGGGGTATTTGAACTCGGACCCAATTTGCAAGCATTTGGATTTTTTTTATTTGGCCTAGTACCTGTGGTACAGGTAGGTTCTGAATCGTCGACGCTATCGCGTAATAAATAATACGTTAACAAAATTTCTCAGTGACGAAAAGGTATCTGACGTTGCATCCACTGATGCTGAATCCCCGTCTTTATTTACCTTCTTACCAATCAAAACCTTACGAGGTCAGTTTTCTTTTGAAATGTGGGTCTCGTGTGTGCTTATTTCGAAGAACTTTGGCGCGTGTAAAATGTCATGCGAAATATTCTTTCATTAAACCCGTACGTACTTGAAGGATATTACGGACGTCGCAATTAACCGTATCCTACTTAAACGAGTGGGCGTTTATGGTCTTGCACCTGTCCGTTGGCGCAAGGTGTCTCATAATAATGCGATTCGTGTCTGTCGGCTGCAACGACGCTTAGTGTAATATGCACTGACGTGCTTGTTGAAAAATAAGCACAACAGTTATACGGGCAGTTTGTGGGTTAACAAAATTAAATTATTGGATAAATGGAAGTCCAAATGAAATTTTAATCTATTAATCGAGGAGCTGGTTCGTTAAAATGTCTACCTCTTCTTGTAATAAGAACAGAGAACAAATATGACTCGAGAACTACTTAAAATTCTTTGTCTATTAAGGAAGTCAAAATGACTTTTCCTGAATTTTTTAAAAATATTCATGAAATTTCTAACGCTGCTTCTTTTTCAATTTTCTAGATCTATTTTGAAGGCTGTAAACGATTGGATCAGTCAATGAAAATATTCAGAAATTTTAGATACATTGAATAAATCATCGGTATAGATCTAGTGTTACGCGAAATAAATAGTATTTCATCCTGACAACACAGAAGTAGATAATTCAAAAAAATGATTAAGATTTTTTACTATCATTTAACTCAGACATAAACTTTTAGCATTATCATATTTCTAACACTGTTACTTGTACGATGGCTCAAAAAAGTAAATTTTCAATTTCTTAATTCTTTAACTCATCGTATGCGGGTGTTTTGTAATGCTCCATTAAGACTCAAGAGGAAAACTTATTGAAAAAATTGCAAGTATTTTATTTTTAGAAAACATTAGTATACACTGGAAACTGCTTTCTCTCTAAATTCGAAAATATACTTAACTTTTCAAATCTAAGTGACTAGTGCCACGAATCGCCTATTTTAAACTGTCTATGCACAGTTTCCGAAAAACGTATTTTTACGTGGCCCGCATTGAATGCGTTAAATAACATAAACTATTGTTTAGCTTAACACTAGATTTACGGATGTTGATGTACCTATTTTTCAGAAGTGAGTCAAATTGACTCACATAAGAAACTTGTACACATAAGTATTTTGCAAAAAAAAATTAGATTCAAATTAATCTAAATGAAAGATTTGTTATTAAAAAAATTAGCCAAGCAATATATTCTATATATATAATAGTAATCAATTTATGAATGAGCCAAATTGACTTCGTAAATCTAGTGTTATAACACAAGTTTGAAATCGAATCGTGAAAGCATAGCTGCACGCGTAGGCAGTAGCAATGTATCTGGAATAAATTAATTATGGTTGGCAATATTCGACGCTTGCATAGGCGAGTGCATCGCAGCATGCAAACGATATCCGCCTAGACGATGTTGCGCTTGCGCAGAAAAAAAGGGGGGAAAAAGAGTTGCTCTTTTTATTATCCTACCCCTACGGACGCCAATGTGAGAAAGAGAGAGTGACGTCACCTATTTTCCAGGAAATCGAGACACGATAGGTAGCAATTTCCACCGACATGAGTGGAATAATGTTTGCCAAGCGGTTGAATTGTCAGACGCTCTAAATGCCACACTTACCGAAACATCAGGTATTAACCGTAGCACGAGGCGGTAAGTTCAATTCGATGGAGTGTGAAACTGTTTTCAAAGTGTGGAAGGAGTTTCGATATCGTTGGAATATAGAAGAGAATATAGAATATAGAAAAGTGTCAAAGAGAGAAACTAATGTTTAATGAAATAACGATCGATCGATACAGTCCAATCTAATCTATGAAAACGAAATTTAAATGACGATAATCTTGAACTTCTAAAAAGAGCTTTTTTAATTGTCGATATTCTAGCTTTAGAATATTATTATTAGGGAATTTGGAATATTTGTATTGTGTATCATAGGTAAGATAACTCAGAATATATCTAAACCAGTAACTATAAAACTACATCAGGTAAATTGTTAGGGGACTATGATGGGTAAGGAGGTAAAGCGTTGAAGTCACAATGAGTGAATTCAAATCCTAGCGTAGTAAAGATATCGCGAAAGATGGCAAGGATTAGATTCCACATTTTAATTAAGATTTGCAAGAATGTCGAGAATTTTTTGATATGAGAGAAACTTATCCTTTTGCAAATATTTCTATGAAGGGAAATTGTCTGCTCGAAATACCTGTAATTTTTAAAATAGAATTACCAAGCAAGTCAAAATGACTGGTCACCAACTCTTTTAAAAAATTCTCCAAATTTATAACAAGGCCATAGGTTACATATTACAATAACAGAAATTAGCACTCTTTTCTACGCCCAAACTCCTCTTTTTCCAAAGTACTTACTTCACATATTAAAACATATGTAGATTTAACGCCGGTAGTTCTAGTATAATTCGAGCATTCCTTCAGCATCGAGTTAATTGCAATTTCCATTCCAACGATGCTACGTGTTCCAATATACCAGATGATACATTAATTACAAGAAGATAAAGCAACGACCGCATATTGCCGCGATACACTCCGAGTCTCTTACGTTTTTGCGGATTCGCCGAAGCTGAATCACTGACTAGATTATAGCGGAGAAGCATGACTCAAAATATAAATGCCGGGCTGATGTTTATGGAATAAAATTTATGCCACTTAATTTTAAGTCGACTAATAAACTTGCACACGCACGTGTGACGCACCATTCGCGAATTCGACGATGATAACCCGCGTAAATGAATGCCGCTGCGACAAGTTTACGAGGGTATCCCGACTCATTCGACTTTTCGACGATCTCACCATTTGCGTTTACAAACATCGTGGCGATTGAAACTTTTGCTCGTGTGCTATGTTCGAAGACTCTTCTATGGAATATTCTCTAACTATCTCCTTCCTTTTTTTACAGATTTAAGTTTACTTTATTAGGAATTGCTATGGATCTGCAGCACTTTCATATATCTCTTTGAGGCACGACGGGATTAAAAGTGTCCCACCTCGAGAATTTATATTATTATATAACTTAGTTAATAAATAGAAACCAACTTTATTCAATTAAGAAAATAATAATATGTCTATACAATATGGGTCATATTATTCTCTGGATTCCTGTACCTCAAAGAGCTATCTAGTATATATTTCTTTATTTTAAAATATTTATTAAATATCAGAATTTCTACAATACAGAAATAAGCGTTATATAATATCTAGAAAGAAATGGACATCAACGGTAGCCACGTTGTATTTTTCTACTAATTTCGGTCATTTTACTTGTTATATATCCCGTAAACTTTATGGTAAAATGCTTATTTATAATTACGGGCAATTCGTGATAAAATAACGACTGAAATTGAATGTAGAAAGAAACTTCTATAAAGGGAGAGTTGCGATGTCGTAGAAGATTCTATAGATAATTCAATAAAGTCTAAAGGTCACCGTTCTAGAGAACTTTTAACCCAGTGTTTTGTACCTTCTGCGAACCTGCTTGAAACTACAATTTCCTCATTGATGTAGCCACAGTAGTTTAAACTGAACATGAAAGAATAAATAAGGAATTCCGAGTCTTTCACTTTACGAACACGGAAATCCATGTTTAACTTGAAGCTGAAAAGAGTTAATGGTACTTTTCCGTTAGCCGGGCGCAAAAAAAATAATGTAGAATTCCGCCAAATTTCTTACAACCATAAGGTTCTTTCTTACAAAGGTTATTTTTTGCAACCAAATTTCAAGCAGTATCTTTTTTTCAAGAGAATTATATATTCATTATATACTCATTAATACTTGTTTATAGTTGAACTTGTTTTGCTTACTAATAATTAATATTTCCTTATAGTTGAACGTTTACGACTTTTATTCCATTAACTGTTTTGTCATTCGCTTCGCTTGGCGATTTGACTCGCGTTTGGTTCACAATTGGCGACATTTGCGCCCGGCTAACGGAAAAGTACCGAATTAGTTAAGTAACAATATTTTTTATTGTAACATTTTGTACATGCTAATTTGTATGCTTTAATCATATGCGTTTGTATTCAAAACTGTATGGCCTATTTGATGTGTGATATTGTTAAAAGTTCATAAATAAACAGTTATCTTGGAACTGATATCTTTACTATAAAGGAGAAATTTTGTATAATTCATTCGTTCGTTTCGAGCATGCATTAATGAATTTTTGGTCGCAACAGCGTCCACAAATCATAAACTATTCTATTATCATAAACTATCCTATTGTTTCCAGTAGATCCAATTTGACACATCTGCCTGCAGTTATGCACAGAGAATGTGTTAAATAAGTCAATTCAGCAGTTTGCATAATGTATCGCAAATGTGTGACCATACTTCGATTGTCGTATCAGTATGGAGTGAAAAATGATTGCTGTCACGGGTTTGTGACGTCAGTCACTCATTAAAAACTGTGCGTCACACACGAGTGACGCGTAGTAGCTAACGTGTTTACAGATTCGAGTATATAACATATAGTACACCCTAACCAAGTATAGTAGAGTACGTAGTTTATCCTAAGATCAGTATAGTGGAGTATATAATATATTCTAAGACCAGAATAATAAAGTATATAGCGCATCCTAAGGAAGTATATTAGGGTATATATTAATTCTATGCAAATACAGCAAAGTATGTAGTACATCCTAAGAAATTGAAGACATTAAAGTACATTCAAAGAATAGCTGTGTAGAGTACATGGTATGTCTTAACCTAATATAGTGAAATATATAGTATATCCTAAGCAAATACACTAGAGTGTATAGTATATCCTAAGATCAGCAGAGTAGATGGTATTTCCTAAGTTAGTATAGTAGAATACAAGATACATCTTAACCAAACAATTATATAGTTAACCCTAAGATTAGTAGAGTAAAAGTATATCCTAAGCTAATATAGTAGAGTGTATGGCACATCCTAAGCAATTACAGTAGAACATATAGTATAACCTAAGATCAGTAGAGTAACCAAAAATCCTAAGCTAGTATAGTAGAGTATATCGCACATCCTAAGCAAGTGTAGTAGATTAAATAGTATATCCTGAGCAAATAAAGCAGACTATAAAGACTAGCTGCGTGGAGTATATAGTACATCCTAATCTAAAATACTAGAGTATATCTTTTCATTCCAGAATTGAATTTATTTTTCTCTGTCGCTGGATATATTACATGCTTTATTATACCCATATCTTAGGATATACTGAGAAGCAATACATCCTAAGATATAATTATAGTAGAGCATGTAATATAACCACTGACAAAAAATACATTCAATTCAGCATTTTAAAGATATTAAGTCGAGCATCTTTCTCGCGCTTCTAATAGTTCACAGTAGTCTCACGAACATTAGCGAGAATAATGAAGGATCTTTTCTACATTGCCGTAACCTTCGCACGCACCCGAGAATAATATCCCGCGTTATTTCTTCACCTGCCCCCTTTTGTCTCGCCGACAGGCGAGAAACTGGATATTAAACATCCCTCTGCTTTACTTCATGGAAAAAACTACCGTGACTAAGCTATCTAACCTAAATTACGGATACACACGGAATTCGATTGGACCGAAACGGGTGTGCCCGTGATCGATTATCTGTGGATCGTCGAGTGTTTCGTACAGTCCTGGACAAATATTCATAATACTTCAATGGTCTCGTTAATTTATAGTCTCCTAGCAGAAAATATTCCCTGTGTCGATGCATTAGAACGACCTACTTAATAACACGTTTATCGATAGTGGATATAAATGCGTGACAATAAAAGTTAATGTCGAAGGAACTTAAGTACTTTCAGATAGATACTCATAGTAATAAGTATTCTTGAAATATATCAAGGAGCATTATATCACTCTATGCATAAAAACAGGGAATACCTATCGCTTTGAAACATCCTACAGAACATTCAAATCGTTATGAACGTATGTCAAGGACTGTACACAAGAGACAAAACAGAGGCACGCGCACCTATCTAACGTGCAAGCCGCGTGTCGTTCGACCGCGCGTCCTCCGTGCCCTCGATCCGTCGACTGTCACTTGAAACCATGAGCTATGAAAGTGTTTCTAGGTATAGTTTTTCACCTGAGAAAAAAAAACTAACTACAACGGAAACGAGAATAGATCCTCTGACTCCAAAATAGTGAACGTGAATAAGTTCATACATGCCAATAGTCCCGCGCATTACGTGTACTCTGTCGTGAAGGATTTAAAACGCACGGGTCTACATTCGGAGTGATGGGAAAAAACAATGAATAAGACAATATCTTCATGCTGGATATTTGAAATACGTCGTTTGCAAGTCAAAAAGTCAATGCGATTGTAACGTGCTAACCGCGTGCCGTACGAAAGGTGTCCTGTCTGTGACCTCGACCCTCTGTTATTTGGAATCGTCGCGTACGAATTTGTGACTACGTAGAAATATCAAATAAGTACGCGCCTTTACTATAATCCTAAAGATACTCCTCGGTCATACTACGTCACGTTCGAAAATCGTTATTTAGAATGAACATAATACCTTGAAGAATCTGTCGAAGAAAGGACCAGGAAACAAGGAGCAGGTCCTTTTTTGATGGCTACGGTGGCGACAGGAATGTAGCTTTCCAAATAACGATGCTCGAAAATCCACGTGATAGATGTAACACTGTACTTTCGATTCGAGACCCATATAAAACTGTCGAGGTCACGGTAAAACGAGGGTAGCTTGTCGAGGAAAGAAACCTCCTTTGTGTTTCGTAAGTGGTTTTAAGAATCTCCAGCAAGGAATCGTTTCGAAAAGCAGGGAGAAGAGGTTGGCGATGGTTGGTGGCGGTGGTGGCGGCGACGGCGGCTTTCGACGGGACGCCAGAGTTCGTCGTCCGCGCACACAATACACGTATATCCTGATGCGTGTGAAAGCGTAGGATGAAGTAGCTCGTGTACGTACGAGCACGCGCGCACTTACACGCAAGCCACAATGTTACAGTGGCACTCGTAAAAGCGTGCTTTTAAAAGGAGAAACGAAGAATAGGTAACAGGGAGAACTAGGAGACACGCGCGTACACGATGGGGAAACGCAAATGCAACGATCGACTTTTCTCTACCTACGGTAGAGTAACACTCACGCGTGTATATGCGGATCACGTTTCGTTTATGAGCGCGAAGGTTATCTTGTTTCGTAAATATCGAAGCCTTTGGTTCTTTCGACACTCACCTGAATCGCCATACACATTGAATATGGAAGGTACGGTGGGGCGTTCGTTAGTGAAAACGCGACTCCGTTAGCTGACAGCGACACACCGAACACTCTTATACGTCCGCACGCCGACGAAGCCAGTGGGCAACTGACGGAAATGGCGGAAGCCGACCGTGAGGCGGCTGCTCGTATTCTCTTCTGTGATTGGTTGGTCGTTTCTATGGCGCTATATTCAAACGTTCTGAACGTTTTATGTATGTATCTATGCGACAAAATATAAGAATGGTATAGATATATATGTAGTTATAAAGATTCTATGTTTTTTTTTCCTTTCTGACGATTGCAATGGAAACTATGGCAATGCTTATACGATTAAATGAAATTATAAGTCGTCATTTTCTAGAATAATTCCATTCGTGACTCAACGTTGTGCAAATTGTATAGATTCTTTTCGCTTCGTTTGCACGACATGAATACCCAGTGATAATTTACGACGTAATGAGAACAGGGCTAACGTAATTGCGGGTAATTATTATTTATTAGTCAGGAACACGTGCATAGTTTATTTTTATTTCTCGTCATAGGTCACCCGAAGAGAATGTTTTATAAGTTTGTTATCAGAATGGCTCTACCTTTGTATCAGATATCGTTAAAAAAAAGATAATTTTATACTGTTTAAAAATAAGTCGTTTATACGGTACCAAAGAAATATCACCGATCGATGGATCGTCGTAAGAATTTATCCAAGAATATCATCGTTGACATTATGAAACTAAAAGATATTTACGATACAACCAATTCCACGAAGTAGTTTTCCATGATTGTTCATAATCTTAGCATGAAATGCGTCATTTCAACGATGTACAATCATTTATTTGCGAAATAATATTGATTCGTATCTTTTTCAATAAATTTCTAGAAATTGAAGATTAACACCTGTTATTATCGTAAAGGAAACAAATAGATCATTCAATCTTCATCAATTCGTTATTGAAAATATTCAATGAGAATGTTTGCTCTGTTCTCAATCAACATCGAAAAATTGACATTTTCTTTTATAAAATTAAATTATCACTGTCACTTGTGCCTTTCAGTTCATTCTCGTTTTTTTATGCCAATGTTTCAATTGGATACGCGTAAAATATTGGCATTTTTCGTTAATATAATTTAACGTCGAGAAACTTCTGACGTGTTAATCGAGTAAACAGGAAACGATCGGTTAACAGTTTTCAAAACATTTATTCATTGTAAATACATCGTTTGTTTGTGCCGAACTTCTGAAAAATTAAGTTTGGATGAATCGAGCAGAAGGCGGTATCGATGACAATGATTATGATGATAATAATAAATATTATCCACTTTTTTTTTTCTCATAATTTTTAAATAAATGCCAAAACCCTACAAAAGTTTCATAACTCATAACGTGTATCCGTGTATATGTGGTCGACTTGTCTGCAAGGAAGATATTTGATTCTGTGATATGAAACAGGTTTGCCTAAAAAAAGAAACCAGCGTTGGCCACGCACACTAAACATTTTCCTCTACGCGTTAACATATAATTGAGAAAACCATTTCTCCGGCAACACGAGATTATCTTACGCCTAATGTCATATATCTCTTTCATTGAACTGCGACCATTCAATCACCATTCATTTTCTTCTTGTTCTTTTTGCTTCTTGTACCCTATGTGCGTTCCTTAGTAATAATTTCAATCTCTCATCATTATTTTTTAAGGCATACGTCAAGTTACATGAATCAACGGAAAAGTCCTTAAAGATTTGTAATTGTCCACATTGACAAATTTGTAAGATTCGTAGACATCTTGAATCGATTGCTGCACGAAGCACAAACATTGTTTCTCGTCAATTTTTCTCGTTTTCTCGTCAACGATCGTAACAAATTAACGGTGCATCGTAAGAAACAGGCTTGCATATACACACGCAGATACAAAAGAAAATACTTTTAACCCCTTGTTTTACATTGTTGTGTCATACTTGCAACACAGCAATTGTGTAGAATTTTTTTCTTTCGCGGAATAAACAAAAAATTGACAAAATTGATTTTTGCTTTTATATGAATAGACAATTTCATTTTTTTTTAATAATTTCATTACAATGTATATTACAAGTGTGCTCCAATTTTGTAAGGCAAGTGGCTAAAGTTACACATTCTCGGTGATTCATAATTATCGTACAATAAGTATGGTCAATAGCGCGTTCTTCGAGACCACCTTTCTTAATGTAAATAAAATCTTTTCTTTTCCGAGGACAACAGTTTTCCTGTTTGATACCATCGTACCGTCCGTTTTGTGGTAAAATTCTCAGAGGCATTCGAGACTTTATTTCCACGAGTGTATCTCAACGGGAGAAAGTAAAGACACTTGTCTTTTTATCAAACTCTGTGCCAAGTTATCCAACATGTCCATAAAACATTCCAGTTAAATATTAGATACATGTATCTCTAATTTGTGAGCTTATAATCTGTATCTGATAATTTTCACGAATCTCCTCACGAGCAAACGCGTATTGCTTTCATAAACTTTTTTTTCAGAGAACCATCGGTTCATATCACTCTTCGGTACCGATCAAAATTTCATATATATGTTTGTGTAGGTGTGTCTGTGTGTATGCATATATATATGTAATATATCTGTATATGTATGTATACATATATTGTTTTGCTTATCATTATGGTCCCTACAAAAAATACATTACATCTATAAGCAGTTTATAGTATCGTAATAATCATATCTATGTACATAACACTTCATTAATTTAATTTTATTACTATATAATTCCTATCTAATACTTAAACGCTTCTTTTTTTCTATAAACCTTCTCTGCTCCTTTTTACTGTAGCTTGGGAATGTTAGATACAGCGATAATAACGACAGAAGAAGTCTAATTTTCCATTAAACTAAATTATTCCGCAGAGACAAACGTAAATCAGTAGAATATAATTAATCATAGTAATAGTAACAGAGGGGTAATTAATAACAATGCTGTCGTCAGTAACAAATTATAGTATCGATGAATATTAATAATAAATTTAACGTATTTATTTCGCGTACATTTGCCAAGTGAAACTTTTTCAAAGACCGTAATTCTCCAAGTATCGAAAAGAAAAGGGGAGAAAACATTCTTGTAGAAATATTTAAGTAACACGATTGGAAATATTGGCGTGCTGATCGTTCACCATGAGACAATTACAAATTAATCATAATTATTGGAACAAAACGTCGTCGTTTCGTCACTGATGAACATGTCCAACTTTTTACGATACGACACATCATACATGATATTACATTATTTTCTTTTTCTTTTGCGAATTGCTCGATATAAATCACTAACTATTTACATACTGCAGTGTACCAGGGTAGATGTACTTACAATCACATCCCTGTCAATTAACATGTAAATTAAATTGAATTTGATTTCCCATTCTATTCACAGCACTTTTTGTTATTCTCTACAGCCTTCTTCAAAGTCTACCGTTCGAAGAAGAGATTTATATCACAAAGTATGTATGTAGGTATATATCCATTCATATATACATATATAAATATATGTATATTTAAGTGTTTTGCAATACGTAGGTAGAGAGATCATCACGGCCTCGAGAACAGTAAGAACGGTTGATTTTGTAGAAAGTCACATGAAAATTCGATAAACAGCCCCTAAAATATAGTATGGCGTGTACTACACTTTGAAGAATTGACAATTAAGGGCCCGAATAGCGAGTGCGATGTTTGTATCAGCTGATTTAAGTGTAACGCAAGTAAATGCCGCAACGATGCCTCTTTTCTAGCATGGTTTTGTAATTACGCAAAATTAATGCATATTCTTTCATTATGTATAAGCATTCATAGAACGGTTTCGTACCCGAAGTGTCGAAGCGAATAGAGAAAAACCATCCAAATAAGAAATTTGAATTCGTGCAAAAAAGAGTCACTCTTACGATCGTTCCTGCGATTAAAATGTTAATTTGTAAAATTTTCTTTTTTACATAACTCGCTCTCTTTCTCTCTCTCTCTCTCTTCGTTTTTATCTTTCGCACTTTTAAATGAAATTGAGCTATATGAAGTAACTTTATATTTTTTTTTTTCATTTTCTTAATCTTAGGCTAAGATTTCATTTTGAAATAATAGATAGTCATTATTCGTGTTTCCTATATTCTCAATTGAATTGAAGGTGCTCTTATGCCCTATAGAATTTCATTCCTGAGTGAGTTTATATAGTTTTCTTTCTTTTTTTTTATATATCGAAATTGATACGAGAGGCTTTCAGGTACAAAACAAGTAGACTCCCTATACCAACGAGTGAGCTAACGATGTCGAGCCAAAACACATTTACGGAAAATGTCCCAAACAGACATTGACCACAATTGACCTACCATTTACCGAGCAATTTGTCAACAGAAATCTATACCGTTTCGTTGCTTGGAAGCATAATTCATTCTATATAGGACACGCAGTAACACACGCTACGACAAAGGAAAAGGAAATCGCTCGAACATTGACTTTCACATTCTTGCAAAAAGTTAATCTGAAAGCTCTTAATCACGTAACGTTGCGGATATGCTTAGAAGAGAAATTATCAGAGATCAGGTGTCGCTCTTTTAAAAGCGAGATTCCTTTGCCATTGTACCTGTCTGCAGAAAAAAAACGAAACGTAAAATGTACACTACTACGTCGTATTAAATTATTCGTTAACGAGTCAACTACGATTTTTTTTTCATCATTGTACATCACTATGTTAAATTGACTACTTTTTTTCTCAGAAAGCCTAATACTAGTTATAAAATAAATCGCAGCTCTCCATCTGCAATTAATGATATTTATATTCATATAGATTGTTAATTCTATCACTTAATAATTAGTTATTTTTAAATATACGTTTGTCTAGTCTTGTATTTCTTAAGGCAGGAATTTTTATATTTACAGTTATATCCTTGTTGGCCTATTTCTTAAAACCATGCAAGGCTCACTCCACCGAGGAGCTCGTTTCAGACGGCGCGATACTTTAGTCACAAACGAGACCGATCTAACGTATTAACGCGTTCGTGTCAAGGTGACTAAAGCCGTCACGGTTTGTGCGCCCGAAACTAGCTATTATGTCCCTATTTATTGACGTATATATCGCATCACCGTAAAAATGTACATCCTAGTGATATTATTTCCTAAAAATAGCCAGATCAAACCTGTGGCAAATCATTCCAAATGATAAAATGATATCCCTTACGCAAATGCAATCATTGTAAAAATATTTTAGACTCGCCTGTATGTAACAACATGTGTATGCATGATTTGTGTGTATATTGAAAACAAAAAGATTGAAATTGACCACGTTAGGTATAATGATATAGAATAAGATAAGTTGATCGTTAGTTGTTTTTAAAATCTTCTTAAGCATGTACATTAGCACCATAAAATATAATTTCCCATTTATATTTTTCAACGTTCCCATAGTATATTCAGTTAGGATTGCACAAATCAATAATGCACATACATTGTACATATATTATTACCAAATCTGTGACTGTGAAATAATTTGCCACAGATTTACGTATCACCACTTTGATATATTTAATTGTATAGCCTCTAATTCGAGATAAACATTAAACCTTTCGATCGTGATTTTCAAGTTTACCAGTTAAAGGTTTGACCTCTACGTCCGGCTCTTCTATGGCAAGGGGCGCTTGCCTTGTATCAGGAACCTCCACGTCCATTGTACTTTTTGATCGGTTGCTTATCTCGGTAGAATCTTGCGTCTGATTTGATGACCCGGTTTCTTCGAGATTCGTCGACTTTGTAGGTTCAGTTGGCGACGAGACAGACGACGGTGTAGGTAATTCCGAACATGGAGAATTACCGTCGCCGTCTCCTACATTTTGATGATGTGGTTTTTCTTCGAACACTACAACCGTAAACCACATTTTAATATCATTGGAAAATTGTAAATTTCTAGGAACAAATTCCGATTAAAATTTAGCCACTTACATTTGTCGAGACTGATAATTGACCCTACGAATTCATTAACAGTAAAAGAAGGTGCTTGCTCTTCCAATTGCCTTCTCCTTCTTACCAGCCACCAATCGATAAGAAACAGCGCCAAAGCTAAAATCTTTATACCAGCGCATAGTCCAACGTATCTACAAAAATATATTTACCCTATAGAATTTTCTTCTTTATTTAAAACCATCGTTATACTTTATTAATGCAGTACCTGTATCTAAATTGTTCAATGTCATAAAGCAGACATCGTCCGCCTTTTTCGCCGCAAGTACTTTTCCATAGTATACACGTAGAATCGATCAAGTTACCAAATAAAATAGGAGCAGGTATATAACCAAATAATCTAAAAATAACGAATTGCATGCCCAATGCAAAAGATCTCTCCTCTTCCGAAACAGACCTGTGTTAAAAAAGGTTCAATTAATAACCAAGACATGAATAAAACGACGTAATTTGAAGACACACAGTAGTAACTTACCGTAAAACTATCATTAATAGAGGCATTTGCGTAATAGCAACAATAAACGTCATAAAGAAAAGTAAAATTAAAAATGGGAATATAGTTCGACACGGCGAAGTGCACGGACCAGCTGTTGCTACTGGTACAACCGTTACTTCCGCAAATTCTGGAGCCGTTGGTGGCAACATCGTTAAGTTTCCATGTATACCTACGTAACAACAGTTGTATGAAGGATAATTCCGTACATCTATAAAGGAATATTTGAACCGTAATGTGCACAATTTGCTACAACTTTACTTACATGCACAGTTCGTGAAATTCGATTTTGAACTGAAGGCAGTGCAACCTGCATGACAAGGACTGAAGTACGTCAAACCGTTATTTCCACAGACTGGCTCGACGTCTGTCATGCGACATTCGCAACCAAAGTTACAGGCGGCAGTGAGATTTACTTGAAAGGGTTCCGGACCCTTTGTGCTGCTGTTGAAGTATGGAATAGTGGTCCCAGCCATTTTCACGTTGTCGCAACCAAGGAAAAACAGGAGACCGTAACATACTAGGCATATAATGTTCGAAACAAGCACAAACTGCACGGCACCCTTCGGTCTAAGTTCCAAACGTTTTAATAAACATCCACCGAAGAATATCCCGATACAGGCACCTGGTATCGCTATGGAACCAGTGAATACGCTAGCTTGACTCTTTCCTAAGCTGAATTGGGTCTCCAGATATTTCGGAAGGAAAACAACGAAACCGGAAACAATAACTAATTCCATACAAGCTCCTAAACACGTTACCACGTACACTGGATTGCACACTAGTCGCCACATACTTCTAGGAATATCTGTAATGAATTGTTCAGTTAATACTTTCTACAATTGATAATTAACTTTATTATTATATCATTTACCTTTTACATCTTTGCCATAGGCAGTATCGTCAACTTTCTCCTTCTTCGTTTCTTTACACTGTTCCTTTTCCTTTTGCGTCGAGGATTTCGTCTTTTCAATAATACGGATTTTTTCCTTTTCACGTTGAAGGGTTTTGGGAAAGCTGAAGAACGGAATTGCTACCAAAACTAAGAGCAGACCGCAAAGCAGAAATCCGCCCCACCACATTCCAACCCATCTATGATCTCCTGGATCTATTTACAAAAATTGTGTTATAATACAACTAATTATACAATAAATCGATTTTTATTAGAAAAGCTTCCTAATCACCTATACTGATGATCGTTGCTGAGAAAGAATCCATGTGAAAGGATAAAAGATATGCTCCAAGAAGGAAACCAAGGACTGGTCCGAAAGCTGCCATGCTATACATGCAGCCTGCAAGGAAGAAATACGTGATATTATCTATTTATTAAATGTTTGTTAAGATATAAGGAGAATTTTTGTTTACCAATATATAAAGAAGCACTCTCTGGCCTGACATGATCGTCTATGTAAGTAGTACCAAGGGTAAATAAAGGAGAACCGCCGCATCCTAATAATAACTGAGCAAGTACAAATAACATAACAGGACCAGCTGTAGATGGAGATCCTTGAATGCAATTATCGCCTCGCAGATTATTGTGCGGCGCCAAAGGTGGAGACGATAGTCCAGATGAAAGTCGACCTATGAAATATCATATTGCTTCATTGTTCTACTTTCTATTTATAAATGTACATACATTGGAGTCATTTTATTAACTTGTAAGTACAGTTACAATATAGTACATTGTAGAAAAAACTAGAAATCTTAATACACTCATCCATATAAATTTATTTTTGTAGGTTGATGAGAAAGTGATTTATATTTAGAAGCTTTTAATTACTAGAATCTTAATATGTATGTCTGGCAATTTTTCTGAAAGTTACCTAATCCCATGTCTTGTTCGCGCAACGATACTCCTCGACAAATGTTGTCTGAACTGGAATTATTTGCAGCCGTCATCATATTCGGTTCGGCTGTGAAATGTGGTACCATAAAGATCATCGATCCTAGTCCCATTATTACAGCGCCTAAAACAGAGGTTTATGTTAAATGTTACTCGATAATATCTGATAAAAACTCAACAATCTGCATTAACATTAGATCTATCAAATTGATCAAAATGATTACTGATTATTTGCAATGATTCTAAAATTTCTAATATAGTTCATTCCTCAATTTTCTAAGTGTGTTGCAGACTGCAAGCGATCAAGTTGTCTGCCTCCTTCGTTTCTTTTCCTCTATCTTACTTATTAGCCATTTTTAATTATATTGGATAAATTTCATCTATTGTTACAGCTACAAAGAAAATTCAACATGATAGAAATGAGAATAAAAGTTTGCCATTTTTTACCAATTGCTATCCACACAGGTATGTGTCTACGACTGCCAAGATAGCTGACAAAGATGACGGTGATGACGTTGCCAATTTCGTAAGAGCTCGCAATGACGCCCGAAAGGCTGGACGGGATTTCAAATCTCTTCTCTATGGTGGTGATCACAGAATTTATGTAACCTGAACTAAGTGCCTGTTGTAACGTGACGAGGAATGAGAGGAGGAACACGAACACCTGAAATCATTGAAGGTACGTCGTCATTCTCGTGTTCATGATCCATAGATTCTTAGAGACAAATACAGGTGTGCATAAATCTCGCGTGCTCATAGTAGTTGCAATTCTTAGAAATTTAGAATTGTAATCTCTAATTGCCACTGGAGTATTTTATAATACTCTAAGTATACATGGTGATTACAGAGTTGATGAAGACATCGGTGTTTACGGTTTACACACAAAGCAAACATGTATTGTTTTTTAATACTATCATTACCAAAATGATTGGTTCCGAATTTTTTTTTTGTAAAATTCTCAAGATTTATAACAGAGCAATAAAATAAATATTCCACGTCGATCTTATTAAACGAAAATTATTTAGCTGGTCATTTCTCAGCTTCATTCCGCTTTTTCCAAAGTTCTCATTTAATACTTTTCAGTATAATATACATGAAGCTGGATCAAGTAGAGTTTGATCGAACAAAATGACAAATTTTTTAAAAAATTCTGTTAGAGTTATCTAGAAGTTTCAACGGTTGCAATTGGTCATACTGTTTCTTTCTTTGAAAAAAAAATTTTTCGAAATCAGTTTCAGAAATATCGAAGAGATTACCTGGGATAAAATTTTGCAGCAACATCGCTAAGACTATCATCTAGTACTTGCCGAACGGAATTTCTGACGAGTATTATTTTCTTTTAACAACGTAAGATTGTTTAACATTGCAAATGTGCTAATGATAGTTTAAAAGTAGAATTTCTTTACTTTAGGAGCGAAAAACGATAGTCTTTGTCAATGTCAATAATCATTCAACGGTCAATTAGGAAAAAAGTATGTCGATTTCGTCAATGAGTCTTTCTTGAGTGTATTTTAAGTAACCAAGATAAAGCGACTGCATTAACGACGACAATATTAATGTTAAATGTTTCTTACACTTAACAGTGTGCAATTTCTCAAAAGGATATGCGATAAAATCGAAGTACTCTTTTTCCGTATGTTTCTTGCTGATGAAGCGCACATTTTTGTCGGTCAAGAGTCACACTGGAATATGATTTGTACTGAAGAAATTTTTGCATAAATACCTATTGCATATGCAAGAAATTTACCATACATACAATAATCTATTGCAATAATAATTTATCTTAGAACTTGGTAAAATTCTATAGAAAATTCTTTCAAGATCATGGCTATTAGAAGAGAATCCAAAATTGCAAGTCAGTTGCATGGATTTCCACTCTTTTCACTCACATTAGTAAAAAAGTTCGTAAGGAATACCTTTTTAAACCAAATTTCCTACAAATCCTAAAACCCCACCCTTTCAATCAAAAGCAAGAAACTCTTCATCATAATTGTAGCAGTTCCCAATCCATCTAAAATTCGATGACTTGAGTAATATTAAATCTCAAATAAAATGTAACCCATCACAGCTTCAATCCTTGTAAACCTACTTAAAACTCTACACCTTTGATAAAACGTTTAAAAACAAACAACCCTAAAATAACAAAATTCCCATCAAGGCTCTTCAAAAGGACAACAGATTCCAACAAGTATCCAGATGCACCGTCATAAATAACGGGCCTCTTAAACGACGTTACACATTGCCTCCAATAAACGCGACGTTCATTTTTCTTTTTGTTTTCATACACGTATTAATAGCCGCGTAAAACCTTTAACGGAACGTTAACAGCACTTAAAGCATCGTATCCTTTCAAACGGTGAGTCACGACGAACGGCTTGCACGAACTTACATCCGCGTGCGATGGCACACGTCGAAAGAGGCTGTCATTGAGGCTCAAATAAATCGTAGCCACGTAGAAATAAACGGATCCACGAGAAAATCTAAGTGTAGAATTACATACCTTTATTCCGGCGAACCTCTGGATGAAGGCCGGCCTGCAGCTTAGGATTCCGCAGTCCTTCGAGTCCGGATTAAACGGCGGAGTTTGCGCTCTTTCTTTCTCCGTCCTGGATTCACGTTGGAAAGAAAAGATGATGTAGTTTTAGCTTTTTGAGAACAAGATTCAACGGATATACGGACAAACGGTGGTACGTGGAGATGTTACGAAAGATAGCATTTTTTTGATAGTTTATGGAGGTAGGATTAATGCGTTTCCTGTTGACATAGTTTTAAGATGGATTTTTTGATATTTTTATATTATGATAGTAGCACAGACGTTATGGCATTATCTGTCGTTTATTTTTGTAGATAGTGTGCAGAAGAGTATATATTTATTTGCAAATGTTTACGATCTTAAGGTAGTTCTAACTGGATTCAGAACTAAAAGTTTCTTTTTCCATTAGAAATGAAAGAAATTGCGTAAGAATTAATGCAGGGGCTAACTTCACAGAGGTCATTAAAAAACATCTTTCTCTATAACTATGAAGTAAAAAATTATGAAAAAATTCAATAATATTTTAAAAGCATAAAATAGTACATTGCTAATTTTTTATTAGAATCTATCGACTCGTTTTTCCATTAGAAAAATAAAAAAAGATTTTACGGACTCAGCAAAAATTTGTTTCCATAAGGCTCATGTTAAATATGTTATTTTTAAACACGATTTATTCATAAACCGTGTGGATGAACTCGTTGAGATTCCGGTTATAATTATAAAATATCATGAAGAATATATTTTCAAAATTTTAAGGAAATCTATTGAAAATTGATAAGTGCCTAGAACTACCTTAAGGTTGAACAATGAAAAATACGTGGTATGTATTGTTTTATTGTAATTTTTACAACCTTAACTATCAATCGGTTATAATTTTTAGTAACCGATTAATAGGCTATTGATTTATGAGCGTAAAGTCTATTAATAAGCTTTAGATTGATAAAATGTGACACGCCTGCTGGAAAGGTATTATGTAACATTTTTAACGATTATATTCTTTTATTATTTTTCTTTTTGTCGAAGTATCTAATTTTACATAATGTGAACAATATGAATAAAATGTACGAAGTAAGTTAAGTGACGTTAAAATTTCGAATGTTTTTGTCTTTGAAATTTCTGGAGTATGTTGAAGGAGAAAGGTATTTTATTTTTATAACGTCACTCTATCTGTTCTTTCTTTACTTTATGCGTTTTAAGACTTCAAGGATTTTTTTATTATGAAAGAAACTGCAATTATTGTAATGATTTAATCAATAGTATTGCAGACACAACTACAATAACTGATGCTATAGAGTCTCCTTTTCTACTATTGATAATAAATGATATTGTATGTCTCTAGCAGCCAGGATATATCCACTCTGGGTGTTGAATTTACATCAATATGTAGAGGATGTTTAAACAAGTTTCACCCTATATTTTACTTCCAATCGTTATTTTACATCCTTGGTTCTCAAACTAGGAAGGAGCCACTTATTTGAAATTTTCAGTTGGTATAGCCAGATCAGATGTATCTATCGCATCGAACGTACATTTTGTGGCTAAGATTTGACATTTTTTTAATAAATAATTGTTTCTTAAAAAATGTTTTTGTTAACATTAGTCTATACGTTCACCTTTTGCCGTATGATAACGAGTGACACTCGTGACACTCGTGACACGATAAACAGAATATTCAATTTTAAAGCGTTACGATAAAATAAAAGTAATTCTATGCTATTTGATATTGCGTTAAGCCATAAGTTGTTTCAGAAATCAAGGATAGACTGTTACTTTTGCAATTAATTATACTTAATTTTAAAGGATCCACTAGTAATCGAGAAAACTTTGAAAAGACCCTCAAACATGAAATTTTTAAATAGTTTTGGAACTTTTTCATAGTTGAATCAGTGAAAGTTTGGAATAAAAAGCTTCAACTTATTTTATTAATCCATCATATTAATAAAACTTCAAATAGAACCGAGAATTTTCTTGTAGCACAAGCATTGGTCGTAAAGATGGGAATTTTATTTTTTAACAAGATCTTTAGGATAACAGATACTGCAAAATTGCAGGAAACGCATTAATACTTACAATTACTATAACTGATTACAATTAAGCGTAGATGAAAGGATGATCGAAAGGAATGATTACATTTCTAAACAAATGCTTTACGGCTATACTAACGTATAACACAGAAGCGTGATTTTGATGATTTTGTTAATTACAATTGCATCTCCGCTTGTTAATTACATCGATCGCGAACAATAATCGTGACAATTTTATTGTTTACCTGTCCACCATGGAAGCACTGGGATTCCTGCTGTGACATTTGATGATAAAATCTCTGGAAAAGGATAAAAACGCAAAACAGGAAGCATGAATACTTTTGTGCTGTACGATGAATCGCGTGCGAGCATTGGTTGTCGGCGAAATAATAGAGCTTATATTTTTCTTCGCCACAATACAATTCCAACTATATATTTCCGTTGATATGATATAATTATATTACGTACTTCCGGTTTCCTATCTTTGAATATTTTTCACCGAATAAATTTAAACGTTGAATCGAAGATTGAAATACAATCAATCAATGACATCAATCATTGAATTAAACATCGACATATAATTATAAATAGTGATCGATTTTTAATTAGTAGAAATAAACCACGAAATAAGGAATTCTTGAACGATATGGAGAATTTAAAGTACAAAAGCTATCTCGATTACTTTTCCAGGAAATTAACGTGTCCTGGTGACACAGTTGAGACATTTTTCGACGAATGGCAAGTCAATGACGTATGTACAATAAAGAGGAAACTAACACTGCGATAATCGTAATAGCACAACCTATGACGAATTTATTTCGCGTGTGGCAAAATGTGTCACGGTCATTATTTTGTTTTCACTTTCTACGATTTCAAGAAGAGTCACAAGTTAATGATTTTCATTTCAATTGACTGCTAATTTTGAAAATTCGTCTCGTATAAATTCCAACTGGAACAGTAATTGCAAATTTCGAAAGGAATGCTTGTAACGCACAAAAGCGCGCTGGTTTCGTAAGAATGTGTACAATACGCCACGACGATTTCGCAATATAGATTTCAATTCCAGTTACGGATTGGCCGTTTTTCCTCCATTTCGTGAAAAATGAAATGCTTTTGCGATTTTGTAAATTCTCTTGCTATTCCATATAAATCTTTACATCTTTACAACGAAGATAATCTCAAGTAAGTAACTGTACCCTCGAGCTAAATTATTCATATATACTAAGTCTGCATATCTTATAATTATCTTTCACTCCAGGCATAAATAAACGTGTCTTTTTCCATCTACCTTCCATAATTATATGCTAAAGCTCTTATGTGAGTCAAAAAAGTGTTGTTACCACATTATTATAATCATGCTAATGCAATCGCGACAATCAATAGTAGACCAACAAAAATTGATAATAAAGCGATATAATAATATAATCGCAATAGTCTAGTATAGATAAAAAAAAATTGAAATATTTTGTATATCATCCGAAAAAGGAATTTTCTGCAATCATCTTTGAGAATCAGATGTCCAAGCTATGCCGTGAGAAAGAAAAAGACTAATAAAGCAACGAAGCTGTTCTTCTCGATGATCCATCAAAATGTGCGCATCATTCTCGGAAGACTCACCTGTGGTCCACAAGGCCGGAACTGGGATTTCTACTGTGACACCTTATGACAGTGTCATGAGTCAGTCTGCCGCCAGTTGCTTGGAGCGGATCTGTGGTTTCGTCGGTACCTGTAGCAGCACTCTCCGCGTAGAGTCCTGTCATAGCATACATACTCTCGTTCCTTCGATGTCCGGCATGGTAATTGCTGCCGGACTCGGACCTAGAAATGTAGAGAAACACCAAGGACGTTAAGCAATTTGGGAATTATCCATTGATTGTATGTTGTAGTGCTGATCTACGGGGTGTTCCCTAGGAGTATGGCTTTTGTAGGTGATGCGGACTTGTAGAATGGATTAATCAGTTTATAGATCGTAGAAAGAAAAATGAATGTAATTGTTATTGGAATTAGACCTAGAAATGTATGGGAACGTTAAGGACATGAGGCATTTTAGAAATGATCCATTGATTGTATGTTGTAGTACTGATCTACGGGTGTTCCGTAGGATTTTGGCTGTTGTAGGTGATGCGGATTTGTAGAAAGGATTAGTCAGTTTATTGATTGTACTTATAAAGAAATATGAAAGTAATTGTAATCGGAGTTGGTCCTAGAAATGTGTGGGACTGTCAAGGACGTAAGGCAGTTTGGAAATGATCAATTGATACTGTGCTGTAATGCTGATCTACGGGGTGTTCCGTAGGATTATGGCTGTTGTAGGTGATGCGGACTTGTAGAGTGGATTACTCAATTTATAGATCGTAGAAAGAAATATGAAAGTAATTGTTATTGGAACTAGACCTAGAAATGTATGGGAACGTCAAGGACATGAGGCATTTTGGAAATGATCCATTGATTATATGTTGTAGTGCTGATCTACGGGGTGCTCCGTAGGATTATGACTGTTGTAGGTGATGCGGATTTGTAGAATGAATTAGTCAGTTTATAGATTCTACCTATAAAGAAATATAAAAGTAATTGTTATCGGAGTTGGACCTAGAAATGTATGGGACTGTCAAGGAGAGCAGTTTGGGAATTATCTTCTGTTGTTCTAGTGAATAGGATTGTCCATGGGATTATGGCTATCATAGGTAATGTGGATTTGTAGAATGGGTCAGTCAATTTATAGATTGCATAAAGAAATATGAAAGTAATTATTATCGGAATTCGATCTACAAGTATATGGACACGTCAAGGACGTTGGGCAGTTCAGGAATTATCCATTGATTATTTGTTGTAGCGATGGTGTTTAGGGTGTTTCATAGGAATATGGTTGTGTAGGTGATACGGATTTGTAAAATGAATTAGTTAATTTATAAATTACAGAAAGTAATTGCTTTCAGATTTGGATTTACATATATAGAGGTATGTTAAGGACGTTAGGCAGTTTGGGGATGATCCATTGATTATCTGCTGTAGTGCAGGTCATCGAGATATTCTGTAGAATTATGGTTGTTATAGGTGACGTATTTTTGTAAAATAGATTAGTTAATTTATAAAGTGCAAAACTAAGATGAAAATGTAGAAGAAAATTTGCTGAGATCAATATTATGAAAAATTCTATAAAAGTATCAAATACACTTTAACTCCTTGATAGAGAATTCTCAGTAGACCAAAGCGAATATCAAATTATCAAATGAACCACACAGATAGAACAGAAGAACCTAAATTTGATCTGCCTCAACGCAGAGTTATAATAAAATTATTAAAGTATCTTCAGTTATTCCGGAATCTTTCAAGCACCATCTAGAAGTTAGCATAGTTCGCCCGTATATATTTCAGTTCTCTGCATAATATAAGAAAGAGAGGGTACTGTGAGATCGAAAGTTCAGTTAATTACATTTAGAAAGGCGTTTCTCGAGACAGCAGGAGGTGAACAGAATCCTGGAAGCCCCTCGGCAGCAAAACCTTTACCGAACCTTAAGCATTGAATCCAGACCCCCAGCTCAAGGATCATATTACTCCGCCTTGTAACGCGAATCATCCTCCTGCACGATGAATTTTAACTCGAAATGGCAACGATAGTGCACAGAGAAAGCGCAGCCTATTCTCGAATTCTTTACCGTCACGGATAATAAAGATGTCTCTAAATAAACTTGCCAGAGTGCACAGAGAGAATTAAGAACTCTCCATCGACGCCCACGCGGACAACTACGTCCAATTAAACCCTTAATCAACCGTACAAAGTGCAACGAGCAAGATTTCTCGACTATTTTGTCAGATGAAGATTCACTTGAACTTATTTCTGCCTCTAATTACTTCACCAGAATTTTTTTTTGATTAAAATATCCTAATTAGATACACAGCCTCTCTTTCTTTATTCCTGTCAATGTTTTAGATTTCGTCTTAAACAAATATATTGAAAATATTCCCATTTCTTTGAGCTTAACACAACATCGATCATAACGATGAATTTAGTATATTTATAAATGACAAATGAATACGTTAAAATAAGAAAAATGGAAGGAGCGAAAATCTTGATTAATTTCAGTATAATAAGGGTAGAAAATTGGAAAAAAACAACGTTAGGGATTTCAAGAATATTCACAAAAAATTCAGGACAAGTCATTTTGACCACCTTGGTAGATCTAGCGTTAAAAGAGGAATATATAAGGTGTAAAAGAATAATTATAAAATAACTAAAAGCTGATGTTAGTAAGACTGAGGTATCTTAAGAAACAGGGAACTTCGTTAAACACATTACGACAATAGAGGAAAGGAAGCGGTGGATGTGGTTACACTCGTTTGCGGTACAACGTACCTCTGTTTGCAGAAATGGCATTCAATTTAAGTACTGCCGCATTCAACAAAGTAACGTGAAAAGTATGAAACCTCCTGTTCTAACCGACAATTTTAACTGAATTGAAAGAGAAGAAAAACTTAAAAGAAATTCTATGTACAGTATTCCCTGGTTATATGCACAAGGAGGGGCCCTCGATAACTGCATCGCGACCATCCCCACCACATAGGGGGATCCCCCTCGGCGAGCCGCCACATTCAGCGACGGGGAAGTGTAACATGATACTTTCGGATCGTGTCCATGAGCCAATACTAATCGAAGGACTGAACTTTTCCGTTTTTGATTATTTTTCGTTAAAAACTTCGCTATCGTGTTTGTGACAATTTTGTGATTAAAATGATACCAAACACGACATAATTTGAGCAACATTTACTTAATATTTAAATCGCTTATTTGCTATATAGATAATTCAAACATGTCGTGTTTGGTATCATTTTAATCAGAAAATTGTCACAAATACGTTAACGAAGTTTCCAAAACGAAAAAATTGAAAATGGAAAAGTTCAATCCTCCAATTAGTATTGACACAGCGATATGTTCGGGCCGGTCCCCCTGTACGTTGGGCCTCTCTGTCTCTTCTACTATCTGTCTTTTTCTAAGCTCGGCACTCGGCTCGAGCCGTGAGATAAACACAGTGTTGACATTCAGCTACGACCAGTGCATATAAGTTTTGCACAGGGACTCTATAGCAGTGCATATATAGAGTTTGGTAACTATTCAATGTTTACGAATTTAGAAAGGGGTAAGCAATGGGACAACGTCCTCCCCCCCTCCAGAAGATGAAGGGGTTGATGGAACCGAGACTCGCCTTCGATGCACACGCGATTGACGGCGATGAGTCCGTTTCTACGAACGTTTTAAGGAGCATTCTTTGCACCATGCACGAGCTGATGAAACAAATTTTTACGATGCCTACAGTTTGTTAAATGCCTGTGCTATGGAGAGACACGTTCCTCAAAAGGTTTGTACATACATACGAACAGAGTCATCGCTGTCACAGTTTTTATCCTTTATCCTTTGCATCTTCGACGGGGTGGTTTTTCACTGTTTTCCGCTTTTTAAATTCGCGGTCAACTTGAGCTGTATGAAAATACCGAATTGTTATTCACGTCAATAAAAGCACAGCAGTGTCGACAGGTGTGCAATGTTTAAATGCACTGTGCTGTGTTTACGTCGCTGCTCCAATTGAGCGCCGAACTTAGAAAAGACAGTAAGTATAATTCAAACCATATCGTGTTGGGTATCATCTTAATCAGAAAAATTTCACAAACCGGAGGATAAAACTTTTCCATTTTTGATATTCCATTTTTTCGCAAATTTCGATAACGTATTTGTGAAATTTTTCTGATTAAGATGATACCCAATACCATATGCTTTGAATTATACTTACTGTCTTTTCTAAGTTCGGCGCTCAATTGGAGCAGCGACGTAAACACAGCACAGTGCATTTAAACATTGCACACCTGTCGACACTGCTGTGCTTCTATTGACGTGAATAACAATTCTGTATTTTCATACAGCTCAAGTTGACCGCGAATTTAAAAAGCGGAAAACAGTGAAAAACCACCCCGTCGAAGATGCAAAGGATAAAGGATAAAAACTGTGACAGCGATGACTCTGTTCGTATGTATGTACAAACGTTTTGAGGAACGTGTCTCTCCATAGCACAGGCATTTAACAAACTGTAGGCATCGTAAAAATTTGTTTCATCAGCTCGTGCATGGTGCAAAGAATGCTCCTTAAAACGTTCGTAGAAACGGACTCATCGCCGTCAATCGCGTGTGCATCGAAGGCGAGTCTCGGTTCCATCAACCCCTTCATCTTCTGGAGGGGGGGAGGACGTTGTCCCATTGCTTACCCCTTTCTAAATTCGTAAACATTGAATAGTTACCAAACTCTATATATGCACTGCTATAGAGTCCCTGTGCAAAACTTATATGCACTGGTCGTAGCTGAATGTCAACACTGTGTTTATCTCACGGCTCGAGCCGAGTGCCGAGCTTAGAAAAAGACAGATAGTAGAAGAGACAGAGAGGCCCAACGTACAGGGGGACCGGCCCGAACATATCGCTGTGTCAATACTAATTGGAGGATTGAACTTTTCCATTTTCAATTTTTTCGTTTTGGAAACTTCGTTAACGTATTTGTGACAATTTTCTGATTAAAATGATACCAAACACGACATGTTTGAATTATCTATATAGCAAATAAGCGATTTAAATATTAAGTAAATGTTGCTCAAATTATGTCGTGTTTGGTATCATTTTAATCACAAAATTGTCACAAACACGATAGCGAAGTTTTTAACGAAAAATAATCAAAAACGGAAAAGTTCAGTCCTTCGATTAGTATTGGCTCATGGACACGATCGGGCCGGTCCCCCTATAGCTTAGATCTCTCTGTCTCTTCTACTGTCTGTTCTTTTCTAAGTTCACGCTCGGCTGGAGCCAGAACGTAAACACAAAATAGAAACCACCACTTCGTAACTCCACAGTTTCGGTCCCGAATTCTGTGCATATATCCAGGGTTTACTGTATCATCTTTCACCAAAGACTCTCTGTACAGTCAGAAAATAATAATGCAATTGCTCCTTCCTTGGACAAACTGTCCAAGGAAGTGCGACAGTTTGGTTGTTAGGGTATAAAATCACCTTTTATGCCCGAAACCACCGCCGCTCTCATTCCTCTTGTGGCCACTTTCGGATCGTTTGTGGCCAAAGGCACTGGATATACTCTCGGCACGTTTGTGACCACTCTCGGAGCGTTTGTGGCCGATAAAACCACCACCGGACTCGGTGCGTTTGTGGGTGAACATGCTCGAGCTCGAGCCGTTCCTCTTGTGCCCGCTGGTAGACGCCATTTCTTCCTCCTCCTCGACTTCTTCCGCTTCTGTTTCTACGAAGATAATGCTACCCAGACTTCAGCGCTCGGCATTTTCGATCTCGCGCTTTCGTTCCCTGCGAACAGAATTTTAAAACATTGTTAATCCTTTTTGAAAAATACTGTGACTTGGTATTGTAAGGAATACCAGAAGGCAAGGGAGGGAATTTGTTTTTTATAAGTTTCAACTGAGATACTCAAGCTGGTTGTCTTTGGGTTCGTTAGATTTTTGTTGATTTTGGTATTTGTGAGGTTGATGCTGTAGGGACGACGGTTTACGATTCGGTCTCCGCCATTGTTTAACTTCGGATGGTTGACCATGTGCGGGGCCTGTTAGTTATTAGGAATTTAACGAAGTTCTCAAGCTTCGGGTCTCACAGGACTAAGGCCGTCCGCGGTGGACAGGGACCTGTTACGTCCTAACCCTAACCTCATTATATTAATCATCACTATTATTATTATTGTTACTATTATCACCAGTATTATCGTTATTATTATTATTATTATTATTGTTGTTGTTGTTGTTGTTATTATTGTTATTATTAGTATTATTATTATAAATGTACGTTCATCATGTAAGACACACAAGCACGCACGCACACGTACACATGCATACCGACTTTCCTAAGGGCCCATCCTACTCCTCGCAAACCTCATCCCCATCTACCGAGTCCCCCGATCCCCACTCCTAACATCTCCTAATTTTCCGCACCCACGACTTTCCTGAAAATTCGCACTTCCATTCTACTCTCAAAAGCAACCAGACAAACTTCCATTTTTCACGAATCACACGCACACACCTTTAAAACTACACACATAGAATTAAAAACCAATAAAGATAGTATATTTATATACATATATTATCCAAGAGTTTATTTACTACATAAATTCACTCAAAAAAACAAAGTGGTGCTCATTTCATAACAGACCGGATCGTGGGCCGTCAAAATGACAAATTCTATTGTCTAGGTGGGTATTTCGCCTCGAGACGGCCGGGCCTTGAGGGATGTTCACCAGATGTGGAATATTCCATACAAGGAGCACCCCCATGGCCTACGGACGTTTCGAGGCAATCTTAACCCGTTGCCGCACACTTTTAATTTGTCGAAAGTGCTCAGAAATACACAGGAAAATATTTCGAACTTTTAAAGAATGAAAAATCGCACAAAAAGAACAATTGATATGTTATCTGGAATGTTACATCTTTTTTTTTGGTGTACTACTGAGTAATTAACAAATAAATACATTACTACAAAAATGTGCAGGACGTGTTAACAACTATTGTGGGGACCCACCTAGACAAGGATTAAAGTTCACGTTCCCCTACCCTCGAACATCGAGAGTAAGAAAGAGAATCTTGCTAAAGGAGTAGGGAGGACCGAAGTAACAAAAAGGGTGACTGGCGGTCGATCGAGAGAATTTTCGGAAGCGCCCTTGGAAGTGTAAAACGCATCTCTGTATAGTTGTAAATAAAGTCACCGAACCGTTAAGAAAAGAACTTTACTTCTAAAATGCTGTTCATATTGTGCGGAAGATTTGTTGAAAGATTATAGAGAAGCTATTTATAAATTGCAGCCTTCTTTTTTGGAGTTTAGCTTATATTACTATGGCCACCGTGACTGTTCTATGATTTAAGTGAATATATTAGTATACGAAGAGAAAAATATGCTAAAAGTGATAAAATATTTTTCTTTAATTGAATTTTGTGCCTCTATTGGTCCCTGTGGCTTTGGGGTAACGTAAGACACATCGAAGCTTCTATTCTTGAAAATCAAATTCTGAGCTTTGCCAAATATTATAATTTAACTCGTGAAAATCACGAAATCTCTTAGAATTCAATATTTCAAATACAGGCCCGAGTCGAAATATTGAACCTCATTTGAACCTTTTACTACCCAACATTTAGGAATTAAAAGTAATAAGATATCTTATTTTACATTGAATTTAGACCTATTTTTGTATTTTTAATTCATAAATGTTGGGTCATAAAAGGTTTAAATGAGGTTCAATATTTCGACTCGGGGAGTTACAGGTGTAAATTAGGAGTTTTAGTATTGAAAAGTATCATGTTAGGTTCAAATAGGAGTAAATACCATGAAAATAGGTTCAATATTTCGACTCGAGGGTTTATTCCATTAATTAAAAAAGTGTTCTTATCATTTTTTAATTGTGCTATCGTGAAACCGATCTTCAGATACCACTAAATATTCCGACTATAGAGATTTGAGATCGTGGATAAGGGCTTAAAGGCTGTGACTCTTAATCGTTGAGCCTGAGAATGAGTTAAAGTTCCCCGCCACTTCCGGGAAATCGTTCCTAATTTATTATTTAATATATCATAGCCTCGGTAGTTTGAATTAGACCTAAAACACTATATCATAAATGAAATTGCCATAGAACTTAAAGCGAAAGAGATACAAAACCAAAGAAATACTTTTCTTTAGGACCTATGGTGGATAAGGAAACAAAGGTTCGGATCAATGGTTCCGACTTTAAATCCACTGTGACCCATGACAAAATTTTTCCTACTTTATTTAACACTAGATTTACGCATGTTGGCATGCGTATTTTTCTGAAGTGAGCCAATTTGACTCATATAAGAAAATTCAAGTTTTTTGCAAAGAAAATAGTTCTAAATCAATTTAAATGAAAGATTTATTATTAAAAAGTTAACCAACCAATATATTATATATATATATATATATATATAGTAATCAAATTTTGACCGAGCCAAATTGGTTCCATAAATTTAGTGTTAATATACGATAGTTTTGACTGTTGGAAACCCACATGAATCGTAGTCAAACGGTATAAGAAAGATACTTTATCGAGAGAGTCCCTCAAAGTTCCTTTGTTTAAAACATCCTAATAGAAAATCTACCTGATAGTTCACGCACCAGAATTCCCTATACATTTTATTGGATCTAATTTATTCCTATGATGTAACATGACTATCCATTGAGATAAAAAAGGTTTGGACAATACGTGCACATAGTAAACAATGGATCTGGAATTAATTCCACTCGTTCTAACTTAAATGTTAAGTTTCGCTGATATTATTCGAACGGAAGCTTAAGTACCACAGTTTACGCAACGAAAAAGGAATGGCTGTAATTGCAATCGATGCTGATGCTAATAATAGCAATTGCCTAAAGATACCTCAGATGGATGATGAAAATATTCTATTGCTTACAATACAATTCGAAATTGTACGTCAACGCTTAAAAATCTCATAGTACATCGAAGAATTTCTACAGGCAAAACTCCATCATCGATAAACCCACAAAACGTAGAACGCTACTGAAAATTCCTTATCATTATTACAATTAAATTTCTAATAAGTAAGTTCCATACTGACTGCCTCTTATAAACCAACGTCATAAACTGTTAAATGTTTGCAAAAGAACAAAGACAGAAAGCTGACTATCTTCTATGGAAGTCTGTGCAAAGTAATTACCCGCAGCTGTGCCAAACAAAGCGTATTGCGTATTACAATATTGAAAGCATCAATATTAAATGTACCGTTGATTATGACAGTGGTATAACCCATGTTTTCTTTGTTTCGAAATATTTTATTTATTAATTAAAGTTCCACGTTAAGTTCCATGTAACCAATCTGTTACACCGTCTAATTTTTTATTAATTTTCAAAGTACCTCCACTATATTATAATATACTTTTGTATAACAAAAAGTAAGTGAATAGTTGAATTATTAACCCCTTGCCGTACAATAACAAGTGCTGCTCGTTAAATGGAATAGTCAATTTTGAAGTGCTCCAAAAATTATTTGATTGGAAATATCAGTGTGTCCTGATAAAATAAAATAAATTCTACGCTACTCAATATTACGTTAAGTCATTTACTATATCCGAAATTAGGAGTTAAATTGTTATTTTAGTAATTAAATTAGAATAATTGCACATTTAATCACAAAAGAAATGGCACGGCAAGCGGTAAAAATTGACTAAATTATTATATTGGTTCCATAGTTCAATTTAGTAACTTCAAAAAGCAGCACAGATTTGAATCCACCTTTTATATCTTAACTGATATCAAAGGAAGATAGCTAACTCACCGCAGTTCGACTGCCCATTATTTGATAATTCTCCGAAGAAACAAAAGCAGAAAGGAGACCTTTGAGATGGTAGAAAAAAACAGTAGCTGGTCTGTGTGACTATTTAATACGATCGTACGAGCAATTGACATCTCTATATTCAACAGTTCAACGAACCTGCTCCTAGTAAGGTCAGGGCCGTTCAGCAAAGTGAGTCGGAGCGCGCACGAGCAGAGAATCGCTGTCATCTTTGCTGTGAAGATAACCGGAGGATAACTGTATCTACTTACTATACAACGTGTATACTATTTCGCAATGGAAGTTTAGAAGAAGCTTCGTGCAACTTGAAAAACGCACAATCTGTTGCGATTTTCGAATGATCGTTGAAAGTGCCCGAGTCGAAATATTGAACCTATTTTCATGGTATTTACACCTATTTGAACCTTAAATGATACTTTTCAATACTAAAATTCCTAATTTAAACCTGTAACTCCCCCGAGTTGAAATATTGAATCTATTTTCATGGTATTTACTCCTATTTGAACCTAATATGATACTTTTCCATACTAAAACTCCAAATTTAAACCTGTAACTCCCACGAGTTGAAATATTGAACCTATTTTCATATTATTTACTCCTATTTGATACTGTTCAATACTAAAACTCCTAATTTAAACCTGTAACTCCTTCTCAGTAAAATGATAGTCCTATTTAGCTATCACCAAACCTTTATCCCTTGAATTGGGCCTGTTGAGTAGTAAAAGGTTCAAATGAGGTTCAATATTTCGACTTGGGACTGGATAGGATGTAAATTCTCAACGGAGCGGAGGTTGAAATTGACGTCCTATTTTGCGCTTTAAGATGGCATAAAGGGAAATTTGTGCCACTTTTAGGCGCTAAATAGGATCTTTTTTACATTGAATTTAGACCTATTTTTGTACTTTTAATTCCTAAATGTTGGGTAGTATAAGATTCAAATGAGGTTCAATATTTCGACTCGGGTGTCTTTTAACTCTTGGAACTCCGAATCGTTTTTACCATGAGCTACTTCTATGGAAAATTAAAAATCTTGCTTTGCCATTAACAAAGAAGGTTGTACATTTTCAAATTAAAAACAAAAAAGATATAAAAATGCATTTTAAATTGATTCCTCTAAATTTTTGTTATGTCCAGAGTTTCAGTATTTATCAAACTTGAAGTTGGACACAGTTAGTAATCAAAGTGATCGAAGTTGATTGTAAATTGTTCCAATTTGAGTATATTCTATCAAGCTAGTATTGTGATAATAATTCATCTAAGTTAACACGTTGACTGCCAAGCGAATTTTACGACAGTATTACACTTGGCTGGCAAAAAATGGCATTATTAAAAGGAATCGTAAATTTACTCATTCCTTAATATTTTAAAGATAACACACAGTTACCTGGGCGAAGATTAATTACAACTGACAAAAATCCTGACGTTTCTAGTCGAATTGAGATTCAAGGTACAAACATTCACCGATAACCACTCGGCAAGTCAAAGTGTTAATATACAAAATCGCCAGCAATTACAAAGAGTCAGTAATCGCAATATAATAACTTTTGTAGTCTTCGTTAAAAGTCCATCGATTCAACGTCGTCCTCGTGTTATTCTGGGAGTCGAAGGAAGCCTTCGCTCTTCGGAATCTTCCTTGTCGCAAGGCCGACGAAGCATCTGTATGAAAGTTCGAAATGAACTTGCGCAATTAACGCGTTACGTAAATGCGGGTCTCGGACGGTCCCTTGGCGGGACTGAGACAGCGCATTAATTAATTCAACGCCAATTAAAGTTCCGAACTAGCGGGGCCGCGTGGCCAACTTCCGTGCCGCAAGTCCGATCATTTCGGCCGTTCGTTTTCTCGTTAAGCGACCCTGATTCGCGTGACACGTACCTTCTAACTATTTTTACGTCGACGTGCAAGAATTTCTCGTTTTACTCCAACGAATGTCGGCCTCATCGATGTTTCATCGGACTTTCGGTATTTTTATATACTTGGCTGTGATCTGTTTATTTCGCGGTTTTGATATGAGAAAGAAAGTTTTGGCTACTTGAGTGGAATTTAAGTTCCTACTTAATGAATGTCTATAGTGACTTTTTATTTGTGCACGGATTACACTGTGATTGTGACAAAGAATGATAGAATAGATCATTTTTATGTTTAACTACTTGCCCTACGATTTGTTTTGTGACTGCCTCCGCTATAATTCAGAATTTAATTGTTAAAATAAAAATTGATCAGTGATTCTTGATATGCCGTATAGTTTAATAATATTAATGTGATAGAAATAATATTATCGCGTCGCGTCTCATTAATATTTTCAATTCAATAGGTTTTGGAAAACTTGAAAATTGGCTATCTCATTTATCGGACCGGCACTGTACTGTTAGGCCCTTTTTTAGGAAAGGTATCCTTCTATTTGTTTTAATAAAGTATTTATTTAATAAAAAAATAAAGTACTTATATATTTTAATAAAAATTTTTGACACTATGTTTTAATTCTTACTTAAAATTATTAATTATGGCTCGTGGAGGCACAACTGACTAGCTTAGGTGAAAAGCTAAACGTTGATTTTCATTGATCAGCATGAACATGAAGGAAAAATCAACAACCGGCACCTAGGGACTGGTGTAGCACTTAACGTGTTAACAGTATATCTCCCAAGAGGGTCAAAGTGACTTGTACTGGATTTTTAAAAGATGTTTCTGAAATTTTAAGTACTGTACCTCGTTAAATTTTCTATATCTACCTTATAAACCGTGAAAGATTAAATCGATTTAGTTACTTGAGCAGTTCAGTCTCTTTCTTTTGAAGTATCTATCTAGTATCTTTAAATATACCGAATTAATACTCTGAAATTCGAAAATTTACATGCCATTTTATAGAAAAATATATATTGAATTTAAATTTGAATGTTTGATAAATTGAGTAGAGAAGATCGTAACGACTTCGTTCTGAAATTAGGGATATGCGATGTGATTTAATGTTATTGAATATAGGAAATTCTGTATTTTATCGTGAAACAAGCGCGTTGGCGTAACGACCGTAATTTTAGTAATAAATGTAAATGATTTATTGCTGTTATATTATATTTTCTTTTTAAATGCATTATTCAATTTGAAATTGGACAAATTGATACGAAATGAGCGATTTATTTGAAATACTTCCAAAGATACTTCCCGACTGAAATATAATTATCTTTAAGTAATATATGGCACTAACAGGATTCGATTTTCGGTAAAATTAGAATTGCCTAGGCAAAGCTGGCTTTCAGAACGGACAGAACCAGAATTATCTGGACAGTGATTCCGTTAGTTGATCACTTAACTAATTCTAATTTTGTCACCGATTAGTCTTCCAAAGTCGTTACTTAATTCCTCAGACATCTGGAATTCTTCATTATTCATCTCTCTTTTATATTATCACCATACGTTAGAGTACATTTCTCATAATAATCTGACACCATAATTAAGATATTTTTAATATTAGGAAGATTACATTTTAAGTTACACTATTATATACATTCTACGACGCATTTTTTATAGAATTTCTCGTTTAACACAGAATGCAAACATTTTGAAGTTTCCCATAGAGTTACGAAAAAAGAAAAGCTCGATCTTCAAGCTCGTTAAGAAACTGCTAATTTTGCGTAATTAAATTTCTTTCCTTCTACCAAGTCTCCCACTTTTTACAAGTACTAACTCTACTGCCAAGGTGACAGCAAACGCGTTAATGAACAAATATTGAACCGTAAATTTTACGTTTACTCCAAAGGTTACCGAGAAGGATTTGCAATCAATAGCTTCCAATTCAAATTCCTCATCGTCCATGGCAAAATTTTCCTATATCATTGTCAAACACATCCTCCTCCGTAACTCAAAACCCATCCGAATTAATAATTACCTAAACCAAATAGTCGCAACAATTGAAGAAAAAGAAATACAAAAAAATATAAGCGAAAATTACCACCAATTATCAGTAAACAATTATCAATCTCTCATTGTCCATGGAAAAATTTTTCTAAATCATTATCAAACACATCCTCCTTCATAATTCGAAACTCATCTAAATTTATAATTACGTAAACCAGTGAACCCCAAACTGGGCGCCACCGCCCCTTGGTGAGTGCTGCAACACCTAATTTACACATTTCTTTACCATATTTTTCGAAAAAGGTAGAAACATTAATACATATATCTTTCCTATTAATTGCTATTAAAATTTAAAAAAAAATTAATTTCCAGGTGGCGCTAAGTAATATTTTTTCTGGAAAGGGGGCGGTAGGCCAAAAAAGTTTGGGAACCAATGATCTAAATTGATAAAACAATAATAATAATTACCTAAACTAAAAAAAAATGATTATAACAATGAAAGCAAAAAGAAAAGATTATTATATTAAATAATCAATCTCTCATCGAAAGGTTTAACAGTGATTAACGTAATGAATTAAATAATCTAATTATATTTGCAACAACGACGTCATGCACAACGATAATCAATTATTACACGTCAAAGTTTATCACAGAAAACGAGCCCTCGGGAAAGAAAACACAAATGACTTTTTGCCTCGTTCGTGAAATGTCAATCGAAAGCAGTCCATCAGGATCCGGACGTGTCACGAAATTTCAGGCCGTTCCCTCTTCTCAACGTGATACGCGTGGCTCTCGTTTCAGAGCACTTTTTTAGATTATCGACCAGCTTACGGCCTTGATTTTGTGCCGATGAAAAATTGAAGGCAGTATGTCCGTGCAATAGTATAGGCAGCTAACGAATTCAAAGTCAGGGATACGTCGCTGGTAATGATTGTTTGGTATAGCAATCCACGTGTCCCTCGATACGGTCAAGTAGCATTCATCGCCGACGCACAGTGGGGCCGTTGCACGTTAAAAGCGGCAAAAAGTCGTTTTATACGAATATACCCACAATGAAATAATATTTCGCTAATAGTTAATGCCACACATTGGCCACAATTTAGCGTGATTTTTTTTAACATTTGTCGATTTTTAACACGACTACATGGTTTTGAAATAGGCAACCTCTAAATCGTCCAAAATTAAAGTCGTTGTTTATTATTGCCTTGGTTCTTCAAATTAAATGATGAGTAATTGAACTAAGTGTACCTGGTATGTATTTAAATTCCACCAAAGTACATTTTTATATCTTTAACATTTTTTAAGTTATAACTAATTGAACATGTTCAATTTTCATTCTATTTTTTAATCATGAATGCAGTGTGATGCCGTGTTCATTTTAATTGCTTTCTTTAGAGTGAAGCCTTACCTTTTTTTTAAAAAAAAAATTAGCTGCTACTATCTGCGTATTTACAAAATACAGAGATAAACATTTGTTGGCGCACCATGTGTCACAGTGGTCCAGAGCGTGAATTTAGCTGGTCACGCACCTTGCGCAGTTTTCAATCTTCTTCAACTTGTCACCACGGACTCAAAATACATCGGATTTAGTTACAAATTTGTATTTTATTATTTTTTGGGTCGCTGATTACGAATCTGAACTCAAAAATTTTAAAAACAAAATGGCGGTTGATATATAGAGGGTAGCTATGTCAAGTACGCATTTACAACATGGGATTAACTTTTTGCCTTTTTCTAATTTAATCAGTTTGTACTAAAAGCCCTTGAAAAATTGACAACGTTTACCTGAACTTTTCGTTCATATTCTTTCCTAAAGCGTATATAACGATCAGGTACGCAGATGTGTCCAAGGGTGGACACAATGCTCGCAAACGTTCTAACATTTTGGCGAAACTATGCAATACTTTTTAATAATTATTGTTTCTATTTGAAGAGCATTCTTCGACGATAAAAATTCTCGTGTCAAACATAAAATTATTGTGTGTAGTTTATTCAAAAATTAATATTGAAAAAATGAAAGAAAATCGTCGAAGTTTTTTATCTTTTGCAGACAAAAACTAAAAAGTCCCACTAGATCCCACTCTCTGATTAACGACACTGTTTTCTGTGATCCTTCCCCTAAACGATCTTGTAAAAAATTAATCCGACCGGATCCGCCTCGGACGCATTTTTATTGTTTAAAGAGTCGCGCGCACCTCGGCAAGGCGCTGCCGCGGGACAGTCTCATAAACTGTTGGTAGATATAACAATGAAGAACGCAGGTAGACGCACGAACTTTTTGCAGAAATAACTTCTATATAGTATGAGGAATATATGTGGAAAGTTTTAGCCGAATACCTTTCGATACTTTTAAGTTAATTAATTTTTAAGTGAACCCTGCACCGCTAAGTATAGGATTCTCCTTCAATCAATTAACCTAGCTTATTCCTCTCTGCTCGCAACCTGGCAATAAAAGCGACGAAGTAATAAAAGTGACGCTTTAGAATTCTTCGTCCTTGTTAATGCTAAAGAGGTTTACTTTTTATTGCGCTGTATCTGGAAGAAATCTAGGAATGATTTGACCGCGTGACCCATTGGGTCTCTACACCTGGTCTCCGTTATATACGCTTTAGGAAAGAATATGAACGAAAAGTTCAGGTAAACGTTGTCAATTTTTCAAGGGCTTTTAGTACAAACTGATTAAATTAGAAAAAGGCAAAAAGTTAATCCCATGCTGTAAATGCGTACTTGACATAGCTACCCTCTATATATCAACCGCCATTTTGTTTTTAAAATTTTTGAGTTCAGATTCGTAATCAGCGACCCAAAAAATAATAAAATACAAATTTGTAACTAAATCCGATGTATTTTGAGCCCGTGGTGACGAGTTGAAAAAGATTGAAAACTGCGCAAGGTGCGTGACCAGCTAAATTCACGCTCCGGACCACTGTGACACATGGTGCGCCAACAAATGTTTATCTCTGTATTTTGTAAATACGCAGATAGTAGCAGCTAATTTTTTTTTTAAAAAAAAGGTAAGGATTCACTCTAAAGAAAGCAATTAAAATGAACACGGCATCACACTGCATTCATGATTAAAAAATAGAATGAAAATTGAACATGTTCAATTAGTTATAACTTAAAAAATGTTAAAGATATAAAAATGTACTTTGGTGGAATTTAAATACATACCAGGTACACTTAGTTCAATTACTCATCATTTAATTTGAAGAACCAAGGCAATAATAAACAACGACTTTAATTTTGGACGATTTAGAGGTTGCCTATTTCAAAACCATGTAGTCGTGTTAAAAATCGACAAATGTTAAAAAAAATCACGCTAAATTGTGGCCAATGTGTGGCATTAACTATTAGCGAAATATTATTTCATTGTGGGTATATTCGTATAAAACGACTTTTTGCCGCTTTTAACGTGCAACGGCCCCACTGTGCGACGTTTTGTCAATTTCTAAAAGACCTCGTATATTCTCGAATATATTTTCGCAAAAGGAATGACAATGAAAAGAATGTATGCTTAGATATATATAAAGATTTGTGAAAATTCCATTGTATTGGAAAAAATGTAAAGTAAGAATTTACAGGGTGAGTTGATTGGCATTTGATGAAAGTTGAGATTTCTCGGTATTTTAAAACTCGGGAAATATATTATCGATTCTTTCTAAATAAAGAGAATTCATATTTTAACACGGTGCCGATACTTTATGTATACCTTTTCTGATCGTAGTGGTTCATTTGATCGGTTATGAAATAACGATAATATATTTTTAAAAGGAATACAGGAGATGAGAAATTTAATATAGGAAACAATGAGAATAATTGTTGTTAGTTAATAGTATTAATGACTATGTGTTTTCATTCCGTTCAACCGGTTATTTAATTACGCATGATACGGTTATTGTTAATTATAGAAGTTGCGAAAAGTGTCTGAATTGGGGGTGTGGATTTTTAACCGATTTTTCTACTGCTACTGAAAGTTTGAAGAAGACTCAAAGCGTTTCAAAGCAAATAAATCTTTCATTTCGTCCGAGTTAAATTCTTTAATTTTCTAATGGCTTCAATTATCTAAATTATATCAAGTCTCTCGTCAATGAATCATTAACTGAAGGAACGTTCAAATTGTAACATTCGAATATCTAATGAAGAAATGCGAATATTCAATCTTTTGAAAGAATACAAGAGAAAAAATATTCGATTACCCTCATAGGTTAATCCGCCTGCTATTATTCCAAATGAATTACCATGGGAATAAATTACATGCTTTGCGTAAGCGATAAACAAAAGTTTTCCGGTTGCGATCAAAGCAGTCGTTAATCTGAAAAGAACGACTAAAAATATTTGACGTAACAGCAAATCTAGAGGCTCTGCGAAGTGAAACTTTGCAGAATCTAATTCTACATCTGCAGAAAAAAAAGATCTCGAATTTTTTTAAATATAATCATACTTTAAATTAAACTTTAATCCAATTAAATCATAAAAGCAAAATTTAAAAAACATCCTGCTTTATGCAGAATGCGAAAAGAACATGCACTAAATATCAAGCCTCTCAAAATTATACATTTATTATAATATTAATATATAAATGAAAAGTGTCTCAGTTTTATTTCCAACTTCGACCAAACTATCGACAGAATTTCCAGCAAATTTTCAACGTAACTCCACCTCAACTAAAATTCATATAACTAATAAAAACATTAACCGCGAAATCGAATGCTATGAAGCACCTATTTACGGAAAAAGCACTGCATGTGCGAATTCATTGAAAGTTCCGCTACGCGTTATTTCGAAAACATTTTTAGCATGGTTGTTAAAGCACCGTTAATTTTACCAACGATCCTCGCTTTTTTTCCATCGAGTGTAACGTTCGATTACGATAAATCTGATCTCAAAATGGATCAATAGTTTCTCGATACATAAATTATGTTCTTTCATAGGACTTTTCTTATTTCCACCTTGAAAGGAAGAACCGAAGAGACCCGAGTCGAAAAGTCCAGCCTAAAAAGAAACTTCAAATCCTAGATTCTTTTGATTTCTCATTTGCCGTTTAATTTTGTATACCATTTTGAACCTCAAAATCCTCAACTAGTGTGTCTACGCTCCTCAAAGTCCTGTAAATATGATTTTTAGGAGTTATATGTACTGATCAGGTAAAATTTTTATTCCAATTTAATCTGACATCCCCTAAAAATATTTCAGAAGTTCCAAGTCTGTCGACTCATATTCTAAAAGTAAGGCTTTCAGGAGCAAGTAGGAATTAAATTATCATTTTATTCCATATAAATTCCAAATCTCCTAAAATCACTCCAATTCCAATCCAATTCTAAAACTCCTCATTATAGAATGTCTGGCTTAATATTGGGCTTACAAGGAGAGTGCACGATCGTCACGACACAGATTTAGTTCAAACTTTGTAGGATGGTAGATTTTGTTCCCCTGTTGATGAATATATATGGTTATAGGCGCCACAACTCAATAGTTTTTTAGATATTTGCAATTGAATGTAAGTCACTTGTTAACTTCAGTTCTGTAGCAAACGATTACACATAACCTATTTAGCGTAGCAGCAACGGATCGGTTTTCGTAGTCGGTGGGTGCCGGGGTTCGAGTCCGTGGCGGGGAGAATATTTTTTTTTATGTATATTTTTACAAATAAATAAACACAATGGAATTTAAATACATTTTTAAATCTTTTCGAAACATAATTTCGAAAAGCATCTCGCGCATCGAATTAGTGCAGTATTGAAGTATGCCTGGTTTGCATCAGGTTTGTCGACGGAAAAAGAGGTATTTGAGAATGTCAACGAAGTCTGCTTTCCACAAGAAATACAAAGCAGCAAATGCCTATGCAACAATGCTGCACTAATTCGATGCGCGAGATGCTTTTCGAAATTATGTTTCATTTGCTTTTATGACAAGTTTCACAGTTGTACGGACAATGGGGGGTAAGAAACTAATCATATTTTTATACCAATTCTGTTAACCTGATAAATGTTTTATTTATTATTTCCTTTCACAATGTATTTTTTCCAGGTACGATTAACCAGCAGTTAAAGGGCTTTTCTCCTGTTCTTCTTGCGAAATGCTTTTATTGTTTACTTATACTTACACGAATGATTTAAAAATGTATTTACACTACATTGTGTTTATTTATATGTAAAAATACACATAAAAAAAAATATTCTCCCCGCCACGGACTCGAACCCGGCACCCACCGACTACGAAAACCGATCCGTTACAGCTACGCTAAATAGGTTATGTGTAATCGCTTGCTACAGAACTGAAGTTAACGAGTGACTTACATTCAATTGCAAATATCTAAAAAACTATTGAGTTGTGGCGCCTATAACCATATATATTCATCAACAGGGGGACAAAATCTACCATCCTACAAAGTTTGAACTAAATCCGTGTCGTGACGATCGTGCACTCTCCTTGTTAGATTAATTTTCTAAATAAGGATGCTGAGGATTATTTTGGGCAGTATGAAGCCTAAATTGATCCTAAACTAGGCAAAACTGGCAAAAATGAACAAGTTTAGGGCGATTGTGGAATTAAAATTTGCATTCTTTTATATGTAATATATTTTTCCATTTTCAGCCTAAATATCCTCAAGTTATTTGGTAATTTAGGACGATTTTGGGCTGAAATTTTCGACTCGGTGAGGCACCTCTCTCATTTTGCGAAATCGTCAAGAAATCATAAGTCGAGTTAGCGAAACGTGGGGACAATAGTCCAATGGAATTACGAGGAGAATTTCGACACACGAATTGTACTCGGTCGAGTAAGTTTACGGCAGCGGAAAGAAGAAGACAGAAAACTTGGTAGAATTGCGAATACATCGTGTATCAGCTTTCACTGTTTCTGTCGAAAGCGCAGGTCGTTTGGATAAAGTTAATGCTATTAAATAATATTATTACATTCCTTCTTTGTGTACTTTTAATATCAATTAGGCGATTGTATATTTAACGTCGGAAGTAAATATTTTCACTTTTCGCGTCGTGTCTCAGGAAAAGGGGAAAATGAAGTGGGCTTTAAGATATTAAAAAATTATCAATTTTAAGTAATGACGTTTCTCGCGATAACGAACGCGTTAGCAAAGAAATGTTTGTGTGGATGTTGAATGCACTCAAGAAAGTGTGACAATTATCGTTCATTTTTTCACGTCTTATTAAAAAAAAATTGACATTAACACTAGAACGACCAAGCAAGTCAAAATAACTTGTATACACTTTTTTCCAAAAATTTCCAAAATTTGCAGGAGAGTCTTAGGTTAGGAATTCTAAGTTGATCTTATAAAACACAGATTACTAAACCGATCATATTTTTTACCCCTTGATTCCTCTTCTTTCAAAGTTCCTATTTAATATAATTAAATATAATAAATTTAACGTCGGTCGTTCTAGTGTTAAAATGTTATCCAAGGTGTTTTGCAATGTGTGAGATTCCATTAAAATTAACATAAAAATATGCAAAATTTATAAAAATACGTGTATATTTTCTATTAATTTACTTGATCTCATTGTTTTTTTTTCTCTCTAGAAATAATTTTTTATGATAAATTGAATGGTTGTTATTATGTTTATTAGTGTCGTTGGATGTAATGATATTTTCTAGACCTTTTTCATAGACTGAGAAACTCCGACACGACTATGGGCAAACATTTTGCCCTAGGTGGTCATTTCAGCAATTTTCTATACAGGTAAACAGCTGCGCGTTACTGTTGAGGACTAAAATGGCTGTAACAAGGAAAGAAGGTCAAACAGGACACACGTTCGTAGGAATTTTTTTAAAAATATTCTCGTGCCCTGAATTCAGCCCTGAAGTAGGTTCCATGTATTACGAAACACATTGTATATTCCACAGAAATAGGCACGGAAAAAATATATATATATTCTCTGGTGTAAGATTTTTTCTGTGTCATGCTTCCAATTTTTAGCTTGATCTTTCAACTGCTAATTGTAAGTTAATTTTCAGTTGTAATTTAGAATAGAATTTTACTTGTAATGACCTTTGCAGTAACGAGTAATTTTAACAATTTCGGTACAAGAATGCCAATATTAATACTCGAATCCCACAATTCTTATTTTTCTTCGAATTGCATTACTGTGCTTTTTTAGTCATCTTTCTGTTTCCTTTTCTTGCAGTATTGCAAACATTTTATTTTTTTTTTACCAACGTGTTAAACCTTTCGAGACAGTAATCAGTACAAGTATCGAGAGAATTTTATTAACATTAGAACTACCAAACCAATCAAAATGATTGTAACACAATTTTTTCTAAAAAGTCTTCAAGTCCATAGTAGACTTATAGAATAGATATTCTACGACTGCCTGAAAAAAACATAAATTACTGAATCTTTTCTACCTCTTAATTATCCTTCCTTCAAAGTACTTATTTGCTACATTTAAATATGATAAATTTAACGCTGGTAGTTCTATTGTTAATTACTTTAAAAACATCGGCATATCAGTTATTCCATTTTTGTCAAAGTTGGCTTATCAAAGTTTGGGAGAATGTGAAGATTGATTATGATGGCAACCGAATAATCATGAAAAATACAAAGGGTATAGCCGGTTAAGGACGGAAAAAGTGCCCCCAAAGATAATTAACCTTGAGGCATACCGTTTGATAGGGCTATTTGGAAAAACCCTTCCTGCAAAGTTTTAACCCGGTACCCTTACCGTAGGGGTAGTTATGGGGTAAAACGTGTTTTTCGGTTTTTGCTCGATTTCTCCAGTTTGGCTTGATAAAAAAATCTGAAAAAATTACAGTTAATTATTTATAGCAAACTTGAGAAGCTGTGAAAATTTAAACGTGGTCACACGAGTAATTCAGCAAAAAATATAAACAATTGTTGGTTTTTAATTTTTTTGACAAATTTGTTACCGGCAAAAAAATCTGAAAAAATGACAGAATTATTAATTGGGATACTGTGCAACTATGTGTAAAAATATCAAAGTGGTCACTTCATATTTTCAATAAAAAATAAATGTTAATAAACTTTTTTGATTTTTTAAAAATCGATTTTCCAGCCAAAAAATCTGAAAAAATTCCAACATATGCACACCATTGGGTACAATATCTGTGATTTTTTTTAGAATTTTTTATCAAGCCAAACTGGAGAAATCGAGCAAAAACCGAAAAACACGTTTTACCCCATAACTACCCCTACGGTAGGGGTACCGGGTTAAAACTTTGCAGGAAGGGTTTTTCCAAAGAGCCCTATCGAACGGTATATGCCTCAAGGTTAATTATCTTTGGGGGCACTTTTGCCGTCCTGATCCGGCTATACCCTTTCTAGAATAAATGTATTCCAAAAGAGTTAAGACTGCGAATAAAATAAAAATTAACATAATAACAACTTTGTTTATAATCTCTACATAAAGATCGCTGTAAATCCAGTCTTGATTTTCATTCCATTAATCAATAACCGTAGCATTATCTATTACCACCCTATTCAAACAATAAAAGCCCATTCATCATTCAATTCGACACCATACCCTCATTCCCTCCATTGTCTTAATTCTCCAAAAAATTTCATATCTTAGCTCATCAAATTACACGCGAAAAGCTGTCTAGCTACTCAAATTTTCATGAACGTCAGCGTATCGCGAAACAACGTTACAATTAAGAATGCAAATTCTTCTACGCCGTCGTGCAAAGTTTCATTGCAGACAGAAACTATGGAGCTAACTGTGAATGATTACAGTGATATACGCTACGCGCCCTTGGGTTCAAGTTTAACAGAGCCTGGCATTGTTTGCATAGGCGGCGAAGTAATTACAAATTGTTCTCACGCACCGTGTCGCGGTCTAATAACTCCTCGTGATCTTAGACCCTCGAAAACGTCAGCACGCCGGAAGAGGAGCAATGAACTGTGGGTTGCACCGTTAGAATTTTTCTGATATTTGCTCTAACGAGTCGCACGCTTTCTCTAAAGGAGTCGATTGTATGAATTCGCGATGTGAAATACATACGACTAATGTATTCCTATAGAATGCGATAATCGTTTGTTGAAGCAATAGAATGGTTCTACTTAAGGCTCATGTTATTTACGTCGTAAAATGTAGCAAGTAACGGAAAGAGAATAAAGGAGTAGAGTAGAGTCTACAGTAAGCAGGAAGGTAAAAGCTTGGACTCACGATTTGTGAGTCCGAGCTCTAATTCTTTATCGATCATCTCAAAAATCTGTCCTATGCTATGTATTAGGGGTACCGAAACGTAATCATAATTTTTTTTTGCTGGCGAAAAACATTTATTTATTAAAGAAATCTTAAATACTAATCAACAAAACAATTTCCATAATTTTCTAACGCTTTTTACCAGCTTAAAGGTAGTTGTTCGATACCCTTTTTGAATAAGTCCTTCGATTCTTTCTTAACACTAGATTTACGGATGTTGATGTACCTATTTTTCTGAAGTGAGCCAATTTGAATCATACAAGAAAATTGAAATTTTTTGCAAAGAAAATAGTTCCAAATCAATTGAAATGAAAGAGTGATTATTAAAAAATTAACCAACCAATATATTATATTTGTAAGAAGTTGAGAACGAGTCATTTTGATTTGCTTGGTAGTTCTAGTGTTAAACATGTTTAAAAGTATGTTGGCCACTTCGAAAGTAAGATTGGATGCGTGCATCGATTTTTTAAAATCCTTATTTATTATATATTACCATAGCGTGTTCTTTATATCCATTTTGAGTCATCGCGAACTCGCACGATATCGCAATGCAACATCGTGTTACGACTTCTCACTGAATCCGCGGCGTTTCGCGCACCTTCGCGGGGTGGTATTTAAGCCGACAGATCGCATGATAGAATTTCCAGCAATGGGAATAATGGACGAGGGGAACTGGGTTACGGGGTAAAATATGTAGCATCGTTAATGCCGGTAGTCGTGACGTGAACTTTGAGACGCTTTTACACTATGGACTCTTTTTCGTTCCTTCATGTTATTTATACTCTTCTAAAATATAATCTTTCCGCTGAGTTAAGTACAGTTACGAAAACTATTTTGTATTAAAATCAGTAATATTGTAGGATATTGGTAACAATATACTTAAAATAAAATATATACAAGTGGAAACTTATAAAATACGTAAAATATAAGGAACGCTCTACTCTATAAACACACGCACACATTAAATAATACAAAATATAAAATATACTATAAAATCCGTCTAGTCACGTCTAATTGTTCGTCTACTTGTCTAGTCTCTCTATGCGTCTATCGTGTATAATTTTGTTTGTCTAATCGTCTACTCGATACGTCGTCTATTCGTCTACTCTATACATCGTCTATTCGTCTACTCTACTACCGTCTAAAGTCGAACTCGTCTACTGTCGATCTCGTCTACCGTCGAACTGTTCTCTCGTCCTCGTGCCGTCCACGTTTCGTCGTCCGTTGATTGTCTCATGGCGGATCTTTTTAAATACGCGGATTTATGAAATCCCCACAATATAAATAGAATGTAGTGCAAATTTAATTGAGACAGTTACCTGATAGTTGCAAAAGTATAATAAAACCTATACATCTTCCTCCTACTTTAACCCTGTATGGACCTTTAAGGTAACGCAAAACAATTACTATACGAAGAGACAAACATATTAAAAGTGATAAAATATTTCTCTATAATAGAATTGTAATAGAATAGAGGGTTAACCTTCTATTGGCCCCTATGACTTTAAGATAACGCAAGACATTTTTAAGCTTCCAATCTTCAAAGTCAAATTTTCGACTCTGTCAAATATTATAATTTAATTCGTGAAAGTCACAAAATTCTTTGCAATTCAATGCGTAAAATTCAAGTTTATCCCACCATTCAAATTCTTATCATTTTCTAATTCTGCTATCGCGAAGCTGATCTTCAAATACCACAAAAAAATTTAGACTATAGAAGGTTAAATTCTTCGTCAATCTTGCTACATCATCTTCCAGTAGCTATCATTACATCGAGTTTATCAAACGCAATTTCAATCGAGTAAAAACAAAATAGTCAACTGTACAAAAACATCTTGAAATCCTTCACTGAAATGCACATATCTCTTCTATTACATTGTTACCATCGCATGAAATTTCACGATGCAGTTTATCAACTTAGATACCATCCCTCCTGCACCGTAAAGGTACGCACCCCTCGAAACAGCAGGGATTCGGCGAGAAGTTAAAATACGGCGTTGGGATATCGTGTAAGTTCGCGGGTAGCTCGTTCAGCCGAAAGGTTGACCTAGTGCCCAACCCATCGTTTCCAAAGAACTTGAAGACCTTCCAACACGCGAGGGACCATTCGATCTACACGTGAGGATGGATGAATACCCGTCGGCTTAGAACGTACCACCGTGATAGGGCCAACTTCAGTCCAACTCGGTGGCTTCCGCGATATCACGCTCTCCTTCATCCCCCTTGGTCGACCCTTGATCGATAGCTTGCATACGATCGATGCTGTACCGATAGGCCAGATCAAAAGGTACCATTTTGATTGGTAAAATAGTTTTGAGGATATAATATTTTGAACTGGTTTACTTCGGGATAGATTGATTTTAACCCTTAAATTCGCGGAGTTGCATTTCTGCAACATACTAATTCTATGAGAATAAAAAAAAATCTGAACGGATTACGGTTTCTGAACGAATTTTGCCATAGACTATAGTGTACTTTGTAAATTTTTGACAGGTGCAGTGGCACCAACTTTCAAATGTTTTAATTATTTGTCAGTTTTAGCGGGTTTTCATCGGCGCGGAAAAAAGTGATATTGGAATAACTTTCCTCGGTGAAATATAAATATTTATCAAGGTAAGTGATGATTGTTTTTTTATTACTTGGGGACATATTTATTGCTCAAGGTAAAATGCATATCAACATTTCGATTCCTCATACATCTGCTTACCTAGGAACGCGCAGTGTTGCATAAATGCAACAAAGGATTTTCAGGTAATTGAGAAACTGAATTCTTTCAAAAGAATTTTTTAATATTTTCCCCCTAATCTAAACTATATATGGATATTAAAAACCTTTTTTTCTGATTAAAAAAATAAAATCGCGAATTTAAGGGTTAATATTTGGTTTTTGGTAACAGTTGTGTCTTAACTTCAATCGTATTATGTCGATCATGATCATCATTGTTATTGTTATCATTATCGTCGTCATCAGTATTATTATTATTATTGTTTTTGCTATTATTAACCGTCTATGGGCCCCTGTGACTTTGAAGTAACGCAAAACACGTCCAAGCTTCTATTCAAAGTGAATTTTTAAGTTTGCCAAATATTATAATTTAGTTCGCGAAACTCATAAAATTCTTTACAAATCAATATTTCAAATTCAGGCTTAATTCTTTGAGGCACAGTGGGATTAAAAGTGTCCCACCTCTTTGATGAGTGAAGATGCATGGTGGGACATTTTTCGTCCCACCTCGATCATTTATGTCATTATTAGACTGCGGATGTTTATGCAAATTTCAAGTTTCAAAAATGCAGGTGCGATAGGAAAACCTATCTAGGGATTTATTGCACTCAATAAATATTACAACAAATACCATACTTTGGATATTTTAGATACCTATATTTTTATATTATGTCCTTTTTGTATATTTTAGCCGTATTGAATTTGTCATAAATGCATAAAAATCCGCAGTCTGGTCATTATATAACTTTGTCAATAAATATAAACCAACTTTATTCAGTTAAAACAAAAAAAAAAAGTGTATGTGCAAATTTTATTTTGTGAATTCCTGTACCTTAAAGTATTAAGCCATTATTTAAAATAACATTTTTCTAATTTTCTAATTGGGCTATCGTGAAACTGATCTTCGGATACCACCAAAAATTCAGAATGTAGAGGGTTAATATTACTATTGTAAATCTTATGTAAGATATTCATGTAAGATATGCATATACACATATGCATACATACAAATTGCCCTAAGGGGCCATTCCACTCCTCGTAAACCTCATGCCCACCTACCGAGGGCCCAGATCTCCACTCCTAATTTTTCCTAATTTTCTACACCCACGACTTTCCTCAAATTCGACACTCCTCATTTTCCTTTTCAACGAAGCACTCACACTTACATGTTTGCTTTTCAATGAACCACACACACTTTTAAATCATACATTATTATTATATTATAGTATTATTATAAAGAAATAAAACAGATATTATCAAATATAGTAAACTTATATATTGAATATTCGCAATTTTAAACTTGCTACTATATTGAAAAAAAAGTTCTTCGCGTAGACAAAGTGGTGCTCGTTTCGTAACAGTAATATAGTTTTGTTATTAATCTTTGAATATTTTTAGTGATATTTGAAAAAAGTTGTTGAGATTGTGGTTAAATTATGATGTTATGACAAATAATGGAATAAGTCTTGATACAGTTTGTAATTCACATTGGACATAGTGATTGGAGTATTGTTTGAGTTATTGGGAAACTGTTACATTTTCGTTTCTAAAGCAAAGCTCATCTTTGTTACGGTTTCTAATCCGTTTCAGTTGAAGGAGTTTTCGGTTGACTCTCACCTGCTGATAATCGATCGCATCAATGAACAATCGAAAATGTAGTAATTCCAGGAATTAATCGATTTCGCACGGTATTGGAATAATTCGATGTGAAATCTACAAATAGCAAGGTTATGCAAAAAAAAAAGCACAAAGTATATCTTTCACTTTCAACTGATTACAATACGGAAATAATCAATTAAATCAATGAATGATCGAGAATGTTGTATTTGTAAATGCGAATGGACGCCATTATGGTACCTTCGTTGAAGTATCTGTTTTACAGAAAAGTTCAATATAAAGTGTATTTACCAAATCTATGTATCTCATTTACGATTAATTCCAGTTTCTAAATACTCAATGGACCAAATGAACGATTGGAACCGTAGTAATAATAAATGGAAATAGTCCAACCATCCTTTTGGTATCACGCGGATGCTGTACTCTCATGGGACTCCATATGTCTCATTTAGTTTCTTCATTATGTTATATTATCAGTATATGCGAATATTTAGCAAATAATACATTACATCTCTAAGTACAACGAGGAAAACCCAATTCCTTTAACCCCATTTCCTGCCAAATTTTTCTTGATTTGATTGTTTCTGGTACAAGTATTATCCCAACGTAGAAATAAAAATAATTCATAAAAATTACTGCATGAGAGTAAAACAAAATGACACTGTTTTAAACACATAATTTAATCTCAGAAACACGTTAAATATCTAAATTGAATAACAAAAGACTTAGAAAATGAATAAATTCCCAAACGGGGATCATGGAAAGTAATGGGTCAATTTTTACCCATTATACCTGCTTTCCTCTCAAACTCTTTTCACGGTACTTTTTCCAATCATAGGATACTTAACCCTCTATGAGCCCCTGCAACTTTAAAGTAAACCAACACATATCTCAGTTTCTACTCTTCAAAGTCAAATTTTTAATCTTGCCAAATATTAATTTAGCTCGTGAAAATCATGAAATTCTTTACAATTTAATATTTACAATTCAGGTTAATCCACTATTTGAAATAGTGTTCTTATTATTTTCTAATTGTGCTATCGTGAAACTGATCTTTAAATACCACAAAAGATTCAGACTATAAAGGGTTTATATCTCCCTTGAAATTCAAACCGTATCGTAGATAATTCCCCATGAAATTTCAAAGATTAACTCAAATAGGTGAAGACTACGAATTCTCATTTTCCAGTTTCGGTCTGGGAGTACAATTGCATATTGTAGGTCGGTGCACGTCACCAGCGATTCAGTGATGCACAATGCCGTACACGCTAAGGATTGCACCGCCTACATTCGTGACGGTAGGAATTGTTCGTCGAGTGAAATAGCAAAAACCGACAAGGCTTTATTGTAACGACATCGGAAGGAGTTGCTCCGTATTGCACATCGCGAACGTAAGAGGAAACTTTCAAACAACCGTGCAAAATTCTTTTCTTCCCTTCGCAAAACCAATTATACCCAAAACACATTCCCCGTTCGAGTTGCAACCCTGCATAAAATATCACTAATTCGCGTGTCCTACCACGTTCCTTCGCGATATCCTCCAGTGCAAAATTCAACTCGCGAATTTTGTTAAGATCGATCGAATCCAATTTCAATGCATCACATGAATGCACGTATCTCTCTTTTTTTTTTCATAGCACAGACCGAATCGTGTGGCGATAAAAAATTCTTGATTCATCGTCGACCCAGATATCGTTGCCTGCCGCATCTTCCTCGGACTCAGTCAAGGCTCAAAATATATATGTGTGCACCTGACAAGGAAGCAACGGGCCAATAGAGAAAGAGGCTTGAAAAAATTCTACTGCACTCACTTCCGGCTATGACGCCCGCACATTTTTGCCTTGAGAAATCTGCCAATCTACCGGGTGTCAGTTTCGTCCCTCGATTCTCTATTATCCTTGAGAGCATGTATTTACATGAAGGACGACCAGCAAATGGAATTTCTTTCTCGAAACGTAGTTCAAGGTGACAATGGCTTAACCTTGAACCCCAATCGAGTCCATTGATTTTATGGTACCCAATTAAATCGAATTCTCGTGACTTAAAATCACGTCTTTCATGAAACTTTTTTAATTACAACGCGACACACGTCTGAGGGTCTTTAAGAGACTTTGAAACTTTTTTAAACAAATTTCCCGGCTTGTTGGCATTGCGGATGTGCCAAGGTCAAACCGGAAGACCCTGTAGAGGTACACGGATCGAGTAACTTTTGGCACTGCGATAACATAGCGCTATACGGCAATGCAGAAAAACATAAAGCGAGGACTCCGGGGATTTATATAAGCCCAACCTGCACTATATATTCGTACTGTGTACTTAAATTAGTAATTCCTGGGTCACCGGGCATATTGCCTCGGCAATGAACCACCGCAACAGCCGGTATGCAGTCGTATCAGCGTCCGATGCAGCTTACAGTTGTTGATGATCGGCTATAAACCAGTTGCATGGTACTTAACTGCTCACCCGTGCCTGATTGCACGGCCAATTTTTTCCTCGGGGGACTCGAGGGATGGTATTCAAAAATACGAGCTCGATTGCGAATTTTGTGGTAGTACTGTACTCTCGGATGTACATGCGTGTTTTTAGGGATTACGTAAATGGGAAATTGGGGTGGGTTTTAAATAATTTTTGTGATCGAATTTATCAGATTATCGAGAAACTTCTTTCGCTTCATTTTGATTAATAGTAGATTTTCGGAAACTGTCAAAGTGATGGTTTCCAACTTTTTTTTGTAAATATTTCTTAAATTCACGGAAAAGCAGTACGGTAGATGTAATATTTTATAACGCAAAAGTTATTTAACGAATTATCATTTTTGTCGCCTGATTCATTTGTTTCCAAAGCCTATTTTTTATATATTGTCTATATTTTCATATATTCCATTATATTGTATTAATCCTCTATATTCCGAATTTGTTGTGGTATCTGGAGAGATCAGTTTCTCACTGGCGCAATTAGAAAATGATAAAAATACAATCTTAATCGCTTGACTACTGATAGCGCCTATAGGCGCTCGACACAGTTTGGCTTTTTGATACGAAGGACGCCTATAGGCGTTCGACAAGTTTGGCTTTCTGACACTGATAGCGCCTATAGGTGTTCGACGTAATTTGGTTTTTTGACGCAGAGGGCACTTTTAAATTTGTAATATCTATGGTAATTCAGTTCAGAGAAATATATAATATTGTTCCAATTTAGTAGAATTCAGTTTTTTGATTATTGAAATATGTTTTTACAAAAATGGACACCCAAAAGTGCTCCATTCTCGGTGTATCGTGAGTCAATTCCTTTCGTATGGTACGGCCGGCTCGTCTCAAAGTCTCCGGTAGTCAAAGGGTTAAATGACAGATTAAACTTCATTTTTAAACATTAAATTGCAAAGGATTAAACGATTCTGGCGATTGAATTATAACATTTGGCAAAGTTGAAATTTTAATTTCTTAACGAATTATCGTCTTTGACACCTCATCCTTCTTTTTCAAAGTTCTTATTTATTAAATTGCAATGTAACAAATTCCACGCCCGTAAACCTAGTGTAAAATGAAACTATCACCTGGTTGGCTCATTGATGATAACTAACCTTTTTGCGACACATTTATGTGAATTACTGTAAAGAAAAAGAATCGTAAAGAAAGGAAAACAATAATGAATTTCATACAGAATACTATTTTCATATCTACATGTAGTAGACACATTACTGAAATCAAATTCTCTCAACAAGGATATTTCAACAATTATCTCCTCATAAAAGAAACGACAAGTTAATACGATGACAAGTTAGTATTCGCCAACTGAAATTACTCTACGTAAAAGATACAGCTGTTCTTTCTTATTTTAGCTTTTATCCATAGGTATCAATTAATAGTGGCTCACGATATCAATGATTTCAAAGTAACAAAATCAGTTACAGCCTCGTACGTCTAATTACTGTCAATGTTTCCAGATAGAAAGAACACGTGCATTGAAGCTGCGAGAACGGCAAGAAACGTCCATGTAATAATTACGGCGAGTGTTACTTTCATTCCGTTCTCCTACGACACACCGACTAGTCCAGTCAAATTAATCATTAAAATAGAAGTAAGGTTACAAAAATTCCCATAGAGCTAAAAATTGGTATGAATGTTCAGAATACTATTATAAATGAATTGTGAAAAGTCCCCATCAATCCCCCTTGTGCAAAAAATTTTATTGATGGTGAAAGTTTGCAAAAATAGGTTTTTCGCGTTTTTCAGCTAAACGGTGAGTTTTACAGCAAAAATAGTTCAGACAAAAATTGTAGATCATCCGATTCTCTACAAAAAATGTATCCACACTTTTTTTCATAAGTATTGCCATTTCCGTGATACAGCGGTTCAAAGAACTGAAGAAATTATTTTATTCGTAATATGCACGTTAATGTACTTTTATATACATTTTTGAACCGTTATACGAGTACAAATATGAGTCCCTATGTCTTATACATACAAATTATAAAATTCTTAGAATATAAATGAACGTCAAAAACTCCGCCCCTATTTTAATTTAGTCCCATGGCCTTGAGTAACATTTGTCTTCCATTCAATTGTCAGCGTGGCGATGCTCGTATACCTCTCCGTTTCAAAGGTCTCATACTCAACAAAATACTGTTAGTCGTAGGCATTCCTTCGTAGTGACAACTCGTGGCTATCGCTTATATTTTGTAACAAAGTTTGTGCATTTTACTGTTTTTAAAAAAAAATGTCGCAATTCTGCTTTATTTGTAGTCAACCTTTGACTGAAAGTGGAGTTGTTACTGTTGATCGCGGCATGAAATCATTAATTGATGCAAGTATTGAAAGAGGTGATGAGTTTTCGGAGTACCTGAAAGACCAGACATCTGTAAAAATTCATGTGCAGTTATAATCACTAATGGAATTCACTTCCTTCTTTCTATGTACGGAGCTCCAAAAAAAGTTACCTGCTTGGATAAACTCCGATACTTATATTTTGCAAAAAAAAACTTATAATAAAAAACAAGTGCAATTAGCTTGTCTTCCCCCAACCTCTGCTGCTGCTCAACAACATCTATTCCGGGTATATTATCAAGTTCAAGTGTGGCTTGGTAATAAAATGGATCCAGAAGACTGGGGTTGGAAGTTAGTTGACAATGCATTGGAACCAATTCATACGTTACTCCCACCTGCACCAGAAAAACTCCTTAACACCATCTTTTGCAATTGCAAAAAAGGTTGCAATGCTAAATGCGGCTGTAAAAAGGTTGGACTGTTTTGTTCTTTAGCATGTACCAATTGTCAAGGACAGTCGTGCTCCAATGTTGAATCGATACTAGATGAGGATAATTACGATATCAGTGATGAGACATATGATGTATCACTTTTAGAACATATTTGTATCCAGCAGGAAGATGAAGAAAAAGAAGATGATGAAAACGAAGACAGTACACTAGAAGTTCCATTGGATTATTATGAATCCGACGAATAATTTTTCCAAATTATTTTTTCATTTATATATTACATAATTTACACAGCTTTCATCATTTTCAATACTCAATTTGAATTCAATAGGATCACAATAGATCGTGGAATAGGCCTACCGGGGAAACCACGTTAAAAAAAAGCGCCAAGCACACTACCTCATAGGTGGTGTGAAAACGTGTGCATATTACGAATAAAATAATTTTTTCAGTTCTTTGAACCGCTGTATCACGGAAATGGCAATACTTATGAAAAAAAGTGTGGATACATTTTTTGTAGAGAATCGGATGATCTACAATTTTTGTCTGAACTAGTTTTGCTGTAAAACTCGCCGTTTAACTGAAAAACGCGAAAACCCTATTTTTGCAAACTTTCGCCATCAATAAAATTTTTTGCACAAGGGGGATTGATGGGGACTTTTCACAATTCATTTATAATAGTATTCTGAACATCCATACCAATTTTTAGCTCTATGGGAATTTTTGTAACCTTCAAAGTCTTATTTGACTGGACTAGACGCATAGTGGAACGAATCGACAATCTAAGTGGAAAAAAAAGAATAACTCGAGAACTATTCAATTTGGAGAAACATGTTGTATATAAAATTCGTATGGTATCGTGAAGAGAATATTGGTGTAATATTAATTTTTTATTTGTTATATATCTTCAATGTTATTTAACCCTTTGGGGACGACGGGTGCATATATGTGGTCTGAGAAAAAATTTGATTACAGTTCATTATTGGTGCATGTATACACGATTTGAGTTGGAAAATTGAAATATAACTGTTGAAATATTATTACACAATTAGTCATGTTCAACTTCTATGTATTAACTGTCTGACTTTCCAGTAAAAAAGTGGTTTTTCATCGCCAAATTAATGATTCTTTCTCAATATTCAAAAAGATCGCCGTCCGTAAAGGGTTAAAGGTTAACTTCATTTTTTATACGAAAAGCTATATCCTTCGTTGCGGACTTTCATTTTATGGAAGAAATAAAAAAAACTTTAAATAAACTAGACTTAACTCAGACATTATGTTAATACGATATGTAATAAATAGAGCCTACTAAAGGCTTTTTTGACACCAAGACTATGTTGCAAAATTTCAACAAGTATAAGAAAGAAGGGTGCAGATAGGCGTAGACAATTTTTGTAGCAATCTCTTCTACACAGTTGAAACTAAATACCCTCAAAGTTCCCAGAAGGTACCTTTTGGGACTTTTCAAATTTTTCGATATTGAAGTTGGTAACTTAAAACATGCATTTAAAAAATTATTGTCTCAACAATTTTTCGAGGAATTGGTTGTAGGTACTTCAACATCAACTAATGATGATAAACTGTACAAAAGATGAAAAGTCTCACAAGATTCTTGATTGCTATAATAGCATTTTATTTTCAGAAAACTAATTATAAGTTTTCGCGCTGGTGAAATTTGTTTTTAACCCTTTTACTCCGGACCAAAGGAATTGATTGAGTAAATGAAAAATGTAATTGGAAATGAAAATAATTGTCAATTGGCCATAGATTCATACAGAACACGCAATATAGAGCGTAAATTGAATATTTCCAATTATCTGTCATAGAATTACTAATATCGTATGAGGAAACTAAATAACATGGCCTACTTCGGGACTATTGCTAACGACGATATATCGTCATCTGGCACTAAAATGGTTAAGCGCTGATTTTTGCAATTAGATAATTACAAAAGCAATTATTATTTCTATCGGTGGTCTCAACAAACATTCTTCATTACGATAGAATTGTTAAAAATCCATCCCTGATTTGATTATTTTCCACCTACCCGAGTCGAAGTTATGAATTTCGGTTGATTATCTCAGACCCTGAAATCATCATTTATGATTCTCCTAAATTTTCTTCATATTTCTATTATTCTCCTTAGTTCTCTATTAGTCGTTATATTTCTCTCTTGATTCTCTTTTATTTTCGGAAAATAAATATACAAATTTTTATTAATTAGACATCGAATTGTAATAGATTACAATAAAAATCGTGTTATTTGTTAATTTATTTCTTATTTATTTCATGTCAACAATGAAAATAAACATATAAATAATTAAATAAAACCGGCGAGAAATCATATTTTTCAACTTATTATTTAATCGTTGTAAAGTTTACTATACATTCGTCTCTACATCTGTCATTCTTTATATACATTTTTAGAATTTTATGAACTTTTCATTTGAGAAGTATTAGATCACTCCAACTCCTTATTATTTACAGGTATTCCTATGTACAGTATATCATTGATCATCATTTTTATGCAAACATTAACAATGTTAATTATGTTAATAGCTTTGATATTTTCACTTAAATTTCCTGAAATTAAAAAGTCTCGGGTTGTATATTGTACGTTGTGGTTCTCTGGAACACACATTTCATCAGGTTCAATTTCTTGTACTATTGCAGTATTAGTTATTACTAATATAACTAAAATGTTATAAAAATAAAGTTTCCGTCATATTAATTTTTTCGTGGTTGTCACTCAATTTACTTTTTAAAAAATTAAATAATATTAATAATTAATAAATAATGAAAAATTCCTTCTAAAATACAATGAAAGAGGATTAAAGGAGAACCTAGAAAATCTTTTTATAATACTCTTTCGATTTTCTTCAAGTGTGAAAACGGAAATATCCGCATCCACAAAGTACCTACAGGTAATCAAAATAATATAGAGTTTAATGGTCAGATCATACAGGTCATAATTCTCTTTTGATTTTCTACAAGTATAAAAAATCGATAAAATCAATCCATCGACTCGGGTAGATTAGTCCGATCCACTGTGCGACGGAAAGGTTTCTCCATGCGCTAGATGTTTACGCGATTAATTGAAATGCAGAATCGGACCGTAAGTGCTTAGAGAGCTAAAGTGAACTGAGTCACTGTTAAAGATACCGAAAGCCGGAATTTGCTCGATGCGACTCTAAATATAAGTTGGTCCCTCTCATACTCACCGGTGAGCCGACTCCGGGTAATTGCACAATTGAAAGATGCTTAATAACGAAGAACGGAGTTGCATTATTCCTTTGGATCTTCCATGCAATTTTTTTTGTTTTGTATTTCTTTCCACTGCTATGGCCATTTTAAGCGACGCCAACTGTATTGCATTAAAATCTTATTTGACTGTAGCTTAAGTATTATCTTCGATTAAATCCATCTGACTGTATCTATTTCTAATTAAAGAAAATTTACAAATTACAATTTTGTAAATTCAATCTACATTAAGTAAAAAAATATTACAAATTCCTATCCTTCAAATTAAAATTTACAAATCCCCTCCTCATAAATTATCTCTCTACCTTTCCAATTAAAATGTACAAATACCCACCATATAAATTATCTCCCTGTTTTTCAAATAAAAATATACAAACCCCTATCTCGTAAGTTATCTCTTCGTCTATGAAAAAAAAGTTTATTCCATCTCTTAAGTTCCCTCTCTGCCTTGCAAATTTAATTTATTTTCCGATTATTAACCCCTTGCTGTGCCATTTACTTTGTGACTGCCTCCACAATAATTCGGAATTAAATTAGTAAAATAAACGTTGATCAGTGACTCTTGACATATCGTTACGTAATATTAATATTATAGAAATAATTTTATCGCGTCGCATCTCACTCATATTTTCAATTTAATAGATTTTGTAAAACTTTAAAATTTCCTTTCCAATTTATCGCATCACGAGTATCACTCGTTATAGTACGGCAAGGGGTTAAATAGTTTCTATAATATTTAAATGAGAGAAAGGAAAAGGGAACTAGAGAGCTTATCCAAAATGTTCTCTCGGCAATCCTTTATCCCAAGTTGCGAATATCCTGCGCGTTCTCGTACCACTCAGACCCGATACAAATCGAAACACGGACCTCTTGCAAAATTAACATCGGAGCCTCGTATCTTACGACCTGGAAGAGAGCGAGGTCAGCCTCGACTGCGAGATCGACTGGAGACCGTAATCTCCCGGATCGAGTAGGAAACTCGAGCCCACCAAGAATCGTAGGCAGGATAACGAGGTCATGTGTATAAAACGTTTCTATATGGATCTATCGCCATTTACAGACATACTCCTGTCTCTCTTTCTCATCTTCTCCCTTCGGTTCTATATAAGTATACTCAAACTGTATAATAAAGCGAAGGAAAATGATGCAAAGAGAAATTACTTACTCAACGTTTTGGAATTTGCATTATGGTGTGATTTAATGCGTTTTGTAGTGTTAAATCTCTGAGAAAATATTGATTCAAGTCTGATTACTGGAAGAAATTTAATTTAGCTGAATTGTTAACCCATTTAGCGTCGAGCGAAAAAGTTGATTGAATTAATGACACATCACTGCAAAACCAAGTGTGTTATTTTAAAACACATAAACGTATTATTTCCTTGTAGTCACTTTTTAGACGTTTCCCGGTGTGTTATTATTTAACACAGTCCATGTGTGTTATTTTGAAGCATGTAGGTGTGTTATTTTAAAATATAAATATAACACACATGTACTGTGTTAAATAATAACACACCGGGAAACGTCTAAAAAGTGACTACAAGGAAACAATACGTTAATGTGTTTTCAAATAACACACTTGGATTTGCAGTGATGTTATTGCGAATAAAAAGAATTGTCATTTGGCGATAGTTTCATATAGAACACGGAATATAAAGCATAAACTGTGTATTTACAGTTAGCTGTCATAAAATTTCTGATATTGCATTGAAAACTGAGTATTAACACTAGAAATATCATGCAAGTCAAACTGACTTATTCTCAATTTTTTCAAAAGTTCTTCAAGTTTATAGAAGGGTTATAGAGCAGATATTCTACGTTGATCTTATAAAATACAGATTACCGAATCGATAATTTTTTCCATCTCTTAATTCCTCGTTTTCGGAACTACTTATTTCATATATTCAAATATAATAGATTTAATGTCCATTGTTCTTGTGTTAATGCTTCGATAACAACTGTTAGCATTATAGCTAACGACGATATATCGTCGTCCGGCACTAAAAGGGTTAAGCTTTCCGATGAGTATTTTTATTGAAGATAGCAACAGATGAGGGTATTAGAGGTTTAATTGAAGATGTATAATTGTTATGAAATTCTAAGTTGTAATTAAGCCGTTGTAGTAGTGAATTGAATAGCAAATTTTGAAGTTTTTCAAAATTCTATCAAAGTGAAGATGTCAATGAGACGCGACACGACAAAATAATTTATATCACATTAACCCTTTGCGGTCCTATGTCGAGCAGTACTCGACATAGATTTTCATTTGATTTGATTTTCTGACAATTTAATATCGACTTTCCAATTTTACAATGATTTTGTAATATAACCTAAATGTCCGTCAATACCTATAGTTATTGATATAATTTAAAAAAATGAATAACTAATGATAGAAAATACTGCACAATTAATTTTATTTAACTACCAAAATGAATAAAATAACACGGACCGCAAAGGGTTGATATTACGTTAAATTGTATAATATATCAAGAATCATTTATCATTTTTTATTTTATCAATTTAATTTTGAATTAAACTTTCTGAAAAGTCATAGAGCAAGATATTAAAGAGATATAAACTTTGTTGAGAAAATGGAGACGATTTTTGTAATTATACATTGCTTAATGGAAAATAATTTGATAAAATTTAGTAGGATTGAGTATGAAGTTTTATTTGAAGCACATTTCAAATAAATTTAGAAGATCATTGGAGAATTTCAGGTTGAAATTAATTTGATGCAAAATTTTCAACGAGGAAGAGACATCTTCCATGCTGGTGCATCGAGTAGACGAGCTGCATGAAACTGAAATTAATTGGGTAAGCTCTTTAACGTTAAATATGTCATTTTCATGATAGCGGTAAATCTATATGTTAAGAGATACTTTAAATAATTGCTGGAAATTATTATCGAATTGTAAATTGACTTTAATATTGCATAAAATTAACTGTGCCACAAAATGATGGCTTTTAATTTCAATGCTGAACATTTAAATGATTCTATGATACGAATAAGTAAGCGTACTGACAAATATTTAAAATAAGTAAACAAAATTATCAACAAGGTTAAAATCAACATTAATACTATATAAAATATGGGTTGTACACAGAAATATCATTTGTATCCATGTTTTAATTTGTTAATTCAATAATTCTGATTACAAGTTAGTTCCTACCTGACGAGAGGATGGATAAAAATATGGATAAATATCTGAAAATATTTTTTATGTCCACCGATGTTCCGTATCTAGTTTAATCTAATTTAGACTCTAGTCTTGTAACTCGTTTCCAGAAAGGGGTCACTAACCAGCATATTTAGGTAACTGGTCCCCAAGTGCTAATTAATTTTCCTCCGATCCATTATGCATTTACTTTTACCGACAGCAATAATCATTTTCAAAGAATTTTTGAAGTAAAAATGCTAGAAATTTGAATAGAATTCTACAATTCAAATTGTTTCAATGTTCTTGGAAAAGAGGATCAATACAACGTTACCTGTTCGCCGGAGCAAAGAGGCTTTGTCGTTCAAAACAATTGCAAGATCAATCCTACAAAGAAACTCTGCAAGTATTCTATCTGAGAATCCTATAAGTGCAAAGGATCAAAATTGTAGTAGTAACGGATCAGTATCTTTCTATACTTCAACCAGGAGATACCAGGTCGTAGAGAATTCTCAACAGGATAACGAGCGCGCAAGGTTCACAAGTGTTTTCTAACAATCCTCTCAAATATTAAACACCTATTTCCTCTGGTAGTTATACCTTTTATTTATCAAATTGTGTTACCTCGGTGAAAATCCTTGTCTATGGATTTCAAAGAATCCGTCAAACAAATGCTGAAAATTTTCAATTCAAATCGCAAATTTAAATAACTACAATGTCCCTACGATGATGAATGCAATCCTAAATGGTTGAAACTGTAAATAGGGAGAGTTTGTCGTGTAAAGCAATTAGAAGATGAACCCTACAAAGGAACTCAGGTTACAATTGTACTACCTGAGAAGTGTAGCATGGATGCAAAGGGTCGAAATCGTAGAAGTAGCGGTTCATTGTCTCTTCCTCTCAAACATTAAACATCTATTTCCGCCTACAGTAATACGTTTTATTTATGTGGTACCCCGGGGGAGAATCCTTGTCTATGGATTTCAAAGAATCCTTGAAACAAATAATAAATATTTCCATTTCAAATTGTAAATTTAAATAGCTTCAATGTCCCTACGATAATCAATACGATCGTAAATAGTTGAAATTGTAAATACGGAGAGCTTGTCATGCAAAACAATTAGAAGATGAACCCCATAAAGGAACTACGGTTATAAATGTACTACCTGAGAATTGTACCATCGATGCAAAGGGTCTAAATTTTAGGAGTAGCGGTTCAATATCTTTTCCTCTCAAGTATTAAACATCTGTTCTCCCTGGTAGTAATGTCATTTGTTTATCAAATCGTGGTACCCCGGGGGAGAATCCTTGTCTATGGATTTCAAAGTATCCCTCAACCAAATACTGAAAATTTCCAATTCAAATTATAAATTTTTAAAGCTTCAATGTCCCTACAATCATAAATGCAATCGTAAATGGTAAAAATTGCTAGGATAGTTTGTCGTGAAAAACAATTAGAAGATGAATCCTACAAAGGAACTCCGGTTATAAATTCACTACCTGTGAATTGTGCCATGGATGCAAAGGGTCTAAATTATCGGTTCAATATCTCTTCTTCTCAAGTATCAAACATTTATTTCCCCTGGTAGTAATGCCTTTTATTTGTCAAATTGTGGTACCCCGGGGGATAATCCTTGTCTATGGATTTCAAAGAATCCTTCAACCAAATACTGAAAATTTCCAATTCAAATTGTAAATTTAAATAGCTTCAATGCCCCTACAATCATCAATGCTATCGTAAATGGTTAAAATTGCTAGGAGAGTTTGTCGCGAAAAACAATTAGAAGATGAACCCTATAAAGGAACTCCGGTTATAAATGCACTACCTGAGAATTGTACCATGGATGCAAAGGGTCTACATTGTAGAAGTATCGGTTCAATAACTTTTCCTCTCAAGTATTAAACATCTGTTTTCCCTGGTAGTAATGTCATTTCTTTGTCAAATCGCGGTACCCCAGGGGAAAATCCGTGCCTATGGATTTCAAAGAATCCTTCAACCAAATACTGAAAATTTCCAATTCAAATTGTAAATTTAAATAGCTTCAATGTCCCTACGATAATCAATGCAATCGTAAATGGTTGAAATTGTAAATACGGAGAGTTCGTCATGGAAAACAATTAGAAGATGAATCGTACAAAGGAACTCCAGTTGTAAATGTACTACCTGAGAATTGTAGCATGGATGGAAAGGGTCTAAATCGTAGGAGTAGCGGTTCAGTATCCTTCTCTACCTTCAGCCAGGGAATTCCGGGTCGACGTGAATCCCGGGCAGGATAACGAGGGCACAGGTACATAAACGCGACAAAAGAACCGTTTGACTTCGCATTAACGCTGCGCTACGAACGGACGAACAAGGCGAACCGTTGTTCACGGAGAATCTCCAGCAGGTTAAGCGGATTAAATCGGCATCGAGCGTTCCACCCGGAGATAATTCCGTTGGTCTATTGAAATCAGATAAGGATTGCAATAACACCGGCATAACGGTTCGATCGTTTAGTTTTGCTGGGATTAACGCGCACTACACTGCTTCCGTTCCGTTGGGGATTTTACGAGCAATTGTGTCAATTTTCTTGCAACATGTCAAATATATATCTATGAATTGTGGAAGTTAAATTTCAATAATTTTGTACTATTTATTCGATGATCAACATTTTCTTGTAATGTTTAACCGCTTTCCTTGGGAATTAATTTGCAAAAACTTACCAGAATATTCTTATAGTATTAACACTAAACGTACCGACATTTTGCACCTACCTAATCTTACCATAAGGGGTCATTTGACCCCTTATGAAATAAATGTTGATTTTCAGATAGAAATACCCAATTTATTAAAGGAAATAATTTGCAACATGATTTCTCATTTCTAATAAAATAATAAAACACAAATTTTTATTTCTATAAACGAAATAATCAATTAATTACACAAGGCCAATTGAATGTAACGGAAACCGTCGTGTATTATCACTCCTTGTGAAGTTGATTTCTTGTAGGCTCTGATCTTTACTCTCTGAATCTCAATATAAAACTGCATTTCTATTTCGCTTAGCTATAAAGAACTAATTGAAGGGAGTGTTTCTTGTGCATCTCCGAAAACAGTATTTTCTGTTTATGCGTTACTTTGCACAGTGGTCGATTTCGCTGAAATCCTGGCCAAAACCCCCAAAATTTGTTTCGCGGTCTTCCAAAACTAGCAATTGTGTTTGATTTGCAACACATCAGAGCATCCTCTTCCATTAATAAAAATGTTTATTGTACAACATTCTTAGAGATATGTAATCTCAAAGTTGGGACTTGAATAACGCGTCGTATGGATCCGATCGGGTCGTCCAAGTATTCATGCCGAAAACAAACACACATATCAGGTTCAAATAAATGAAACCTTCACTTGAGAAGCGTATCTGAGTTTAGAACTAAGGTTCCAGTTGAGGAAAAATGCCGAAAAATACGTAAACTTCGTATGGGGTCAAATGACCCTTCGTGGTACCTATGGTAGGAAGAAAATTTTTGTCGGTAAAAAATAAGCTACGAGAAAAACGGAAGACGAGAAATTGAATAATCAGGTGATATAAGACTTTACAAAAAGTCAAATGAGTGAAAGAAATAACAATGAAAGTATGATTTTAAAGTAAAGTTTAAAAGGGGTCATTTGACCCCGCTTGGTACGTTTAGTGTTAAAGCATTACAACAAAAATATCTATATAAAAAGTATTATCCCGAGTTAATTCGGGTAAAAATAAATAAAATATTTCTACGAAAAAGGAAATTAGATATATTAGTATAATATTTAGATTCTCGTGTTAATATTTTTCATGCAAAGTGATTGTCACGAGTATATTCTGTATAAATGGGGATGCGGTTAAAATGTGTATAAAAAATAAAGTCTATATTTCATGAATTTTGCACTACTCGTGACAGTTTTGAAAATTATTTTGCATTATTAATCCATACAACAGTGCTTGTGTCCTGTTGGAGATTTTATCTGAAATTAGGTCAATATTCTGCAAACCAAACATGTATCTCAATAGTGGGAACTGTATTAGAAAAATTTGCTATTCTTTTTACAAGAATGAACTGAATTCTTCCCGAAATGTTGTAATCTTCTTAAAACGAGTAAAATCTATCTCACCAATGGAACAACGAGACTTGTATTTTATGAATTCTAATGTTATTTTTTCAGTGAGTAAAGCGTGGGATTACCAGCATGGAATTCTGATCACGCAAGAAAGTGTTTAATTAAAAAACACGAACGCAATATTGTGTTACCATTAATAATATTCTGCGAGTGACATCACGAGAAACGGGATACCTAGAGATAATTGGTGAACGGTCTGACTCATTGTAGCGTTCGTAGTCGTGCTTTTATACAACCTACCGTATGCAACGCGGATACGCAGTTTCATTAATCGTAATTACCAGTCGCGATTGCTGCTCGTGCTATGGTGATTGCTCGAATTAGGACGTGTAATACGTTGTAATAGTCGAAATTAATATATGATAATTTATTATTGCAAGAAGCATATTTGAGTGCTTTAGGATACACTAATTGATCATTCACGTTTGCATCTTTACTGTAATATCCTTTTTAAGTGAACCGCAATCGAGTTGATTGCTTACGATGATGAATAGGAAATTGATTGCCGTTATGTTATATATTATAACATAAAAGCAGGAAGAACAAAATATTTCATCGTTCGGAATTCTGTGGTTCTTTTTAAAACAACGGTGACACAGGTAAAAACAATTTTTCAAGTTTTCTCTTCCCATTTCTGCACGACGAGGACGATTCGCTACGTTTCCGGCTTCGACCTTTATGGTAATCCCACGGAGGACCTTCGGTTTTAGGTCGACGCGAAATAGTATGACTGTTATGTACATTCTGGTGGAAAACCTCTCTTATGTTCATGGTTAGAGAGGTTGAAATTCAATTTACTACTTGAGTGTGCCTTTTTGTCATTTTGATGCTGTTTTTAACAGCAAAATTAATGGTCATATTGGCACGGACTTCTGCGCTTAAGTCAGCTAAAAATCGTACAAGATATATTAGGGGTATCGAAAAGTAATCAAAATTGGAGAACTGAAAATGTAATTGAACAAATTTTTCTACAAAAAATCGAAGGACTTTTTTAAAAAGGGAATCGAACAACTATTTTTACGGTGGCAAAAAGCGTTAGAAAATTATGGAAATTATTTTGTTGATTAGTATTTAAGATTACTTTAATAAATAAATGTTTTTCACTAGCAAAAAAAAATTGGATTACTTTTCGGTACCCTTAAATATCAACTTAACTCCTTGCCATAGGATTTCTTTTGCAACTGCTTCCGTAATAATTCAGATTTTTGATGTACCGTATAATTTAACCCCTTCCCCCTACGATTTCTTTTCGAAGTGCATGTGTAATAAATCATAATTAACTCCTAAAATGAAAAGTTCTCACTGATTTCTGATATTTTGTGTAACTACATGTAATATCAATAGTATAGAAATAAATTGGCTGTTTCGCGACCGACTGACATATTCAAGTTAATAATTTTTGGAAGATTCCAAAATTTCCCATTCTATTTACCGCCTCACGAATGCCACACGTTGTTGAAGGCTAAGGAGTTAATGTAATTCTATAATATTGATATTAAAAAAGTGATTACATCGTGTCGTATGTCACTGATATTTTCAATTCGATAAGTTTTGAAAAACTTACAAATTTTCTATCCAATTTACCACATGACGAGTCTCCCTCACACCTAACCCAAATAGGAAATTTTAATTAACATGTAATAATTAAACATTCAAGCGTTCTCATTGTAACTATTAGGGTCGAAAAAATGTCAATTTAATGCCTCGAGTCTAGAAATCGAGACACATCAAATTGTATTTTAGTTTTTTACATTATTATATTTTGTAGACAGATTCTCAATCAACGAAGTTATATATCCCATAAAAAAAGTTCAATAAGATCCAACACGGTACATTTATGCGATTTTTGCTCCCTTTGAAGACTTATTATGATGACTGACAAAAGAAATATACAAAAAGGATTATAATTCTTGTAAATACGATCAATAAAATCATTGGCACTCTTGCTGGTCCGTAGGCAAAGACAAAGCAGAGTTTATCGGCGAGACTTAAAGATACTGTAACTGGGCAAAAAAGAGAATGGCGAAACAATCGTCTTTTTCGTAATGTATCGACAACACGGGTCGTTACATGCGATAGAAGAGTCGTAGGAGGGAAAAACGACGTAATTAGTGGAATCTCATCGGTACTTTCCACGCTCGATGCTCTCAGAGTCACTTTGTGCAGTCAAGTTCACTTGGATATTGCATTTTTTCCTACACTTCTAGGTTTTAACTGCTATAGTCATTTTACCTAGGGCCCTCAATTTAAGATATGTTACATTAAAGAAAAATTTAAGATTTTCCTACGAATTTTGTCGTTATCTCTTAGCATTAAATGCCCAAGAGTGAAGTTAACTATAAATTATCTATAATACCAAATAAATTCATACTTTGGATTTATGTAATGGTAATTTTAAACTTGAAAGTTAAAGAAGCTCATGAAATGATTTATTTTGAATTTGGAATTTCAAGAAATGTAGATTTTATTGGATTGAAGTGTAATGACGAATTGCTACAAGTATTTGTTATTTAAAAGTAATATTTTTGAACGTAAAATAGTATGTAAGATCTTTTACGCAAGAGTAGAGTACATGTTCCTTAGACGGACTTAAACTTCTATAACTCATAGTGACTTTAAAGTAACCTACCATATGTCATTCCAGTCACTGATATAATCTTTTCAACTTTGCAAACAATGTTACCCTCAGTTTCAAATATCTCAATCTTCCTTAGCAATGAAGTAATATTTAACGAAACCCATCTGCTCTTTAGAATTCTATTATTAGTATCAAACTACCATTTTACTATATTATCGTCTAGACAAGTTAACACATTTAAACTACATTCCACTAAAACTCGATATAAAAAGATAATAATAGAAAAGATATATCATAATAATATGATAAGATAATTTTTATAGAATTCAAATTGGATAGTATAGCCTTCATTATGGTTATTGTTAAATAGAAGATGTAAATTGTGAATTGCTCTAACATTCAAAAATGTGTATTTTTGAATGTACAATTGCAGACGCCATTTATCAAATTATTAACAATGCAATATAAATACCTAGAGGGCTCAATTTCGTTTCAGTAAATTGCAAACTCAATTCATCAAATTATTAACAATACAATATATTTAACGGGCAACGATTTCATTTCTTTTATTAAAAAAAAAATTTTTTTTATTAGTTAATACCCACGCACTGCAACGAGAAACATAATCGAAGTTTCTGACAGTTATTCAAGGAACTCTCAATAACAAGAACAAAGACGGCGTGAAGAAAGTGGAAAAGTTTCTTACTGCATGCGTCTCACGTAAACTTTCGTCCATTAGAGCGTCAAAGTACGTTTCGTAATTTTACAGAGATATCTCATCCAACCTCAGACGTAAACCCGACTGTCATTCGTAACTATCCCACGTTTTATTTCCACGCACAAAAATTCACAGTTTGCACAATAGGCTTGCAAAAAATTGACAGAGATGATACAGCGATAAATCATGAATATAATTGTAAAGATTCTTTCGATAGTTCGTCGATGATATAACAGTCACCGACGATGATTCAGGAAGAAAAAACGAACGTCAACTAGCAATGTAAATTAACTTTTTATTTTACCATGAGTCGTTCGAACTATATTTCTCTCTTTTTCTCATATTCTCTTGTTCTCTTTGCCTATTTTTATCATCAATAGACTGCGGATGTTTATGCAAATTTCGAGTTTCACAAATGCAGGTGAGACAGGAAAACCTTTCTAGGGATTTATTGCACTCAATAAATATTACAACAAATACTATACTTTGGATATTTTAGATATATTTTTATATTATGTTCTTTTTGTATATTTTAGCCGTATTTAATTTGTCATAAATGCATAAAAATCCGCAGTTTAATCATCAATAAAGATGATTTAAAATCAATACTATAATTATTTACTTTCCTTCCTCCTTCATTGCCTACTAATTCTATTTACAGGCGGCCTACGATTTTCAAGCATTCTATTGGGTCAGCAAGAAAGTAATTTCGGTTTTTCATGAGAGCCAGCGTTAAGTTTGTTGTCAATGATTTCTGACAATGTTATGATTTTTTTCTTCTAACAATCGAAAGTTGTGAAACTTTTGACTTGGCTTGGAAACAAATTGCGCTTTATTTTGTTTGTAATTGTTTGTTTAGGAGAATTTTAACATAGAGTGAAAAACGAACATTTCTGATATGTTTTACTTTTTTATTTTTTGCAAAATCTAAGCTTGGTTGGGAAGTGATGTCACAGCCTCCATGTAGCCCTGATCTGACACCAATAGATTACCATTTATTTTTCAGTTTGCAAAACTTTTTGAATGGTAAAACTTTCAATGGCGATGATAGCCTAAAATTGCATTGGGTTCAATTTTTTATTGATATGGGCCAGTATTACTATAAAAACGGAATCACGAATTTGTCAAAACGATGGCAAAAGGTCATGGAAAAAATTCTTTGTTAAAAAAATTAAATTCCATTTCACACTACAAAACCGAAATTACTTTCTTGCCAACCCAATACTTTTGCACATTTCGCTGTATCGAAATTTTCATAAATTTCAATTGTTTACAAATTTTTCTCGCTTTTTCAGAAATTATTTTCCATAATAGAGGTTTTCTAACATTGAAATATAATTTCTGATATTACTTACTAGATGTTGAAGAATCTCAAGTTCACAAAGAAACTACGTTAACATGCAATTTTTTCTATATTTTTCTACTTTCGATTATAATTACGATATTTTTTTAAATTCGATAACTTTCTATTCGAATTATGTGGAAAAGTCGAGACTGCCTGTAATTCTGTCTTTCATTCTTTTCCTTCTATAGCATGAAAATTATAGTGAAAATTCGATCAATGAGAATTCATTTGGACGGAAAAGATTTAATAAAAATCACCTTTTACAAGAAATAACAAAAATGAAATCCAATTAGAAGTTTCGTAGCACGATCGACGATATGCTCTTTCTTCTCTGTATGTGCACTCTATTAAGGGCTTTCAGTGACTTTGGAAGACAGCCAGAACGTTCTGTACAATGCTGTTACAATGCTAATTCTCAGATCGCAATGTCTTGCAGTGCCTGGCAGAATTATACGCCTCGGCCTGCCAATCTTGCAATGGTTTATAGGTATTTTAACGAGGCAAACTTTACTTATCGTATCGACGTCGATTCAACGTAAATACGACAGTATTTACGTAGTTGGGCGCCATCCATTAAGTAGATCATTTTCTCGTGCTATTAGATTTGCCGCAGAACGTTTCGTTGCGGCATAAAACTACGGTCAAACAATTATTTTGTTTAAAGTATTTAAAGTTCTTAGAAACTTCTACTAATTGAATACTTCGCAATAGCATTTGTCCTTGATAAAACTTTGTAGGATTTGGATTCTTTTGGCTTTTTATAGTTAGATAGTATGTGAGATATTTGTTTTTATTTATAAATAAAATTCAACGTGGAATTTTTTGGAATACTTTATCATTATTATACAGATAGTTTGGAGATTTGGGTTATAAATTATTTATCATTTTTATCTATACGATACCTTTTGAGTTATTCATACGTAAGCCAGATGTTTTCGATCGAGGTGAATATGTAGTCGAAACGTTCGGAAATACTGTTTCCTTGAAGAAATTAGTTTCAATCAGTCAGAAATGGACAGTTCTCGATATTGATTACGCTATCTGTAATTCCTAAAATTACATTTCTCACGCTGTCACTCGAATTATTATATATCAACACTTTTATCTTTTTGTACAATAAAATCACATCACTATCACCAAATCGTAGCATAGTTTCACGTTAACACTAGATTCATGAAAGCCGTTAAATTGGCGGGCTTTTACTTTTTTAATAATCATTTTTCAAATTTACAGAAAAGAAGTACAGTAGATATTTTACGTGTTTTTTTACGATACAAAGAATTTTAAGGAATTTTAAGAAGACTTTGCCGGTTAATCCCTTTTTTCGAAGTGCTTGTTTATTATATTGTAGTGTAACAGAATTCACGCCCGCGAATTTATTGCTCAGAATGACATTAAACGATTTTCCTATTAGTTAAAAACAAAGAATTTAATCTTTTACTGCAGAAAGTTGTTACAATATCTGTAAACAACACTTAAAGTATTATGACAAACGTAGTGCTTAGAATTATTGTAATTCGAATACAACGGTTGAATATGTTTTCTTTTTTTAAATTAGAAATTGAATAACACTTTGTCATGGATATTATGTTAAATTAAAATGATTGATATTAATGAAATTCAGCAGGGTACAATGATGCGTGACAATAAGAATTGTGTGTCTCATTTTCGCTCACACTCCTTGTGCAGAGTAGAGTCTTCTGTTAAAGAGAAGCGCTTACAGAAAGAGCACTTAAACTATAAGAGGCAAAGAAAAGTGTTCGTAATAAAAGAGTACTGACATGACAAGGGTGACGAAGCCAAGAAGACAAAACTTTTATTAATATTGAAGAAATAATTTTCTTAAGAAAAATGATTCATTTCGTTGTATTATAATTATATTTAAAATACTTTTATGTTTTTCCTTTATAGTCTAAGATGTATAAAAGAAACAAATGAATTTTTAACTCTAATTTAAAAGTAGATGTTCTTCCTTAGAAGGGCCAAATATCTCCCACGAAGGAAACACATGATTATATTGAGCCAAGATTACTTCAGAACCCAAAAAAAGTTCCACAGAATGCGTTTCGAATTCTCAAAATTCCCATTCAACTGTTACAGATATAATAAACTAATAGTACAAAATGAATCTTCAAAAAACCATAATATCTGAAAGAAGACCGTCATAGAAACAAACCAAATTCTACATTCTCAACAACAAATCTGCCAACGATTAATTCAATACACTTAAAATTAGCAACTAAAAATGTCCGAATGAAATAAATGAAAAAGGCCAAAAACTTGATGCATTCAATCGCTAACAGTTTTCAAAATAGACATATGAAATTGAAACAAAAACAGCATCACAAACTTCAAAAATATTGTCAATAAATTCAGGGCAAATCATTTTCACCACCTTGGTAGATCTAGTGTTAAACATAAGCCTCAAACAATTTAATCAAACCAATTCTGCAAGAATAAATATCAACAAATCGTTAATCAAAGAAGTATCACCATTTCGATAAAACAAATTTTAATTTTCAATGCTTGAAAAAGAATTAGCACAACGTAAGAATTACATCACCGTGAAACCGTAAATTTTGGCTGACTAGTTGTGAATATTTTTAACAAAAGCAAAGAGAAGAATGCGAAGGGATGACGTTAATTTGTCTTCCATTTCGAAAGACCTCCAACCCGGACCAAATACGAGACAGCGACGCGTGGGTTTGGTTGCGCGTGTGAGGGCAAAGGCAGAGACACGTATATAGTCGTTCGCAGAGGTTGAGATTCTTTCTGAACGTGGAATCACGTAGGAGGCCCTTATGCCTCCTTCTTGCTACCTTCCTCGACTGCTCGAATTATTTTTAAAAGCGAAGGACGCCACCAACCGGTGACGTGTTTTCTTTCTCCCTTGGAGCGCCCGATCGTAACGGCTTTAACCCTTTGGATACTTTCCACCGTGTACGGATCTAACCCAGATTTTATACGAGCCGAGATATGCCTGCTTTCATTTGTTATAGTTTTAAGACGATGGAATATTTCTGAATTCTTTCATGTTGATATTGAGGGGGATCTCATTTTGAAAATAAAAGTGATTTGGTGTTTCAAATATTAGATCACTAAATGACTCATTTTGAAGAATCTCTGCTTTGATTCGTTATAGTTTTAAAAAGATAGAATATTTACAAATTTGTTTATGACTATGTTGAGAAGGTATTCGGTTTTAAAATGAGAGCGATTAGATGTTTCAAATATTAGATAACTGTAATGTCTTAATTTGAAGAATTCCTGCTTTGATTTGTTATAGTTTTAAGACGATGGAATATTTCTGAATTTTTTCATAGTGATATTGAAAGGGTATCTCATTTTGAAAATAAGAGTGATTTGGTGTTTCAAATATTAGATCACTAAATGCCTTAATTTGGAGAACCTCTGCTTTGATTCGTTATAGTTTTAAAACGATGGAATATTTCTGAATTTTTTCATGTTGATATTGAGAGGGTATCTCATTTTGAAAGTAAGAGTGATTTGGTGTTTCAAATATTAGATCACTAAATGACTCATTTTGAAGAATCTCTGCTTTGATTCGTTATAGTTTTAAAAAGATAGAATATTTACAAATTTGTTTATGACCATGTTGAGAAGATATTCGGTTTTGAAAATGAGAGCGATTAGATGTTTCAAATATTTCATTACTGTAATTACTTAATTTGAAGAATTCCTGCTTTGATTTGTTATAATTTTCAAAAGACTAAATTCTTTGTAGTTTCCACATTGAGAAGTATCTGAATTTTGGAGATTCCGAATATTGGAAACTTTAGAGTAAGTTAATCCAAGAAATTGATTATTATAATTAAATAAACCTAAAATTTTTAATTCTCTTGATCCCGATAAGAAAAATATCTGTGCTCTAATTGTAGAGAGATAAAAAATAAGTTTCGTCCCGTGCTCGAAAGTTAATTTCACTTTTAAAGTCGACCCGGAAAATGAACCACTAATTTCTCAAAGTACTTCGGTACAGTTGAGACTATAGTCCTCGGTCTTAATCGCTCGAAATTTTTCATGTGCTTCTCAGTAGGTCGCACCGTTTTCTTTGTCGATCGTATTTTAGTCAGGTACGAATATCGAGTTCAATTCGCATCACGTGTGTCATATTTATTCGAATGTTTCTTAACCCATTCACCGCCAACTACGAGATATCTCGTGGCTGCACTATAACTTGGAATTAATAAGTTAACAATAATGGCCGAGCGTGTATAGCAATTTTTCGAACAAAAATTCTCTTCGGTAACTTTATGAATGTCGATATTATATTTTTGGTTCATTAAATTAATGTTCCAAAGCATTTCTGTCATTTTCTCTAATTCTAACACGCAAGGTAATATCTGCTTACTTCTTCTGGTAGTCAATGGGTTAAACTTAATCTACAACTGATGAACCTCTTTTCACGCCTGCAATTTAACTACTATTTTTTACGAAATATTTTTCAATCATAATCCACAAGTTACGGTGACTGTCATTTGTATATTTTAGATTTTTATTTGAATGACTTATCAACACTAGATCTACCAAGGTGGTCAAAATCTTTTTTTCCAATATTTCACGTCGATTTTGAAGAAAATAAGTGATTGAACCGATCAAGTTTTTCACTCCCGTCATTTATTTCAATCCGACATACTTATTGTTAGTTAAGAATTTTTAATATATTAAATTAACCCCTTGCCCTACAATTTCTTTTGCAGAATAACCCAGACTTCGAGTGCAATAACACAGAATTGATTCCTAAAATCAAAATTTCCCAATTTGATTTTCTGATATTTCTTACAACTGAACGCAATATTAAGGCGATAGAAATAATTTGATCATTTTGTTAGCGACAGATATTTTCAATTTAATAATTTTTGGGAGACTCCAAAGAAACATGATAATTAGCAAATGAATTTTTTCATTTCCACTATTTACTTATTGTTCTCTACAAATTTATATGAATATTTTGCAAACATAATGAGTAATCGATTAAACATTATTTTACATATTGATTTGATACCTTTTTAAATATAATGCATAATCTATTAAACCCATCATATTAATTACTTAATATTTCTCGCAATTCGTTTCTTTTAAAACCGAGCCAGTCGATACTTTTCTTACAACCGCAAAACAATATTTCCCTTTTAACGACCCCATTAACTATTCCTTCATCCTTAATGTCCCACTGCCATTACCATTTTACTATCAGCATTAATTTGCCATGGCGTTGACTTACAAAACGTCGTCATTTTCCTACCACAAGACGAGAATGAAAACCGTGGATAACGAGCGGATGTAAAGTCTCAACTTTCAATTTTAAATAGCTCTAGAAATTATTCTTTCCACGTGGCGATATCTCGTTCAAACGATTCTAATAAATAACCCATGAACTTCACCTTCTCAAAGGCGAGTTCATAAAAGAGAAAACATACCATTAAACCGATTATCCATCCCCGTTGGAAAACATGGCAAAAAGTTTCGAACGTACCCAGGAAATGGAACATCATTGGGATTAATTTAATCGTTCATAACGATCAGTATTTTCCTAACGATTGATCGTGAATTAGCACAGCTGATGGCATTCTCAAGGTATTGCCCGTTACGTAATGGGAAAAGAAACTAAAAGAGGAAGAACCAATTGCAGGACACTCTCTCCTATCGATTCGATAACCGATCGACCTTAGCCTCCTTTCACGCTGGAATGGGGAAATCGACAATTATGGCAAACTTGTACTTTCTCCGTGCGTGTATTACGAGCTATGTAATGGATACGAATGTGATGCATGAATGTCCTGAATACCCCATATATCGAGATTTTATAACTCGTTCTCATTGATTCCCATCATTTTATCGTCGATATTATAAAATCCTGGACAAGAGTCTAAAAAATATATATCCCGAACGAGCTCCCAAAAATGTGTAAGGTTTTACTTAATAACTTGTTTATTTAAATATAAAGAATATAAAACATAAACTGAAGAACGAAGTCACAAAGTATAACACTAGACACAAAAACTATATTATGCTATTCAAATTACTAATTGCTATAACGCTAAAAAATACTCTGCCTTTTTAACATTAGATTTACGACAGCTAAATCTGGCATTCTTAAATATATGAAATAAGTACTTTGAAAAAAGATGCATCAAACAGCAAAAAATGCGGTCAGTCAACCCTTTAACTGCGGTGGACTTTGAGACGCACAGGCCGCACCGTACGGCTGGAATTGAGTTACGATGTAGGTATGTACAGTGCGGCTCGCCAGATCTGGCACCTCGGCGGCGGAGCTTCTCGCTTTCAACCGCGTATTTGCACCATTTTGTTTCTTGAAATCCACTCGCTCAGGCTCGTAAAGGAAGCACCCGACAAAGTCGTAGCATTCAAATATTCTTACTAGTTTGTCTGGAGGAGCCATTGTATTACATTGTTTTCTTGTCGCGCGCTTCGTTTCATCAAGGAGAATCTCCCTATATGGTGGGGGTAATTCTGCCGCAGTTTGTTCTGTTTTTACTATAGGGATGTTAGAAATCTGGTGCCTACGCCGATGTCCTCACTCAAATCGCGGTGTCTCCCTTGCTTCGATCTGCAGCGTTCTCTCTTTTCGTCTTTTAGTTCGATTTGTATGTATAGCTCTTTTAACGAATCGCAAGGTAGAACGTCAAGTGCCTTCGTGTACATGTGACAAGAGGTATGACGCTTGACGCCTGGCGAATCGGACTCTGCCGAAAGAGGCCTACCTCCCAGGAGCCAAGTTGGCCGAGCCGCACTGTACATACATACGTCGAGAACGGGGCACTTTTCGGTAGGGATGCTTTTTTGTGAAAACATATTTCGATAATCACAAAATTGAACTATACTACATTGAAACAATATTATTTTTTCTCTGAACCAAGTTACTATAAATATGTATTACAAATTTAAAAGTGTCCGTGTCAGAAAGCCAAACTGCATCGAGCACCTATAGACGTTCTCAGTGTCACAAACGGAAAATTTCTAAGCGCCTATAGGCGCTCACAGTAGCAAAAGGGTTTAAGTAGCGTGTATATTACAATATACATGTGAAATATTTAGTGTATTGGTACTCTGTTGATTTGAAAAAAATTTGAAAAAGTAGGATCTCGTCAATTTGACGGCTTCCGTAAATCGAGTGTTAAGCATTTCATGCACCTGATTTATGTGACAACTCTATTGTCAGCTTTTATTACAATGTCGCCGCGAACAACGGAGTGCAAAGATTTAAACGTTTGAATTCCGATGTCCCACTTGAGAGGGAAATCTCTTTTAAAATCTGAAATTTGTGAAATGAACCAATATCTTGCACCTGGATAGAGAGACATTGTGTAGACGTGCAAGGGCTGCAAAGCGATAGGATGTCGGAGACGACAGAAAACCGGAGTGAAATTTTATATTTCGCGTATAGAGTATACCTTACACGTGCGTCCCTCTTCAAGGGTGGTCTCAGGACACAAAGGTTCTGCAGGAGGTTCGTGTGAACGTGTTTCTTAGTTATTTTCCCTTTTCATTCCTAACGATGTAATTGTTTTGTAGAAAGATGGCGATGTTATATTTGTGTATAAATTGTAGGTTAACAAGTTGATGTATATTATTGGATTTGGTATATTTTAAAGATCATTAAGAAATGAAAATTGTAGAGAAAGGATGGAAATAGATGATGAGGTAGGAGTCGAGGTGGAGTCTTTGTGAAAGGATATAAATGAATGAGAAAATAAGGATGGGAATTCATTTATCACTCAGTATTAACCGTAAGTTGCGTGATTGGATGATGGCCTGAATGGAATTGAGTTTTATCCACTCCTTAAAAAAAGTCACACTAAATTTGCTACGGTCTTAATATTCTAACATGTAGTCTATTTTGTATCAACATTAACTTGCGCGGTGAAATGATCGTACGAAGGAATTATATTTTTGTATCATTAAATGAAGACTGTTTTCTGCATTTCTTTCTAACAATAAATTAACATTTCCTGTATATTTTGTGGAAAAATATTATTTATTATACCCAGTTGAAGCAATTAATATTACAACACAAGTTTTCTTTTACTGCTTCTTTGTAATAACTTTAATGAGAGTATCATGTATCCATTGTGTCCAATTTGTTTTGCTTTGGGTAGAATTAAATCTCCATTTTGGTCAGAAAATATACGAGAGATTGATAGGAGTTAATAGAAGACGAAAATATATTATAATATTGATCTAACTTTAAAAATTAATTAATTAATCAAAAAACACAGGTGTAGGGGGCCTTAAGCATTAGATACAAAAGTAATTGCAAAGTGAATACTAGAAATTCAAATTCAGAATTGTACAGAATAGAATACAAATTGCTCATCACTCTAATACGGCAAAGAAATGTTTTCCAAGCTAGGAAAGAGGAACCATATGAATTAAATTTGCAGATGTTTAATGAAATTCGTGGAATAATCACTGCAACACGTTCAAGGTTTGTCGCTGAAAGATAGCCACAAGAATTTTCATAAGTTCACGGATAAAGTGGACACGAAATGTCAAGATCTACCCGAAATAAAAATTTCGTTCCCACTTGTGCAAACTTCGCTATGTAAATATTCCACGGATTACGCAACCAATGAAAGAAAAATAAATGTAGTTACTATCAATATTAACGCTATATATCAGTTCCATTGTTTCGTACTAGTATTTGTCAGACTTCGTTTGCATCCAGTGTTTAATCGAGGTTTGTAAATAAACTTTGAAGGTTTGATGAAAAAGTGTTCGAAAGAGGAAACTTGAATATAGTATAGTTTGTACGAAAGAAATTTTTTAACGCCCGAACTATCCGTGATTATACTGCGGTAAACTAAATAAAAATATTATAAGAAAAAAATAATGGAAAGAATATTAATTGATAAACCTGGTGCAATTTTGCAAAGCGGAAATAGGAAATTCTAATTGAATACAATACTGCAACTCTGAGAAGAGTAAAAAAAATTAGTTATTTCGTAGAATTGTTGACGATTAAACTACTATATCTAGAAGTAGTAGAAAAACGAAAATTCTATCTGGAATAGCCTTACAAATTGGAAGAAGATTTTTAAAAAAGTGAAGAGTCACCCATTTATTAGAATTCCTGATAATTGATCTACTACAACTAGAAGTAGTGGATGAATGTGGTAAAAAAAAGTAGAGAAAATATAGATCGACGTAATCATTTCAATTTTGCATAACTGAAAACAAAAATTCTATCTGGAATAGCCTTACAAATTGGAAGAAAATTTGAAAAAGTGAAGAAACACTTATCTATTAGAACTCTTGATAATTAAACTACTATATTTAAAAATATCAAATGAACACATTTGAAAAAAAGAATAAATGTGGGAAAATACCGATTTACATGTTTCTAGTTAAGCGTAAAATTAAAATTGAGAATGTCTGAAATTTTGAATAGAAATTTTAATTGAAAGAACCAGTCATCTTGACCACCTCCGTGGATTGTTAGTTGCTGACTGTTCGTAGAAGGAGTTACGCAGCGAGACCTAGTTCAGATTGTCTTGAGGCTAATCGCGAGTAATTAACTGAAACGGGGTTAGGATATTAAACTCACCGTAGATCACAAAGTGTCTCACGCATGATGTAATGATATTCTTTTTAAAGACGTGCGTATATTTAGCTCCACACACTCCACGAACAATTTAGCGGGAATTCAGACCGAATGGAAACGCGAATCAATGACTGTTAACCCTTTGCGGTCCAATTTCGTTTTCCAATCTTCCTTCAATCGTTGCTTAATTGAAATTCATTCGGTGTACTTATTGGTATTAAATATCTTGTTTTCGAGACAGCAAAGAATGATCACTTTCAAATTCATTTGTATTAACCCCTTGCCGTACCATCTACTATGTGACTGCCTCCAAAATAATTCAGAAAAAATTAGTAAAATAAACATTGATCAATGATTTTTGACATATAGGGGAGGGTGGGGCAAAGTGGGCCCCTTCAGCAAAAAATAGTCATATCTTTATTTTTTTGGGCTCCAAAATTTTAAGGGGCCCACTTTGCCCCACCCTCCCCTAGTATAATATAACGTAACATTAATATTATAGAAATAAATTTATCGTGTCGCGTCTCACTTATATTTTCAATTTAATAGGTTTTGTAAGACTTGAAAATGTTGTTAAAAATTGTAATTTAATTCTTCTGGTAATATTGCAGAAATTTGTTAGTGTACGATTACCTAGAAAATAATTGTTCTTGCGTGAGCATTTTAGCGAACGTATTCCATTTTTAACTTCCTTCATTTTCAATTTCTTGTAACAATTAAGAATCTAATTGTTAATGTTAACAATTACTTAGGAAATTTTACATTGGAATTGATTCTATGCAAAAATTACTGCAAAATGTAATTACATTCGAAGAACACTGGAGATTTAATTATATAATTTTTTAAACGTGTCCTTTTAATTGAAATTGATTTTGTGCATATTTCAAGTTTCAAGGATTGTAGTTATGGGGATAATATTATGGATATGGGAGAATATTTTAGACAAATGGACAGCATTATTGATAAATTCCAAGTAGAATATAATTCGATACAAAATTTCTCGTGACATAGATACCGTAAATATCCGTGCATTGAGTAACGATCCATTTAATTAAATTTAATTCAACAATATTTTGCAGCTAGAAATATTCAAACGTGGCAATACCTACTCAATATTGTTTTTTCAATCGTATCAATTCCACGCTGCAATTAACTGATTGGAAATTTTCCCCATTATATTTGCATACTAAATATTGAAATACGAAAATTTCTACTTTTACTGAAAAAAATTAAAAATCGTGATTGTGTTCGTTTCATAGTAAACGACAAAAATGTGTTCCACCAGTTTTATAATTTTGTAACGAGCTAAGTAGAAATCACATGAACCAAAAATTCTCTTTTTTATAGAATCATCACACTACTCAACGATTTCAATTTTTTATCTTAATTATAACTGTTAATGTCCATATATGTGCATTTACCTCCAATATCAATATATCGTTAATTAAAAGAATTTTTCTCTAAATAACAAGAATACAAAGTCTCCCCAAAATAGAAAAACCGGATAAAAATTCCAAGCACAAAAGAGCCGGCAAAAATTTTCTACCATTCATCAAATTTATAACCCGAATAAAACAAAATTTCACGGAACCTGAGTTTTAGAACGCATTGATAAAATTTCAATACCAGCAGGTGAATCGAAGTGAAACAATTCCTCTATGAAATAAAAGCCAGCTCAAAATTCCTCGTGAATGGCTCTCCATCGGCATAAGAAGGGTACCTTTGTACATTCTGAATAATTTCTCGGCATACTTCTCGAAAGATTTGCTCAGGTAACCTGGTTGAATTTGCCGATGAAATTTTACCGAGCCTTTCCATGAATCAAGGTCGTCGAATAGAAACGATACACTTAAACGTAGATAGACTCTTTTGTGTCTACTTGAAGACAATAGGAGTTCCTTGCGGTACATTCGACGGTTGAAAATTTCGAAGTTTCGAGGACGCATTTATGGATGGCAATTGTTGCCGAGAACGAAATAACGATTGTGCGTTTACACAGGTGATATAAATAATACTGTCGACTCTCGAATCGGACCGGAATACCTTTCTGGCCATTCCAAATTCTTTTTTCCTTCCTTGACATTCAGGTATGCGTGAGTTCATTGTGCGACGACGATGAATCACCTTGAAAATATTCTACCCTCGAGATCTTTTTAACGAATGGATTTGTCACGATGTTCTATCGGTCAGAAAATATTGTTTCGCTTTATTTTCATGGTGACAATTAGATCTGGATGTACGGTTGAAAATTGAAGTGCTAGTTTGCTCATTCGATATGCGAATTTTTAATATTGCAATGTTTTGTGTATTTAAAAATTATTTTTTATTTGCTATAAGGCCGTATGAAATAGAACGATGAGAATAGAATATTATTTTGAAAATTTTATCCTTTTTTAAGAATCCGTGATATTACGATATTATTTTTTTTCATTTTAACAATCACACAAAGGTATTAAAATATTCAATCCTCAAATTTATTTAAAAAATCCGAGTCGAATATGTTGGAGAAAAAGGGATGAAAGATACAAAATGATCTCAAACCATGATTGACACTAGATCTACGGATGTTGGTATACCTATTATTCTGAAGTGAGACAATTTGATTCATACAAGAAAATTGAAGTTTTTTGCAAAGAAAATAGTTTTAAATCAACTTAAATGGAAGATTTATTATTAACAAAAAATAACCAACCAATATATTACACATATAGTAATCAAATTTTGAATGAGCTAAATTGGCTCCGTAAATCTAGTGTTAACCAGTTAGCTGTGTTTGACGACTATACTCGTCATGCGTAAAAGCTACCACTTATTATTTAAAATTGTAATTTTGACGAAAACTAAAATATATTCGTCAATTTCAAGATGTTTGCAATATTTTGAGGCCATGCCGAAATAAAACGAATAACTAAAGGGTATAAATAATTTGAAATAGATTTATGCTCATCTCTCGATTTTCCTGACCCAAAATTCAAAAGAATTTTCGCCACAGTTAAGTGGTTAAAATTAAACAATTTATCGGCAGCTTTGAAAAGAAAACTGAGAAATATTGTAATTAAGATTCTTAGTTATTGCAAAAAAGTAATTGAAAATGAAGGAAGTTAAGGAAAGAATACGTTCGCCAAAATGCTTAGGCAAGAACAGTTATTTTCTGGGTAATTGTACACTAACAAATTTCTGCAATATTACCGGGAAAATTAAATTACAGTTTCTTCCGCATCGGCGACTGCGGTGATCGGTTGGCGGATATTGAATTTTCGGAGATGTGGGCCATTACGTACGAGGAAGCGTTATAATTATCGACTAACCGTTAATTATCTCTTTAGCCCAATGCTTTCCATTAGAACAGATTCCAGTGCGAATATTTCACCTCAACTGACGCATTGTCTATCACTTTAGAGTTTCTATGAGTACCAGACCAGAAACTTTGTTATCAAGAAATTCATTAAACTTCAACCAATTAAATCAACAATTTCTGTATCGTGCACCCATTACATTTTTTTTTAAGGAACTTGCAAGTATTACAAGTTTATAACTATCTATAATAAAAGAAAGACTAATAACAAAATAATTTCACTTTTTACAATGTCACCGTAAAATTAAATTTCATCACATGAAGCAAGTTAAACGATCCAGTACCGCTAATCGGTTACAATTAAACAAATTAGATCACTACCAAGAAAGTTAAAATGACTAGTTCCCAATTTTTTTCAAAAATTCTCCAAGTTCATAGAAGTATCATAAAACATATTCTCTACCCTTGACCTTATAATATGCAAATTACCGCATCGAACATCTCTTTCACCGCTCGGTTCCTCTTTTTCTAAATTTCTTCTTTTTCTATTTATTTAATATATTGAAATATAATAGATTTAAAACGTTGATTTCCATGGAGGTCACCGGTAACCGGCGTTATTTAATTAAATGAAATTTCATAATCATTGAATTGTAATATTTCCGAATTTTCTAACAAATTCAATATTTAAATACTGATTTTCTGCAGATAAAATCCTGCTCAACATATACCAATTTATATCTTTAATGTTTTTGCCTTAAAATGGGACTTTAATAGGAAAAGTGTCACTTCAGTAGAAATGATCAAACGAGCGATATATATCTGTGGTGTTCAAAGTCTTAGCACCAGTATTTAACACTAGATTTACCAGCGTGAAATCTATTATATTTAAATATGTTAACACTAGATCTACCGGCGTTAAATGTATGATACTTCAAAACATTAAATAAATACTTTAGAAAACAAGGAATTGAAAGGAAGAGAAGATGGTTAATTCAGTAATTCAAATTTTATGAGATGGACGTACAATATCTAATGGCTCTCTTATAAGCTTGAAATGATTTTAGAAAAAATAAGAAACAAATCATTTTGACCACCTTGGTAGTTCTAGAGTTAAATATGTACCTTAAAGACGTGGAAAAGATGATACATTCGGTAATTTTTGTTTTATACGATGGACGAAGAATATTTATTCTACAGCTCTCTCATAAACCCGTAGAATTTTTGGAAAAAATTGTATAACAGTCATTTTGACTGGCTTGGTAAATCTAGTGTTAAGTGTTACAACAAAACACACCTTTAACCCTTACAACAAAACAAAATATGCATCAAAATGCACTCTAATTATGTCACAATTACTCACGAAACAAATTACTATAATCCTTAAACTTTTTCAGAAGATTTCTAAGCAACTCTCGTTACGACTTCAAAGCTAAACAGTATTTCTTGTTAAAATTCCACCGAACTCTAATTAGTAACTCTAAAAGTACACTCAATTACTCTCTGTATTTCACATTATTTCGCTTACAACTTTTCCGTACGCCTTACAGAATCGTTGCTCGTTCGAGCTAATGCAATGTGGTGGTACTTCGACGTGGAAAAAAAAGAAAAAAAGGTAAGCCAGGGAGAGAAAAACGTACATACATCAAACACAGCTGAGAGAATCGTAAACGATTTTGCAAAAGTACGTACGAAAGAAAGTTTCACCTTGAGACTTTTATCGTTTTTTAACCGATCTGCGAGCGATCGGTCTTCGCGAAGAAGATGGATCGCTCTTAAAATATCGCGTCTATCGCGAGGACTCACGTAGAAAAAAGAAAAATATTTAATGCACGAATGGATAGTTTTTCAGCTTCGTACTGTGTGTAACGAACGATCTGAATATTGCGTGAGGTCATAGATACGAGATAATGCAAAATGAGACTTTCAACGTTCTGTGTTTGCGTTTGGGTTCATTCGAAGATATGATGGTTAATATTAAATGAAAAGTAACTTTCGAGGATTTTATAACTGTTGAGTAACTTTCGATTAAAGTTTAACGAATTCTGTAATCGGCGAATTTTTTTTACACATGGGAAATTTCAGTGTAAAATTTCATCTCTTGTTGTAGAATCTTCTTTTGCTATGATTTCTATGGTTATTTAACTTAGGATGTACTGTGTTAGGTGGTTTTCCATGTACTGAGGGCATGATGCATTAAACGATAATTTAGGAATAATTTTCCAGTGGTTATGGGGAATTTCAAATCGAATCTCTGTTTCTTTATTCATCGTTGCTCCTAAAGGGACCATATATCGGTATATCAATGATCCATAACATCATTCACTGGTTTAACCCCTTGTTTTATAGTTTAACATTGAGGTTTTGAACTTAAAAATACTATATAATTTCTGGTCGATTTAAAATTGCTAGTCTATTAGGTTACCGTGAAAAGATAAAAAGACAGAATTTTAATAACACTAAATCTATAGGCGTGAAATCTCTTATACTGTAATTATATAAATTTAAAAAATTTATTTAACACTAGAACTACCGGCGTCAAATCCAACAAATTTTAATAATTTAAATAAGTACTTTGAAAAAGGGGGATCAAGCGGAGGAAAATTTTAATCGATTGGGTGATTTATGTTTATTGATATAAACGTAGAATATTTATTCTATGACTCTTACATAAACTTGGAGAATTTTTGGAAAAAATTGTGTACCAGTCATTTTGACTGGTTTGGTAGTTCTAGTGTTAATAAACATTAAATAAGGATTTTCACAAAACAGAAATGAAGGAGAAAAGATGATAATTTGTTAGGTCATTTTTGTATTATAAAATGCACGTGAAATATCTACTATATTGCTTCTCCGTAAATTTAAAAAAATTTTCAGAAGAAAAATTAGTAAATCCAGTATTAAAAAGAAATTGCAAGAAATATGATAAAGTTAGCCTATAAATTTTAAATTTAGCGTAGGAAACTGATTTCAACGATACTCCCCTTTTCTATTCAAGTAGTTAATCAGAGCCTTGCAAGAATCGTATTCGCATTACCATATTTTGCCATGTATATTCATTTCATAGAAGTTTGTCGAAATTAGGAGAGCCGGTGGCTTCGAACAGAGAATTATTTCGAAAGTTGTGAGACAGTTTTGCAGTGCGATTAAACCGCGACATTCCCAACATTGATGAAGTTTTACGCGTAACTTGTGAGAATAGTTTGAAGCTTTTTGAACAAATGATTTTAACTCTGAAGCTATCAACGACTGTTACATTTAGAAATGCTTACATATGAACCTTGTTACCAGGGATCTCCTTTATTTGCATGATTTATCTCAGAACTGATAAATAAACGCGTATCTCTTGCCTGTTTAACGAAGAAGTATCTCAACGAGGAGAGTAAACGTTTGCTTTGAACAGTGTCCTCTTTTCTTGTAAATTCGTCGCAATTATCCAACAGGGTCTCGTAATCTTCGATACTAATGAGTAATAATACCAGGAAAATGTATAATCGCAGAGAAAAAATGCTTGGTATAATATTCGACTTTTGAAAGGTGACATTCTTCTTCGAGGATATCAGTTGTTGGTGTAAAATATGATAATTAACTATGTCGCTAATAACTTGAGTAAAAAGCTTTTATGTTGTTTTGTAATAATCATAATTACTGAGAATCAGTAATATCTGTCCTCGCTGATGGAACTTCAAAATTGAAATTAACCCTTTGGCCTATGATTTCTTTTCTGACTGAGCGTGTAATGTTTCAAAATTAATTCTCCAAATCAAACGTTTTCATTGATTTCTGATATTTCGTATAACTGAAAGTAATAATTAGCAGTATAGAAATAACATTTCGCGACCAGCTGATGTTTTCAATTGAACAGTTTTTGAAAGACTTCAAAATTTCCTATTCCCTTTCTCGCGCTATGAGTGTCACATAAAAGAGTTCATATAAAAAGCAAATAGTGTAATTATGTTAAAATTATTTTTAATAATTTCTGACATTGGATATTCATTTATGTCTAAAGATAGAAGAATGAATAATGTTTGACTGTTGAAATGTGAACATCAATTAAACGTATATAATATTGTGAGATTTCGAAGTCGAAATTAATTGCACAGAGAACAATCTTTAACAGATATCCGTTGAATGTAACTTAACGTAAAATTGTAGAAGATTAATGGCGTAAATGTAATGCAGCTAATTCTCTTAATATCACAGATTATTAATTCTGCAATGGCAGCAATAATCGATGAACGCGTGCGTATTTCGTGCAACATTCGCGTAAATAATCGTTAAAAATGTGATAAAATAATCGAACGTTCAGCTCGTCTGAATAATCGTATTAAAGCTTTGACGTTGAATATTTTAATATTGGTTAACTGAGTGAAAACGCGGGTGAAGAATTAAGTAAGATGATATTACGTAGACATTGAGAAAGATTGCTGTAATTACAAAAGCACTGGGAATTTTGCTAAAGTGTTTTTATAATTTCACACAGTGAATTGATCCTTCTTTCTTTCTTTCACTTTCCTATTTTTCTGGTTCTACTGTTACAGTCATTTCATCTAAGAATTACTGTTTCAGGTACCTTCCGAATCACTGAGGCAATATTAATAATTTCGTTACATAGTTATATTAACCCCTTGCCGTACCATTTACTTTGTGATTGGCCCCACAATAATTCGGAATGAAATTAGTAAAATAAAAATTGATCAGAAATTCTTGACATATCGTAGAGTTTAACGCAATATTAACCCGTTGCGGACGACGAGCGAATATATCCGCCCTGAGAAAAAAATTGGTTATAGTTTGTCGGTGCATATATAAACGGTTAGAGTTGAAAAATTAAAATATAATCGTTGAAATATTATTTTACAAAGAGTAAATTTCAACTTGTCTACATTAACAGACTGTCTTTCCGATGAAAAAGTGTTTGTTCATCGCTAAATAATTGATTGTTTCTCGATATTCAAAAATGCCTCCGACCGCAAAGGGTTAATATTATAGAAATAATTTTATCATACCGCGTCTCATTTATATTTCTAATCTAACAGGTTTTGCAAAATTCGAAAATTTCCTATCCAATTTATCGCATCACGAGTGCCATTCGTTATAGTACGGCAAGGGGTTAATAGTAATTCCTAACTTATTTTTCATTGAATCTAAATTTATAGAAAGCTATACATATTGATTGAACTTGCGCCCATTGATTGCAAGTGGCAGCCTTCACATAATCCTTTAGCAACCCCACTGATTTATTTTGTTTTGTATTTGTTCAGTTTCAATTACTATGTTGATATGTTTTGCAACCTACTCTCTTAGATCGAACCAGTGGAATTTCACTGGTTCGCCAGTGGAAACTCACTTGTTTACCAATGACACTCACTGGTTCCGCCAGTGATCTCGGCGGCCATCAGAGTTCACTGGTTTACCAGTGAATCTGACTCGTCAGCATATTCAAAAATAAAACACGGCGCATGGCGCAGCGGGCGCAAATTTCACTGGTTCGCCAGTGAGATTTGTATTCACTGGTTGAACCAGTGAAATCTCACTTGTTCGATCTAAGAGAGTACGGTTCTAGTACAGTCTCGAACTATCGCGGCAACGACACATTAAATAATAATTTAAGAAAAGTGTCCCATACGTGACGGAGAAGGATTTAAACTAGGGTTTACTGATTGCAACTCTAACATTTGCAGCTTTCATATTCTTAGCCACCATATCCCATTAACTATTGCAGCTAATATTTTATCGTAGAAAGACATTAAATTAATAAATGTAATTAAAATTCACAAAAATAGTAGTTTTACATGTTCCGGCCATCAAAGTGTTAACACTTAGCCATCCGCACAGTTACTTTATCATAACTTATGTTTCATATGAACAGTAAGATATCTAATGAACTATATGCAACTGGAGTTCAAAATAAATTAATCAAAAAGAACAAAGACTACGGAAAATAAAATACAACCGACTGATAATGGAAAGATTGGAAAAGTTCCATTGAGCTGTGCTTCACTTTAACTGAAAACGGGGAATTTTCCTCTTTCCATTGACTAATTTTAAAGTTTAATATGTATTTATACTTATGGTGATCGATAATCGACATAGTACCAGAAGTACTAAAGGATACGTTGATATGTTTCGCTCAGTGCAGAAATGAAAAGCAGCCGATTTTCTCGAGCATGACGGACTGTCGTGAAAGTTATCGCTGAACAGTGACAAGTAATTATAACATATAACATCAGTGACGTGTAACCAGTGCCTGAAAGGATGGTCGATTCGAAGCAACAGTCTGTCCGCTGCTTTTACATCGCTTTTCGATATCATCATATTATCGGCTGGACGATTGTATGTCTTTCAGGCCTATAGAAATTCGGGCTTTGTTGTTCGTGGATTGTGTTGGCTTTGTAATTGAAAGATTTATCGCAAAATACGATAATGCGGTTTGTGTGACGATATTTTGGTGTTCGTATTGTAAAAAACGTTACTGTTATCTATTTGAAGTGACCGTATTGAATTTGGTAATTAGAGTTACGATATCTATAATTTAATAAGTAAAAATAATTTTACAATTGCATCATTTGTAATAATAAGAAAGAAGAAAATAGAAAGAAAGAAGTGTCATCAGGGAGAGGTGTTGGAGTTGTGCAGCCACGATGAACCAGGAGATTATCGATGTTAACACTTTACCGACCGGTACTTTTTAACATACTACCCACTTGTGATCGGTCACTTGCACGCAAATATTTCACTGATACTGATATCTCTTCGAAAATTGCAAAGTTTCTTCACTGATTTCTTGGCACAGTTATCGACAATGAAAAATAATAATTTATTAATTGCCGTAGCACCCAATTAATAAGTTCAAAGTTCAAAGGTGTTGGGCCCGAAAAGCCGATTAATCGGCTACCGGTCGGTAAAGTGTTAAGCTACTCAGGCCGAATACGCTGCTTGGATGGGTTTCCGCGACTCTCATTGTATTTCTCTCTCTCTCTGTCTCTCTGTCTGTTTGTCTCTTTCTCTCTCTTCCTGTTACACTGTCTCTCTTTCACTTGCCACATAGGTGTCATTGTTGAAAATACGTTGTACCTTGGAGGATTCACCTTCTTCCGTCTATGGGAACGCCATATGACCCACTCGATCTCTTTACCAGTCTGCGGGTTTAACGCTTTCCATTTTTTATACGACTCGGTAAAAGCAGTATAATAAAAGTGTCGATATACATATAGTATACAGAATGAAATTTCTCATTTTTTAAACCCAACACTATAAAATCTATATAAAACGAGGTTAAACAATTCCAAGATCCTTGGAGTTCAACAATCTCGCTCAAACGGTTTATCACTAAAACTATCAGCGTTATATTCTATTATATTTAACACTAGATCTACTGTCCGACAACTGAAAGATGGCTAAGGAGTGGCGGAAACTCTCGTGTTCTTGGACGTATACACGCCATTTCGTTTTTGGAATTCTCAAACTCAGTTTTTTAAAGTATACTCTGTACATAGTCGTTTACTTTAGGAGGTTGGGCTTCGAAATTTCAAAAACGAAATGACAGGAATAGGCAAATGAAAACAAGAGGCTTCGCTGCTCACTAGCCATCTTTCAGTTATCGGACTGTACCAAGGTAACCAGATTAGTTCCGAATTTTTTTTAAATGTTCCTGAAATTTTTAATGTTACTTATTATTCCATTTCCTACGTCTATGTTGAATAATGTAAATGATTGAATCAGTGTATTTGACGATTTTAAATATATTGAATTAATCATCGGTAGATTTAGTTAAACGTGTGGACTTTGGAAGAAGAGAAGTCAAGCGGTGGAAAAGATGGCCAAATTGCATAATTTACGTTTTGTAAAATAGAAGTGGAATATTTACTTCGTGGCTCTCCTATTAGAGTATCAAATTTTGAGAAAAGACCGAAAACTACTCATTTCGATCGCCTTGATGGTTTTAACGTTAAGGAGAATTCTGACGAAAAACGTTTTATGCAATCACAATGAAATGAGAATATCTAAACGACTTATTTCAATTTGGCGAAGCACGTGGCTCTACGTGACTTTCAATTTCAATGGATCTGTACGTCGAAACTTTCGAATGTGGATTACCAAATCCTACATCCGTCTGGACGACATCCTAGTACGTCCGATGTATCGCAAAATTACTAGACGTCACTCGGAAATTTAACGTTCTCTTAAATGCATTATCGGTAAAATTAAAACGTGGAAAATTCATTTCTTAAGCGTCGCGACAGAAAGCCTAATAATATCTGAACTCACAACGACCTATCCTGACCTTAAACGAATAGTTTATAAAATTGATTTTACAACTGAATCAATTCATGCTATTAAGTCAATGTGATTCTTCATTTTGTACCTGACTTACACTTTGGGATGTTAATTGTTATTATTACATTAATTACAGGCGATTGCGTTGGTGGTTTTAAGTGCAGAAAACTATGATTTATCTTTCAATGCATGTAGTATATTATAAATGCACAGAACGATAATCTGTGTGTCACAAAAATTGTTCACTATAGGATATACTATATTATAGTTTACCATGAAATTTATTAGCTAACTATATATTAGGGGGGCCGGAACGTAATGTCGTTTTTTACACTAAATCCAAGAAAATAAAATTGTAACAAGTTTATATTTTGAACGAATGATGTAATTGCCCTCGTTATGAACAACCTTTTGTAAAGACCAACCTTTGGTTTAAGCAAAAGAACAATTTGTTTTTTAAAAAAATATCTGGAGAAACGACATTACTTTCCGGTCCCCCTAAAAATATAATTTGCTCTACAGTGTACCAAAGATGTAGTACACTGCACGTAAAGGCATACTATAAATATAATGAGCTAAAAATGAAAAGGATTGTTCAAATATAGCGCATTAACCCAGATGTGAGTGAAATTTACTTTTCCTGAAATTTTTAAAGTGACAGAGAATTCTATGCTATTCGGTAAAATATTAGAGAAAAAAGGATTCATTGGAAAACTCTAATTTTCCGTTTGTGAATTGAGTGTCCTTTTTTGTAATTACAATTCAGATAAAGAATGTCGTATACACATTTTATAGAATAACCTTGATGCTCTTCAAGAATTGTTACACAAAACATTCTTAGGTGATATTTCATCGACTTTCTCTTTCCGCATTAATGAATATTATTTGTGATCTGTTATGTGATATTTTACTAAAACTAATAAATCAAGTTACAACACATTTCAAAAGGACATAAAACATATCGTATCTAGAAACAGAGATTGGGTGAAATTTCACCCAACGAAGTATAATTATTCGGACGACTTTTAAAGTTATAGTAGCAACATCAGGATTAAACCCTACTGTTATACGATACTTCATTACAGTGAAGAATAAACTTTTTTCACTATTTCAATTTCGAAGCACAATTTTTTCATATGGATAGTATGAATACCTTAACACTTTACCAGCCGGTAGCTTTCTGAGCCAAACACTTTTGGACTTTTAACACTTTACCGACCAGTAGTCGATTAATCGACTTTTCGGACCCAACACTTTTGGGCTTTTAACTTATTAATTGGTCGCTACGGAAATTAATAAATTGTTATTTTTCATTGCGGTTAACTGTGCCAAGGACTCAGTGAAGAAACTTTGCAATTTTCGAAGAGATATCAGTATCAGGCAAATATTTGTGTGCAAGTGACCGATCAGAAGTGGGTAGGATGTTAAAAATTACCGGTCGGTAAAGTGTTAACTTATTAATTGGTTCCCGCGGCAATTAATATATTGTTACTTATCACTGCGGTTTACTGTGCCAAGGACTCAGTGACAAGAGTTTATAATTTTCGAAGAGATATCGATATCAGGAATTATTTGCGGCCGAGTGACCGGTCGCAAGTAGTTAGAATATTAACAAAATAGCGGTTGGAAAAGTGTTAAGTATGTAAGAGTGTTAATGTTTATATGAATGTAACACCGAGTATGTTCGTCGCTGCTGCGACGACTGACTCGCGTTGGCTTGTCGTCCGAACGACGAGCAGCATTTTTTATAAATATTCAATTAGTTGTTTAGAGAGATTAGAAGCGAACAGACAAATAATTTTACGACAGATATTTAATTTACGTATTAAAAGTTATGATTTATGTTTGAAGTGTTATTTTATGTGATTAAGTGTTGTTTTACTAGTTTATGTCATTAATTTATTAAAATAATTTATAAAAGTAATAGTTTTTCCTTTCTTACAAGTATGATTAATTGAATAAATTGAATAAATTGAATAAATTGAATAAATTGGATATTTTTAACCTATAACTTTAATATCTGTTACAGGCTATATAGTTTGTCCACTATTCTTATATTATATTACAATAATTGTAAAATATAGTATATGATAGTTGCTCCTAACATATTACACCACACCTCCACAATTTAAAATATCACGCTTCGATAAAATACAAAAAACATAGCACGACCCCACAACTGAAAGATGGCTATGGAGCGACGGATCCTCTCATTTTCAACCACCTAATCCCACCATTTTGTTTTTGAAATCCCTAAACTCACTCTCCTAAAGTAAATTCCTAATTTCTAAACTCCTAGATTTTGAAAATCCCAAAAGCAAAATGATGAGAATAGGCGTTTGAAAACGGAAGATTTCTCTGTTTCCTAGCCATCTTTCAATTGTCGGACTGTACATCTAACTAAACCACGTTAAATCATCAAAAATTCATTAAGTGAAAAGCAATCATTTATTTGGCGATTCAAAAAAAAACATTTTAGGAGAAAGTAAGACCGTTAATATATATAAATTACAAATTACTCTTTCTGTAGTCATATTTCAATTGTCCAACTCTAATCGTGTATACTTGCACTGATAAGCTGCAGTTAATTTCAAATGGTGAATACATTTAAAATTCTCAAATAAATCTGTTCGAATCAATTACTGAAGAGACCAAAGACTCGATCGATTCAATCGTTTACAGTCTTCAAGATAAATGTAGAAAATCGAAAAAGAAATAGAGCTACATATTTCAAAAAATTCAGAAGAAGTAATTTTTAGCACCTTGGTAGATCCAGTGTTAAAATTCTCCTTTACAAGATATTTCCTGCCAGAAAATTTCTGCAGATGCGTAATATTCTCACTCATAAATTTCACAAGTGTTATGCGCGAAATCCGGCACACCATAGTACCTGCTATTAATGTGCTAAAAAATCGACAGAAATAGATACGGAGCTGTAAGCAGCTGATCGTTTAAAATGAACATATACAAAGTCTCCACACGACAAACGCAACACCCTCTCTCATACGTTCTATTAAACTATCCTGCCATTCCGGTTTTGCATTCTTTTTTTTTTATTACAACTCATGGATCGTTACGTACTATCGGCAGCTGAATCGTTCTGCCGCACTAGGTAATAGGTGTATGCACCGATCGATGGCGAAAAACTGGAGGTCGAAAGTAAACGTTCGAAGTTCAACGATAGTACCATCGCCGTAGCTTTGCAATGAGGAAAGAAAGACATCGAGTCTTCATGGAACTTGGTTTATTTCCACGAGAATATTCGATCGTTACGTTTAATCGGTATTACTAGTTAGAATGGTGCAACTAATTAACACGGTGACCGTCAAAGTTTGGCGAGAGTTTCTGGGAAGAGATTCCTGAATTAATTCGACGAATAAACTTCGATGCAACGGAAGCTACCAAAACGAGAGGGGAATTATAAGTTTGTAATTTCTTACACGAATTAGTTAGATTTTATAGTGTATGTTGTTTTTCTCAATTTTAAGATGCACGATTATGATTGAAAGTTAGAAACGATGATAATTTACTTGGTTTATCTTTTTTCTCTACTTTCTGAAGTATGTTTTTTCAACTAGCTGGATGTATAGAGTGTATTGTGTATTGATATATATTGG